>JALIGW010000017.1:4463363-5663363 GCA_023053685.1 Diadophis punctatus similis
TAATCAGAGCAGGAAAATTGGTAACAGATTCTGTTTAATGCTTATGTTTCTGCTGTGGCAAAGTTTCTGGTAGCGAATTGCACAAATTTACTCCCAGCACAATCAATGGTGGATTACTTTTACATCATCAATTAAGACTATCCCTGTCATTCCGCTGCTATTATGAACATTTGGATGATCTAAACATAGCAGGCAACATTTCATGATTACACTGTTTATCCTCCAGGCTCTAGATTTGATCAGTTTCAGGGTTAACCTTTGTGAGTTTAATGAATAGCGGCTCTTAATTAGATATACAGTTCCTAACTTAATCTCTGGGTATTTTCCTTAAAACCCATCAGCAGACCTGCCTAGTCAATTTCCCTTAATATAATTATTCAAGGAGGATCGCAAAGAAATACATCTCAACCCCCTTTTGCTCCAAGCAGTAATTCCTACTAGCCTATTTTGTACAGAAGAAAATGAGACCTAAACAGAAAGCTTGGGCAGAACCTAACAGAAGTCTCTGGATCATGTCAAACAAAATCTGAGACATACAGAACACAAATGGTCAGGAGCCCTGCATATCTGACCTCTTCTGTAACAGAAGATTGCAGCTCTGAATGCTTCCATCAACAATGCAATAATGTTGAACAATGTCAGATTCTTATTGCAGATTGGGGATTAGAGAGTCAGCATGGTGTAGTTGTTAGGCTGTCTGGCTAGGAACAGTGGGACCAGGATTCTGTCCAGATGTGGGTTCCTGCCGGTTCGGACCAGTTCTATAGAACTGGTAGTGGGAATTTTCCCCCGCTCGCCGAACTGGCAGTGATGGCTGGCTGGACACCCCCCCCCCCGGAACTGGCTCTCTTGGCAGTGCCTACGGCAGTGCATCTGGGTTTTTAGCACTGTGCATGCGCATGCACATGCGTGCGTGAAGCGCACACCCGTGCCCGCAAGGTGCACCCACCTGCAAGGCGCGCCTGTCTGCAAGGCGTGTGAGGAAGCGAACGGGCAGCGAGGTAAGCCAGAACCCACCCGATTCTGTCCTGTCTTAGGCACAGAAGCCAGGTGGATGAACTTGTACTTCTCAGCTCTAATCAGGCTCTGCAACAAGCTGGCTGAGAGATAAATATTGTAACCCACATCGCATGAATGTTGATTGCCAGAAGAACCAGGTGAGCTGAGTGCCAAAAACAAGTGGACATTACAACTGTGTGGGACATTTGCTAATAAAACTAGCGACATTATCAATGGGGAGTTGGGGTAGAAGGAGGTGGGTATTACAATGCTGCACTTATATCCATTGATTTTATGTTGCAAGCTAGGCTGAGCATAGAAATCCTGCTGCATAGACTATTGTTAATTCTAATCGGAGATGGGGTTACATTAGCATAAATCCCAACTAAAAATCAGGCATCTATATGAGAGGCTGCAGCAACATTCAAAACATGGATGAACTCAACATTCTTCTGAAACTGAGATGTCTTTCATAGACTAATCAAACATCTGAGTGCAGAATCTTCATTAATTTGCATTCATCTCTATTTCTGGATGTTCAAAAAAAAAAAGGAAAGGAATGACGAAAATTGTGATCTAAAAGTGAACTCACTTTTCTAAGTTCAAGCTGCCAAAGACAGAGTTATCAGCAAGTTCTACAATGATGCAGAAATATTATTAAAAATCTGAAAGGGGAGCCCCAAAGAGTTCCAATTGTCTTACCTGAAACTGACTCTGCCAAAGTTTGCAAGCAAAGTACCCTCAGAGCACAAAGAGAAATCAACAACTAAAAGTTAAAATCTAGGAAATTACAGCAGGAACCAAAAGCAAAATCAAGAGAGAAACAAGGATTGTAGGCCAAATAAACTACTCCAAGACTCCAGCAAGGAAAGCAGATGATAGGATGGCACTGAGAATAATGGTTGGGGGCTCCATCGAATTGATTCACATGATATAATAAGACTTGTCCTCTTCTGATTCAGTGGATTCTCCTTTCCAATGTGAGTAATTTCAGCAATCTGTCACCAATTCACTTTTTCCCTAACTTGGCTTCTAGTTGGATTCCTTCTTTGATTGCCAAAATAGATATACCCTTACTTTCCTGGACTCAGAGGAATTCCAGATTCTTTTAGGTGTTCAAAATCCAAAATCTAAATTGCATTCTGTTTTTAGATTAGAAAGTGACACTTTCTGACATCCTCCACCAATTCAGCCCTCTTCCAGCTAGACTTGGAAGCTTCGGGTAATCTTCAGCTGTTCTTTCAAACAGTGACACTTCTTGAATAGCTTCCTCCTCCAATTCATCTAAATCACATTGATTCATGATACCAATGAGGATTGAACATCCTGGCTGAGAGAAAGATAGAAAACTAGAGGGTAAATGGAATGTCCTGGAGGAAGGCATGGTTGGCTGACCAGAGGGGTGAACAAAAATATTGCATACTGCAACTTTTTGTTGCAAGTTTGATTTGTACAAATAATTTTCTTAGAACAAGCAGGCATCTTCCTTGCAAAATCAGATAGCTCAATTAATTTTCTCTAGCACCCTGTCCCCTTTTTGTTCGGTCACTGTAAATTCAGAGAAAGGGCAAAGATTAATTAATGGATGCATCCAGCATGGTACAGTACTTTATTTCTCAAGGTACTTTTCTTCTTAAGGTACACTTTCAAATCGTGCTGGGCCAGATTGGGAGCTCAGCTTTCACAGATATTGTTCCCTAGGGAAGAGGCAGGGATTTTTTTTTTTTTTTTTTTTTTGCCACTTAAGCAGAAAGTAGATGCACTCCGGAAACAATTTGGTAGAAGAGGAAAGAGCTAGTCACTAGACCTGTGTGAATCAGCCTACATTTGAGATGAATTGGAGTTTCGAGATTCAAAGACAGCATGATTCAAGATTGCGATTTAAGTTTCAGTGGTAACCCAATTTGATTCAAGCTGCTTCCAAATTTAGGTAAAAATAATAATTCATCCAGAAGTTACAATGGGGAAATTTTAAAATGTCTGAAACTGTTATACTTTTTGCCAGAATGGAATGAAAAAGCAAATATGCTAGACCCTTTAGAGCACTTTAACCCTACCAACCATGTTTATCTGAATGTGTTCAGGACTTTTACTACAATAACATTTTGAAATATCCATCCGGTACCATTAGAACTAAGTTGAGATAGGAAAGAAAATTATCAAATCAGTTATAGTAAATCGCACATCTAGAAAATGACAGAATCTATCTAGAAAATGTCCTATGCTAATGTCAGGCTTGTGCTTTACTGCCTATTATAACTGGATGCCCTGTTTCCCAAATGGAGAAACTCCAAAATATTCGGGTGCTGCCCTCAAATTGTTGCAAAATATGAATACACTTCACTTTAAAGAATGAAAGTCGCATTCTAGAAATATCACAACTAATTCTAGAAATTCTAGAAAAACTAGAAATTCTAGAAAAACTAGAAATTCTAGAAATATTACCACTAATACAGTTATATTCTCAATGCGTGCAATGCTCAGTCACTATAGTTTTCAAGAAAAGATTGGACAGCCATTTGTCTGGAAAGGTATAAGGACTCCTGCTTTGGCCAGGGGTTTGGACTAGATCAGTGATGGCGAACCATTTCAGCACCGAGTGCCCAAACCAGAACATGCGTGCATGTGCGTCAGTGGTGGGTTCCTACCGGTGCGGTCCACTCTATAGCACCGGTAGCAGCCCGCTGGTGACATCACAGTACCGGTGCGGTCGGTTGCCGGTGCCTGGGCGCCGCCATTTTTTTTTTTAATTAATTTTTATTTTATTTTTCTTCTGCGCATGCGCTGCCTTCCTACCCCACAGTGAGTCCAAGTAGGGGAGGATGGCTGAGGGAGCGCGTGAGATGCTGAAAGAACGTGCGGCAGGAGCTATCTCCATTCCCCTCCCTTCAGCAGTCCGAGAAGACACGAACGCGCGGTGATGATCCTAGGCATTTTTGCACGTTTGAGGCTTCTCAAGCTGCTGAGGGGAGGGGGAACAGGCGGCAGGAGCCTAGGATCATCGAATGGGGAGAAGCATTCAGGCTGGACGAAGCCTCCTAGAAGAACCGCTGCCATGTCTTGCTGCTCCCGCTGCGGGGGGCTGTGTTGCAGGTGGGCAATGCCCCCCCACCTCTCCGGCTGCTGCCAAGCTCCCGAGGCCCACGGCCACCCGGTCACATGGCTGGCAAGCCACACCCACAAAATAAGCCACGCCCACAGAGTGGTAGTAAAAATATTAGGAACCCGCCCCTGATGTGCGTGCATATGCGCGTGCCGGAGCACCAAAGACCAGCTGGCTGGTGCATGCATGCATGATTTTTGGCCGTTTCCAGGCCATTTTCGGGCCATTTTCAGGCTGTTTTTTGAGCTGTTTTCAGGCCATTTTCCGGCCATTTTTCAGCCAATTTTCAGGCCATTTCCTGAAAAAAAAATTTGGGGGAGGCCATTTTGTGAGCCGTTTTCAGGCTCTTTTCCAGGCCCTTTTTGGGTTGAAAACAGCCTGAAAAACGGCCTGAAAATGGCCCAAAAATGGCCTGAAAATGGGCCAGAAAATGGCCTGGACAAACAGCCTGAAAACGGCCCCAAAAACGGTCCAAAAAGCAACCTGGAAAATGGCCTTTAAAAAGGCCATTTTCAGGCTTTTTTTTCCCGGCACTCCAGCACAGAACTGTACTTTGACTGCAGCTATAGAGAACCCCTTCCCATAATGAGGGACCTTAACTGGGCTACTGTTCATCTGGGTGCATTGTTAGCATGCGATCAGCTTTTCAAACTTCTGACGAGCAAAGTCAATGGGGAAGCCAGATTCATTTAACAACCATATCACTAACTCAATAACTGTGATGATTCACTTAACAACTGTGGCAAGAAAGGTCATAAAATGGGGCAAAACTCACTTAACAAATGTCTCACTTGTTGTTGTTAGTTGCGAAGTTGTGTCCGACCCATCGTGACCCCATAGACAACGTTCCTCCAGGCATTCCTGTCCTCTACCATCCCCCGGAGTCCATTTAAGCTCACGCCGACTGCTTCAGTGACTCCACCTCATTCTGTCATCCCCTTCTTCTTTTGCCCTCAATCGTTCCCAGCATTAGGCTCTTCTCCAGTGAGTCCTTCCTTCTCATTAGGTGGCCAAAGTATTTGAGTTTCATCTTCAGGATCTGGCTTTCTAAAGAGCAGTCAGGGTTGATCTCCTCTAGGACTGACTGGTTGGATCGCCTTGCAGTCCAAGGGACTCGCAGGAGTCTTCTCCAGCACCATAGTTCAAAGGCCTCAATTCTTTGGCGCTCAGCCTTTCTTATCGTCCAACTTTCACAGCCATACATTGCAACTGGGAAAACCATAGCCTTGACTATACGCACTTTTGTTGGCATGTCTCACTTAGCAACAGAAATTTGGGACTCAATTGTGGTCATAAGCCAAGAATTGCCGTACACCCTAAATTTGGTCTCTTGCCTGCCAAGCACATATGTTAACAACACACCCAGATGAACGGTAGCCCAGTTAAGGTCCCTCATTATGTGAAGGGGTTCTATATAGCTGCAGTCAAAGTACAGTCAATGTGATATTAAGATATTCACCTATTTACACAGCAGGGAAGTATGTCTGTCATGGACAGTAGAGGCAGGAGTAGCTTTCCTTGTCTTATGCTTTTTGAGAAGTTAAACACAAGGCTATTGTGGATACACGCCCCTTTGATATTTGAGTGCAACACTTTCAATTGTTCTGTATATTACTCTTTGATTTTTCTCCTATGAAAAATGTTAGGTAAGCCCAATAAGTCCTTCGGGAGTTGGGCGGCATATAAGAATAACAAAATAAATAAATAAATAAATAAATAAATAAATAAATAAATAAATAAATAAATAAATAAATAAATAAATAAATAAATAAATAAATAAATAAATAAATAAATAAATAAATAAATAAATAAATAAATAATCCTAGAGCAAATTCAGGGCTTGCATAAACCTTGAACCCTTCTGGTGAGGTACGTGATGGTAGTTCAAAGTCAAAGCCTTAAACCAGCGGTTCTCAACCTGGGGGTCGTGACCCCTTTGGGGGTCGAACGACTCTTTCACAGGGGTCGGGAGACTTCGCCCGGACGCCGCCATTTGGGTTCTTTTACCCTGTGCGCATGCACAAACGCTTTGCGCATGCGCAGAGGGTAAAAGAACCCAAATGGCGGCAGGGGCGGGGACACGGCAGCAGGCGTGGTGTTGGGGTGGGTCATGGGGGGGCGCAGGGGCGGGTCATGGGTCACGGCATTAGGAAGGTTGAGAACCACTGCCTTAAACACTTTGGGTAAAATCTGGATAATTAATACTGCATCATATCAAATACAGTACATATCAACGGAAGGGCCAAAACTACTACAGCCATTCAAACTAACTTAAAATCAAGCAACTTCATTTAAGTAGTTAATTAACAGAGTTATGCAAAATGACTAGAAAACAAGAAGGATATAAATGTAACTAATTTTAATTAAAGCAAGTTCGCTGTAATGAAATTGCGATGACTGTGAAGTATTTTTCACTAAGGCAAAGGGTTGCAACCCCTTCACTGAGTATTCATTCCCCTCTTCCACTTACAATTATTTCAGTAATTCTTTACATCAAGAACCCATATATGACCATAAAATAGCACACAATGCTTTTTGGTCAGAAGTTGTCATTATCATTTTTCATGTGACACAAAAGGGGCAAATAATTAAATATTAAGATAATAGATATTAACTCTAGTCAATTAATTAAATTTATACTGTTGTTAGTTGCGAAGTCGTGTCCGACCCATCGCGACCCCATGGACAACATTTCTCCAGGCCTTCCCGTTCTCTACCATCCTCTGGAGTCCATTTAATCTCATGCCGACTGCTTCAGTGACTCCATCCAGCCACCTCATTATCTGTTGTCCCCTTCTTCTTTTGCCCTCAATCGTTCCCAGCATTAGGCTCTTCTCCAGTGAGTTCTTCTTTCTCATTAGGTGGCCAAAGTATTTGAGTTTCATCTTCAGGATCTGACCTTCTAAAGAGCAGTCAGGGTTGATCTCCTCTAGGACTGACCGGTTTGATCGCCTTGCAGTCCAAGGGACTCGCAGGAGTCTTCTCCAGCATCATAGTTCAAAGGCCTCAATTCTTTGGCGCTCAGCCTTTCTTATCGTCCAACTTTCACAGCCATACATTGCAACTGGGAAAACCATAGCCTTGATTATATGCACTTTTGTTGGCAGGGTGATGTCTCTGCTTTTTAGTATGCTGTCTAGATTTGCCATAGCTTTCCTCCCCAGGAGCAAGCGTCTTTTAATTTCTTGGCTGTAGTCCCCATCTTGGAGCCCAGGAAAATAAAATCTGTCACTATCTCCATTTCTTCCCCATCTATTTGCCAGGAATTGAGAGGGCCGGATGCCATGATCTTAGTTTTCTTAATGATGAGTTTCAAGCCAACTTTTGCATTATTTATACTAAGTCATATAAATTGTTGTCTACAAAGAAAGGGACCCAGCTTTCTTTTTTCTTTATCTTAGCTCATTTGGCATTTTGGAGTGTAGTTCCTCACAAATCACTTAAAGATGCTCTCTATCATCCCAGTGACCTGTAAATAGTTGAGTAATTAAAGTTGCTACTCTTAATATACTAGAGGGTGATGAGTAAAGTGATAGTCATGGCATTTCCAAGAGTAAATGTCTTAGCAATGGTCTCCTTTGCCCATATGTAGAATGGAAACCATTGCAGAGAGTACTGCAATGGCTTCTTTGACAAGTTTCCTTCTTTGACAAGTTTTCAAAGTATGAGTTTCTCAAAGAGATAGAAAATCTATCCGGCTAGCAACGATGAGAATCTGTTAACTTAGATAAACCAGATTTTTGGGGAACTTTCTTACACTTTGCTAGTTTTCTTCTGACCTGTCATGGGAAGAAGTTGGTTATGACTGTGCTTTCCTTTTTAAACTTGCTCAGTTTTCCACACACATTTCCTGTTAATTGTTTGTACCGGCCTGCCTCAGGTGTACATTTTGTTCTATGTTTTTTTAATTGCGGTTGAAAGGAGTGTTTCCACCTTGCTTATGAATATCTTTCACAGGATCCATGGTGGCGCAGTGATTAGAATGCGGTACTGCAAGCTACTTCTGCTGACTGCCAGCTGCAATTTGGCAGTTCGAATCTCACCAGGCTCACGGTTGACTCAGCCTTCCAGTCTTCCGAGGTCGGTAAAACAAGGACCCAGATTGTTGGGGGCAAGATGCTGGCTCTGTAAACCGCTTAGAGAGGGCTGTAAAGCACTGTAAAGCTGTATATACTGTAAGTCTATATATACAGTACATACATACATAAGCATACATATACATATATACACATACACACACACGTGTGTGTGTGTGTGTGTGGCATTTTTTGCTGATAAATGAAAATAAAGGGAGACTATTATAGATCTATTTCAAGCTATTTAGCTCTCGTCAGATAGCCATACCCTTACTGGGATTTGAACCTGGGCCGCCTGCCTTGTAAGGCAGCACCTTAACCACTAGGCCACAGGCTATATTCCCTATCAGCTCTTCATCAGGAAAGGGTTATATATGTTTTTCTGTTGCATTATCCTGGTGTACCCAAATATGGGAGAAAGTATTACAGTTTTCATACCCTCTCTCTCTCTCTCTCCCTCTCCCTCCCTCTCTCTCTCTCTCTCTCTCTCCCTCCCTCCCTCCCTCCCTCCCTCCCTCCCTCCCTCCCTCCCTCCCTCCCTCCCTCTCTCTCTCTCTCTCTCTCTCTCTCTCTCTCTCAACCTGTAGAAAGGAGTAGAAGCCTAGGGAGTTTTGTGGGATGAGGGGTGTGGTGGGAACAGTTTGGTGACTTCTTGCTGAGAGGGTAATTTAGCCCTCATTTTTTTTCCTTTGTCTGTACATAAAACAGAGCCAGTGGTCAGGCAGAAAGGGAAATATTGGATGAGAGGCAAAGATACTCCTGTCATTTCCAGAGAAGGTTTCAGGGAAACAGCACTTTCTTCTCTTCATTGCAATCCAAGAGTGATGGAAGCATGAAAGCCATTGTCAAATAACATTTCAAAGCCACCACAGATGATGAGATGTTTGAAACAGAAAAATCTTCTGAAGGTTTGGGGTAAGGAATATTGACACAACATTGTCACTGACACAAAGTGGAAGTCAATGGCCAAGAAGGCTTCATTCCCCACAATGATATTGAAATGAAAGTTCATTCATTATTTTGCAGAAAGATACATCGCGCAAAGTTGAGTTGTTGAGTAAAAGAGAGAAATGATAATGCCTTCCTTATCAGATAGAGTGAGCATTCCTAGTGGTTCCTCGCTTTCAGTTAAATTCAGAAATGCATCCCATGCATTTCTTTTCAGTTTAGCAATAGCAATAGCACTTATATACCGCTTCACAGTGCTTTTACAGCCCTCTCTAAGCGGTTTACAGAGTCAGCATATGGCCCCCAACAATCTGGGTCCTCATTTTACCCACCTCGGAAGGATGGAAGGCTGAGTCAACCTTGAGACTGGTGAGATTTGAACTGGCAAATTGCAGGCAGCTGGCAGTCAGCAGAAATAGCCTGCAGTACTGCATTCTAACCACTGCGCCCCCGCGGTGGCGCAGTTTAAATTCAGAAATGCTGTTTAGCACTTCAGACAGAGCTGGTTCAATTCTCTGAATAATTTAGTAGACCTTGTTATTTCTGAGGAAGTCCTTTTTATTAATTGGTCCCTTTTCCCTATTGACCCAGCTTTATCTCTATTAACCCCAAATTCGTTCCTGAGCTGAGGACTGTGACAGGTGGGGATAGGTGGTACATGTCTCAGTCGTGTTAAATAAGGAATAACATGTAATGGTGGAAAATCTCCATTCACAAATGGTCAATGTTCATGCTGGGTTCAAATCCAGCCTCACTTGGACCTGGCAGAACTAACTGGTTCTGCACATACAATACAAATACGCTGAAGGCAGAGCGGATTCAAGGACAGATTTTACAGGACTTCTGTCTCTGAGCTTCCATTGCATGAAACGTGCCCTGGAAGAGCTTGTGTTGCAATCAGCTTGCTGCATTTCTCTTTCACTCGAGTGTCATTTCATTGGGTCTCACACTGGGAAACCTCTAAGGCAGGGGTCCCCAACTCCCAGTCTGTGGATTGGCACCAATCCGTGGCATGCCAGCAACCGGTCAGCGCAACAAGTGAAGCCCCATCTGTGGGATGCAGGCAGCATGCAAAACCACGCCCCCTCCAGTCCACGGAAAAACGTCTCTCTGTGGAACCAGTCCCTGGTGCCCAAAAGGTTGGGAGCCCACTGCTCAAAGGAGTTCTGGTAGATGTCTCCTTTGGTCCCAAAGCAGGGGTGGGTTCCTCCCGGTTCGGACCAGATTGCCTGAACCGTTAGCAACCCGCTGGTGATGTAATTTTGGCGTCACAGATCCAGTTCTGTTTGTGCCGGTCCGTGCTTGCCACCATCTTTTTTTCTGAATTTTTGGCCGATTTTCCTGTGTTTGAATGGCTTCACAGTGTTCTGTGCTTTGAAAAAAGCCCTCCCGCTCGTCCCCGGGTTAATACTGACCTTTATTTCTTCGCCCAAAGCACAGCTGATGAGCTCCTCAGCTGTGTTTCAGGCTGAATCCACCTTCTGAGCATGTGCGGAAGTGAAATCGTGTGAGGGGACACGTGCGAAAGACAGAGAGGAGCAAACACACATGCGCGAAACGTCACGACCCGAACCGGTGGCGAAGGTAAGTGAAACCCACCCCTGTCCCAAAGCACTCAGTTAAGTGTAACCCACATGGAGAAGAGACCACACAATTCATCTGCCTAATTTCCTCACCACCCTTGTACAAGTTAAAGGACGCTACCTACCTTAGGTTACCAGTCATCTGGAAACAACAGAGGGTGTTCTCAAGGTCCAGCCTACCTGACCATGGAGCGGTGAACCTGGCCAGGACATTGTGGCTGTGGAACAGTGAAGAAGGCCTAAGTCTCAAGGACTGTAAAGCAGGAGAGCTTCTTCTTAAAACTTGGCCTTCATCAACACAGAGCAGGGGAGCAGGCATTCATGGCTGTGAAACAGAGAAGCTGGCCCAGCCTTCTTGGACATGGCTCTCAGGAATACAAACGAAACAATGGAGCTCACACCGGCACCTGCCAAACAAGCAGAAAGTGCCTGGGAGCCAAGTGATGGCTTATTAATTCAGGAAAAGCTTCTTCAGCAGCAATTGTGAGAAAGCCTCTTGGGACACCTTAACAGGCACAGAGCAGGAACTGATAATAAGTTTTTGAATAATCTGCATTACTACTTTAAGCGGTAGACTCAATGAAATCCCAACAATTCATGTTTCTTGAAATAGCAGACAACCACAGAAAGGAAGCAGATAAATTAGCCAGGACTGAACTGTAACTTAGGACATCGATTTGTAAAGCCTGACCTGGCTAGTGTCCTAGGAATGAGGTTTCGGGTGTCAGCCAACCAGCCCCATTTCTTTTCTTTTTTTTATGGTACATTCAGGTTTCTAAGATGCAGGTTTACAAACTCCACTTTCTCTGTCTGAGGGAGAGAGCTTGCCTGTTCTGTTTCCGGGGGGAGCTACATCCACCCCCTCCGTTGCACCTAGAAACAGGGATACTCCTGCAGAGGTGGGTTCCTGCCAGAGCTGCCCAGTACACAGCTCCGGTAGGGAGCGGTGGATTTAGCAACCGCTCTGGAGCCCTCTCTGCCGGTCCACCCGGCGCGTCGCCATTTTTTTCCGTGATTTTCAGGCAATTTTGCTTCTGCGCATGCGCAGAAGCAAAATCGTGCCAAAATCTCACGAGGGGATGCGCGCGAGAGAGATTTTGGCGAGATTTTGCCTCCGCACATACGTGGAAGCAAAATCGCACCAAAATCTTGCACATGTGTCCCCTCACAAGATTTCGGCGAGATTTTGCTTACGCGCATGCACGCCCCTGAAGCGTGGAGATGCGTGCACATGGCTCCGGCAGCGAGGTAAGTGAGCAACCTGCCCCTGTACTCCTGGATGATTGAGATGCCTCTACAGAAGTCCAAGTGAATGGACTTGTAGACAACAGCTGTGTTAAAATACAAGGCAGGACCAGTGCAAACCACCCTGTTACTGGGGTCCAATCAGCCATGGAGAAGTTATTCCAAAAGCAAATTGGAGGTCTTTCAAAGATTGTGGCTTCATGAGAGGAACTTTAATTACTCCAACATCTACTGGGAGATAAATTCTGCCAAGCGTGGTTGTTCCAGAAAATTCCTGACATGCCTTGCAGACAAATTTCTGCTTTAGGGTGTGAAGGATAGAAATGGTATTTCGAGCATTAGACTTTCTAACATAATCTCTGTAGATTCCAGCAACTGCCTTGCATTTTTCTCTTGTTAGATATTCCTCTTCTCCTATGTGTATGGCTTTTTCTATTCAGCTTTTTAGAAAGCTCCGTTTTTATCCGCATTGCTCTCTTTAAATGTTTTCCATTTTTCATTCTTATAGGAACTGTTTGCCATTGCACCTTCTCTTATTGCAGAGTCTCTCAATTTATAGGACTTCCATTCTCCAGGGACATTTTTCTCCTTCAGGATTTCAGGCCATTGGGTCTAATCTACCTTCCCTCAGAGGTCATCAAAATCTCTTTTTCTGAAGTCTAATATGCAGTTCAAACTCTTCTTAATTCCTCCTGGATATTACAAATAACAAAATCACTTTTCCCCAAAGGTACAGCCATCTTCTACCAATCAGACAACTAATTCCTCTTGGTTTATGAGCAGAGGTGGTATTCTGCTGGTTCGGACCAGTTCGGGCGAACTGGTAGTAGCGACCTGCGGGTGTATATAAGGTAGGAATAAAATTCCCAGTCTCCCAGTTTCTATCTTAATGCTACATTGAACTGGCTCTTGTGTATACTTAGCTTTATTATACACTAGCTGATAACTCAGCGTTACCCGGGTATTTATAGATGTCAAAGCGTTTGTCTGACAGGGAGCCATTGGGAGGGCCCTTTCTTCCCTCTACTTCCATGCACATCATCCCCACCCTCTCCCTTCCCCCTCCCATGCGCTCCTCTTCCCCGCCCTTTCTATTATCCTGGCACTTTGCCCTGAATCCACCGGGGGCGCCATCTGCCAAGAGAAGGGAACATCAGGCACTTCCCCATTGGCCCAGTGGAGGGTGAACATCATGGCTGGCTTTCCAGAGGAAGCTGCGATGAAAGTGACATCACAAACAATTGCCACTCTAGGATGCCGCACTCACTCTCCTTAATGGGCCAGGCGTTCCAGAGCTATGCTGGAACACACACACACACACACACACACACACACACACACACACACACACACACACACACACACACACACACAAGGGGTGCTAGGGGTGTCTTATGCCCATAGTATTTGTTTCCAGAGGATAAGTCATCTGTGTACCAAGTTTGGTTGAAATTGCTCGAGATGTTCCAGAGTTATGCTGGAACATACATACACACACACACACACACACATCCATTTTTATATAGAGAGATAATGAAGGATTCTAAGTATAATAAAAGAGTTTCTTTAGATGTATGTTTTAAAATGAAAAGGACCACTATTTCAGTGAAGAATGCACCATGCTAGGAGGTAACAATAAAAAGGTAGAGTTACTCATTTTCTGTTTGGATTCTGTCTTTTCAGACAAAAAAAATATGTATATCAATATCATTGTGAAAGAAAGGATGAAGAGTAAGATTGGAGCTTGGAAGTGACAGAATCATGCTTAGGAAATGCCTCAGTATTCATCTCTAAGGCAGACCAATCCTTAGGTACTGACTGGACTAGTGGTTAGTCCGGCTGAAACTTCCCCTATTATCTTTGAGAAATAATTTCAACAAAGCATTTGACAAAAACCTCCAAGGCATGCTGATTATTTAGGTAGATAAGCATGAAATGGATAGCATGACAATTAGATGAGTACATCTCTGGCTCAAAAACCATACTTGGAGTCCTCATCAATACTTACTCGTTACTTAGGGAAGAATTCTTTATTCTTCAAGATTTGATTAATTCCGACTGGCGCTTCCCATTTATATTGTAAATTTAATCTCTTAAATTCATCAATCAAAAAAGTGTAGCGCCAGTTGGAGTAGCAGTGAAATTTTCTGGAAAAAGATACCGGCTTAACACGATAAAAAAAGCTACTGAATTTTATGTCAATGTTTTAAAGGCTGATATATCCAAGATTCCAGAGGAAGGATGTATGAAAATAAAAGAGGAAGAGGAGGGGAAGCCATCTTTGCTGGATCAAAAGGAAATAGATTCAAAAACCCAAAAGGAGTGCCAGAACCAGATAGCTGGGGAAAAGGAGATGGAGGTTTGGGATCAGATGGGAGACGAGTCGACAAATTTGAATTTACTGAACTATTAAAAGATGAACTATCAAGATACAAAACGATGTGATGTTGAAATATATTGGACGGATAGAGACTAATATGATTGTATTTTTCCTTTTCCCTATTTAATGATTACCTATGCAATATTTAGCTAAGTTTTATATAACTTTGAGGTTATTTTTAATGTTAATAATATTAGATATATATAGTTTGTTGAAGATTTGTTTATTCTTTTTTCCCTTTCTTTTAAAAAAAAAACTTTAAAGATTTTTTGTTTATTGAAGTTAGTAAGTTAATTTAGAATAATATTATGTTAATAATATCATGATGAAATTTAATATTTAATGATTACTTACGTAACATTTAGTTATCTTTGAGGTTATTTTTAATGTTAATAATATCAGTTTAAGATTTTTGTATTTTATATCTAGTTATTATTTATATAACATTTACTTTGTATAAGATAGAGGATTGAAGGGAGGAGGTAGGAGGTTTGTTTGTTTGTATTGTTAAAGAGATTTCTCTTTCTTTCCTTTTTTTTCTTTTTTGTATCTTTACTATTGTATACATATGCGATATATTACTAGTGTATAATCTGGAGTTGAAGTTTTTTAAAAATAGTGTTCTTTTTTTCTTTTTTTTTTCTTTTTATTAACAATTTAAATTTATTATTATGCCCTGTATTATCTCTGGGAAGTCCGGGGGGGAGGTGGGGAGGGAAGGGGGTGGGTTGGGGGGGGAGAAAAAAACAAAAATGTTTGTACTTTATATTTAATATTTTGCTACTATTTATGTAATTCTGTACTAATAAAACTTTTTGAATAAAAAAAAAAAAGATTTGATTAATTCCCAGGATGTAGACATAGAGAAAAGGGACATGGTGGCTCAGTGGCTAAGATGCTGAGCTTGTTGGTAGTTCAGCGGTTCGAATCCCTAGTGCCGCGTAACAGGGTGAGCTCCCATTACTTGTCCCAGCTTCTAGTAGTTCGAAAGCACATACAAAATGCAAGTAGAAAAATAGGGACCACCTTTGGTGGGAAGGTAACAGCGTTCCGTGCGCCTTTGGCATTTAGTCATGCCGGCCACATGACTACGGAGACATCTTCGGACAGCACTGGCTCTTCGGCTTTGAAACTGAGATGAGTACCACCCCCTAGAGTCGGGAACGACTAGCACATATGTGCGAGGGGAACCTTTACCTTTACCTTTAGACATAGAGGGAATATTATCATACAAGCAGGTGACATATTCAATAAAACAGAAATAAAATTAGAATTATTTTAACAGGACTGAGCTGAAGGCCTTACAGTAACCTTTAATACAGAGAAGTGCAAAGTTCTTCATTTAGCAAAAAAAAATTAAAAGTTCAGGTATAGAATGGAGAATGTTTATGTTGGATTTGTTCAAAGGTTCTTAGAGTAGTAGTTGATTTGCAAATTGAACTTGAATCTATCGTGTGATGTTTGTCAAGAAGAAGAAAAACCAATTTTGGGCTTCATGACCAGAGGTATAATTTCAAATGCCCAGGAATGAATTGTTCCATTTAGTCATGTTTTGAATAGACCGCACTTTGAATACACTTGAGCAGAATGCTGAAGTGGATGACCTGAATTAAGTTCTATAAAGAGAAATTAAAGAAATGTGAACTCTTCCACCTCAAGAAGACCGAATTTGGGATATACACTATAGCAGTCTCGAAAGGCCTGAAAAAATATCCTACAAAAGAAAATCAGTTCTCTCTCATTCCAGGCTTCAGGGCATAGAATAATAGATTAATTTACAGGAAGGCAGATTTCAGTTGAATATTAGAAATATCTTCCTAACAGCAAAAGCAGTTTGATGGTGAAACCAATGACCCAGAGAGGTTGTGACATAAGAAACATCAGCTGCAGAATTTAATTTGGATGAGAATATTAATGATAAGTCCAATATAGAAAAGTCACCCCCAGAACCATTTGGTCACAGGTCAATGAAATAAAAGGATTGGGGGTGGGGACCAACAGCTAATTTTCAAGGCATCAATTTATTTTCTCATGACACAACATCAATGACAAATTCAGAAAATGAAGGCTCAAAAATGTCTGGCTTGATTCTTATTTCAAAGTCTGTTTCTGGGATGTGAGAGATTTGTGTCAGGCTTGCCCAAGCTAGGTCCCTAGGAAAGAAAGACCCTCGACTCCATTTGATTGAAGTGATAGGCTCTTTTACTAGAAATTAGTGGTTGCAGCAAAAGCAAGCTAGAAGTAAAGTTCCCACGCAAAAGGTTATAAACTTTTCATCTTCGTCCCAGCCCATCCCCCCCCTTGACCATTTGTCTTTGTCCAATGGTGCACCACTTAGAAGTTTTGGGAAGTGCTCGGATGTTTGGTGCAATTCACATTCCTTTCTTAGACTCCGCGGTTCCGCAGCCTTGAAGACTGGAACAAGCTGATTCACATCTCTGGTTTCTGTCAAATTTGTCATTCCCTACCCCTTTCATAGTCATCTCTACCCTTTACATGTCAATTGCCTATTTCCTCTCCTTTAGTTTTAGTAATTCTTGCCAGAACCGCAAAGTGAATTGAACTCTACGATCCAATATAATTCTCTCTGGAACTCTATGCAGTCTGTACACACGCTTCATGAACAGTTTAGCTAAGATGCAAGCAGAAGGGATTTTTTGGCATGGCACAAAGTACCTGTTTAGAGAATAGATCAGTTACCACCCAAATAGCAATAGCACTTAGACTTATATACTGCTTCACAGTGCTTTACAGCTCTCTCTAAGCGGTTTACAGAGTTCAGCATATTGCCCCCAACAATCTGGGTCCTCATTTTACCAACCTCAGAAGGATGGAAGGCTGAGTCAACCTTGAGCTGGTGAGACTTGAACTGCCAAACTGCTGGCAGCCAGCAGTCAGCAGAAGTAGCCTGCAGTACTGCATTCTAACCACTGCGTCACCATGGATCATGGTATTCCCTGAACTCTCTGGCAGCTCTACTATAAAATTCATCGAAATCTCTTTCCATGGTGCTTTGGGCTCCACCACTGGCTGGAGGAGTCCTGGCATCTTCCCCTGGCACCTTTTTGCAGAGGCACAGGTGGGGCAGCTGGCCACATAGTTTTCTAGGTCCTTTTTAAACAATGGCCACCAAAACAGGCGTTTGACCCAGTGTAGGGTTTTTACAAAGCCAAAATGTCCCACCAATTTTGAGTCATGACTTTTCTGTAGGACTATTAAACATTGGCTTTCTGGGCCATATAGCTCCCACCCAGGCTAGGCCATCCTGCATTGTGCACTCATTTTTATGAGCTTGGAATCCATTTCTATTACCTTGTGGGAAATGCGGTAACCTAGATAGTCAATCTTGCCCTGGTGAAATTCACACTTGGACAGCTTGGCACACAGCTGGGCTGCCCTAAATTTCTTAAATACAGCCCTGACCAATTTCATGTGTTCAGCCATGTTTCAGTGTAGATCAATATGTCATCCAGATAAACCAAAAACCCTTTATACAGGTGCTCATGCAGTACTTCATTTATCAGCTGCATGAACAGGGCTGGAGCCCCTGGCAACCCAAAGGGGAGTACTCGGAATTGGAAACACCCCAGGGGATGATTAGAAGCAGTCTTCTATTCATCCCCTTCCTTGATTTGGACTCTATGATAGCTTCTCATAAGTCCAGCTTTGTAAAGATTTTCCCTTTGGCAAAGTGCGCTAACATGTCCATGAGGAGTAGTGGTTAAACATTTTCCATACAAACAGCATTAAGGCTGTGATTGTCAACACATAGACAAAACTTTAATAGCCTCCTCCAGTTCACATAAGGATTCCATTTTAACAGCCACGCTAGACCCAGAACTAGGAGCCGCTCCATACGTGGTACCACGATGAAGCTCAGGGTTTCTGTGTGGGCCCCCACCTTCATCTCTATGGATTTGATGATGAAAGTTGCAGAGCCTCTCCCCACCCACCCCCACTACTGACCTGACTAACTGGCAAAACACTACAGGCATTTTAAGTTCTCAAAGCCAACTTTTCAACTAATGCAGGGTTGACTAAGCACCTGGTGCAACCCAAGTCCAAGAGGGCCACCAAGCTTCCCTTATGCCCGGAGGAATGTGCTATCGGTTCTATGGGGATGGTCACTGGGATTACAGGGTGACTTACCAAGGGGTCATGGTCTGTGTCCATGTCACTTCTCAGTGGTCTTGTGTCAGAGTGGTCAGAGTTCTTGCACCCTCATTGGAGGATGGAGTGAACTCAATGACTTCCACTCCTTCCAGGGCCATTTCCCTTGTTCTCGGCATCAGCTTTGCTGGCTTCTTGGGTGGTGCTGAAGTAGCTTTTGGGGCCTGGTGTGCAGCTCACCAATCGGCAGCCCTTCCTTCCTGCCCCTGAAAAGCCCAGTGGAGCATCAACACAGGCTCTGCTTGTGGCTTTGGAGTCTCTTTCTTCTCTGGGAAGGACCTCCACCATCCACAACTAGGTTGGTTGCAGGAGTGGGCCAGGTTGATCTACAGTATGTAACAACCATGGAGGGTGCATAGGGCACTTCAGGAAATGCAGGTGTTATAGATAGGAAAACAATCCACCATTATGCTTTTCAGTGAATCAGCATATCCAGATGAGACCTGTTGTTTCAGTTGTTGTTGTTGTTTTTAGGCATAGAAAAATGGTGGCCCTTGTCCATAAGTTGATGCAGGGGTGAAATTAGCTATAGCAATAGCACTTAGACTTATATACCGCTTCATAGTGCTTTACAGCCCTCTCTAAGAGGTTTACAGAGTCAGCATATTGCCCCCAACAATCTGGGTCCTCATTTTACCGACCTTGGAAGGATGGAAGGCTGAGTCAACCTTGAGCCTGGTGAGATTCGATCTGCCAAACTGTTGGCAGCTAGTGATCAGCAGAAGTAGCCTGCAGTACTGCATTCTAACCACTGCGCCACTGCGGCTCATTCAGCAGGTTCTGACAGGTTCTAGAGAACCGGTAGTGGAAATTTTGAGTAGTTCAGAGAACTGGCAAATACCTCTGGTTGGCCCCAGAGTGGGGAGGGAATGGTGATTTTGCAGTATTCTTCCCCTGCCATGCCCACCAAGCCACGCTCACAGAACCGGTAGGGAAAAATTTTGAATTTCATTCCTGAGTTATATTAACATTTAGATGGATATACAGTACTAATGTCTTAAACAACTAGGTTTAAAGTGAATTTCTCAACTAACAACTTATGAGCCTCAGTGGCGCAGTGGTTAGAGTGCAGTACTGCAGACTACTTCTGCTGACTGCCAGCTGACTGCAATTTGGCAGTTCAAATCTCACCAGGCTCAAGGTTGACTCAGCCTTCCATCCTTCCGAGGTGGGTAAAATGAGGACCCAGATTGTTGGGGGCAAGAGGCTGACTCTGTAAACAGCTTAGAAAGAGGTGTAAAGCACTGTGAAGTGGTATATACCTATAAGTCTAAGTGCTATTGCTATTGCTAACTGGGTGGTTAGAGCTGATTACCTAAAGGGCACCTCCCAACTCTATGATTCAGTGGTTCTATAACTGTATGTCAAGGTACAACTGTGAATATTGCTATAGTGATGAAAATAAATGATGATGATAAATGAATAAAGATGAAAATAAACAGTGCTTACATACTATAAGTACACAAATGATATAAATGTAGGCAAAAGATGTAAGTTATATACATTCTGATTTCACAGACATCCCTTCCCCCCAATGGCCCATTAAAAGGAGGTTTTGCCTTATGATTATCCGAACAATATTACTGTAGACTTCCTATGCCTGACAAGATTATTGGTGGATGTTTTCTACTGATTTTGTTCCCTTTTGCTCCTGATGGCAGCCTTACACGTACTAAAGCAAAGACATTGAAGTAAGAGAGTGCTGAACTGGTTGTGGTGTTCTCACTAGGGTAAAATATCTTGCCTTGCTTTTCAAAATACAGTGATTTGCATTTATATATTTGTGACAAATCTCGAGTTATGGAATGGTACAACAGTGCCCCCCAAAGCCCAGTAAACTGACCCCATGCTGAAAGACCTGAATAGATGGAATTCAGGCTTTTCCCCAAAGTCTGTCTCGTAATCCCATTTATGCACAAACTACATAAGAGACAACTAATAAAAATCAGGCTGTACCTTTTCCTCAAGGTGCATTAGCAAAGCTCGACCAAGGACATCATAGAAGAAGAACAGTTCTGGGCTCAGCAAAATGCCAGATTCACTAAGGAAGCTGGCTATCTCAACCTATAAAACTGAGGATAAATGTTTAGGATAAGCTTCTTCTCTGGCAATATTACACTGCTAACCAGAGCATACAAAACATTTGCTAGACCAATTCTTGAATATAGCTCACCTGTCTGAAACCCGCACTGCATATCGGACATCAACACAATCGAGAGAGGCCAGAAATATTTCACAAGAAGAGTCCTCCACTCCTCTGCTCGCAACAGAATTCCTTATTCCACCAGACTTGAAATTTTGGGCTTAGATGGCCTAGAACTTCGTCGCCTTCGATCTGACCTGAATGTAGTTCATAAAAACATCTGCCACAATGTCCTACCTGTCAATGAATACTTCAGCTTCAACCGCAACAACAGACACGCACACAATAGATTCAAACATAATGTAAACCGCTCGAAACTCGACTGCAGAAAATACGACTTCAGCAACGGAGTGATCAATGCCTGGAATGCTCTACCTGACTCTGTGGTTTCTTTCCCAAACCCCCAAAACTTTAACCTTAGACTGTCTACAGTAGACCTCACCCCATTCCTAAGAGGTCTGTAAGGGGCGTGCATAAGTGCACCACTGTGCCTACCATCCCTGTCCTACTGTCCTATTGTCCCAATTTACCTGTACCTACTCTGCTAATGTTTATGTTTATACAAATACCTACTATCTTGTACATGTTTGACAAACAAATAAATAAATAAAATAAATAAATAAAGTTAAATCAGGGGTTGGTTCCACTTACCTTCCCTACCAGTTCACATGTGCAGAGGGTTCTTTGCTGGCCGCGGCGACCGAAGAACCAGTCCGGGGGCGTGAACAGCCAGCCATTGCTGCCGGTTCAGCGAGCAGGTGGAAATTTCCGCCACCGGTATGTGAGAACTGGTCCGAACCAGCAGCAACCCACCACTGAGTTAAATGCTTGGAAGCAAGAAAGACGGCCCTGTCTGAGAACATCCAAATGACAGGCACCCCATTCATTGTCATTGCAATGAGGATGTGCTAAAATCCAAAGTGTTCTCCAAAGTGGTAATTAAGCAACTGGTATAGAAGTTAATGTGCTTGATATGGTTGCCTTTCCTCTGTTTGCCTTTCCCTGATAAGCATTTTTATCCATCTAACATTTCATTTTGCTTGGTTTTATAGGGAAATTTCTCACAGAATTTCTTCCATCTTTCCTTTTGAAGGAAGATAGTTGAAACTAAGGGAGTGACAATTCCAGAGGACCTTCAAGGAAGTAGATTATCTGGATTCTCTCCAGTCAGGGTTTGGCCTGGGTATAGCACTGACTGATTGCACTTGTGAATGATCTCTGTGGGACCAGGATGGGTGATGCAATTCTTCTAGCCCTACTTCAGCGGTGGGTTGCTCCCGGTTCGGACCGGTTCTTAGAACTGGTAGCGCTGGCGGCAGGAGGCTCCGCCCACCCACCCAGGACGCTTCTGCGCATGCGCAGAAGCATTGTGCATGAGTGCGAGCTGGTAGTAAAGGGTTTTAGAACCCACCACTGCCCTACTTGGTCTCTATCTGAACTGCCCAGAGTAGCTGAATGTCAGTTTTGACATTCTATCCAGATGGTTCTTGGTTCTCAAGAGTATCATTAGTTTATTTTTTAATTCCTTTCATAAATATGTGACCAGTGTCTCCTGAGTTCATGTTTAGCCCCTTCAACATGATCCAGTGGTCATGTCATTCTTAGCCACTTTTTCCATCCTTCCATCCAAGCAATTGTTATTTGCAATTTTCCATTCACCTCACTTTCCTTTTTTTCTTTTTCAACATAACTCAAACCTCTTATTTTGTTCCTATTTTGTTTAGTTTTGATTTCCCAAATTATTGCATCAAGATGGGGAATGTAGATGCTAATGGCTCATGAACTGAGACTTGGGGATATGCAGGACAGGAAAGAACAGGGAAGATTGAAGCTCTCCTTCCACCACTCCCATCCTATTTAACATGCAGTGACTGAGAGACCAACTAGCACTTGTAACTCCATCGCATTCCATGCTCTTGGGTGCAGGGCAGCCCATTCTGAAAGAAAACATCTCGCGTTTTCTTTCAGAATGGGCTGCCCTGCACACAAGAGTGAGGAATGCAAGAGAGCTTCAAGTGCTAGGTAGGACGCCTGTCGCGCGGTGGGACGCAGTTTGGGGTGACCAGTCGGGCGGGGCGGGGCGGAGCGGAGCCTGAGCGGGGGCTGGGCGGGGGCTGGGTGGGCCACGAGACAGGCATCATACCTAGCACTTGTAACTCCGTCGCATTCCACGCTCTTGTGTGCAGAGCAGCCCATTCTGAAAGAAAACGCCTCATGTTTTCTTTCAGAATGGGATGCCCTGCACATAAGAGCGAGGAACACAAGGGACCTTCAAGTGCAAAAGCATGGCAAACCACCTACCGCCCCCCTGGCCCCTCTCACCGCCCTTGCCTCTCACCCCCCCCAAGGGTTCCCCCCACCCCCCGGTACAGCCCACTTTGGGAACCACTGAACTACAAGAATCATTTAAATTTCAAAACAATATTTAGAATCAGAATCAGAATAGAGCTGGAAGGGACCTTTGAGGTCTTCTAGTCCAGCCCCCTGCTCAAGCAGGAGATCCTATACCATTTCAGACAAGTGACTGTCAAGTCTCTTCTTAAAAACCTCCAGTGATGAAGCACCCACAACATCTGAAGGCAAGCTGTTCCACTGGTTAATTGTCTTCACTGTTAGGAAGTTTCTCCTGAATTCCAGGTTGCTTCTCTTCTTCATTAGTTTCCATCCATTGTTTCTTGTCCTGCCCTCTGGTGTTTTGGAAAATAAATTAACCCCCTCCTCTTTGTGGCAGCCCCTCAAATACTGGAATACTGCTATCATGTCCTTCCTAGTCCTTCTTTTCTTTAGACTAGACAAACCCAAATCCTGTAACCGTTCTTCATATGTTTTAGTCTCCAGGCCTTTAATCATCTTAGTTGCTCTTCTCTGAACTTTTTCCAAAGTCTCAACATCTATTTTGTAATGTGGTGACCAAAACTGGATGCAGTATTTCAGGTGTGGTCTCACTAAGGATTTATAAAGTGGTTTTTAATACATCACATGATTTTGATTCTATGCCTCTGTTCATACAACCAAGGATTGTATTAGCTTTTTTGGCTGCTGCCGCACACTGCTGACTCATGTTTAAATGACCGTCCACTAGGACTTGGCGAGGGCGCGGGGGCGAGGCAGGGGTTGCGGCATTAGGAAGGTTGAGAACCACTGCCTTAGAATCATTCAGTGAACCTATGAATCCTGACTCAGTGATTTTTTAAAAATCATCAAATTGTCCCATCCACTCTGGAGTCATGCTTTGTGTTGAATTTGTATACAGCCGTAACAGCGGAAACTGGAATACTCACCATTACTTCTGCCAGATTTTTCTTGCATTGTGTTGGCAGGATCACTGACAAATTCTTATCAGTTGCATCTCAAACCAACTGGGCAAAATTACCCTTAATCTTGCAGGGACATTACAGAGCATTTTAAAGAAAACCATTAATTAGAACTTGCTAAGGCTATGAACACTGTCCTCTACTTTTAAATGGAGCTATAGACTACCTTGTTCGCTGTGCAGAATTTATGTTTCCCAGTTATGGACATTTGGATTTTTATTTATTCTTTTCTGTTGCAACAGACCCCTTCTGAGGGGTCCTTGGTGAAAATCATAGCAGATTGCTATGAATCCATCTGATTTTTTTTAGTCAGTCAAGGTTCCTTTACTTCAGTCTGTTTTGGAAAGGAGGGAGAGAGATATGGATGGATGGATGGATGGATGGATGGATGGATGGATGGATGGATGGATGGATGGACGGACAAATGCATTGGATTCTGTTATCCAAAGCCCAGAAATACTTTGACAATCATCATGAAAACCTCAAGAATGTAATGAATTATGCAGTTTTACACTAAACAGTATTTTTAAAGATTATAAAAAGAATTTTTGAAAGAGTTTTTGAAAGAAATTTATCTGGAAAAAGGGGGATAATAGGAGGGACACAAGAAAAACAGAGAGAATTTCAAATAGATCGGTAAAATCATTTCAGCTAACCTAAAGACAGGCTTAATTAGTACTCAGATATGGTATGTCCAGGGAATACCAGAGCTGTAAATTAGATTGGGAAGTTAGGAAAACAAGGAAGAAGGTAATGGAAACTCATTTCCATTTTGTGCCAAGAAAACAACATGAATATGTCTGTGTAATCACCAGGAATCAATCTTAACTCTTAGGAGACCTTACTTAGTTAAATCCTACTTGCTTCAGAATCCTGAGTTTATGACCAAATGCAGGTCATTGATCTGATACAGCATCCTGCATTTCTAAATGAATGTTATTAAAAAGATTCTTAATTTCTGGCATCAAAGTTTTACCAATTTTTCAAAGCTGAGATAATACCCTCACCTACCCTTCAGTTAGAGGACACGTGAGGTTATGTCCAGTTTTTTTTAAAAAAACCACCCCATTTCTGAAGCCATTTTTTAATTTAAAATCACTTTCTCAATTATGCACCCTTATATGGTAAAGGTGTGGCCAGGATTAATGGGAGAAAGCAGATTATCTCTTCCCTAAGGCAAGATATTTAATACTAACAGTTGATTGGATGGATGGCAATTTTATCCAGCCTGCAAATTCACCAAGCAACAATTAACATGAAACCAGCACTGCTAACTGGAAACCATGTTTACAATAATGGTCAACTCAGTTTAGATTTTTTTTAAAAAAGCCCACATCCCTTCAAATTCTTCCAAGGTCATTTTGGAAGTAATCATGTCTCTGCTTTATCTGAAACTGCTGAGATTTGAGAACTGAACATAAAGTTTTCGCGGCAGTGACCCGAAAACCAGCTGGCCGGCGGGAGGTGCGCACACATGCACAGTAAAGCTGAGCTGGGGCGACGGCTCGCGTGCCCGCAGAGAGGGCTCTGCGTGCCACCTGTGGCACGTGTGCCATAGGTTCACCATCACAGCCCTACAAGGTTAGCCATGACACCTACATGGGATACCTGCCTTGATACAGGAACAGGAAGTTCCAAGGCAGGGCCCAAGAGAGGGTCTCTCTCTCCCCCCCCCCTCTCTCTCTCCCTCTGCCTCTGCCTCTGCCTCCCTTTCTCTCTTCTCTTCTCTCTCTCCCTTCCTCTCTCTCTCTTCTCTCTCTCCCTTCATCTCTCTCTCTCTTCTCTCTCTCCCTTTCTCTCTTCTCTCTCTCCCTGTCCCTCTGCCTCTCCCTTTCCCTCTGCCTCTCCCTCCCTCTTCCTCCCTCTCTTCTCTTCTCTTCTCTCTCTCCCTCCCTCTCTCTCTCTCTTCTCTCTCTCCCTCTCCCTCTGCCTATGCCTCTCCCTCCCTCCCTCTCTTCTCTTCTCTTCTCTTCTCTTCTCTTCTCTCCCTTCCCCTCTCTCTTCTCTCTCTCCCTTCCTCTCTCTCTCTTCTCTCGTTCCCTTCCTCTCTCTCTCTCTCTCTCTCTCTCTCCCTCCCTCCCTCCCTCTCTCTTTCTCTCTCTCTCTCTTCCATGTGCTCATTTGCCCAGGACCCCCCAAAAAACCCCCTGTGGTCCTGTCCACCATTAAACTATCTTTCCAAACAGCCTCCATGTTTCCAGTGTCTTTCTCCCCACTTGGAACTGAACCCAGATGGACATTTCTTCCAACAATGGTCCCATTGCACATGCTGAAAAGAAGAGAATGAGAACATTTTTGCCACAGTAGCAGCAAGATGAGTTCTTCATTGGGAAAGGGAGCAAAAAAGGAACTATTGAGAAGAAAACAGCTCAGATGTTGGTATCAAAATCGCATCCTACAATTGCAAATGTTGGTGGCTTTACTCCATAGCTAACTTATTTAGAATTATGAGAAATCTTTATTCCATTAGGCCTCAATGTCAAAAATGTATCTTTTCTTGGTATCATATTGTTACTCCCTTGTTTCTCTGGCTAAGAAGTTAAGCAAGTGGAGAAAATAGGAGGAGATATCACCTGGGAGTTTTCAAACCAATTAAGAAAATTTGGAATTAGGCAAGTAGTGCCCATTCTAACATCTGGTTTCTTTTTCAACCAGATGGCAATTGGTTTTCTCCCACTATATCCTCAGTTCTGCTGGGGATGTTAATCAATGCCAGGTCCCTTCATAATAAGATTTTATCAACTATGATTTGATCATGGATAAGAAAGATAATCTGATATATATTATCTATACCAAGAATGGGAAGTGTTGTGCTGTAAGCTTTACCCAGTTGTAACCACTTGATGCAAGATTATTTTAGAGTTAGGAAAACTAATGCATAAACTATAGGAATTGTATTTAGTTCTTTAGACTTCTAGACTTGATTATGTGCTAGTCTAAATTGGCCAAGTAAAATTATGATTTTGTTCATATACAGAAGAACTGAATTGCCTAGCAGTCTCTTTCCCTAAACATAGTACAGCAAGATGATAGCCCTGAGGATATGTGGAATTGCATGCCAGGGCATAACAATTCAACCCACCATAAATGACAGTACAGACTTTTGATGACTACTTAGCAGGAAAACATTACTTTAAAAAGGGAGGATTCATTTTAGTCCCTTTGTCTTAATCCAATCATATTCTAGAGAGTTTAATGTGAATTAGACTATCCAACATCAGGTCTACTTTGTCAAATGCCTTTCTGAAGTCCAGGTATACTATATCCGCAGAATTTCACTGGTCTGCTAATTTAGTCACTTTATCAAAGAAAGATACAAGGTTTGACTGGCATGATCTATTTTTAACATGTTGGCTTCTAGTAATCACCTTGTTCATTTCTAGCTGCTCCCTAATCCTCTGCTTGATTATCTTTTCTGGGATTTTCCCAGGTATTGATGTCAAGTTGATTGACCTATAATTTCCTGGATACATTTCTTAATTATTTAATGAATTAAATATATGAAATAATTCAGCGTCCACTGGATGAAAAAACATTGGAGGTATAATAAATAGCATCTGTAACACTGACTTCATTTACTAGCACACAATTTAGCCCAATGGCCAAAGATCCCCATAATCATAATTAGTAGACAGGATATTGGGGTCATCAGAGCTTCAGGAAAAGATAAACCTTCCACCACCACCACCACCCCGCCCACCACCACCACCATTCTCAAGTTTGCCATTGTAACTATACATGGAGAGCAAGTATATTCCCCTCTTTGTTAGGTTTCCACTGTGATACACATCCACCTCCAGCCAGTATAAGTCAAGGATAGAAAAATAGTCATATTGAGCATTTATGCTTATACTGTAAAAGTGAATTATTTTTAAAAATCATAGCAATTGATCAAAAGTTACATAGGGAATCTATGAAACTATTTAGCATCTTAGCATTTCATTCTGGCCCATTTTCCATTCATGGAAAGCATGAAGCATTTTCACAGAAGCAAGAACGAAACATGATAATTTTCTGACTCTATTGTTATGCTTACTGAAAGCTTTTGTTTAAAAGTTTCCCACTGTTGATGTTTTCTTTTTTTTCCTAGATAACCACCAAGGTACTTTCTGAATATCTTTAATGGACCATTAACTAGCTCTCTCCAAGCTACAGTTGGGATGGAAAAGAAATGCTGAGTCCTATGAAAACATCACAATCAGATAGATAGAACACCTTTGGGGAGGAAAATTAATACAGTAAAGAGGAGGTGTAAGAGTCCTTCCTCTTCCTCCTCTCTTTTGCAAACACACAAACACAGACACAGACACAAACATGCACACACAGAGAGGCAATTCTATATATCAGAAAAAGAGAGATAAAACTTCTTAAATTTAATGCTCACGAATAGAAGAAAAAATGTGCAAGATGCCACTTTGATTTAAAGCATGGGCATCAAAGCCATACCTATCTGTCCACAAAAGAGCATCACAGCTACATGGCATAACCGTCTTGAGGCTCAGAATATATTACACCAAAAATCAAGCAGAGAAAGGAGGCATTGATGTAATTTCAGTGCCATTTTTCCGCAAGGAATTGTATAACATGTAGGAAACCCTATACATTACATTACATGTATATATTACAGAAATAGCATGAGATCACACAATATGTGTGGAAGATATGCAAAGCTAAATTCATAGTAGATCAAAACATGTAATGCAGCTGTATTAAAGTGAATCCTGAGCGAGATGCCTGTGTAAATCTTCACTTCTGAATGGAGTATTAAACTTTTCCTTTCTCAGTTCCCAGAAAGAGAACCAAAATATACTTCATTGACAAGAACTGAGAGCATATGCACCAAAGACAAATTCCTTGTGTGCCCAATCACACTTGGCCAATAAAGAATTCTATTCTATTCTATTCTATTCTATTCTATTCTATTCTATTCTATTCTATTCTATTCTATTCTATTCTATTCTATTCTATTCAACTCTCTCTGTGAAATGTCTAAAAGGTAGTCAGTATTCCAGAAAAAAATATTAATCAGAATTGGTCCTATGTTAACTTCATCCAATTTCTACACATTGAAAGCATTCTCATTCTTTCATTCATTCTTTCATTCATTCCCCTTCTACGGTTGCCCACTCTGCAAACAACTCTACACATATTTCTAAAAAAATTCCCTGCAAACATGAAAGTGAAAGATAATAGGACATTGCAAATCAAATCAAAGTTATGAATTGAAATAATAAGATCAAATATTTGATCCAAATTGACAGGAAAACAATAAACCCTTATTTTGTTATTTTTGTCCTCCACTCTCTCCTGAGTCATTTGTTTTGCTAGAATCCTCTGTCTGCATAGCATACTTGGACTGCAGCAAGGCATTTGACAAAGTAGACCACAGCCTACTTCTTGATAAAACAGAACAATGTGGAATAGACAGCATCACCAGCAGATGGATTCACAATTCACTGACCAAATGCTCCCAGGATGTAGTCCTCAATGGAACTATATCTACATGGAAGGAAGTATGCAGTGGAGTACCTCAAGGTTCTGTCTTGGGCCCAGTACTTTCAACATCTTCATAAATGAGCTAAAAGAAGGCATAGAAGAGGAATTCATCACTTTGGAAGATAGACTCGATTCAGAAGACCTTGACAGACCTGAATACTGAGCTGTATCCAACAAAATGCAATTCAGTAGTGAGAAAAGTAAGATCCTGCACTTAGACAGGAAAAACCAAATGCACAGGTTCAAATACATGGAACAACATAATAACAGAGTTGAAAGAGACCTTGGAGTTCTTCTAGTCCAACCCCCTGCTCAAGCAGGAGACCCTATACCATTTCTGAAAAATGGATGCCCAATCTCTTCTTTAAAACCTCCAGTGATGGAGCACCCACAACTTCTTGCACCCACCCGCAAGCCATTCCACTGATTGATTGTTCTCACTGTCCGGAAATTTCTCTTTATTTCTAAGTTGGATCTCTCCTTGATTAGTTCCCATTCATTGCTTCTTGTCCTGCCTTCAAGTGCTTTGGAGAATTGGTTGACCCATCTTCTTTCTCGCAGCCCCTTAGATACTGGAACACTGCTATCATGTCATCCCTAGTCCTTTTTTCATTCATAACCAGTTCCTGCAACCATTCTTCATATATTTTAGCCTCCAGTCCCCTAAATATTTATTGCACACTGCACTCTTTCCAGAATCTCAACATCTTTTTATATCATGGTGACCAAAACTGGATGCAATATTCCAAGTGTGGTCTTACCAAGTCATTATAAACAGTACTAACATTTCATGTGATCTTGATTCCATCCCTCTGTTAATGCAGCCTTGGACTGCATTAGCTTGTTCAGCAGCTGAAGCATACTGCTGGCTAATATTTAAGTGGTTGTCTACTAGGACTCCTAAATCCCTCTCATCACAGTTAATGCTATTTAACCAGGAATCACATATTCTACACCTGTACATTTGCTTTTTCTTGCCTAAGTGTAAAAGCTTACTTTTCTCACCATTGCATTTCATTTTCTTGGAAAGGGCCCAATTTTCAAGTCTCTTGGTGTCAGGCTGCCCTCCCTATTACTTGTGTGCAGCCTTCAACAATCCTGATAAGGTGAGGATGGAGGGGAGTCAAAGAACTTGTTGTAAAAGGGAAAAGGGGGAGGGGAGGGGGAGACCAACATGAACAGGAAGCAGAGGTGTGAGCCAGTTTCATCTGACCACTTCAAGGACTTTTGGTGACCAGGACCTGGGAATGGAATGTTAACTGCTTCTCAAATGTCCTGTTCTCATAACATCCAGCTAACATCCTATTGGGCACTGATGAACTAGTCAAAGGGGGGAGGGCTAAGTGTTCTAAACAATGTAACAGTTTGCATGGGTTTTCTTCAGATCTGGCCTTACTTTCGCTGCATCCAGTTGTCTCTAGTAAAAGAGTCTTGTAACCTTCTGATGGAGTCAAGTGTCTTTCTTTCCTAGAGAGCCAGTGGGGCAGGATTGAGTTCCTTCTGGATCTTGAGCCTATCTTCTGGAGTGTTGGCAATTCCTGCCAGCTTGATGTCGTCTGCAAATTTTAGGGTTCCCCTTCTATCCCCTCATCTAAATAGTTTATGAAAATGTTGAAGAGTACTGGGCCTAAGTCAGAAACTTTGAGGTCCTCACTTCCCTCCAAATAGATGTAGTTCCATTAAGGATTACACACTGAGTGCAGTTGGTCAACCAATTATGAATCCATCTGGTGGTGATGTTGTCTAACCCATATTTTTGTATCTTACCAAGTAGTATGTTGTGGTCTACTTTATCAAATGCCTTACTGAGGTAAATAGGTGATGCCTGGCTCAACAGTAGTAATTGTGAGAGACATCTAGGTGTCCTAGAAGACCACTACTTAGATATGAGCCAGCAATGTGCTTCCCAAAAAGCCAATGCAATCCTAGCCAATGCAACAACAGAGGAATAACATCAAGATCACGAGAAGTAATAATACTTATTTATTTATTTATTTATTTTTAAATTTTTATATTGCCACCTACTTGCACATGGCGACTCAAGGCAGCTTACATGGATATAAAAACCATATAAAAGAAAAATAATAAAATAAATTAGTAAAATAATAACCCACCACTCCGGTGACAACATACATTCACACAAACCATTTAATGGGCTCCATCCCGCTCTGGGTTCCCCAGGCCTGTTGACAGAACCAAGACTTCAGCGCCTTCTGAAAGAGTGTTAGAGTGGGGGCAAGTCTAATGTCTGGAGGAATGATGTTCCAGAAAGAGGGAGCCACCACAGAGAAAGCCCTTCTTCTGGGTTCCACCAGATGTATCTCCCTAGGGGATGGGACCTGCAAAATTTCTTGCTTCCCTGCTTTAGTGGATCAGGTAGAGACAGTCCCTCAGATAACCTGGTCTCAAGCCATGAAGGAATTTAAAGGTGACAACCAGCATGAATTGCACCCAGAAGCAAATGCAGTTCCTGCAGGAGAGGTGATACATGTGCACACTGAGGTCTGCACAAAACCATGCAGGCTGCTGCATTTTGCACCAACTGGAGCTTCCGGATGCTCTTCAGGGGCAGCCCCATGTAGAATCCATTGCAATAGTCAATACAGGAGGTGACTAGTGAATGAATGATCGTGAGTAGGGACTATTGGTCCAGGAAAGGGCGTAACTGGCACACAACCCACAGTTGTGCAAAGGCCCTCCTGGCCACAACTGCCTCCTGCTCTTCGAGCAGGAGTCGCGAGTCTAGAAGAACCCCCAGATTACACACGCTCACTTATATTACACTAGTGAGGCCACACTTGGAATAATACATACAATTCTGGTCACCATGATACAGAAAAGGTGCTAAAACCCTAGAAAGTGTGCAGAGAACAGCAACAAGAATGATAAAGGGTCTGGGGTCTAAATCGTTAAGGGAGCTAGTTATGTCTAGCCTATCGAAGAGAAGGATTGGGGACGGGGGTATAACTACTTTCCAATACTTAAAGGGCTGTCACAGAGAAGAGGGGATTGATTTATTCTCCAAAAGGTCAGGACAAGAAATAAAGGGTGTAAGCTTATTAAAGAGAGATCCAACCTAGAAATAAGGAGGAATTTCCTGACAGCAAGAACAATTAATCAGTTGAATAGCTTGCCTCCCTGAGTTGTGGGTGCTCCATCACTGGAGGTTTTCAAGAATAGACTGGACAACCATTTGATCGGGGATGGTACAAGGTCTCCTGCCTTGAGCAGGGGTTGGACTAGAAGACCTCTGAGGTACCTTTCAACCCTATATTTCTATGTTCTACTTGCCTTCATGAGAGAGGTGGAAGATGCCAGAGCAAATGGGCAGGGAAAAAACAAATTGAATTGAATTGAATTCTTTATTGGCCAAGTGTGATTGGACACACAAGGAATTTGTCTTTGGTGCATATGCTCAGTGTACATAAAAGAAAAGATACAGTTGTCAAGAATCATGAGGTACAACACTTAATGATTGTCATAGGGTACAAATAACCAATCAGGAAACAATCAATATTAATATAAATTGTAAAGATACAAGCAACAAGTTACAGTCATAAGTGGGAGGAGATGGGTGATAGGAACGATGAGAAGACTAATAGTAATGCAGCCTTAGTGAATAGTTTGACAGTGTGGAGGGAATTATTTGTTTAGCAGAGTGACGGCGTTCGGGAAAAAACTGTTCTTGTGTCTAGTTGTCTTGGTGTGCAGTGCTCTATAGCGTCGTTTTGAGGGTAGGAGTTGAAACAGTTTGTGTCCAGGATGCGAGGGGTCAGTAAATATTTTCACGGCCCTCTTTTTGACTCGTGCAGTATACAAGTCCTCAATGGAAGGCAGGTTGGCAGTAATTGTTTTTTCTGCAGTTCTGATTATCCTCTGAAGTCTGTGTCTGTCTTGTTGGGTTGCAGAACCGAACCAGACAGTTATAGAGGTACAGATGACAGACTCAATAATTCCTCTGTAGAACTGAATCAGCAGCTCCTTGGGCAGTTTGAGCTTCCAGAGTTGGCGAAGAAAGAACAAAAGGCACCTATCCATCCCACAGCTTCAAAAGAAACGCAATAGTCTTTCTCAAAGGCCCCTCCAAGACCAAGATCATTCCGGAGCACAGGAATCTGGTGCTCACTCCACAGACCGGTGCAGCCCGTGTGGGCAGAAGCAGGCAACAGGACTGAGGTACAAGGTGGATGATCACATAGAAGACGAGAGTGCTTAAGGTGAACTCTCCTGCTGTTTGCTGGAAATTCTTCCGCATACGTAGGTGTTCTTCTTCTCAAGCTCTTCTTGTGTACAAAAAGCTTGAGGAGATATAACAATATATACAGTTACTAAGTTCCCCAAGTTGAAGGCTGGGAAAGCTGAGCCAGATCCCCACCAGACTGACTCACAATCCTTCACTGAGCTGACATTAAAAAGTGCTGACAGCTGAAGGAGAGGAGAACACTTTCATCTGGCAGTAGCCTCCTGTTGGCCCAGGGGTCAGTGCTGTCTCCTCAGCCTTCCCGTTCCCATCAAAGCCATTTCTTTCTCAGTCCTTTATTAAATAGGGTCACTGCTGGTGTTCCTCCTCCTCCCCCTCCCCCGTCAGCAAAAAATGCTCCCTTGCCTGGCCACTCCTGGCCTGAAACGCAGCAGCCTTCATTCCTGCCGTCACTTTGAACTGCTTCGACCAACATCAAGGCAGGAGGGCACAGGCATGTGATCTGTTCTCCCTATATTAATTATCTTGCTTAATTGAAAGGGGGGGGGAAAGTTTCAAAAATGGGAGCCATTCCTGGCGATTTTGAGTGCTTGGAGAGCACAGCAGGGATTTGTAGTGCCTCCAATTCGTTTATCTCCCACTTTTATACACGCAAACATAGCTCTTTGGGAAATAGCCATTAACCTGAACTCATGATAATAGTCTCTGATAAGTGGGGCATGATTTAAGGGGAAAGTAGTAGTAGTAATAGTAGTAGTAGTAGTAGTAGTAGTAGTAGTAGTTATTGTTGTTGTTACACAGTTCCCCAAATATTGAGACTTGTAGTTTTGCATTTTTGTCTGCCTGTCAACTTGTTCCCAAAGACCGAAGATGGTTTCGATGCTATTTCCAGAGAGGGTTGGGACAGTTTGTGAAATCTCAGTAATTCTCTTAAACAAAACAAACAATAGAAAAACCAGACTCTTAAGAAGCACAAACATGAAAATCAGAATTTTTTTAAAGTAATCCTTTCAAATGTTTTTCTGAAGCATAAAGCTTTCTGCAAAGTAAGGTAAACTCAAGTGTAAGAATCGGATGCTTCTGTTGCAAAAGAAGAGAGATACTCGGGGAGGTCACAAGGGAGTCGCAAATGTTGAGATGGCAGCCACAACCTTGCAATTGTGGCATTTGTGCAAAGGTGAGGCAGCAATCATGATTGTGGCTGTCAATTTGACACTTTAACCCTCTCCTTGTGGACATCTCTATAGATACCAGATACCAGTCCAGCCACGGTGGCACAGTGGTTAGAATGCAGTACTGCAGGCTACTTCTGCTGACTGCCGGCTGCCTGCTGGCAGTTCAAATCTCACCAGGCTCAAGGTTGACTCAGCCTTTCATCCTTCCGAGATGAGTAAAATGAGGACCCAAATTGTAGGGAGCAAAATGCTGACTCTAAACCGCTTAGAGACGGCTGTAAAGCACTGTAAAGCGGTATATAAGTGTAAGTGCTATTGCTATTGCTATTTTTCCCCAAAACCTCCCTATGATTCTATGTTCTATAGAAGTCCCAGTCTGTTACGGAAGAAAGCTATTAACCTGATAATAAAAAACTAATATCTGCTAGCAAGAATCCATCTTTAAAAAACTTACTTAGAAGTTTGAAAAAGGTGGAAAATAATTTCTGGTTCTGATCCTCTCTTCTTCTTCTATTTCTCGCCCACCCGAGTTTTAAATATGTCAATAAATATGATCAGTACAATGCCTAGGATGACAAGAATTTTATAGGATTGGAAATGTGATTATTGATGAGAAATCTATTTCAGTTTAATATACCCTGCAAAATAATTGATTGCTAGTTCTAACACGGTTCTAAATGAGACAAGTGTAGTAATTTTTTTCTTAAAATCGGAGGAAAATCCAATGAAATACATTAACAGTGTTTGAAAAATTATGTGTATCCACATCATTTCAATTCAAAGGAATATTTTCAATATTACAGAAAAAACATTATATGTAAGGTTCTCTTGATAGTCTTTAAAAAGTTTTGGATGAAGACTCAGGATAGGGAGCACTTTATGATGTAAAATTCTTTTCAAATCATTTTTTAATAAATCATCAAGAACAAATAATAACAATTATTCATAGGTAGCATAACAATATGTTAAAACTGCTTTTCTTTTCACTATGTAGAAAAACATGGTTTAACTAGTATATTTTATCCTCTCTACTGGGGATGTAACTTAGTCACTTATTTTGATTCAGAGTATTTGAAGAAACTGCGAAGGGGATATCTAATATTCTTCGACAGTTTACAGGTTGCAAAAAAATGAATAGTTTTATTGCCATTTTTGTTTGGATTTGTTTCCTTTGGATTTGTTTTGTTTGGATCCGTATAACAGATAGTTGTGTGGCACCCAGAATTGCTTTCCATGAAATGTAAAGTCATTAATCATATAAAGTTGATTAATAAATAAATAATGTTTTGTCCGAACATAGAAAATGCATAGCACAAATAATTAACCTTTTTTTTCCTCACTAATTTACTGTAGCAAAACATTGGAAATCGTAATCTCTCTTTGAATTAATAGCCTTTATAAGTATGAAAAATTGGTCAGTACATGAACCTATCCATGTCATTTTCTGGATAACATCATAGTTTCCTGAGATCTCTTTATTTGACTTCTCAAACCTATCCCATGGAATCTCTGGTAGACTTCCAACTAATAAGGCAGGAGTCAGAGGTGGGTTCCTACCAGTTCTAACCAGTTCTTTAGAACCGTTAGTAACTCAGCGATGATGTCACAGATCCGGTTCTGTCAGTGTCTCTGTGGGTGCAGCCATCTTGGATTTTGCTTCTGCATGCGCAGAAGCTATTTTTTTATTGCTGTGGGCGCGCATGCACAGCACGACCCTGGGCGAATTAACAGCAAAAGGATGCAGAACCCATCCCTGGCAGGAGTGTCTGCACAGCATGATGAAAAAAGTCAAAATGGTGGCCACATTTCATGCAATTGAAGTTACAGTATGTATAAAAACAGGTGGCACTTCGACTGCATCGTCATGGTTACCATTTTAACTTTATTTACTACTAGACAACCCATCACTTGTTGAATTACCATTTCAGAGAGATTCCCATACCTGAACAGAAAAGCAATAGCAATAGCACTTAGACTTATATACCTCTTCATAGTGCTTTACAGCCCTCTCTAAGCAGTTTACAGAGTTCAGCATATTGCCCCCAACAATCTGGGTCCTCATTTTACCGACCTCAGAAGGATGACCACGGGGAGACAAAAAGCAGTGAGAGGGGGAATGACTTCCAAAGTCCAACAGTTTGCTTCCTTCTTTCCTCCCTCCCTCCTTTCCACTGCCACATTAAGTTCAGACTTCCTGCTAGCTTCCCAGTTGACTTAATAAACAAGTACAGGTGCTGTGCAAGTTGGGTTGGGTGTGCAAGAATGTGGTGAAGGTTGGGAAAGGTGCACGGAGGTGCATGAGAGGTGCCATAGAAGTTGGGGGGACTTCAGATTAACAGATTAACAGAGTTGGAAGGGACCTTGTAGGTCATCTAGTCCAACCCCCCCGCCCAAGCTGGAGACAAATTTCTGACAAATAGCAGTCCAATCTCTTCTTGAAAGCCTCCAGTGATGAAGCTCCCACAACTTCCGAATGCAACTTCTGTTCCATTGGTTGATTGTTCTCACTGTTAGGAAGTTTCTCCTTAATTCCAGGTTGCTTCTTTCCTTGATTAGAGCATAGAAGTGTATAGATTAACAGAGTTGGAAGGGACCTTGTAGGTCATCTAGTCCAACCCCCCACCCAAACAGGAGACCCTACACCATTTCTGATAAATGGCAGTCCAATCTCTTCTTGAAAGCCTCCAGTGATGAAGCTCCCACAACCTCTGAAGGCAACTTCTATTCCATTGGTTGATTGTTCTCACTGTCAGAAAAATTCTCCTTATTTCCAGATTGAATCTCTCCTTGTTCAGTTTCCATCCATTATTCCTTGTCTGGCCTTCAGGTGCCTTGGAAAATAGCTTGACCCCTTCCTCTCTGTGGCAGCCCCTCAAACATTGAAAGACTGCTATCATGTCTCCCCTGGTCCTTCTCTTCACTAGACTAGCCATGCCCAATTTCTGCAACCATTCATCGTATGTTTTAGCCTCCAATCCCCTAATCATCCTGGTTGCTCTTCTCTGCACTTTTTCTAGAGTCTCAACATCTTTTTTATAGTGCGGTGACTTCATGGGAGTGCAGTGAAGATTGAGAAGAGTACACAAGAGATACACAAAGACTTTGCTCATAGAAAGCTGGTAGGGAGCATGGACAATCATGATCAAGTTTATACTTCCTGCTGGCTTCCCCACTGACATGTGGGAATCTGGCAGGGAGCATTGGAAATGGGGATCACATAACTGCTGCTGACTGTGGCAGCATGATGGTAAGGCAACATTGAAACAGTCACAAATTTGCCATGGTCCCAGATTTTGGACACATACTGTAAGTTAGCCATGGTGAGCCAGATGGTGCAGTGGTTAGAGTGCAGTACTGCAGGCTACTTCTGCTGACTGCTGGTTGCGTGCAATTTGGCAGTTCAAATGTCACCAGGCTCAAGGTTGACTCAGCCTTCCATCCTTCCGAGGTGGGTAAAATGAGGACCCAAATTGTTGGGGGGCAATAGGCTAACTCTGTAAACCACTTAGAGAGAGCTGCATAGCACTGTAAAGCGGTATATAAGTCTAAGTGCTATTGCTATTAGCCTATTTGAGGTACGTTGATTCAAAAATAGTTGCTCTATGATGCACTGTTTTGCCCAACTCAAGGTTACAAAACAGGCACAAGAGTTTTTTATACTATATACCATATTTTTCAGAGTATAAGACGCACCTTTTTACCCCCAAAAAGAGGGTGAAAACTTGGGTGCGTCTTATACACCGAATGTAGCCCCACCCACCCCCAACACCCCCACCTTTTGGCCTCTGTTTTCTAGCAATTTATCTGCTTGCTGCAAACAGGGAAGAGCCTGTTAAGACAAGCAAGTCATTAGCAGCTTCCTGACCTACAGCTGATTTGCCACATGCTAAAATGAAACTGAAACTAGCTGCAAAGAGGCAAATAGCTGGGGGAGACATGCAGATTTTTATTTTCTGCTGAACTGGATGCAAGGGGGTAAGTGAATAACTATAAATGTCTGTAGAATGTTCACATTATTACACTTATTTTTTAAAGACTGCTTTATTTAGGCCACAAGCATGGCATCAGTTCCTCACCCATTCTTTATGGATGTTCTCAGGTACTTCTCAAGTCATGGAAGATCCACCACAGAGTTGAATGTGAAAAAGCAGCTTGTTACATCCTGGCCAGCATCTAACTTTCTGCAGTTTAAGTCTTAACCTGCAAGAGGGTGGAGGTTGCTGGCAGCTGCATCAAAAGGATGCAGTTGGAGGTGGCAACCTAGGTGTAGCAACCCAGGTGTACAGTGTAGGTGGCAACCCAGGTGTACAGTGGCAACCGATGTATACAGTGGACCTTCTGTGGGGAAAAGCAGGAGAGCCATCTTAGTCCACAGCAGCACCTTTTTTCTTTATAAATTTTACTAAAAGTCATCAATTTAAAACCTTCTTAGCTTTCCAAAACATTGGAAAAGATTCTACCAGACTCCTTGTTGTTGTTGTTGTTTTGCAGTACAGCATCACTTGCTTCATCAGTTGATATCACTGCTGTCTCCTAAAAGTATTTAAGAAACCCCTTAAAACTCTGTTTGTTTTACCACACAAGCCACTAATTTTTTATAACAGATTCCAGAGAGGAAAGAATATATGCAGATTCCCCTGCACATCTGTATTTGAATATTTTCCGCTGAAGCCATCTGCCACAATGCTGTGGGGATGGTGTCTGTGCATTAGCTTTACTAGGCTTTGCAGGATCTTACACGTCTGGATAATTCACTGCAGGCACTTTAAAAAAAAAAGCAGAATGTTCATTTATTATTTCATCATACATTTTAGTGACCCTCTCCAAGCTTTCGATATTACATCTGATCAATCCAATAATATTTGACTGTTCAAAGAGCCCAAAGATGCTGTTAGCAAGTTAAGCTTTCAAAAACTAAGGAAAGATAGATGAGACTCTTTGACATTTTCCCCACTGTATATAAAATGCCCCTACCTTCCTGATTGTTTTCCCCACAAAAGGAAGCTCAAGAGTTTTGTCACTGCTAGATTCGACCTGCCACATATATTTGCTCCCAGGAGGATCTGCGACAGAAAACTTGTCCTAGCTATCTCTCAATGAAACAGTCCCCTTGGTAAAAAGATGAATGAATTTCTAAAGCAGTATTTCTCAGCCCTGGCAACTTTAAGATGTCTGGACTTTTAACTCCCAGAATTCCCCAGCCAGCATGCTTGTCAAGGTTAACCTCTATTCTAGAGGTACAATAGAGGATCTATCAGCAAAGTATTTGGAATCCAAAGGTCAAGCAAATAGAAAAAAGATTGGCCTAGAAGACCTCAAAGGTCTCTTCCAACCCTGTTACTCTATGTTCCATAACAAGACTTTGCCAGAGCAATTTAAGAGAAAGTCTATAACAAATTTTCTATTGACCAGAGATGGGCTTCACATAATTTAACAACCGGTTAAATCGCCTAGTGCAGAACCAAAAATGTGAGCGTGCGCTTCGCTCACTTATGTGCTTTCCGCGCTTTGCACGCAGCTTCAAATACACAGCGATTTTCATGCGCGTGGCTTACAGCACACCTTCTCGGCCAGCCGCAGTGAGTAGAGCGGGCAAGGTGCGGAAATCAGCTGGGCTGCATGGGTGGGGCGAGCGAGCCAGAGAGTGAGATATATAGGATGGGATTGCACTAGGACGGGATAGCACCGGGGCAGGGGAGCTGGCCCAGCCAGTGGTCAGAACTACCAGTACGGGCGAACCGGTCCGAACCGGTAGCAGCCCACCTCTGAAAAAGACTGAGAATAGAGCAAGAAGAAATAGAAACTTTTCCACAGCAGGTACTCTAAAAAGTCACAATGAACAGGCCCAATTTTGCAATTGTGGTCCACTAAACACCTAGATCCTTCTCACAGTTACAACTGTTGACAGTAGTAACTAGTAACTTGAGAGACAGTGTAGTGTCATGCTTCAGGTGCTGGCCTGTAAACTAGGAGACTGTGACCTCTAAACCTTAGGTATGGTCACTGCTGAGTTATATATAAAAAGGCAGGTTATATGTCAAAACTCATTCCAGATATGTAAAAGTAGCCCACTTGTGCACTTGATAGCATGTAGCTGTGTTCTGTAGTGCAGTAAGAGGTATAATTCCCACTGCACTATTTTATTTATTTATTTATTAGAGAGACTTATATACCGCCTCATAGTGCAAGCACTCTCTAAGCGGTTTACACCATTAAGCAATGTATATTTACATTGCCCCCAACAATCTGGGTCCTCATTTTACCTACCTCGGAAGGATGGAAGGCTGACTCAACCCTGAGCCGGTGAGATTTGAACAGCTGAACTGCTGATCACAGTCAGCTAAAGTAGCCTGCAGTACTGCACTCTAACTGCTGCGCCACCTCAGCTCCATTTGTTACCTGTAAATTGCTATCAGACTAATTTTATGCATGCATTTAATGCTTTTCTAAAAGACTGCTAGACCCATATATAAACATAGCACACCTGATGCATTTGTTTAAAAAGCCCCGTAAATATTAAGTGTCGTAGGTTTTTGTTCTATTTCTCTTTCCCTCTCTCAAAGATGAAAAACCCAACATGTCAGACCTGCCCCAGTCTGATCTCCTAGGACTGTGATGGCAAACCTACAGCATGCGTGCCAGAGGTGGCATGCAGAGCCCTCTCTGCTGGCACACGCGCTTTTAATTTGATTCTATTTATCTATTTGTTCCTACTGCTGCATTTCCGTTGTTTGATCTAATAATTCTTCATCCTTTCTTAAGAACAGGAGCGTGGCCACTTACTGCTCTGATCCAGTTTTTCTTCAAGCACAGTTAAAAGACTGTGGTTGCTGTAAACATATACTGTATCAGTTGTTCCCAGGCAAGAGTGAATGAATGAATGAATGAATGAATGAATGAATGAATGAATGAATGAATGAATGAATGAATCTTCATTTTTGTTTCTTAAGGCACCTTCAGTTGAAATGTTTGTTTTTCCTTCTTTCTCCCTTCCCAGGTTCTCAGGAAAGCTCAGTAAACTGTTCACTTAACAGGAAAAAAAATTGTTACCAAGCTTCCCCTCATACTCCCCCACCAAATTCCAGTTCAAACTCCCTGTTCACTCATTCATTGAGTACAATTCCTAAAAACTGGCTGCCTTATATTCTTGCAGCTTCAGCTTTCTCAGCAGGAAGCAGCCATTCATGCACCTGCAGAGGTCATTCAGCAACTCTTGGGTCACTCCTTTCCAATCAGTAGTGCTTCAAGAAATGTTGTTGCCCTTATAGCTAAATTCACAAGTTTTCTGGTCAGTCCCCTTTCTTCCTTGCTTCCCTTTTGTTGCGCTCCTCTGAAAATTCCTGTTAGCCCTCCATCTTCACTTGCTCAAGCTTGGGAAACAGGTAGAGGAACAATGAAGCACAACCATGCCTTGTAATACATCAGTTGCATAAACTTCCTGTCCTAAATTACCTTCCTGGTCATTTTCCTTGGAATATCGCTTGTGCCTTCCCTTTTAAGATCAAATAATTTCATTGCATTTGTCTACTCAGAAGCTACTTGCACATATCTGAAGTAAGGCTGCAGTTTAAAACTACAAGGCCTGAAATTAGCTCTGTGTTGTCTAACTCCTTCTCCAACAGCAGCCAAGGTTGCTTTTTTTAAAACTGCTAGTCTGAGTATTTATTCATGGTGTTTTTTCTAGTTTCAATGTATAATAAAGATTATTTCACTGTATACAAATCTGAAAGCTGCTTTGCTTTTGTTTGTTTTTTCCCAAGTATTATGAAATGGAGTACTGTCGGAAAATTCTGCTTCTTTCATTAATTCTTCAGTCATTCAAAACATCAAAAAATGTTCTTAACCAAGGGTGGGTTCCTCCCAGGTTGGACCGGATCGCCCGAACCGGTAGCGACCAGCTGGTGATGTCACAATGGCATCATGCATCCGGTTCGGTCGGTGCTGGTCCGTGGGTGCCGCCAACTTTTGGGGGGGATTTTTTCTGAATTTTTTACTGTTTGGAAGTTTTTTTCCTCTACTGCTGCTTGAAAAAGGGGCCTCCCGCCCGCCCCCGGGTTTATACTTACCTTTATTCCTTCACCCGAAGCACAGCTGATCAGCTCCTCAGCTGTGTTTCAGGCTCAGAGGTGGGTTCCTGCCTGTTTTTGCTGGTGCTGTTAATAGCTGTTGTTCGGTGCAGAGCCGAAGACGCTGCTGCCGTTCGCGGCGTGGGAGCTTTCCCCGGGCACTTTCCCCGCCCGCATGGATGCCACCAATTGCGTTCTTTTGCCCTCTGCGCATGCAGAACGCTTTGCGCATGCGCAGAAGGCAAAAGAATGCAATTGGCGGCGTCCATGCAGGCAGGGAAATCGCCCGGGGAAAGCCCCCGTGCAGCGAACGGCAGTAGCGCTTTGGCTCTGCGCCGAACAACAGCTATTAACCGCACCGGCAGGAACCCACCTCTGTTCAGGCCGATTATAGCTACTGAGCATGTGCGGAAGCAGAATTGCATGAGGGGACGCGTGCGTGCTCGCGAGTGGAGCGTGCGTGCACGTGCAAAACATCGCGATGCAAACCAGTGACGAAGGTAAGTGGAACCCACCGCTGTTCTTAACCAACAAGTGTAGCCTTTTGTCCAGGTGCCAGATATAAATGCAATAACAACAAGAAGAAGAAATTCAGAACTGTGGGGGTTAAATAAAATGCTATTAAACTCAGGGATAGAAAAAAAGTTCGGTGATACTGAACAGTGTTTGCATTTCTTGGATTTTGTGCTTGTGCCGCTACCCATTCCTAGCCCAGAAAGTCTCTTTTGTTTGACCAGCCAGGAAGTGGGGAGTGGGGGGAGAACCAGAATGAGCTTTTAAAGTTCATCCTCTGGTGCTATAAAGATCCTTGGGAAGAAGAAGAAAAACCCACCAAATGGAAACTCTGGAAATGAGGTGGCGTGTAATGAGAGGTTGGTAAGGGCTCTGACACACTGCAAGTAAATCATAGGCAACTTCATACCAAACGGGTTAGACATGGGAAAGGTGAACCGAGACAGCACTCAAAATATTCTCGGGATATATCTAGTAGAGTTTGTGAGGGCAGGGCTTTGTTTGTTAGACAAACTGAACCTCCATTCAGATGACAGGGAACCCTAAGAAAGAAATCTGTTTCAACAATGTTTATGTCACCTTATGCAATGACCCTGAATGGGTTTAATGGGTAAGGTCATCAGGGAACACTGCCTGAACCTTCACCTCCTTTATCACTTTTCTGCTTCTCCACCAAACAGCAATAATTCCTCAATTCCAACAACATTTTTTCCCCAGCTACAGAAGCCAGTAGACAGCCAACAGTTGGAAAGGAAGAAGGAGAAAGTAAATATTGGAGAACAGAAGCTTCCCGGCATAAAACACATTGTGCTCGCTTTCCCCCGAGGACCTGGAGAATTGATTCAGTGATTCTCTTGAAAGCTTGGAAAAGAAACATTTTGTCATTAAACAAGTAATTCTGTGGACACCCTGGTTCCTTCATTAATTGGTATTGATAACGTACTCTGCCAACAAGCTATTTCTGAAGGGGAAGGAGGTTTACCCATTGGACTATGGACAAGTGCTGGCCTTTCATCAGCCATTGTTGGGAAGAAATAACAGCTCCTGCTCAACAAATTGTCACACAAAATAGGGCCGTGCAACCATAGGAGATGAGGAGGACTACAGATGAACTAATCATAGACAGCATTTCCTTCTGCCAAATATATCCTCACACTCAAATGCCTCTACCATGACTTCCACTTTGCAAATGGGCCCTCCTTTAGAAGTCAAACATGTATGGAATGAGGAGCTGGATTTTACAATGCACTTAAAATCAATGCAATAATTACCAACAGTCATAATTGATCTGTTAATCTCATTAAATCTTTAAAACATTTTGAATGGGTCTTTTTAGTAGATGGTGGGAAAGCTGTAGAGATAATATACCGTATTTTTCATTCCATAAGACACACTCCCCCCCCCAAAAAAAAGTGGGTGGAAATGTATGTGCTTCTTATGGTGAAAATATTGCGTCAGCGTCACCTGGAACAGCTGATCGGCAGGCTGATCCAACTGCCGATCAGCTGCTTGGCGGCGAAGGCTCCAGCATTCACCGGCGGAGACAGTAGACATGGAGGAGGCAGCAATGGCAGTGTATCTGGTCAGCCAGTCTGCTGATTGGTGGGGCTACAGGAGGCCGGGATTCAGCCATCGTTCAGCTGACTGGTGGTGGGTGTGTCTTATGGTCAGGTGCGTCTTATGGAGTGAAAAATATGGTATTTTTATTTCAGCAAAGCATTGCATTTGATAAAATAATCTGTGATCAACAAACTAATGACAATTAGTCATTCAAATTGGTTCACTGATTCCTCATCAAACTGAAAGTGAAATATCCAATAGGATGCCCAAGTTTCAATCCTTGTTATTATCCTCTTTTAACTTTTTTAATTTATTATTTATTAGAGGTGGAGGTGGAGGGCATATATATGAAATCTCCAGATGACAGGAAACTGTGTAAAATAGCTAACACTTTAGAAAACAGAAATAAACTTCAAATGATTTTGATAAGTTAGAGAAATGAGCTAAAATCACAGAATAAAATTTAACAAAGACGAGCATACTTAGGAAATAAAAATCAAGTATACAAATGCAGAATGGAGATATCTGATTTTATAATAATATATGGAAAACATATTGGAATTGTAGTTGACTGCAAATGAGTATAAGTAGTTTGTGTTGCGGCCATAAAAATGGAATTGCAATTTCAAGCTACATTAAGAGAAATACAGTTTCCAACTCATAAACAGTAATACTTCAGGTTTGCTCAAAACTCATATTGAATACTGTGTCCAGCTCTGATTACTACACCCTAAGAGGGATTCAGGCAAACTAGAAATGGTTCAGAAAAAGGGTCCAGAAATTAGAGGTAGTCCTCAACTTACAACCATAAGATTTCCATCCCTGGAATCCTTCCCTAAGTTCTCTCTAAGTTTGTTGAAGTCAGCAAGTTAAATTCTAAGAAACTAGTTTGACTCTGATTACTTGTGCCAGCATTATGTTGATTTCCAATATGACATGGTCACTCTCCATCAAAGTTCCTATAACGTCAACCACTTCTATTGTTTCATCTCTTGTTAGTAAGAATTAAGGCCAATATAGCTGACCCTCTAGTTGAGAGGTCTTCAAACTTGGCAACTTTAAGACTTGTGGACTTTAACTCCTAGAATTCTCCAGCCAGCTATGCTGGCTGGAGAATTCTGGGAGTTGAAGTCCACAAGTCTTAAAGTTGCCAAGTTTGGGGACCCTTGCTCTAGTTCCATCCTTTACTTTTTTTGGATGACAGTTGTCGGCTAGGTTCATCAGGAACTTGTTCAATCTCCCGTTTGTTGCAGAGTTTGTCTCCCACTTGATGTCAGAAGAGTTAAAGTCCCTCCCCCCCCATTATACTATAGCATGATTCCTGCACACCTTAGCTAACTGATTAGCAAAAAGTTAATCTATTTCCTCTGCTTTATTGGGCGATCTGTAGTACATGCCTATGGCAATGTCATTCCTTTTTCCTTTTATGTTAACCCAAATGCATTCAAGAAAATTTTCTTCCTTGGTTTATATCATCCTGGTCAACCCTTGTTTTAGGAAAGAATCCAAATGCATTTTGTTAAAACTAGTTTTCTGAACTAGTCCCAATGAGTCTTTCATCCAAGATACTGCTATGTTTTGCTTCAATAGGTAATGATACCACTTGATACCATCGACCATGGCATCCGTCTGAGCTATATGTCAGGGGTTTTATTTTCCAGTAGTGCCAGTCCATGCCTAAAACTGTTGCTCCACCCAAGGCTGTTGATATGTGATGTTCCATAGATTCTCTTCGTCTCCTGTGCTGTCAATCAAAGTTGTAGAAAGTGGCTCCTCTGCCCCTACATTCCCCCTACCTTCTCCTCCACTCCTCTTCCATCTAACTCAGGGCTGTCAAACTCAAGGCCTGGAGGCTGGATCCGGCCCACGGGGTGCTTAGATCTGGGGCCACCCTGGAAATAATGAAGGACCGACCCAGGGTGCGTCTTCCAGCAAAAATGGAGCTCAGGAGGGTTGCATGCGGCCCTCCCAAGCTCCTTTTTCATTTGCAGAGGGTTGCAGGAGGCTGTCACAGCCGAAACGGAGCTCGGGAGCTCGTTTTCACTGGCAGAGTGCTCTGGCGGCCACAGGCGCCCCTGACATGAGTGACATCGAGCTGGCCATGCCCACTCTGGCCGCACACACCACACACACCCCGAGGTCAAACACAACCCTAATGGGGCCCTCAATGAAATCGAGTTTGACACCCCTGATCTAATTGCTTTGAATGGGTTGGATGCAAGAGAAGAACCAAAATGAAGGTGCTGTTGGTATGGAGAAAACTGGATTCAGAATTGAGATGAATGTTGGTTTGAACTCCTGCCAGGTTTCCAGGGTTACCAGAAAGAGCCAGGTCACAGTTTGTGAATACAGTGATTTCCAGGGAGCAGCTCAGAAACGGAGCATGTTGTGCCAATTGCCACTGCAAGTCTTCCCAATCTGTAAGTCTTGGAATGTGTATGCCTCATCCCTTAGTTACAATGTACTGAATATTGTAAGGTACTTTATGAAGGCTTCCTTCAAAACATGCCCAGAAATTGCAAAAGGTACAAAATATGGCATCCAGGCTGCTGACTGGTACAACAATAAACGTTCATACAAAGGATCTGCACTGACTATCATTGGGAAGACAGGATGTTAAATTTAATACCTTCTAATGGCTGAGAACATGGTTGTCCGAAAATTTCCTCTTCCACAATGGAATTGTCTGATCAGAAGGATAGATTCTTCCATAGATGCCCTTGTGGCCTGGAACGTAGCTGTTAGATATGCCTAGGCAGCTCTCAGACTATAGAATGCAAATGTATTTCACAAATAAAGGCAAGTATATGTGTCCTGGGGCAATGTTGAAAGATCCACTTCTATCAGAGTAAACCTTTGGTCCCAGTGACTGACCCAGATTGGATCTTGCAAATGTATTTGTTCCCTGTTCTCACAGGATGTTGGTGGATCACAAAAACACATCTCTTTTGCTCGGTTTTTCATTATTAATAGTTTGAACGGTTTATTTCAAGGTTGGTTTTGATCTGAATTGCATTGATTCTATTTTGTGTGTCTTAGGCTCCATATCTTTATGGCAGAAACAGAACGGGACCGCATCCTACCTCATACATCCCTACGACCAATTAGGTCCCACAGAGTCAGTCTCCTCCAGGTCCCTTCAGCCAAACAATGTCGGTTGGCGGGACCAAGGGGGAGAGCCTTCTCTGTGGGGGCTCCGGTTCTCTGGAACCAACTACCCCCAGAGATACGATCTATCCCCAACTTGCTGGCCTTCCGGAAAGCTATTAAGACATGGCTCTTCCTGCAGGCGGGGTGATGCGTCCAATGAACACCTTAGGTCTCCCCCAGGTATGAATGTGTTGCTTGGTTTTTTTTAATCTTTTAATAAATGAAATGTTTTTATTTTTTTGCTACTGTTTTGTATTGTTCTTGTGCTCTGTTGTGCACCGCCCTGTGTCCCCAGGGAGTAGGGCGGCATATAAGAACAGCAAAATAAATAAATAAATAAATAAATAAATAAATAAATAAATAAATAAATAAATAAATAATAAATAAATAAATAAATAAATAAATAAATAAATAAATAAATAAATAAATAATAAATAAATAATAAATAATAAATAATAAATAATAAATAATAAATAAATAAATAAAAAATAAAAAATAAAAAATAAAAAATAAAAAATAAAAAATAAATAAAAAAATAAAAAAATAAAAAAATAAAAGAGAGGTGGTATAAATCCAGTAATGTAAAAATAAACCCAAATAAACAGACAAATAGAATTATTCCCCATAGAGTTATCTACACAACATTTACCAAGTTTTTAAAACATATCATTTCTTGCCAGTAGCCTAGTCAATGCCTCAGGCTCACTTGAGTACAGATGTATATGGTACATCTGTCCTGTCCTGCTATTTAATTTATTCCATTATTTGCAGTAACTAGTTTTATCTTCTACTTTTCCACTGATCCAATATTTTCCCACCGCACATGCAACTCATTTTAAACCAGGTGGAACTTCCATTGGCCCATCATAGCCACTATTTTAAGTTTTTTTTTTACTGTAGCCTGAGGATGTCCCTGCTGTACTGCCTTAATTTATTTATTTATTTATTTATTTATTTATTTATTTATTTATTTATTTATTTATTTATTTATTTATTTATTTATTTATTTATTTATTTATTTATTTATTTATTTAGATTTATATACCGCCTCACAGTGCAAGCACTCTCTAAGCAGTTTACACCAGTAAGCAATGTATATTTATATTGCCCCCAACAATCTGGGTCCTCATTTTACCTACCTCGGAAGGATGGAAGGCTGAGTCAACTTTGAGCCGGTGAGATTTGAACCGCTGACCTGTGGATCACAGTCAGCTAAAGTGGCCTGCAGTACTGCCTCTAACCGCTGCGCCACCTCGGCTCATTAATGGTACCAACCAGGCCCAATAGTGAACAACAGAATGTTAATGAGGGGTGCTGCCTGTTTTTTTTTAAATACAAAGGAAGGAATCATATAATTTTAGTTCACTCAACCTATTGCAATTTAGCCATCTACTCCCCTAAGCCAGCTAAATTGGGTTTGGATTTTAATTCATTGTTTATTAACGTTGCTAATAATTGGGCCGCACCCTTCCAAACGTTTTCAAGGTTTTAAAACAAAAATATGAAATACAGAAACTGCAAGCAACAATACTAAATAACTAAGATCAACCTAGCAAGTAAAAGGAGGTTAAAACCAGATTTGATTTTTTTTAATGAAAAGGCTTTTTTTTTAAAAAAAAAACCATTTTTCAAACAGCCTCAATCAAAACTAGTTTGCGACATAATAGGAATAACCCCCCCAAGAAAGTGGTTTCGTGTGGGTTGCAGACGTCTTCATACCTGCTCAGAACTAAGTCATTCTGAAATCATGGAGACTTGCTCCCAAGGAAGTAGCAGGTAGAGGATTGCCATCTTAATTAATTAATTGAGTGACTGATTCAATTTCTCTCTTGGCTTTTTCATTACAAGTAGTGCATGGTAACTAACAACGTAATAGCAACTCAGTTAAGAACAGTAAATAAAAGGATGGTTAGTATTCACTCTCGCTCACACATCTGGGACAACAGAGAAAAACCAAATCCCACCCAGCCCAAAGGGGGACTGTAAAGATTAACACCAACCTTTTGGTTCTGCTCCTCAGAAATGGGCCAGGAATGCCTGGAGAGCTGCCAGTGCTGGCAACGAAGTTCCAGGGCCTGAATCCAGGTTAGGAATTTTTACGTTGGTACTTTTCACAAAATCGTGTCCCAGCATTTGCAGGCCAGGGATCCACAACCATTTAAAACGTATCAATGCAGTCATTCTACAACATGGCCACAGAGTCATCTTATCAAACTATGCACCCATATGGCTAGCATAAATAAAAATAATTTAAAAGAGAAGAAGGGAAGGCGGGAAGGCGGGAGGGAGGGAGGGAAGGAGGGAGGGAGGAAGGAGAAGGAAGGAAGGAGGGAGGGAGGGGGGAGGAGAAGGAAGGAAGGAAGGGAGGGAGGGAGGGAGGGAGGGAGGGAGGGAGGGAGAAAGAGAGGGAGGGAGGGAGGGAGGGGGGAAAGAAGGAGGAAAGAGGGAGGAAAGAGGGAGGAAAGAGGGAGGAAAGAGGGAGAGAGGGAGGAAGGGAGGAAGGAAGGAAGGAAGGAAGGAAGGAAGGAGGGAGGGAGGGAGGGAGGAAGGAAGGAGGGAAGGAAGGAAAGAGGGAGAGAGGGAGGGAGGGAAGGAAGGAAGGAAAGAGGGAGAGAGGGAGGGAGGAAGGAAAGAAGGAAAGAGGGAGGGAGGGAGGGAGGAAGGGAGGGAGGGAGGGAGGGAGGAAAGAAGGAGGAAAGAGGGAGGAAAAAGGGAGGGAGGGAGGAAGGAAGGAAGGAAAGAGGGAGGGAGGGAGGAAGGAGGGAAGGAAGGAAGGAAAGAAGGAGAGAGGGAGGGAGGGAGGGAAGGAAGGAAGGAAAGAGGGAGGGAAGGAAGGAAGGAAGGAAGGAAGGAAGGAAGGAAGGAAGGAAGGAAGGAAGGAAGGAAAGAGGGAGGGAGGGAGGGAGGGAGGGAGGGAGGGAGGGAGGAAGGAAGGAAGGAAAGAAGGAAGGAAGGAAGGAAGGAAGGAAGGAAGGAAGGAAGGAAGGAAGGAAGGAAGGAAGGAAGGAAGGAAGGAAGGGAAAAGCAGTTTGCCTGGAAGGAGACAAGAACAACAAAACTTCCCCTAGGTGTGGGAGTCATCTACATCTGCAGCAAAAACAGCTCCTTGGCTAGGCAAGACAAAATTACAGAGGACTAGCAACAATGGGAAAGAGCTGGAAGAGGCTGGAGCCTGCCAGGAATAGTAGACAGAAAGCCAATGGCAGCTTTTGCATGCCTGGCTAGGAACCATAAAATGGAAGGCAAAGGCAGAGGGCGGGTGTGGGGGGGAGGGAAACAATTGCATGCCATATAGAACAGTTTTTCTAGGCAGTAAGAAAAAAAAGATGGCAAGCAATGCTTCTGAAGAACCATCCAACTTAGTTTCACGTTCAGCGGGTCATAAAAACCTGCCTCAAACACAAGGCCATCTATAGAGCTGCCAAATCCTGTCTGGCTCACATCGGCTGCCATTACTCTGCTCTCTAACCGGGTTATCTTGGGTGAGAAGGGACGAAGGAATTTCCAGGGAGTGCTGACAGGGGTAAGTGATGCTATCTCAAACCTCTCCTGATTGGAAGCTCATCAAAGGGAGAGTCAACCTGGAAGTAAGAAGAAACTTCCTGACAATTAGCCAATGGAACGGCTTGCCTCTAGAGGTTGTGGGCACGCCATCGCTGGAGGTTTTCAAGAAGAGACTGGACAACTATTTGTCCAGAATGATATAGGTTCTCCTGCCATTGGCAGGGAGTTGATCCCCAGACGTGGGCTTCACATACTGTAACAACCGGTTCCCCCAGCACCGGAAATGTGAGCGTGCATGCGTGCAGCATCGCAAAACACGGCAATTTGCTCTCTCGTGCCGTCCGCACATGAGTGCGACGTCAAAAACACAGCGGTATAGGACGGGATTACGGGTGGGTGGGTGTGTGGGTGGGTGGGTGAGCCCACCTGCAGGTCATTACCAGTTCGCCCAAACCAGGGGTGGGTTCCACTTACCTTCGCCACCGGTTCGCATCACGACATTTTGCGCACGTTCCCCCTGTGCAATTTCCCTTCCATGCATGCTCAGTAGCAGGATTCAGCACAAAACACAGCTGAGGAGCTGATCAGCTGTGCTTCGGGCAAAGAAATAAAGGTGAGTGTTAACCCGGGGGTGGGTGGGAGGGCTCTTTTTCAAGCCGCGGAAGAGGAGAAGCCATCCAAACACGGAAAAAATCCCCAAAAAATCGCCAAAAAAGATGGCGGCGCCCAGGGAACAGCACCAACCCAACCGGATCCATGACACCATCGTTGCGTCACCAGCAGGTCACTAACAGTTTACCCCTGGCCCAAATCTGTTGGATCCGGCTGAATCCCACCACTGTAATGATCCCTTTTGGCCCTATGATGCCATTTGGAAATGAAACTTTGTTTAAGGCAGTCACAGAAATAAATTATTTGTATACAAACCAATCAGTTTTCCATCACTAGGTTCAAAGCCAAGATCTTCAATTTGTCTGGTTGATACTGGACCAACTTGAACATTTTCTCAGAGTGACAGATTTTGAATTAGATGAAGTATGATGAACTATGTATTCTGTAGAGCTGATTTGCTTCAGTTTAGTTTAATTATTTGAGTTTTAGTATACTTTGGCCTCTTTAGTATTACGTAGGACATCTCGCAGTGACTTCAGGTTGTAAACTCCCAAAATATACATGACACTGTCTCCTTCTCTTTGCTCAACAAAAACATTGTGTGTACTCAAAATGTGTGTGCTGATTGTGTGTATGCAAAGATGCACTACTTTTTATTGAACTTCTCTGACCATATCTGAAAGACTGTCCGATTCCGATTGCCACAATACATGAAAGATGCAGAGGGCCTGGAAAGAGTGCAGAGAAGAGCAATAAGGATGGTTGAGGGTCATGGAGATTAAATTGTATGAAAAACCATTAAAGGAACTGATTACATTTAGCCTAGAGAAGAGGAGCCTATGGGAAGAGAAGATAGCCACGGTGGTGCAGTGGTTAGAGTGCAGTACTGCAGGCTACTTCTGCTGCCTGCCGGCTGCCTGCAATTTGGCAGTTCGAATCTCACCAGGCTCAAGGTTGACTCAGCCTGCCATCCTTCCGAGGTAGGTAAAATGAGGACCCAAATTGTTGGGGGCAATATGTTGACTCTGTAAACATCTTAGAGAGGGCTGTAAAGCACTGTAAAGTGGTATGTAAGTCTAAGTGCTATTGCTAGTGCTAAGATAACAGTCCTTTAATATATCAGAAGAAAGAAAGGACAGATTTCCTTTTCAGAACATCCGAGGATCAGGCAAGAAAAAATAGATGGAAGTAAAAGATGTAAACTTGAAATAAGGAGAATTTTCCTGTCTGTTTAGCAGTATCAAAGTTTGTTGCATAAAAATCAAAACTAGAACCACACACAGATAACTGATTCAGCTGGATTCATTAACTTCTTTATAAACATAGTAATACATATACAATATCACAAGCAGATTATTTCTTCAAGTAAACACAAGCAGGAGAGTTAGTTTCATTTCAGCTGAGCAGACAAGCACAGAGTGGGCAGAGAGTACAGAGTGGACAGAGCATATAGAGTGGACTGAGCCACGCCCAGCCTTAAGCTTAAGTTTCAATTTCGATTCTCTGCACAGACTCAGAAATGTTTAAGCTCTCATTGGCTGACTTAGTTGTTATGCCTATTCATTGGCTGACCTTGTTATCATGGCTCTCCCAGTTCATGAATATCTTAACAAGCAGGTCTCCTGAAATTTTAGTTTTTTCCATCACTGGAAGTTTTTTAAGACTTGAGAACCATTTTATCCAGAATAGGATGAGGATTCCTGCCCTGGGCAGGAAGATGGACAAGATAATCTCTAAGGTACCTTCCAACCCTAGGATCCTACGAAGCTCACAATTTCCTGTCAGTAAGAACAACTAATCAAGGAGAGAAGCAACCTAGAACAAAGGAGAAATTTCCTGACCCAACAATTAATCAGTGGAACAACTTGCCTCCAGAAGTTGTGAATGCCCCAACACTGGAAGTTTTTAAGAAGAGATTGGATAACCATTTGTCTGAAGTGATGTAGGATTTCCTGCCTAAGCAGGGGGTTGGACTAGAAGACCTCCAAGGTCCCTTCCAACTCTGTTATTCTGTTTTTTTTGGGGGGGGGGTTCTTAATCCATGGAACAGCTTGCTTCCAGAAGCCGCGGATGCTCCATCGATGGAGGTTTTCAAGAAGATATTGGATAGCCATGTGTCCATAATGTTATAGGGTCTCCCATTCAAACAGAGGGTTGGACTAGAAGACCTCCAAGGTCCCTTTCAACTCCCTTATTCTGTATTCTGGCAACTAGAGATAAGACATTTGAACCATAACTGGATATTTTTCTGCAGCAGACTGGATGCTTTCATCCAATGACAACAAACTGCCAAGTAAAGAGCAAAAGGTAGATATAGAGAAGGGTAAACAGCCTCCCTCTAGTTCCCCCCTCCCTTTCACTTATCTGAAAGTCAAAGCAATCCAATTACTATCACAAACTGTCACAGACTGAATGCTCACCACAGGCACCATTCATTGTCCACCAAGAGTTCTGGTGCTGCCTAAACAAAATCCCATTTTCTGAAGAGGAAGCTCCCTATCATGGTGGTTTGCTGCCCCCTTTTGGTTGACATAAGAAGAGGACCAATATCTTTTAACTCCAGAAAAATAAATACACTTAATTTTGTAAAGAATAGAATAGAGCAGGAAGGGACCTTGGAGATCTTCCAGTCCAGCCCCCTGCTCAAGCAGGAGAATCTATACCAGTTCAGATAAGTGACTGTCTATAGCAGTGGTTCCCAACCTTTTTTTGGCCATGCCTGACCTAAGCATCTCTAAAATCCTGATGCCCCCCGCCTCCGTGACATATAATTCTTACTATTCAAAAAGTGAACTCCTACTCATGCGGAGGAAGCCTAAAAGGCCATTAACTTGGTTTAAATAAGGTTCCAATTGTCCCCATTAAAAATCAAATTGCCCTCTGTGGGGTGTGGGCACACGGGTGAAATTCAAAATTTTCCCCTACTGGTTCTGTAGGCATGGCTTGGTGGGCATGGCAGGGGAAGGATACTGCAAAAACCCCATTCCTTCCCCACTCCTGGGAGAAGGATATTGCAAAATCTCCATTCCCACCCCACTCTGGGGCCAGCCAGAGGTGGTATTTGCCAGTTCTCCAAACTACTCAAAATTTCCGCTACCGGTTGTCCAGAACCTGTCAGAACCTGCTGAATTTCACCCCTGCGCAGGCCCCACATTGGGAACCACTGGTCTATAGTCTCTTCTTAAAAACAGTGATGGAGCACCCACGATTTCTGAAGGCAAGCTGTTCCACTTCCACATTTTGTTTGGAAGTTCTGTAGGAGGAAAGAAGTGCCAATTATTGTAGAAGAACAAAATGTGGTGGCCCTTTTTATTTATTTATTTTTATTTATTTGGAGATTCTTATATGCCTCCCTACTCCCTAAGGACTCAGGGCGGCGTACAGCATTTTAAAGTACACCAAACAAAATCATTTAAAAACGATTTTTAAAAAAGTTAAAAAGGACACACAGCAGCATGCATACATGGGGGAAACCTCAGATGTAAAATTGTCTCAAACGCCTGCCTTCAGGAAGAGCCATGTCTTAATGGCTTTTCGGAAGGCCAGCAAGGTGGGGACAATTCGTATCTCTGGGGGGAGTTGGTTCCAGAGAGCAGGGGCCCCCACAGAGAAGGCCCTCCCCCTAGGGCCCGCCAGTCAGCATTGTTTGGCTGACGGGACCTGGAGGAGACCCACTCTGTGGGACCTAACGGGTCGAAGGGAAGTATGAGGTAGAGAAATGAGAACTCTTTCATACTCATAAGAATTAATATTCTAATAGTCTCCTCCAGAAAAAACCATACCACTAGATATAGTACTATTGTGAAACTACAAATCTGGAATCTTCAGCATCTGAACCAGTGATGGGTTTCTACTGGTTCGCCCCGGTTCGGGCAAACTGGTAGCAGCAGTGGCGGGAGGCTCCGCCCACCCGCCCAGACGTCATCATTGACATTCTGTGCATGTGCAGAAGCGTCCCGCACGCGCTCCAGTTCCCAAACCAGTAGCAAAGGTAAGTAAAACCCACTACTGAACTGAACATTCTAGAACAGCATTTCTCAGCCTCGTCAACTTTAAGATATGCAGACTTCAGCTCCCAGGGAATTCTTGGAGCTGAAGTCCACACATCTTAAAGTTGAAAAGGCTGGGAAATACTGCCCTAAAAAGTAAATAACCAAAGCAACTGTTGGTATTGCAGCAGCTTAGAGCTGTTGTGCAAAGACTGAGAAAGGAAAAACTGGCTTTTCATGGCCAGACAGACATAGCGGTCAATTCCGCTCATAATGTGGTTGAGAAGCAACCTTTGCTGAGCTAAAATGATTGAGAATCATGGATTGTATATGTTGCAAAGGATCGCCTAAGCCACCTCGTTGCTTAGTGCCAAAATTGATTGGATAAGCCCTCGTTTGAAAACTGCCATTGATGGGGAGTTTAACACTGTTAAGATTCTGGATAGCTCTTATGGTCAAGGAATTCCTCCTGGAATTCAGCCCAAATCTCCTTTGTTTTAATGTCCTTCTCCTGCCCTCAGTTTCAGCAAAGAATCATTTACCGTTGCAGGGTAAATGCAGGAGGTTGGACTAGAACAGGGGTCTGCAACCTTGGCAACTTTAAGCCTGGCGGACTTCAACTCCCAGAATTCCCCAGCCAGCTGGCTGGGGAATTCTGGGAGTTGAAGTCCGCCAGGCTTAAAGTTGCCAAGGTTGGAAACCCCTGGACTAGAATACCTTCAAAGCCCCTTCCAACCCTATTATTTTATGTTCTACCCATGCCCACTTGCACATGGCTACTTTTAGATATTTATAGACTGCTATCAATGTTTCTTCTCAACCTTCTTTTTGGCAAGCTAATATATCTAAGTGCCACCCAAGATCTTTTAGTATGGCACCCAGTGTGCCAATAACCACCACAGCCAATTTATGCCATTATTTTTCAACTTTGATTTTCAGATCTTGCTACCTTCTGTTTTTTATCCTGTTAAGTAGTGAACATATCTAATTCTCCCACGTCATACTTTCCCTACAACAACCCTGTGCGGTGGGTTGGGATGAGAGAGAGTGACTGGCCCAAAGTCAAAACGATAAAAGTCTCTACCAGTATTTCCCAATTATAGTGTCTATTTGTGTGCTAGTTCTTTTCATCGATAGCCAATTTCTATAAACTTTCAGATGAAATGTAAGGTATCAAAGAGGAAGTGCAAACTAGCAACTTTCCATCCATTTTGTGGCACACAAAGGTTATTCTGTAGAGCAAAAACGCCATCTTGTGGCCAGAAAGAAAAATTTCATTACTGCAAAATCAAAAGGCTTGCAAACATGGGCAAGCAAGATATTCCTCTGGAAGGTCCCATTGTCACAAAAAAGTTTGTGTCTGTGGTCTTTGGGAATTTTTTTTTCAAAAAGTACTTCTTGATCACAAAAGCATAATTGTTATTTTGTGAGTAGGAAATATTTTTACAGATATATTTATTGCAATACCAAGTTAGACAGCAATAACTGAATTGGGATACAGGGTGCTGTGGCAAGGGGAAATCTTATGGGATCTGACTCAGAACAACTTCCTGAATCAGAAAAACCAAACTGATCCATCGATTCTGAAATCTCCACATTGATTTAAGCAGTTTGGTTGCACAAAAATCTAAATCCATTTTGATAATTTGTCTAAGTAGAATTGGAAAAGTTTGCTTCATTGAATCAGATTGACCAACAGATCCAAATCAGACCAACTGTTCAGTTAAGGTTTTCCCAGGTTTGCACAAGTGTGATGTAAGATTAAAGAAAAAGTAAAGAATTAAAAAAGGATTTTTAAAAAAATATTTTTCCCAATTTCTTAAATTTCTTTTTTCGATTTTAAATTCTTCTTTCATGTTTTAATTCAATTTTTAAAATTTCTTTTTTCAAATTTAAATTTCTTCTTAAATTTAAATTTCTTTTTCAATTTTAAAAAACATTTCAATTTTAATTTTTTCCCATTTCGAAATTTCTTTTTTCAATTTTTTTATTTACTTCTATTTTCAATTTTTTTAAAAAAAATAGTTGAAAAAATTGAAAAAAGATTATTTATTTTGTGTAAGGACCTACCTCAACTATCTTCTCAGGAAAGTATGACTCTTGAACAAATGGTATTTCAAAAGGAACTTTTACTGAAAGAAGTGATTGCAGAGAAATCAGCTGGAGTCTGAAAATTCCAGCGTGAAGTGTTAAACTAATCTCCCCTGTTCAGTCCCCATCCCAATGCCCCATGTCCACCAGTAAGGGTTCCTACCAGTGCGGTCCACTCTATAGCACCGGTAGTGGCCCGCTGGTGACATCACAGTACCGGTGCGGTCAGTTGCCAGTGCCTGGGCACCGCCATTTTTAAAAAAAAATTTTTTTTTTAAATTTCTTCTGCGCATGCCCAGAAGCCGAGCTTTCGGCACTGTGCATGCACTGCCTTCCTACCCCACAGTGAGTCCAAGCAGGGGAGGATGGCTGAGGGAGCGCGTGAGATGCTGAAAGAATGGGCGGCAGGAGCTATCGCCATTCCCCTCCCTTCAGCAGTCCGAGAAGCCACGAACGCGCGGTGATGATCCTAGGCATTTTCGCACGTTTGAGGCTTCTCGAGCTGCTGAGGGGAGGGGAAATGGGCGGCAGGAGCCTAGGATCATTGAATGGGGAGAAGCATTCAGGCCGGACGGAGCCTCCTAGAAGAACTGCTGCTGCGGTCTTGATCCCACTGCGGGGGGCTGCGTTGCGGGTGGGCAATGCCCCCCGCTTCTCCGACCGCTGCCAAGCTCCTGAGGCCCACGCCCACCTGGTCACATGGCTGGCAAGCCACACCCACAAAATAAGCCATGCCCACAGAGTGGTAGTAAAAAAATTAGGAACCCGCCCCTGCCAGTAACCAATATGATGCTCCAAAGATGTTATGAGAACTTCGAGGCGAGATGTTGATAGCAGTTCATCCTCAAGGCACCACAGCCTTGGGTAACAGGCTGGAACTCGCTGGGAGGGAGTCCATCCTGACGGCCCACTCTCCCTCCCTAATTCCCATGTGGTTACAGATTCGGGATGCACCAGATGCTTAGTGCCGAGGTGGCGCAGCGGTTAGAGGCAGGTACTGCAGGCCACTTTAGCTGACACTAATCCACAGTTCAGCGGTTCAAATCTCACCGGCTCAGGGTTGACTCAGCCTTCCATCCTTCTGAGGTAGGTAAAATGAGGACCCAGATTGTTGGGGGCAATATAAATATACATTGCTTACTGGTGTAAACCGCTTAGAGAGTGCTTGCACTGTGAGGCGGTATATAAATCTCACAAAATAAATAATAAATAAATAGTGAGCCCAGCCCTGGTAGAGAAGTTAGGAATCTGCCTGAGAAAGCTAAAAACCCAATTGCATTCTGCCAGCTGGATGGCTCAGTCGTGGGAAGCATCCCTACCACTTTCGCCACTGAACCTCTGGGAATGCAAATGGGGGCCCATTCAGAGACTTTGAGCTTCATAGTAGCCCCCGGAATGGAAAGACCCCTCGTCCTGGGGCTGGGCTGGTTGAAAAAATGGACCCCATGTGTGGACTGGAGAAGGGGATTATTGAAATTCCTGCCAGGTGATAAGCTCCCATGTAGTAGAGAACATTTGGCCAGGTGGGCCTTATGCCGGGAAATGGGATCTTCAATGCAAGGGAAGCTCCCCTTCCAGCCATCCCCAGAGAATACCGAGATCTAAATACATCTAAGGGATGTATTTCGCGAAAAGGGGTCAAACGAGCTCTCCCCACTCCAATCCATGGATTGTGCTATTGAAATCATCCCCGAAGCCAAGCTACCAAAACCAAAACTCTACTCAATGAACCCCAGGGAGTTAGATGACCTACATGCCTTCATCAACAAGAACTTAGCCTGGGGCTTTATCCAGCCAGCATGACGCAGGGTTCCCCCCCCCCCCGGTTGTACAAGGGTGAGTCAAAATGTAACGCCATTTTCTTTAGGACAGGTATAATTACCAACACAGGAACATCAAAATGAAGCTGGTCCTCTGTGGATCACATCCCTACTTCTCAACATAGTCACCGTTTCTCTCAATAGCAATGTTCCACCTTCGAATGAGAGCATGTATCCCTGCCTCGTAAAATTTTGTTGACTGTTCTTTGAGCCACTTCTTCACTGCAGTTTTCACTTCCTCGTCACTGGAATAATGTTTGCCTCTCAAACCCTCTTTCATGGGGCCGAAGAAGAAGGAAGCGTATGCGGTCAGGTGGGAGATCCTCTCCTGGAGGCATTTCTTAGAAGGGAGTAAAATCCCATTCCAGATATGGACCGATCACAAGAACCTGGAAGTTCTAAAAACCCCTCAAAAGCTATTCCCTAAGTAAGAGCGGTGGGCCCAATGCTTCCAGCGATTCAGTTTCACCCTATGCTATCTACTAAGGGGGGTGGAATTCCTGGATGACACTTTAAAAATGTCTGCTCTATCCAGGATGGACTGGCCTGGGTGGGAGGCAAAGTATGCGCCCACCAATCAGAAGCTTAAGATTATGCAGGCATGCTACAACTCCAAACTAGCAGGGCATTTTGGGTTCGTGAAAACTCTGCATCTCATCAAGAGTCAATTTTGTAGCCCTCCCTCAAAAAGGACATCGAAAGCTATTTTTCTTGTTGTCCTATTTGTGCATCAGCAAAGCGAAGACAAGGAAAAACACCAGGGTTGCCACCAATGTTCCCTCTAAACTGCACGGCTGCGCGGCCACGCACGTGATAAAAAAAACCGCCGCGCAGGGAACATTGATCACCAGCCGATCCGGGTGGGTGGGGGAAAGGAGCCTTCAATGAAGAGAGGCGGAGGCTTTAACTCTTGCCTCCCCAGGTGGGCTCCTCTGCTAGGGAGAGGAGGAGAGCGAGATCAAAGGCTGCTGCCCACCAGCTTACTCTTCATCCAGGGAGGCCGGTTCGGTCCCTCCAGAAAATAGCAATAGCAATAGCACTTAGACTTATATACCGCTTCATAGTGCTTTACAGTCCTCTCTAAGTGGTTTACAGGGTTCAGCATATTGCCCCCAACTTGGGTCCTCATTTTACCGACCTCAGAAGGATGAAAGGCTGAGTCAACCTTGAGCCGGTGAGATTTGAACAGCTGAACTGCTTAACTGCAGTGCTGCATTTTAACCACTGCGCCACCTCGGCTCTTCCACCTCGGAAAATAAAACACAGCGCAGCAGTTTCCAACTGCTGCGCAGTGATTTTCAATGTTAGAGGGAACATTGGCTGCCACCCCTATTTGTATTTTTTTTTAACTGATACTTCACAACAGTATTTATATATGAACCTAAAGAGGAAGACCAATGGAAACATGTCACTTTTAGAAGAAAACAACAACCAAGAGCAGAGCCCCTACTGCCTACCGTAGCCCACTCCAATGAAGCCACTCTGGAACTGAACAAACATTTCCATAGATTCCCCCTGGAAGAAAATATGCAGATTCCTATGAAAAAGGTGTCCTCAATAGTTTCTAAGAAAGAGGCACAACCAGCATTCCTGTGATAGGAAGAAAAGTATCCCAGATTTCCCTAGGAGGGGCAAAAAGTGAATATTGGTAATAGGAAATTCAATTCTTAGGGGAACCAGAGCTATACTCTGCAGACCGGACAATCAATTTAACTAGATATGTTGTCTCCCTAGACCAAAAATCAAAGATGTCACTGAGAACTTTATTAAAATAATAGCCCCACGGATTACTACTCTTTTCTTCTCCAACACATGGGGATGAACAACACAACAATAAACCTGAAAACAATAACAAGAGATTATGAACAGCTAGAGAAGAAAGTTAAGGAATTAGGAGCACAAGTGATGTTTTCATCTATGCTTCCAACAAAAGGCCAACATCCAATGAGGGAGCCAAGAATTTTAGAAACAAACCACTGGCTTAAAAATTGGTGCTGTCAAGAGAGGTTTGGTTTCCTAGACCATGGTCTGCTTTACCTACATAAAGGGCTCCTGGCAAGGAATGGACTGCACCTCACAAGAGTTGGAAAGAATATATTTGGAAAATTACTGACTCCTCTTATCAGAAGGGCTTTAAACTAAAATTGAGGGGGAGGGTGACCAATCTTCATCACTCTTAGGACATAATTCCAAGCAGAAATCACTAGACAACCAGTCAAATATTGAGGTAAGGTGTAAAGAGAAAGAAGAAAAACTCAGATGCAAAGTAGGAGGTATAGGAAGCATACCCAGGGTCAGCCACAAAGAACTTAAATGCCTATACACTAACTCTCAAAGTTTAGGGAATAAACAGGGTGTACTTGAAACACTAGTACAAGAGGGCAAGTATGATATAGTTGCCATTACAACTTGGTGGGATGAAACTCACGACTGGAATGTGATAATAAAAGGATACAAACTATTCAAAAGAAACAGACCTAACAAGAGTTGCATTATATGTTAGAGATCACTTCCTGTCTACAGAGATGCACACCACAAAGAATAAAGCCTTCTAGAATGCATATGTGTCAACATACAAGGAAAAAAGAGTGACATTGCCATAGTTGTATACTACAAGCCGCCCAAGCAAGCAGAAGAAATAAATGACCTTTTTGCTAATCCATTAACCAACATATATAGGAAACACACCAGTAGTAATGGGGGACTTTAACTACTCTGACATCAACTGGGATACAAATTCTGCAACAAATGGGAGATTAAACAGATTCCTGACCCACCTAGCTGATAACTTCATCATCCAAAAGTAAAGGAAGCAACTAGAGGGACAGAGCTTGGGAAGAATCCCATGGATGAAAATCTTAAAGAGGAAATCAACTCAAGAAGCTTAGGAAACTTCAAAATATGCAATTATAAAAGCCCAGTCCAATTCAATACCACTAAAAAAGAAAAACAAGAAAAAAACAGCATGATTGCTCAAAGAACTTTCAGACCAACTGAGAGAGAAAAAGGATAAGTACAAAAAATGGAAAGATAAACACATAACTAAGGCAGAATACCAACAAATAGCCTGAACCTGCAAATATGAATTTAGGAAAACTAAGGCTTGGAACAAAGTAAGATTTTCCACAAATGTCAAAAACAATTTTAAAAAGAGTTTTTTCAACACATAAAAAACCAAGAAAAAAGTCAAAGAAACAATTGGTCCAGTAATGGAAGAAGACAGCAAAGAAGTAATGGGCAATAGAGAGAAAGCAGAATTATTTAATTCATACTTTGCATCTGTCTTCACACAAAAAGAAAACACAATTTAACTTACCCAAAACAGAACCATAAATGTCTTTAGGAATGCAAATTAAAATATGCAAAAATAAGATAAGAGAACAGCTGTCAGCTGTAGATGGATTCAAATCACCAGGTCCTGACGAACTGATGAACTGCCTCCCATAGTTCTGAAGGAACTAGCAGACATGATTTCAAAACCATTGAAGCATATCTTTCAAAGTTCTTGGAGCACCCGGTAACTACCTGAGGACTAGAAAAGAGCTGATGTGGTTCCCATCTTCAAAAAGTTAAAAAAAATAATCCAGGAAATTACAAATCAATCAGCCTGACATTAATACTTGGGAAGAACTTGGAAAAGATAATCAAGCAACAAATCTGCTAACACCTAGAAGCAAACAAAGTAGCCAACATGGATTTGTCAAAAACAGATCATGCCAAACAAATCTTATTTCAGTCTTCAAAAAAGTGACTAAATTAGTGGATCAGCGAAATGCTGTGGACATAGTATACTTAATTTTTAGTAAAGCATTTGATAAAGTAGACCATAACCTACTTCTTGACAAGCTAGAAAAATGTGGGATAGACAACACCATCACCAGGTGGGTTTGCAACTGGCTAACAAATTGTACTCAACATGTAGTCCTCAATGGAACAACATCCACATAGAGGATAGTAAGTACTGGGGTACCCCAAAGTTCCTTTTTAGGCCCAGTACTGTTCAATATCTTCATAAACGATCTAGACAAGGGAATGGAAGGGGAATTCATCAAATTTGCAGATGACACCAAGCTGGCAGGAATAGTCAACACCCCAGAAGACAAGTTCAAGATCCAAAAAGATATTGACAGACTTGAACACTGGGACCTATCTAACAAAATGAAATTCATAAAAGTAAGTTTTTATACTTAGGCAAGAAAAACCAACTGTATAAGTACAGACTAGATGAAATTTGGCTTAATGCAAGTAACTGTGACAGGGATCTTGGTGGAAAATCACTTAAATGAGGGTGGAGGTTCATTCTCCGAGCTTGTGGGTTGGTTTCTAAACGTTTCATTACCAGGCTAGGTAATATCTTCAGCAGAGTTTAGGGGATATCAGTGTTCCTCCATTTATAACAGCTTGTCAATAGGTCTTGTGATGTGGAGGTCATGCCAAGTGAGGGTCTTGGGTGGGACTTGTGATGGGGAGGTCTACCAGGTGAAGGTCATTGGGAGGTGAAGTGCTAAATGGGAGGTGGGAGGTTGCATGGGTTGGTTGAGTGTTGGTGCTGTTGCTGGTTGGCTATGCAATTGATTTGAATTCTGAGGGGTTTGTAGGCTGGTTGTAGGTCGATATGGTGGGTGGTAGTGTGGCCAATGTATTGGCCTAGTATTACTGCAATCGAATTGCTGCTATTGGGTAAAGATTATGGATTTGGGATCATGGCAATTGACTGCCAGCTGGTGTTCGTGGATTCCGGTTTTCAACTGATGTGATGTTTGTCCCATGTAGAATCGGTTGCAATTGTTACAGTTGATTTTGTAAATTATGGGGGGGGAGGTTTCATCCATCTGTATCTTGTCTTTGGTTCTGGATAATTCCTGGCGAAGTGCAGCTATGGGTTTGTGAGCTATTGATATTCCTAGAGGTTGGAGAATTCTGGCTGTCATTTCTGATTCTCCTTTTGTAGGGTTAGTTTTTGCATGGTGGTTGGCTGTGTGGTGTGGTCTGGTCTGGTTATTCACTTTTTTCCCTAATGGTTCGCAAATGTGAGCGTGTGCTGCCTTCGGCGCATGCGCTTTGTTCGCTCTGATGGCTAGCACGCATGCACGCATGCACCTCACATGTGGGGCTTTGCTTGTTGCTCTGACCGGTTTCTGGCATGCCACGGATTGGTGCCAGTCCACGGACTGGGAGTTGGGGACCCCTGGACTAGAAAACCTCCAAGGTCCCTTCCAATTCTATTACTCTATGTTCTACAGCAGGGGTGTCAAACTTGATTTCATTGAGGGCTGCATCAGGGTTGTGTTCGACCTTCGGGGGCCTGGGGTGGGTGTGGCCAGGGTGGGCGTGGCCAGCTTGATATCACTCATGTCGAGGGGCACCTGTGGTGGTCCGAGCACTCTGCCAGCAAAAATGGACTCCTGAGCTCCATTTTCAGCTGGGACAACCTCCTGCAACCCTCTGCCAGTGAAAACTGAGCTTGGGAGGCCCGTGCTCCCTACTTCTATTTTCGCTGGCAAAGGCATTGTGGGCCGGTCCTTCACTGTTTCCAGGGCAGCCCTGCGGGCCCGATCTAAGCACCCTGCGGGCCGGATCTGGCCCCCGGCCCTTGAGTTTGACACCCCTGTTCTACAGTATGTTCTAATTCTAGATGGATTCTGGGCTTCTTCAAAAGTTCCTTTTGAAATCACTTTTTCCGTGAAAGACACATCAGCAGCAACCACATCAGTGAAGGGAGAAACTCTATTTATGCAATGCAAGATGATGGAGAAGAGAGAAGGAGGACACTGGATTCAATTAAGCCAGTTGCATCTATACAGCCAGTGCTCCATTGGTCATTCCAGTCATAGCATCTAGCAGTTGAGGTTAGATAAAACTTGCAGTTTGTTATTTTTATCCTTCATTCGGTTCATTTGCATCCTCTTGTTCATTCTGATGGACTGTGTGATGCTGCTCTGGAAGCAGCATTAACTAGATGTTTACCCAGTGCCAATTAATTTAATGAAAAGGACTGGTGAGTAAATCCCTTAAAATTAATCCTCCCAATCAGCCTCATGGAAGATTAGACATCCCCATTTTTTTTATCAGTGCTCTTTTCTCTGAATTATATTCTACTTAACATTATTTTTTTAAAAAAATTGACAAGCACGATTACTGATGCAAAAACAGCTACATTTTGAAATGAAAATGAATGGAGCCATTTTGCAAATGTCTACCAACCTCCTGGTTTTTAAATGCCTGAGAATTTAATAGGCAATAATTGTGTGCCACCCATCAGAAACAAATTAAATCAAATTACTTTAGTTCAGCCAGTGACACGATCATGTGCTTACATGCACAAGAAAATACATATTAGTATAAAATATTCTGAAACAAGAATCACAAAACAAATTTATTTATGACAATAAAAAGAAATTAGAGAAGCTGTGCAGAGGGGTTTTTTTTCAATCCGCGAAGACCGGAGGAGCAGTTCGGGAGTGTGGACCACCGATAATTGCTGCCGGTTCAGCAAGCGGCGCCAAATTTCCGCTACTGGTTCTAAAGAACCAGTCCGAACCGGCAGCAACCCACCACTGATATAATGTCAATCTCTAATGCCAGGACTGTCCCTGGAGAAAAGCCATATCACTGACTTTGGTGCATATTTACATTTTACTTTACAAGCATTTATTTTAGGAATAATCATTAATAGGGGTGATATCAACATCAACATTAATGTTTAGAGTTGTGTAGTGGTTTTTGATTATTTTTAAATAATGTCTAGCTTTATCTATTCGATTATTTAATCAACGAAATAATGAATTTTACATTTTATGAGCATTATATATTCTTTGTTTATTTACTGATATTTCATTTTCCATCCATTATCCTCCATTTCATTTTCTTTTTTCTTTTCTTTTTTTTGGTGGTCTTTCATTTTGACCCTTAAACATTTGAGAAGAATTTAAAAAAACAGGCATAGAGATCACTTAGATGTAAGAGTGCCTTCTTAACAGATGGAATCAAGGAAGAAGTTGATATGGAGTAGAGTCAAGGGATAGAAGAATTTGAAACAGAATGGCTTCCACACAAGGAATGTGAGCAATTCTTTAAAGGAACACTAAGAGCCTAAAAGAATAGAATGCAGAATAACAGAGTTGGAAGGGTCCATGGAAATCTTCTAGTTGAATTAAAGAAATGGCAGAAGCTTTGGGATTGGAACTATAAACTGACTATGGCTTTGGCATATAAGAAAAATATTTATAAAATGTTTTACTGGTGGCACTTACCACCGGCAAGATTGGCAAAAATGTTTAGTAATCTGTCTGCTAAATGCTGGAAATGCAATCAGACCTCAGGTACTTACTATCATATGTGGTGGACTTGTATGAAAGCAAGAAAATACTGGAAGAAAATACATACCTGGTTGGAAAATATGATTAAGCAACATACTGCATAGACCTGAAACCAGAAGTATTCCTGTTGGGCATAATGCCGGATGGTTATGATAAAGGGACCACATATTTAGTTTTGTATATACTGACAGCAGCAAGGATTATATTTGCAAAATACTGGGAAAATGAGAACACCCCACCAGATGAGGATGTAATTCCGAAAATTTTAGATTGTGCTGAGATGGACAGACTGACTTTAAAAATAAAAGTTAAAGAAGACACAGAATATTACTTGATATGGGATAGATTTTATGAGTGGTTAAAGATAAGACATAGAAATTAGATGAAGAAATATTATGTATGAATTAAATATAAAGACGGTTTATAACTATAAATATGCCAATATATCTAACAGAATTGTAAAGAAATTTAGCCAAAACTATTCGGTTACATTATTACCGTATATACTCGAGTATAAGCCGAGTTTTTCAGCCCACTTTTTGGGCTGAAAAAAGCCGCCTCGGCTTATACTCGAGTCAGTTAAAAATTTCACTTGGAAATTTTGCTGCCGCTGCTGCTGCCTCCTCCTTTCCTCAGCGAAAAGCAGTGGGAGCCGAAGGGGAGGCTCCGTCGCCGCAACAGCCCCAGACCTCCGATCCTGAAGCTCTGCCAGCCGCTTCCTTTCCTCGCCTCCCACCGCCCCTTCGGCTCTGCCGGCAGAGCTTCAGGGCTTCTGAAAGGTGAGGAAAGGAGGAGGCAGTGGCGGCGGCAGAGCCAAAAAGCGGCGGGAGGCAAGGAAAGGAGGCGGCGAGCAGAGCCTCCCCTTCGGCTCTGCCAGCCGCTTCCTTTCCTCGCCTCCCACCGCCCCTTCGGCTCTGCCGGCAGAGCTTCAGGGCTTCTGAAAGGTGAGGAAAGGAGGAGGCAGTGGCGGCGGCAGAGCCAAAAAGCGGCGGGAGGCAAGGAAAGGAGGCGGCGAGCAGAGCCTCCCCTTCGGCTCTGCCAGCCGCTTCCTTTCCTCGCCTCCCACCGCCCCTTCGGCTCTGCGCGCGGCAGGGAGAGCTGCGAGACGCGCCTTAAGAAAAAAAAGCTAGGATGATAATGATGAGACTGACAGCACCCAATCATGGACAAACCCAGGAGGGTTCAACGCAGCCTGGATTGTTTCCTATTCCTGCTTGTAACAACGATATGTATAAGGACATCATGTCTATTTTAAAATGGAACGTCCTAGATACATTCATATATAACAGGAACTGAAAAGGAAACCAAATCATTTAGAGGAAAAGGATTGAATAAAGCAAGGACTTCAACTTGCTTATTGAGAACCCCTCATTTAAGCTTCCCCACACCCAACCCTGCCAACCCTATGTCAGCTTGGATCATTAGCCATTATTAGCCTGAGACAAATACTATCTACAGAGTACAGATAATAATCTCATTCATGAAGTCTACATAACTAAAGCACAGCCTCCCCCAAGTCCTCTTGTGTTTTCCACTGACTTAAATAGGACTTAAACCTTCTAAATCCCCAGTATAAAATGGGATATTCTTTACTGTTACACAAAATTTTATTGCTTGTGAATTCCTACACAAAAGTAACAATATACTGTAAGTCAAGTTTTTTTCCTAGAGAAAGGGAGAAGACTACCTTCAATAACATGATTTAGCATTGTAAGGTTCTACAATATGATTAGTGTTACTGTACTGTTTTCAAATACCTTGATTCTAAAATCATACAGACCAACAACAGTTCAATGCCATCACTTCTAAATCATCCTAACGTGAAGGTTATTTATTTATTTATTTATTTATTTATTTATTTATTTATTTATTTCAAATTATATGACTGCCCATCTCATCTGCAAATCTGAGTGGCTAAGAATTAAAACATCAATATAAAAAGTAATTTAATAACACCTAAAAAAAATCGATCAAGACACTACAAGTAAGATTGCAAAAAATTAAGGCATTTGGATTTATTGTTTTGCTAGGGCAAATTAACAGAACTCACAAAGAAAAGATTCAGTCCAGAGATAAACAAAACATAGACTTGCAAAAGAAATCCTATCTGACTGATCCCAAAAGAGACACTTCTGTCAGATTCCTTAAAAGAGACAGCTTAATTGATCTCTATTAAAAAATAATGTAGAACATATAGACCACTATTAGATTAATCAGAACAGATTAATGAAAATAAAAGTCATTTCAGAATATTTCAATTACTTAAGATAGTTTAAACCTGAATTTACGATGAAATAAATGCCTCTCTTCAATTCAAATTGAATAAAACTCCATGGACATATCTAAATAATTTCCTTGGCAACAACACAGCAGTGGCTTGTCATTGCCTTCTTCTGGGATATTTTTTTAAAAAATTAATATTTACTGTTTTTCTTTGAAATAAATATTCAAAAACATTATTGGTATCTATTTTTATTTTTGAAATTTACCGGTAGCTGCTGCATTTCCCACCCTAGGCTTATACTCGAGTCAATAACTTTTCCAGTTTTTTGTGGTAAAATTAGGTGCCTCGGCTTATATTCGGGTCGGCCTATACTCGAGTATATACGGGTACTATTGTTATTAGCATATGTGTTAATTTTTTTTTACTGTCCTTTCTTTGTTCTGCTTTTGTAAATGGTATACCCTGACAATACACTGTATTCAAATTGTCTATGAATAAAATAAAATAAAATAATACAAAGAAGAAATTACCAACAAAAAAAAAGGAAATCTTCTAGTCGAACCCCCTGTTCAAGCAGAAGACACTAAACCAGTGGTTCTCAACCTTCCTAATGCCGCGACCCTTTAATACAGTTCCTCATGTTGTGGTGACCCCCAACCATAAAATAATAAAATTATTAGGAAACTCAGGGGTGGGTTCTAACTTGCCTTGCTGCTGGTTCGCTTCCACCTGCGTTGCGTGGGCGTGCCTCGTGAGCGCGTGGGCGCTTTGCGCACGCATGCATGCACAGTGCCAATTTTTTTAAAAAAAAATTTTAAGCCGCAAACAAGATGGTGACGCATGTGCAGTGCCGGAAATTCAGCTTCTGCGCATGCTCAGAAGTTCCCATGGTACAGATTTTTTTTTTTTTGCAGTAGTCTATTTGCATGTGGGTGGACCCATCTGGAGACAGATAGAGGAGTGATGTCTTGGTTCCTAAGACCATCGGAAATATGTGTTTTCCGATGGTCTTAGGTGACCCCTGTGAAAGGGTCGTTCGATCCCCAAAGGGGTTGTGACCCACAGGTTGACAACTGCTGCTCTAAACCATTCTGAACAAACGACTATCCAATCTCTTCTTTAAAACCTCCAGTGATGAAACACCACAACTTTTGGAGGTAAGCTGCTCCACTGATCGTTTTAGCCACAGGAATTTTTTCCTTAATTCTAGGTGGGATCTCTCTTTAACAATCTTCCATCCATTATTTCTTGTCCTGCCTTCAGGTGCTTTAGAGAATATGTTGACCTGTGACAGCTCTTCAAGTATTAGAAGACTGCTATTATATCATCCCTAGTCCTTCTCTTCATTAGATTAGACATACCTAGTTCTCTTAACTGTTCATTGTGCCTCCAGTCCTCCTAATCATCTTTGTTGATCTTCTCTCCACTCTGTCTAGAGCAGTGGTTCCCAAAGTGGGCGGTACTGCCCCCCAGGGGGCGGTGGGAACCCTTAGGGGGGCGGTGAGAGGCAAGGGTGGTGACAGGGGGGTGGTGAGAGGGGCCAGGGGGGCGGTAGGTAGTTTGCCATGCTTTTGCACTTGACGTTCCCTCGCATTCCTTCCTATTGTGTGCAGGGCAGCCCATTCTGAAAGAAAACGTGAGATGTTTTCTTTCAGAATAGGCTGCCCTGCACACAAGAGTATGGAATGCGATGGAGTTACAAGTGCTAGGTAGGACGCCCATCTCGCAGTCCGCCCAGCCCCCGCTCCGCCCCACTCCACACGATTGGTCACCCCAAACTGCGTCCCACTGCGCGACGGGCGTCCTACCTAGCACTTGAAGCTCTCTTGCGTTCCTCGCTCTTGTCTGCAGGGCAGCCCATTCTGAAAGAAAACGTGAGATGTTTTCTTTCAGAATGGGCTGCCCTGCACACAAGAGCGTGGAATGCGACGGAGTTAAAAGTGCTAGGTACTGAGTGCAGCACAGTGACGAGGGAAGCCGCCTGCTCCCGAAGCTGCTCAGGCGAGCGCTCGCAGACCCGCGGGAAGGCCCCGCTGTGGAACTTGCGCATGCATGGACTTTCCCACCTGGCGTCCCCGGTGCGTAGCAACCTGGCGCGCACAATTCAGCGGGCTCCCCTCCGGCATGACGCACCCGCGGATCTTAGCCCAGCTGCCCCCCGACATTGACCCCACCAAGGTGCCTGTGGCCTTCGGCCGCCGAGGCCTCCTAAAGCTCATTGAAGAGCTGCAGCACCCTGAGCTGCTGATGCGGCAGGCGGCCTTGATGGCGCTCTGCAACCTGGTGCACGACCCGGAGAACACTTACCAAGCCATCGTCTTGGGTGAGTGGCGGCAGCACCTGGCCACGGCTGGCGGGAGGGAAGGGAAGGGAGGGAAGAAGGAAAGAAAAAGGAAAGAAAGAAAGAGCGAGGGAGGAAGACAGAAAGAAAGAAAGAAAGAAAGAAAGAAAGAAAGAAAGAAAGAAAGAAAGAAAGAAAGAAAGAAAGAAAGAAAGAAAGAAAGAAAGAAAGAAAGAAAGAAAGAAAGAAAGAAAGAAAGAAAGAAAGAAAGAAAGAAGAATGATGGTAGGAAGGAAGGAAGATAGACAGAAAAAGAAAGGAGGGAGGGAAGAAGGAAAGAAAAAGGAAAGAAAGGGAGGGAGGGAGGGAGGAAGAAAGAAAGATGGTAGGAAGGAAGGAAGATGGTAGGTAGGAAGGAAGATAGACAGAAAAAGAAAGGAGGGGGGAAGAAGGAAAGAAAAAGGAAAGAAAGAAAAAGAAAGAAAGAAAGAAAGAAAGAAAGAAAGAAAGAAAGAAAGAAAGAAAGAAAGAAAGAAAGAAAGAAAGAAAGAAAGAAAGAAAGAAAGAAAGAAAGAAAGAAAGAAAGAAAGAAGTGGTAGGAAGGAAGGAAGGAAGGAAGACAGAAAAAGAAAGGAGGGAGGGAAGAAGGAAAGAAAAAGGAAAGAAAGAAAAAGAAAGGAAGGAAGGAAGGGAGGGAGGGAGGGAGGAAGACAGAAAGAAAGAAAGATGGTAGGAAGGAAAGAAGACAGAAAAAGAAAGGAGGGAGGGAAGGGAAGGGAGGGAAGAAGGAAAGAAAAAGGAAAGAAAGGGAGGGAGGGAGGAAGAAAGATGGTAGGAAGGAAGGAAGACAAAGAAAGAAAAAGGTGGTAGGTAGGTAGGAAGGAAGACAAGACAGACAGAAAGAAAAGAAAGAAAGAAAAAGAAAGAAAGAAAAAGATGGTAGGAAGAAAGACAGAAAGAAAAAGAAAGAAAGAAGGGGGAAGTTAGAGAAGAAAGAAAGAACGAAAGAAAGAAAGAAAGACTTATGACCACAATTGAGCCTAACATTTTGGTTGCTAAGCGAGAGCGTTGTTAAGTGAGTTTCACCACACTTTACAAGTTGGCCATGCCCACCTGGTCACCTGACCACTAAGCCACGCCCACCTGAGGGGGTGGGGTGGGGGGCGGTGAGGATGAGTTTGTAGCACCAAGGGGGCGGTGGACTGAAAAGGTTTGGGAACCACTGGTCTAGAGTCTACATCTCTAGAAAGCCTGACAGGGGGTTGAACAAGAAGATCTCTAAGGTAAGGTGACCAGACGTCCCGCTTTTGGCAGGACAGTCCCGCTTTTTAATAATTTGTCCCGCGTCCCGCGGCGTTTCAAAAAAGTCCCGCTTTTTTAATTTGAATTTGCCCTGCACACCCCTCTGCCTCCTGCCTCGCCTGCCTCCTCCTGCCAGGCGGGGAGGGAGGGCAGTGAGAGGGGCAGCGGCGGTCTTGCCTGTTCGTCGCCACAGAGCTGAAGAAGCTGGTGGCGTTCGCGGTGCAGGGCTTCCCCCAGCCGCTTTCCCCGGCCGCCAGGAAGCTGCCATTTGCATTCTTTTGCCCTCTGTGCAAGCAGAATGCTTTGCACATGCGCAGAGGGCAAAAGAACGCAAATGGCAGTGTCCCGGCGGCCGGGGAAAGCGGGCAGGGGAAGCCCCACACCGCGAACGCCACCAGCTTCTTCGGCTCTGCGGCGACGAACAGGTAAGCCTGCGCCGGTAGGAACCCACCCCTGGCTGCGATGAAGGGGGGGGTGTTTGGGGGGGTGCACAAAGCTGCAGGATAAGAGAGATGGACCCCTCCCGTCTTGCTCCCCTAGAAACCCCACCCCCGTCAATGGTGTCCCGCTTTACAAATATTAAAATCTGGTCACCTTACTCTAAGGTACCCTTCCATCTCTGTTTTTCTGTTATCTTGAAGTGCAAAGCTGAATCACATGCTGCTTAAAGAAAGGATCCCAGCTAAGAAGACTGTCTAACCCTGCCTCTGTTTATGATTCAGGAATGACATATGGACCTCATTCTGACTAAGATAGCTACCATACTTTTATTATATGAAGAGAAAAAAAGATCAAGAGATAGGATCATGAGGGATGGGTGAGACATCTATTAATTCAGAGGTGAAATTCAGCAGGTTCTGACAGGCTCTGGAGAACCGGTAGCGGAAATTTTGAGTAGTTCAGAGAACCGGCAAATACCACCTCTTGCTGGCCCCAGGAGTGGGGAGGCAATGGGGATTTTGCAGTATCCTTCCCCCAAGAGTGGGGAGAGAATGGGGATTTTGCAATATCCTTCCCCCAGGTGTGGGGAGGGAATGGAGATTTTGCAGTATCCTTCCCCCAGGAGTGGGGAGGGAATGGGGATTTTGCAATATCCTTCCCCCAGGAGTGGGGAGGGAATGGAGATTTTGCAATATCCTTCCCCCAGGAGTGGGGAGGCAATGGGGATTTTGTAATATCCTTCCCCCAGGAGTGGGAGGGAATGGGGATTTTGCAGTATCCTTCCCCCAGGAGTGGGGAGGGAATGGGGATTTTGCAGTATCCTTCCCCTGCCACACCCACCAAGCCACACCCACAGAACCAATAGGGGAAATTTTTGAATTTCACCCCTGCTATTAATGTACATGGCGTTCAAATAGTTTTCATTTTCATTCCTTTCTCATTCTGTCTTCTCAATCAGAAGCAGAAAATTTAAAAAAAAAACATTCTGACATGTTTAGGATCAACAGAAACCATGGAAGTTAGTACACCAGTGGAGACAAACTTTCTAAAACCAGCTAAAAATTGTGAGCTTCCATAGATAGCAATCTGTAAAAGAAAAGAAATGAGGAATTTGCCTGAAGCCTTAGTGTAAGGTGACCAGACGTCCCGCTTTTGGTGGGACAGACACGCTTTTCAAGTGTGTGTCCCGCGTCCTGCATTCTTTTCAAAAAGTCCCGCTTTTTTGAAAAGAATGCCGAAACAGCGGGACGTCTGGTCACCTTAAAAGGGGAAGCAAGAGAGAGGTACCGGGCAAGTCGTGCGGAATTCCAGCGAGGCGGCTGCCTGCTGGGGGAAGGGGGAAGGGAGGCTGCTCCTCCTCTCCTTCCCCCGCCCCATCCCTAGTCCCGCCCTCGGAGGCGCCGCTGCTGCGGGTGGTGGCGCAAACAGCCCTTCCTCGTCCCCCTCCCCTTTCTTCCCCCCGTCGCCTCGCTGCTGCCGTTGCCCTGGGGCTGGGTGGGCGACCGGGAGACTGCGGCGCTTGGATGCCTGGAGCAGGTAAGCTGCCGGCTGCCTCCTTTCCCCGTCTCCCGCCTCCCGTTCGTTGCTTGTCAGCCTGGCCGAAGGGGAGGCTGGAGGCGAGGAAAGGCCTCCCGAAGGGGAGGCGGGCTCCCGAAGGGCTGCCGGCTCCTGAAGGGGAGGTGGGAGGCCTTTCCTCGCCTCCCGCCTCCCCCCTCCCCTTCGGGAGCCGGCAGCCCTTCGGGAGCCTGCCTCCCCTTCGGGAGGCCTTTCCTCGCCTCCCGCCTCCCCTTCGGCCGGGCTGGCAAGCAACGAACGGGAGGCGGGAGACGGGGAAAGGAGGCAGCCGGCAGCTTACCTGTCGCGAGCTCCAGGCATCCAAGTGCCCTCCCGCCTCCCGCCTCCCCCACCCCACCTGGACGCCGACATTTGCTGTTTTGCCCTCTGCGCATGCGCAGTGTTCTGCGCATGTGCAGAGGGCAAAACAAATGGCGGCGCCCAGGCGGGCCCGCCCCCCCCCCATCCCGCTTAAAAAAAATAAATCTGGTCACTTTACCTTAGTGCTACAACTGTGGGGAACTTAAGCACATGGATATTCTGTGGCAGATGAAGTAAAGAAATCAAAGAATAGAAATTGACATTGGTGGTATTAAGACAATCAACCACCATCAAGGCCATGAATATAGATGATGTTCCTGCTGGCATTGTGTCCTTCCTCTCTTTCACAATTTGATAATGGTCACCTGAGTTCTTTGTCATGCATACAGACATTATGATTCCTTCTCCTTGTTGCAATGTTCCCCTCCTGAAAGAAAGTTCCCCACTCTCTTCTTTTCACCATACTTTGTTTGCTCCCTTTCTGCCCCACCCTTTCCTTAATTTCAACCAAATGCCCTCCCAGCTTATGCCTCTCATTGGAGACTCAGAATTCCCAGAATTTGAAATTTCTTTTGAACAAATTGTACTTTTCATTTGCTGTAATTCAGGCATAGAAGTCATCTTCCCAGGTCTCAATTATATCTTTAAATTGCATTCACTTGTTTGTACTAACAATCTTATTCATTTTCCATAATCTGAGCATTAGTATATAGACAACAAAGGCCATGAACTTTATGAGTCAATGTTCTTCCTGATTTTTCACTGAGTGGTTTAATAGGCCCCCATTTAGTTACTCTCTCACTCCTGCAGTGCAGAAGTCCTTGTCTGAACTTGTTACTTCAGGGTTTTCATTTTCAATTCCCGGTGGATTTAATTTAATGCAAAAGCCTTGAAGGCATTAAAAAAAATTGGGTGTACATCTCACTTTATCCCAAGACATTCTCTCTCATCTGTAAAATGGGGAAAATGTTTATCTACTTTATGAGATTATTCCAAAGACAATAAAAAATAAAGGGTTTTGCATATTAAGGGTATTGTATAAATGAATAATAAAACAAATAGGAGAAATGTTTATTCATGAAATGAATATGGCCACTATAGGAGCACTTTCAAAATTCATGTTCTTTTTTGAAATAATAAAGATTTAAAGCAAGAGTGAGCAACATGTGGGTCTCTATGTTAAGATCCACCTAGCATGGCCAGTGTGGAAGACTGATACAAGTTGCATTCCAGCATCCTCTGAAGAGTCTAACTTTGGATTAGAAAGCCACAATTTGTTCTATTATCAGAAACCAGAATAAGATCCAGTGTTTCCCCCTCCCTATATTAAGGAAAGAGTAAGGAATCCTGTAAATCCTCTTCTAAATCCTCTTAAGTACAGGGGGTGATGAATGCTACCACTTGCAAAAGAGATCTCCTTCCTTAGAAGGTGCTGGTTGACTGGAAGGCATCAGGAGATGCCAGTAATGAAATAGTACCAAGAACTTTGTTTCACCTCTGAAGTGTTTCATTTTAATCAGAGGTGGTATTCACTTACTTTCCCTACCAGTTCACAAATGTGAGCACCCGCAACTTTGCTCGCGCGTGTGAAGTTTCCAAAAGATGCCCTAATTAATTCATGAGCCACAAGCCAAGTTTCAAAAGAAATACAGTCATTTATTAGGAGCAACATTCCGGCAATTACTCCAGTGGAGTCAACTCTGACCTCATGTAATTTATGAGCTTGCACGCATGTGTGTGGCTTCAGAACATGCAGAAATAGGACAGCATAGAGCTGGGGCGGGCCCACCCACCCACAGGTTGCCACTACCGGTTCGCCCAAACCAGTCCGAACCAGCTGAATACCACCTCTGATTATAATCCATTGATGAGTTTGGTGCATAAAAAGCATAAGGCACTCAGAAATATAGAGGAGCAGGAAACTTTCTTCCTGTTTGTAGCATCAGAAATGTTTAAGACTTGAGAATTAACTAGAGTGGGTTTTTTCCCCTTTTCCACAGTCAAGAAAACTTTATAACAGTAGAAGTGCCTTTCCTCCCTCCTACTGACTTAGCTTGTGTCAATACCTGCTCGGTGGGAAAAGGTCACAAGCCACCAGAACTGCTGCTGCCACCCTTTCTAACATACCATGTGGAAAGGTCTTTATCCTCTACTTACTGCCAGGCTGAGAAAGATTACTTCTGCAGCACAACAACAACGAGGCCAAATATTCACAACCTACTCTTTGAAGGCTGCTGTTTAGAGCCAAAAAGACACAAAATCAATATCCCCAACAATGAGGAACAAAGTGATGGTGCCCTCAGTGTCAGCCATTCTCCTCATCACCACAACTGGGGCTAACAGCCTCACATTTGCAGTCCAGGACTGAAGGCAGTCAGCAAGTAAAAAAAGAAAACCTAACATAGACCTGGGCATCTATTGTGAGGTCAGATGACGTCATCGTACCCTAAGCTATAACTTCTAATCTACAAGGAAAGCAGCACTGGGAATCCTGGCACAGAAAGTAGTTCCAAGGATGCCAATTGTGGAAAATAAGCAAACTGTGATATTCTGACACTCCGCCTTCTCAGCAAAGCTTGATCAGCTAAATGACAGCAAATAGTATTTTTGCATAAAGGTATTGGATTCAAATGACACGAAGTGGATTTAGCCATATAAATATCGTGTCACTCTTGCTATACTCCCAAACAACGCCATAGAAATCTATGAATCCCAGATGACTATATGCATGAATATAGTCACTAGATAATGATCAGTGAAATTAACTAAGCAGTTCTGAGTAATAATCCATCTTGACTGATAGTCATCTGCATTTATCTTAAGAGATAATAAGCATTCACTAGTTGTTTTCAGAGTAAAATTGAATCCACTGCACAAATCTTACCTTCATCTGAGTAATCTCTGATGCTCTGGTTCATGATGTAAATAAAAATGGGTAGAGAAGAAGTACTTCCAGACCCAAATGGATCAGAATTAAAATAGGGATTAACTAACCCTAGAATTATTTTTCTAATGCATGAGTTTTCTTTGGCTACTCAGAACTGCAATAGCCAGAAGTTATTTCTATAGATGTTTGTATCCAGAGCAGAGCAAAGAGAAGAGAAGAGAAGAGAAGAGAAGAGAAGAGAAGAGAAGAGAAAAGAAAAGAAAAGAAAAGAAAAGAAAAGAAAAGAAAAGAAAAGAAAAGAAAAGAAAAGAAAAGAAAAGAAAAGAAAAGAAAGGCATGGTGTTCACAAGGAAGTTCATAGAAATATGACACCCTGAGTAATACATTCATTTCCAGGCACCATACTTAAGAAACAATATAGTGTTTATATAAGCAGAAAAGTAATATACACATTGAACAATACCAATGGAAAAAAATATTTGTAGTTCACAATCTGTGGGGTCTTAGGGGCTGTCTTGAACTTAGTTGTTTTCTTGCAGACATTTCATTGTCTGGTTTGAAAGAAAGTATCCAGGCTCCGAAAGCAGCAAGGAAATAAAGTAATGTGAGGTGTTAGTCCTATTTTGTACTGCATTGGTGAGATCATACTTGGAACACTGCAACCAGACCTCATTTGGTTACCCCTATACAAAAAAAGATGTAACCTAAAAAAAAGTGCAGAGAAAAGTAACAAAGATGATTAGGGGAGTGGAGGCTAAAACATATGATTGTTTGCAGGAACTGGGAATGTCTAATCTAATGGAGAGAAGCATTAGGGATGATATGATAATAGTCTTCCAATATAGGCTCAAGATAGGCTCAAGATACAGAAGGATCTTGACAGACTTGAACATTGGGCGCTATCAAACAAAATGAAATTCAATGGTGAAAAAAGTAAGGTTCTACATTTAGGCAAGAAAAACAAAATGCACAGGTACAGTGCATTTGCTCAACAGTAGTAACTGTGAGAGGGATCTTGGAGTCCTAGTGGACAACCATTTAAATATGAGCCAGCAGTGTGCAGCAGCTGCCAAAAAAGCCAACACAGTTCTAGGCTGCATTAACAGAGAGATAGAATCAAGATCACGCGAAGTGTTAATACCACTTTATAATGCCTTGGTAATGCCACACTTGGAATACTGCATCCAGTTTTGGTCGCCATGATGTAAAAAGGATGTTGAGACTCTAGAAAGAGTGCAGAGAAGAGCAACAAAGATGATTAGGGGACTGGAGGCTAAAACATATAAAGAACAGTTGCAGGAACTGGGTATGTCTAGTTTAATGAAAAGAAGGACTAGGGGAGACATGATAGCAATGTTCCAATATCTCAGGGGTTGCCACAAAGAAGAGGGAGTCAAACTATTCTCCAAAGCATCTGAGGGTAGAACAAGAAGCAATGGGTGGAAACTAATCAAGGAGAGAAGCAATTTAGAACTAAGGAGAAATTTTCTGACAGTTAGAACAATTAATCAGTGGAACAGCTTGCCTCCAGAAGTTGTGAATGCTCCAACACTAGAAGTTTTTAAGAAGATGCTGGATAACCATTTGTCTGAAGTAGTGTAGGGTTTCCTGCCTAGGCAGGGGGTTGGACTAGAAGACCTCCAAGGTCCCTTCCAACTCTGTTGTTGTTGTTATTATTGTTGTTATATTTAAAGGGCAGTCACAAAGAAGAGGGGGTCAACTTATTCTCCAAAGCACCTAAAGCAGGACAAGAAGTAATGGATGGAAACTTATCAGACAGAAATTCAACCTAGAACTAAGAAGAAATGTCCTGAAACTGAAAACAATCAATCAGTGAAATGGCTTATCTTCAGAAGTTGTGGGTCACTGAACATTTTAAGAAGAGATTGGACAGCCATTTGTATGAAATAGTGTAGGGTCTCCTGCTTGAGCAGGGGGTTAGACTAGAACACCTCCAAGGTCCCTTCCAATTATGTTATTCTGACCCTACATTGAACAATAAATATACTATGAGTAATTAAGGCAGAGAAGGCAATAAAGATGATCAGGGGATTAGAAACTTTGGTGAAGGTAGTTTGAAAGGTTTTGGGAGCAAGTATGACATCACTCTTTAAGTAATGGAAAATATATTATGTGTAATATAAATATGCCTCTTATGGAAGTGCAAAGATTCCAAGCTGATGGCATATTTAACTAAGGTGACCAGACATCCCGATTTTGGCGGGACAGACCCGCTTTTTAATGCTTTGTCCCGCGTCCCGCCCGTCCTCTAAAAAGTCCCGATTTTTTGAAAGAATGCACGACAAGCTATGACATTCTTTCCAAAAATCAGCCTGAAGGGGGGGCATGCGAGATTGAGGGGGAGTTAAAACTCCGAGAGTTTTAAGCCAGCCATGTTGGGTCGGGCTCCGTCTAATGAGCCCCCGCTTCTTCCTCCAACCAGACGCGTGCCCGAGCGACAGGCTTCCGATTCAGTCCCCTCTATTCACGGGGTGGCGCGGGGCGGGGCAGAGTGAACCCTGGGGGGGGAGAGCCACTTTGCACTTGTCTTTCAGTCTGTGCCGCAGCAAAAGGGGCGGGGCAGGGCTGGGCGCGCGTCCCACCTGGGACTTTTCCTGGTAGCTCCAATCGCGTTCCTTGCTAATAGCGTCCAGAGCAGAGCAGCCCCTTCCAAAAGATCGCGAGACGTTATCTTTTGGAAGGGGCTGCTCTGCTCTGGGCGCTATTAGCAAGGAACGTGACTGGAGCTACCGGGAAAAGTCCCAGGTAGGACGCGCGTCTTGCGCTGGGGGTTGGGCGGGCGGGGCAGGACTGGCGGCCAACTACCTGAGCGATGGAGGCGCGGCGGCCGGTTTGGGGCTCGGGGCGGACCCCGGAGGCCCCACCACCCCCGCCGGATCGCACAGAGCGGACATGCAGGCACCGGCCGAGACGCCTAGAAACGGCTAAAAAGCCCTCCCCCCCGCCACTTGTTTTCCTCTTTTGCGCCTGCGCACGCTGGGCCCGAGCATGGGGGAAGAATTAAAACAGCGCACCGAGAGCGTCACCTGAGACGGTTGTAAGGATCTTGCCAGCCAGCCAGCCCAAGCCATTGCCGGCTCCCGAAGGGGAGGCGGGAGGTGAGGAAAGGCCTCCCGCCTCCCCCCCCCTCCACCCACCTGGACGCCGACATTTGCCTTCTTTTGCCCTCTGCGCATGCATGAAGAAAAAAAATTCTGGTCACTTTATATTTAACTTCACTTTCTAGCTCAGTCTGCTCATCTCCTACTTTACTAACAGGATAGCAGATGGAATACTTTACTAAATTCATCTTAATAAAATGACATTTAGTAAAGTTGGAATTTCAGAGAAACTGTCCAGTTTCAGAGAAACCCTGACTACTACCAGTAGTTATCCATGCTCTTTAAGAGGCCCTTTCGCTTTTATGAATGTCTTTGGATCCAGTTAGGATCAAAAAAAAATATTCAGATTTATAAAGATAGCAATTGAATAGAAACCAGTGTTTCTCTGTCATTGCTTGAGGAACATACATGATTCAAAAAGCATATCAGAATTAAAATACACTTGGTATCAATACATGGTGAGGCACCAGATGGTACTATGTATAAACATAACATAAAACCCTAGGGCAGTGATGGCGAACCTATGGCGCGTGTGCCACAAGTGGCACGCGGAGTCATATCGGTGGGCATGCAAGCTCAGGTCCAGCATGCATGCGCATGCCAGCCAGCTGATTTTTGGGCCTTCTGGGCCCACTGGGAGTCAAGTTGGGAAACGGGCCATTTCTGGCCTCTGGAGGGCCTCGGGGGGGTGGGGAAGGCCGTTTTTGCCCTCCCCAGGCTCCTAGAAAGGCTCTGAAGCCTGGGGAGAGCAAAAAAAATGGGACTTCCGGTCCAACAGGAAGTTGTCAAATGGGCCATTTTCTGCCTCCAGGGGGGTGGGGAAGGCCGTTTTCCCAACTCGGTTGCAGACCGTGGGGAAGGGAACCTCAGATCCCCAAAGACATCGGAGGAAGGGAGGCTTTCATCACCCCTGGACTATAGAATATCCCTGGACTATTAGACCATCTGGAAAGGCTGAGTCAAAGCAAAGGACCTGTCCTCCTAGTATGCCCTTGTTCGGAGGAGTTTGCCTTCTTTTTAATAACATTTATTTTAAAATTGTATTTCTCCTCCTCTGAGACCTGAGATGTGCATGGGTATGAGTGTGTAGGAGGATGGATGGTATTTATGAAAATGGTATGTATGAGAATGGTATGTATGGCCTGCAGGAAAGGAAGGGGGCCAGCGGGGGGGTCTCTGGTGGGGAAGAGAGCCGGACCATCTCGGTCATTATGGGAAGAGGCAGATATGGCGGGAGCAGAGGGGAGGGCCGCTCTCGGGGAATAAGACCTCGCTGTCTTCAAGCGATCCCTTGTTCCGGCCCCTCTGTCTTGGTTCCATCTTGCTCAGCCCGGATACCTGGCAGCCAGGGTTCTCAGGGCCCTGGGCTCAGGATGCTACTGCTTAACGCCAGGTCAATTATCAACAAAGCCCCCCTGATATGTGATTTAATCACAGAGGAGGGGGCAGACCTGGTGTGTGTTACCGAGACCTGGCTAGGGCAGGAGGGGGGAGTAGCCCTCTCCGAGATATGCCCAGCCGGTTTCTCGGTGCAGTACCATTCTCGACCCCAGGGAAGGGGGGGAGGAGTGGCAATTATAACGCGTGGAAATCTGCATCCTCGTAGGATCCCTGCCCCGGAGATTGTCGGGTGTGAGACGCTCCTTCTGAAGTTGGACTTAGGGGTTCAGGTGGGCCTTTTCTTAACGTACCTGCCTCCCAGCTGCGTAAGTAAGGCCCTGCCTGAGCTGCTCGAGGCAGTAGCCGGCTTGGCGGTTGAGTTCCCCAGGCTTATGGTGCTGGGGGACTTCAACTTGCCATCCGCTGGTGAAACCTCTGGGATAGCTCAGGAGTTCATGGATTCCATGACAACCATGGACCTAACCCAAGTAATCCAGGGTCCGACTCATGAGGGCGGTCACACGCTTGACCTAGTATATCTCTCGGGGCAGTGGAGAGATGATCTGAAGATAAGGGACATAGTCATCACCCCTCTGTCATGGTCAGATCATTTCCTACTGAGGCTGGATTTCACGACCCCATTCCTCCCCCGCAGGGAGGCGGGACCGACTAGGTGGTTCCGCCCCAGGCGCCTAATGGAGCCGGAAGGATTCCAGAGGGAACTTGGGGAAATACCTGAAACCCTGGTACACAATTCGGCTGACTCCCTGGTGGCTGCTTGGAACACCGCAGCATCAGGGGCTCTAGACCAAATTGCGCCTAAGCGACCTCTCCGTGGCAGTGGATCCCGGAAAGCTCCCTGGTTTACCGAGGAGCTCCGGGAGATGAAACGCCAGAAGAGACGTCTGGAGCACCGCTGGAGGACGAAGAAAGCCGAGTCTGACCGAACACTATTAAGAATTTACATCAGATCTTATTTAGTGGCGATAGGGGCGGCAAGACGATCCTATCTTTCCGCTCTTATTGCGTCCACAGATTCTCGTCCAGCCGCCTTGTTTAGGGTGACTCGCTCCCTCCTTGGAAAAGGGGAGAGCGAGGAACACTTGCAAGGCAGAGCTGAGGAATTTGCTGAGTTTCTGTCGGATAAAGTCGCTCAGATTCGGTTGGACTTGGACTCTGGCAGGGCAGAGTCCATAGAGTTGACAGGGGCTAGTCTTAATCCATCTTTGTGGGAGGAGTTTGGCCCTGTTTCTCCCGAGGATGTGGACAGGGCTGTGGGAGCGATGGGTACCTCCACCTGTTTATTGGACCCGTGCCCCTCCTGGCTGGTCTCGGCCAGCAGGGCGGTGGCATGCAGCTGGATCCGGGCGGTGATCACCGCTTCTTTGAGGGAGGGATCCGTACCGCAGTCGTTAAAAACTGCGGTGGTGCGACCCCTCCTGAAGAAGCCTTCCCTGGATCCAGCTGATTTGAAGAACTACCGTCCAGTCTCCAACTTACCTTTCTTAGGGAAAGTTGTGGAGAAGGTGGTGGTGACCGAGCTTCTGCAGCTCCTGGATGAAACAGACCATCTAGATCCTTATCAGTCGGGTTTCAGGCGCGGCTACAGTACAGAAACTGCCTTGGTCGCCCTGATGGATGATCTCTGGCGGGCCCGGGATGCGGGGAACTCCTCCATCCTGGTGCTACTTGACCTCTCAGCGGCTTTCGATACCATCGACCATGGTATCCTTCTGCATCGGCTCGGCGAGTTGGGAGTGGGAGGCACCGTTTTACGGTGGTTCTCCTCTTATCTCTCCGATCGGATGCAGTCGGTGTTGGCAGGTGGGCAGAGATCGTCCCCTAGGCCCCTATTATGTGGGGTGCCCCAGGGGTCGGTTCTCTCGCCCATCCTGTTTAACATCTACATGAAACCGTTGGGTGAGATCATCCGCAGACATGGGGTGTGTTTCCATCAGTACGCTGATGACACCCAGCTGTACATCACCACCCCGTCTGACTTCAGGGAGGCAGTGGATGTAATGTGCCGATGCCTGGACGACGTTAAGGTCTGGATGGGGGGGAACAGGCTCAGACTAAACCCTGATAAGACTGAGTGGCTGTGGATATTGCCTCCTAAGGTTCATGAAAACTATCCCTCCTTGGTCTTTGAGGGTGCGAAACTGACCCCCTCAGACCAGGTCCGCAACTTGGGGGTCCTCCTAGATCCACAGCTAAAATTGGACCACCATCTTTCTGCTGTGGCTAGGGGGGCCTTTGCACAGGTTCGCCTGGTGCACCAGTTGCGGCCATATTTGGAGAAGGAGGCGCTACTCACGGTCGCTCATGCCCTTGTCACCTCGCGCTTGGACTACTGCAACGCGCTCTACATGGGGCTACCCTTGAAGAGTATCCGGAGACTTCAGCTGGTGCAAAATGCGGCTGCGCGTGCTGTGGTGGGTGTGCCAAGGTACACCCACGTGACACCGATACTCCGCCAGCTGCATTGGTTGCCCATCAGTCTCCGGGTCCAATTCAAGGTGTTGATCACCATCTTTAAAGCCCTTCATGGCTTAGGACCAGGATATCTTCGGGACCGCATTCTGCCTCATACTTCCCTTCGACCGGTTAGGGCCCACAGAGTTGGCCTCCTCCAGGTCCCGTCGGCCAAGCAATGTCGGCTGGCGGGCCCTAGGGGGAGAGCCTTCTCTGTGGTTGGCCCTGCGCTCTGGAACCAACTACCCCCAGAGACCCGGATTATCCCCACTCTGCTGGCTTTCCGTAAAGCCATTAAGACATGGCTTTTCCTGCAGGTGGGGGGGACAGCTTAATTCCACCTGAGCCCACCCCCCAAGTATGTATGTGTTGAATGGATGTTGCTGTTTTAAATAATTGTTTTAAATTTTCGTATCTGTTTTTAAATCTTATGTAATTTTTTGTTTATTCTTGTATTTTTCCCTGCTGTAAGCCGCCCCGAGTCCCTCGGGAGTTGGGCGGCATATAAGAATAACAAAAATAAATAAATTTCGCCCTCCCCAGGCTTCTAGAAAGGCTCTGGAGCTTGGGGAAAGCAAAAAAATGGGTGTGCCATCCCGTGCCGGGAGCAGGGGGGTCACGCACGCATGCATGGGGGGGGCTCACATGGAATTATGGGTGTGGGCACACGCGAGTGCGACTCCCCCATGCTCCCCCCCTTTTGGCACGCGAACCAAAAAAGGTTCACCATCACTGCCCTAGGAAGACCACACCTGGAACACTGCAACCAATTTTGGTCACCATACTACAAAAAAGATGTTGAGACTTTGGACAAAATTCAGAGAAGAGCAATTAAGATGATCAAAGGCCTGGAGACTAAAACATATGAAGAATGGCTAGTCTAAAGAAAAGAAGAATTAGGGGTGAAATGATAGCAGTATTCCAGTATTTGAGGGGCTGCCACAAAGAAGAGGGGGTCAAATTATTCTCCAAAGCACCAAAAGGCAGGACAAGAAACAATGGATGGAAACTAATCAAAGAAAGAAGCAACCTGAATTAAGGAGAAACTTCCTAACCGTGAGGACAATTAATCAGTGGAACAGCTTGCCTTCAGAAATAGTGGGCGCTCCATCATTGGAAGTTTTTAAGAAGAGACTAGATAGGCCCGTATAGAATAGAATAGAATAGAATAGAATAGAATAGAATAGAATAGAATAGAATAGAATAGAATAGAATAGAATAGAATAGAACAGAATTCTTTATTGGCCAAGTGTGATTGAACACACAAGGAATTTGTCTTTGGTGCATATGCTCTTAGTGTACATAAAAGAAAAGATACATTTGTCAAGAATCATGAGGTATAACACTTAATGATTGTCATAGGGTATAAATAAGCAATCAGGAAACAATCAATATTGATATAAATTGTAAGGATACGAGCAACAAGTTATAAGTGGGAGGAGATGGGTGATAGGAACAATGAGAAGACTAATAGTAATAGTAATGCAGCCTTAGTGAACAGTTAGACAGTGGTGAGGGAATTATTTGTTTAGCGGAGTAATGGTGTTCGGGGGGGAAACTGTTTTTGTGTCTAGTTGTCTTGGTGTGCAGTGCTCTATAGTGTCGTTTTGAGGGTAGGAGTTGAAACAGTTTATGTCCAGGATGAGAGGGGTCAGTAAATATTTTCACGGCCGTCTTTTTGACTCGTACAGTATACAGGTCCTCAATGGAAGGCAGGTTGGCAGTAATTATTTTTATCTGATGTGGTATAGGTTCTCCTTCTTGGAGCGCTGGCTATTTCCCACACTTTCAGTATAATTAAAGAATAGACAGCTCCCTCCCTCCTTGTCATGGGTCACATTGTCCAATTGGGTATTCTGGTGTGTTAGTCTCTAGCCAGCACCTGTTGGGATGACCTTGGTTCCCATGCGATAGTAAGTTGTTGAGTCTGATCTGACACTCCAGAGCTCCCCCCCCCCAAAATATGTTAAGCTGAGAAACAGAGAAAATGGCTGCGACAGGCCCAGTCCATTTCAAAGTTGACAGTGAGTCTATGAAGATCCCCATATTATGCATATATCCAAGGGGTATAATATAACATGGCACAAAAAATCCAGAGGTTTCAAATATGCCATAAGCAATCCTGTCTTGCCAGGATTGGGTCTGAGCCTGTTGCTTCCCATTCAAACCCTCACCCTCAGAGCCTCCCACAGGGATAATTAATTGGAAGAATTGCTTTATTAGCTTAGGGTTAGGACACTGTATATAACTGGGCATTGTTAGCATATTGGTAACAACTAACTTCAAACTAATAAATTACCCCACCCAGAGGCTTCATGTTGATGTTAAACAGAAGGGGCAACAAGCCCTGTGGCACTCCACATATCAAAGATTTGTAGCCCAAACTCTCCTCTCCTGTTACTACCAACTTCAACTGATTCAAGAAAAAGAAAAGAACCAAGATAGTCAAAGCATTCTGTCTCAGTTCTATCACTGGGAACAGTTTAGGACAACCAATGTTTTCTATGCCCAGGTCTGAAACCTAACCATTTTAGCAGCATTCTCCTTGGTATGCTTTAACAATGGAGTCCCTGGATTAAGAATTAGATTAGTTGGCCCTTAAGACCCCATCATCCAATTCTGCTTGTATAAAATTGTGTCCCGTCCCCGTTCCCCCGCTCCTGGTTCCACCTGTTTGGGTTGTTTTATCTATAAATATAAAAGCCAAATATCACTCATTCATCACATAATCTCCAGAACTGTAAAGCATACAAACTTGAAATTTGGCACATATGTTCCTCTTGGCTTCTAGGTGCTCGGTAAGAAAGGATTTTTCGAAATGACCATCAGATCATTAGTATTTCTTGTACAGTATTATATTAACATGCTCTGATGCTAAGGAGATAGACATTCTACTCCCCCTCCCCACCTGAAAAGAACTCTGTTCCAACTGCCAGTTGCCTTATATTAACACACTCTGATGCTAAGGAGTTACACATTCTACATAAATTTTCAAGCTTTATGTGTCAATGTATCAAGCCCGATCATAACTACTCATTAATTTTCAAGCTCTTAACTGTCAATTTATCAAGCCCGATCTCATAGTTTCATAGCGAAGCATGGGTATCCAGCTACTAGTCTGTTATATTAGTAGCTAATACTCTGAAATCATTTCAACAGCAAAATTCTGATCAGATCCTACCAGGTTGGGAATGTAACTCTCAGCACAAAAAGCCTGGATTGTTTTCTTCTTCAGTGGACTGCCAGGTGCAAAAGTGTGCTGCTCTGGAACATAAAACATAAAAGGGGCTCTTTTCCTAACCAAGTTTCTGATTAATGGCCATTCATTCCTAATTGTCAAACTTCTTTCTTTCATCTACTGTCTAATCAGCAGTGACAAAAATCATTACGTAAATGACTTTCCACAATTGTTGGCATCAGTAAAAGCCTTGTAATTTAAAGCTCTGATTTGCAGAAGAAAACTGTGTTTCCCTAAGGCATACGGGCATCTGTTCATGTTATTCTGCAGGAGCAGTCTTAGCTGCTCCCTCCCCTGTCACTTCATCCTCTGCTTGCAACAAATATTTGACTTTGTGAGGTGGTAATTAAGAGCTCATAGACTTGCTTGTGGAAGGGTAAAACTTCCATGCTTGCCTGTGCTTCCATTTCTCGGACAGACTGTCCATCAAATTGGAGCAATGGGCAGCCTTGTGAGGACACCTGTGCTCCTCCAAAATATTCGAGGCGATATTGAGTGTAAGTTTCATGTGTTCTGCTCAGGGGAGATGTGGTCTGGGTTGTGGTAGGTTGGGGCTCTGATCTTACTCTCAGTCAAGGATTCTCCCTGGTTTATCAGGTCTTTCCCTGGTACCTGAACTTGGATGAATGGCTAACATTTGGTTAAATAATGATAAATCTAGAATAGAATAGAATAGAATAGAATAGAATAGAATAGAATAGAATAGAATAGAATAGAATAGAATAGAATAGAATAGAATAGAATAGAATAGAATAGAATAGAATCTGGAAGGGACATTGGAGATCTTGTAGTCCAGCCCCCTGCTCAAGCAGGAGAACCTATACAATCTCAGACAAGTGATTGTCCAGTCTCTTCTTAAAAACCTCCAGTGATAGAGCACCCACGATTTCTGAAGGCAAGCTGTTCCACTGGTTAATTGTCCTCACTGTTAGGAAGTTTCTCCTTAATTCCAGGTTGCTTCTCTCTTTGATCAGTTTCCAACCATTATTTCTTGTCCTGCCCTCTGGTGCTTTGGAAAATAAGTTGACCTCCTCTTCTTTGTGGCAGCCCCTCAAATACTGAAATACTTCTATCATGTCACCCCTAATTCTTTTCTTTAGACTAGCCAACCTAAATCCTGCAGCCGTTCTTCATATGTTTTGGTCTCTAGGCCTTTGATCATCTTAGTTGCTCTTCTCTGAACTTTTTCCAAAGTCTCAACATCCTTTTTTGTAGTATGGTGACCAAAATTGGTTGCAGTAATCCAGGTGTGGTCTTACTAGGGTTTTGCAAAGTGGCACTAATACTTCATGTGATCTTGATTCTATGCCTCTGTTTATACAACCCAGGATTGTATTAGCTTGTTTGGCTCATATTCAAGTGATCATCCACTAGGACTCCAAGGTCCCTCTCACAGTTTATTTATTTATTTATTTATTTATTAGATTCTTCTATGCCGCCCTACTCCCTAAGGGCGGCGTACAACATTTTAAGAGAACACTAAACAATAAACTTATTTAAAAACAGTTTTAAAAAGTTAAAAAATATGTCCAACAACATACATACAGGGGGAGATCTCGGATATAAAAGTTACTGTTACTCGGATATAACAGTTACTGTTTTTGAGCCTGGTCTCACCTAATCTGTACTTATACCTTTGATTTTTTTTCTCCTGCCTAAATGTAAAGCTTTGCTTTTCTCCACATTAAAATTCATTTTGTCAAACTACTCTGAAAAGTAGGACACGCTGATGACTGTATCCCTAGATCTTCTACTCCTGCTGCTATGTCTAGGTTACAGTGGAATTCATTTCCCTACACTCTGACCAGGCTGTTGCTTAATATTCTAATATTCTTAATATTCTAATGTCCAAATAATCTGTAGTTTTCAACCCAATGGGTTGTTGTAGTTTGGGGAAAATGTACCATCTGTGTAGGAAGAAAAAACACAAGAAGTTTGGATATTATAGTTGTTCAAGGGTTCTAGTGGGTGGACGCTCGCACAAATGGAGCTGTACCCACAACTGTGTGTGCCTGCCACTTGTGTGGCCCAGTTCCAAATGAACAGCCATGACCCAGGGCTTAGGGATCCCTGTGAAAAGGAAATATCTCTGAAACAATGACGCAAGGAATCACAGTGCGAGTGTCAGAGTTCAAACTCTGTCATTCAGAAGGAAAAGGGGGGAGTCTGGCTCTGTTTGATCAAAAGGTTATACATATCCGGATCCCAGGCATCTGAGAGCTTTTTCATCTTAAGATAAGGGTTTATGGGGGGGTATCCAGATCCCAGACACATGGGAGCTTCTTCGTCTCAAGAGAATGTTTTATGGGGGGGTAATTGAAAGGAAGAACGGATTTGAGAAGCGGATCCATTTGTCAAACATTTGTGTATTCATTATGTGGAATGGGGGTGGGGTGTTAAGCTTAAAAGACTTGTCTTGCCTGAGGGCATGTTAGACCTTGCTTTGATTTGAAATGGTTGTATACAGATGCAAATAAAGGAAATCCTTTTGAAAACCTTTGACTGGACTCAGAAGTTCGTACCTTATTTTGTGGCTGGAAGACAACCCTTACAGAAAGCAAGGTCTCCAAAATCGGTCAACCCAGAGAGTAACTTCGCTCTACTGAGGGGACCGGGCAATCATGACCGAAAAAAACCGGGAGCAGGAAGAAATTGAATGCTGGGGGGAGACACCAATCACCCCCCGGGCGGAAGCCTGTCCCGCACTCCCCAGCAAAGAGGCTGAGGGAGATTTCGAGGCCTCTGGAAAGCCCCGCTGGTCTATCGGCATTGGAAAAAAAGACAGCTGGGATGGCAGAACCAGAGGTGTCACCCTTAATCGGGGGGATCGCAAGCCCCGTTGGGAATTAGAGCTAGAAGCAGCCATGGATCAGGAAGAACCCACCGAAGCGCCTCTAAGGGAGGGGCGGTTGAAGAGATACCTGTCCCAGCTGGTGATGGAAACCTTAGAAAATCTCAACATCCGAGGGACCCCAGAACGATGGATAACGAGCGCTGGGAGCACAGCAACCGCTGAGGAAACTGGGGGGGGCAACAACCTCTGGGGAGTAGGCGTGCAGATGGAGGACGCGGCAGGAAACCCAACAAACCCCCCCAGGGCAGCACACGCAGCGGCACCACTTCCTAACCAGCTCCAAACTCTACAACTAGAAAGGAAAACTCCCCCCCCCGGGGGTAAAATTTGATGGGGACCCACAACAATTGGGATTTTTCGTAGCACATGTGCTCACCTATATGCAAGAATATGGACGTGAGTTCCAAACCCAGGGATCTCGGGTGCGAGCAGTTACCTTAGCCCTGGAAGGAGCCGCGGCCAGATGGATGGTAATCCTACATAACGACGACGCACCCGAACTGCGCAATTTCAACCAATTCATGACGGCCCTACGACGATGATTCGAGGACCCGCTGGCAGACCGCAAAGCACGCGACCGTATTAAGGTGGTGAAACAGGGACGACGACCAGTGGCGGAGTACACTGAAGAATTCCGGGACCTCGCATGTCGGCTAAATTGGCCAGAAGACATCCTGGTAAGCTGTTTTAAGGATGGGCTGAGTGACGATCTGTATAATGCCTGCGTGGCTAGGGGTGCACCAAATCACCTGCATGAGTGGTACCTCACCGCTGAAGAAGCGGAGATTAATATGGCTAGGAATCAGTACCGTACGGGGAGAGCATGGAAGAAATCCCCACCCCAATGGAGAAAAGAACCCTTCAGAAGGCAACAGGGCTTCTCCCCTAAACCTCCAATCTGTTACAAATGCGGGAAGGAGGGACACCGAGCATCCGAATGCTGGCCCCAAACACCCACCCGGAAACCCGAACGCCAAACGGGGGAGAGACCAACGAGACCCATCCAGCGGGGGAGGGAAACAGCCCTGAGGAGCAGCGAGATGACGGGACCACCACCCCCTCCTCCTGCTGAAAACAACACCCCGGCATTTCAAAGGGAAGATCCAGCCGCGTTCGAGAGCGATCCGGAGGATGAAGCACTGGTAAGCAAACCAATTGAACCGCTCACCCTCCCACTCAGACTATTTATCCCTAACCAAGAGGGGGGGAAAATATCTCCGCTTTAATAGACTCAGGATGCACCCGCTGCTTAATCAGCCCAACCCTAATCAGGGAACTGGGAATCACAGTGAGAAAGCTGAGAAATCCCATCGCATTTTGCCAATTGGATGGGTCTATAGCAGGGGGGGAGCCGGCTGCTTTTGCCATGGAACCCCTGAAAATAGGCATTGATAACCACGAAGAGAAACTTACGTTTATAGTAGCACCTGGCATGGAATGGCCACTAGTCTTGGGACTCGCATGGCTAAAAAAGTGGAATCCAAAAATAAATTGGGAGCAAGGCACCATAAAATTCCAAATGCACGTAACTACTGCGGAGGATCCACAGATAGAAACTGAAGGGGCTGAACGCAGGGAAACAGCCATGCCTGGTCATAGCGGGGAAACAGACAGCATACCCAAGGAATACAAAGACCTGGCAGAAGTCTTTAGTGAGGCAGCATCAGATGAACTTCCCCCGCATCACACATCCGACTGCGCAATAGAAATCTTACCTGGGGCTAAACTACCTAAACCAAAAATGTATAGCATGTAACCGGGGGAGTTAGAGGAACTGAGTGCTTTCATTGAGAAAAACCTAGCAAGGGGTTTCATTGAACCAGCCAGACCAAAGATAGCAGCCCCGGTGCTATTTAGAGAGAAGAAAGATGGCACAAAATGCTTATTTGTTGACTTCAGAAACCTAAACTCGATAAGTGTTGAAAACATGTATCCCCTCCCCCTGATAAAAGACATGCTGGCCCACCTCAAAAAAGGGAAAATCTTCTCCAAACTAGACATCAGGGAGGCTTACTACCGAATCAGAATTAAGGAGGGGGATGAATGGAAAACGGCATTCAACACCCCCCTGGGATGTTACCAATTCAAAGTGCTCCCTTTTGGGCTACAAGGGGCACCTGCAGTGTTTATGCAATTAATTAACGATGTGTTACGGGAACACTTATACAAAGGGGTTATCGTTTACTTAGATGATATTCTATTATACTCAGAGACCGAGGCTGAACATGTTAAATTGGTGAGGGCAGTGCTGAGCAAACTCCGCGAGGCAAAACTTTATGCCAAACTCTCAAAATGTGAATTCCACCGAGAAAAGATTGATTACCTGGGGTACCGTATTTCACACCAGGGCATAGAAATGGATCCTCAAAAAGTACAGGCAGTACTCGATTGGGAAACGCCTCGCACACGCAAACAGCTGCAAAGCTTCCTGGGGTTTGCAAACTTCTATCGCCAATTTATCCCCACGTTCGCTCAAATTGCCCTGCCCATCACAAAACTGCTAAGAAGGGGGAGGGAGATCCTAAACCGAGACAGCCCGTGAATTGGACAATGGAATGCCAGGCAGCGTTTGAGAAGCTAAAACGGCTGTTCTCAACAGAACCAATTTTGAAGCACCCAGACCCAGAAAAACCCTTCATAATACAAGCTGACTCTAGCGATGTGGCAATAGGGGCAATCCTACTCCAGAGCAATGAGCAAGGACAGCTACAGCCATGTGCATATACATCCAGGAAACTAAGTGAAATTGAACAAAGGTGGGCGATCTGGGAAAAAGAGGCTTACGCGGTGCGATGGGCACTTTTAACTTGGAGACAATTCTTAGAAGGAAGTAAGATCCCTTTTGAGGTCTGGACTGACCACAAAAACTTAGAAGCCTTAAAGACACCAAGGAAACTGTCTCCTAAACAGGTTCGTTGGGTGCAATACTTCAAACGGTTCGAGTTTACTCTTAAATTTATCCCTGGGGGGAAAAACTTTCTGGCAGATGCACTGTCCAGAAAGCCACAATATAACTGTGTGAAATCAGAGGTATTTAAACCTATAGTACAAACAAATCAATTGGCAGCCAAAGTAATCACCAGGTCCGAAGGAGGAAAAGACGCTTTGAGGGACGTAGACATCACTCACGCATTTAAACAAGCATTAGTCAACGATGAATGGGTTTTGAACCACAAATCCAGCTGCGTGATGAAAGATGAACTAGCATGGATAGGTGACAAACTTTATGTACCCGCTAGCCAAAGATTACGTTTAATGGGAAGGTGCCACGACTCTAGGTTGGCTGGACATTTTGGCTTTGTAAAAACTTTACACTTAATAAAGAGACAATTTTGGTGGCCTTCGTTGAAAAAGGACATAGAAATCTATGTAGCAAGTTGCCCCATCTGTGCTGTAGCAAAAAGACGCCAGGGGAAAACTCCAGGACTTCTACAAAAAGTAGCTGAACCGTCAGCCCCATGGGAAGAAATTGCTATGGATTTTATTTTGGAACTACCGGATAGTGGGGGAAACACAGTCATTTGGGTTGTGACAGACTTGTTTTCAAAACAAGCACATTTTATTCCTTGCCAAAAGATTCCAACAGCCAAAGGCTTGGCTAGACTGTTTCTAATACACATTTATCGTCTTCATGGAGCTCCTAAAAGGATAATCTCGGATAGGGGAGTCCAGTTTACCTCCAATTTTTGGAAGGCGTTTTTGGACCTACTTGGCACCGCCCAAGGGTTGAGCTCTTCGCATCATCCTCAGACAAATGGCAATTGCGAGGTTCTGAACGGCGTTCTTGAACAGTACCTAAGATGTTTTATTAATTTTCAACAGGACAATTGGACTGAACTTTTACCATTTGCAGAGGTTGCATTTAATAACTCTGTACATTCAAGTACAGGTTTTACACCTTTTAGAGTTGCCACCGGGCAAGATTTCAGCCCAATACCGGAACTACCCACAGAAAAACCAACTATCCCCTCACTTAAGGAGTGGATAGAAAAGTTGCAAAACACATGGCCAGTAATCAGGTTGGCTTTACAGGAGGCTAGAGAGGCTTTCAAAATTCAAGCTGACAAGAAAAGAGTAGAGGTTAAACCTTTCCAGGTGGGGGATAGAGTATACTTATCTACAAAATTCTTGAGATCGTTACAACCATCAAAAAAATTAGGACCTAACTTTATTGGGCCTTTCACTATTAGCAGGATCATTAACCCAGTATTACTCAATATATATCAATCAATCTTGTTCCCTGACCCTGACTCCTGCTTCCCACAGAACTACCTAGGGCCTATCTTTTCTCTCCTATTAACTTCCCTCTTGGACAGTTACACTCAGGCAGAGATTCTCTATAAATCTTCCCTCTTTGGAAGTCGCACACAGACTGAGCTCTTCTCAGCTCTTCTCACTACACCTTCCTTCCTGGAAGTTACCACACAACAGAGAGCTTTCCAGCTCTTCACACTAAACCTTCCCTCATGGGATTTACCACATAACAGTTTCCCTCAGCTCTTCAAACCGTGCCTTTTATAGTTCCTGGCCCTGCTATCTATGCTCCGATTGGCTGTCTCTTATGATGTCATCTATCCCCCCTCCCTTCTTGAGCGCTGGGATAAACACTTCCCCCTTTCTACTTACCGTACATTTTAAAAGCTGTTTGGCTCTATACTTACTTGTTTAAACAGTTCCTTTTAACCACATTTTAACTTTATACAACAACTTACTATTTTACATTCAGTACCTGTATGTGGGCACCACACACAGGTTCTCTAGTTTTTAGTTAAAACTAAAATAAAAATTGATGAAAAGAAAAATCTATATTTAAAATGTGTTGATATTCTCAGATCAATACTCAATAGTGCCTTCAGACATAAACTGCTTGGATATACTCACTCAATGAGGTGATGGCAGTCACTCCAAAAAGATTATATCAAAGGATTCAATCTTTTATTAATAATTAAATATTGCAATATGTACAAATCATTATCTCCCTACGTATCATTTTATTGCATTCATTGCCAAAAGCTTCTGAGCAGCAGCCGGTATACAGCTAATAAATAAAAACATATAAAATACTGCAGCTTATTGTTTATTAAATATAGTAGGAAGAGGATTTCCTTGTTTGTTGGGCAGTCTGTGGCCTGCCAGATGCAGCATGCAACTTCAGTTGGGCAAGGGTAGTATGACTTCGGAATGGAAGACATTCCCATCCCTTTATACGCCCCATTCTTTCTTTAAAGCAGAAATCCGGCCCTTCCTGAAGATCAGAAAAGTATTAACTATTAAAGGTTGGCGATTAAAATTCCTTTCTTGGAGGTGATTGAACAAGTGATTGTTGGGCTATTTCAACTACTCTTGGATGAAATTATCTTCTACATTCATTTCTAGCTGGCTTTTATACCTTAAGATAAATCTTGGGAGTTCCAATGAGATGGGGGAATGTAATCTATATATATATAAGCCAAATACCACTCACGCATCATTACGAAATCTCCAGAACCGTAAAGCCTACAAACTTGAAACTTGGCACATATGTTCCTCTTGGCTTCTAGGTGCTCGCTAAGAAAGGATTTTTCAAAATGACCATCAGATCATTAGTATTTCTTATATTATTTGTTAATAATAATGTTGATCACGCTCAGATGCTAAGGAGTTAGATGTTCCACTCCCCCTCCCCATCTGAAAAGAACTCTGTTCCAACTGCCAGTTGCCTTATATTAACATGCTCTGATGCTGGGTTAGACATTCTACTCCACGTCCCCACCTGAAAGGGAGAGAAGGGGATAAGATAGGAGAGGCTTCTGTGGGGCAAGCCTGAGGGAGAGAAGGGGGATAGGAGAGATGTTTCTGTGGGGCAAGCCTGAGGGAGAGAAGGGGAGAGGAGTGGCCAATCGTAACTACTCATTAATGTTCAATCTTTGTCAATTTATCAAGCCCGATCACATAGTTTTGTAGCGAAGCACAGGTATCCAGCTACTAGTCCCATATATTAGAAGAAGATAAAATCATGGGGCTGTTCTCTTGAGCTCTTGATACCATTCATTATTCAGGAAAGGCTATAGAAGCTGAGTTTGGGTGGGGCTACTTCATGGGACTCCTTTTTTGGGTGGTAAATGTCAAGATAGTGAGAGTTTTATTTCCCAAGTCTGTGTAGCCCATTTGGAAATCAAAATATTGTTGGGAATATCACTAACCTTTTGCCATGCAAGCTTTCAAGTTCTTTTTCTTAATTTTTTTAATTTGCTAAGATATGGTTAAAGAACAACTGGGAGACTAGAAACTAAAATCTATGAACAAAGAGTGAGGAATCAGAAATGCTTAGCCTGGAAGAAGAGACAAGTGAAGTATATAGCACACTTTGATAACTTGAAAAGATGTCACAAAGAAGTCGGTCAAGACTGTCCTCTCACCACACAGGTCCCAGAATGATGGGTTTAATCACAGAAAGGCAAGCTCCCACTGAATGTTGGAAAAACTTAAAATAGATAACTTTGATGGCCTCATCAGCACTCCAGACGCCTCACTGTTGATCCCATTCCTAGCATCACTTTCCCTGCTGTACTTAGGAAATATTTTCCTTTTCTCTATAGTCTCCTTAGGAATTTCTCAACCTCTGCTGCTTGAAGATGTGTGCAATTCAACTCCCAGAATTCCCCAGCCAGCATGCTAATTAAATTGTTTGGTTCCCTTATAGTTTCCCATGTTTTGTTGTTGTTGTTGTTATGAATATGTGTTTTCCTGTTTGAAAGTCATCAGTGCCAATTATTCCCCATCACCTATAAGTTAAGTCTGTCCATTGGAATGACTCAATTTCTCATTTTTTAGCATGTACTGAAAGATTCACTATTGACAGAATTTAAAGCTTTCAGATGTAAAAAGCGGGTAATTTTCTGAGATGGAGAGCCTATACACCTTACGTGTTGGTTTCTAGCACAATTTAAAAGCCTGATGCAATAATGGAGATGATCTTTTCACATCACAAGGCAATAAGTAAAGTTAGCCTCGCATATCGATTATGAAAAAAAAAACAATAACCAGTACTTCAGTTGATTATCAGTTCTTGTCACATCTTATATGAAAAAATATTGTCACATTCCTACGCATTAACCCCTTTTAGAAGTACTCGTATTTTTCGGAGTATAAAACGCTCCAGACTATAAGACACACCTTAGTTTTTGGGGAGGAAAATAAGAAAAAAAATCTGCCTCTGCCTACCAGCATCCATAGTATTCATCTGACTAGCGTCCCGTCAATGTGTGTGAGTTGAGGGCTGTTTGGAAACTGAAACAGTATTTGCTGTGTGAGGAACGAGTGTTTGGAGCCTGGGCGTGGCTTAGCTCTGCAGCTCTGAATCTGTGCTGAGCTGTAGTCTGCTGCTCAAAACTGAAACTGTTCTCTCCTCTGCTTGTGTTTTGCTTGTATTTACTACCACGTTGGAAAACCTGCTTTTGGAATTGTATATTTACTTCATGTGTTATATTATATATAAAGAGAAGTTATTGAATCCTGCTGAATCAGTTACTTGTGTGTGCTTTCTGGATGTGATTGCTGCTGCAAACTCTGACACGTCCTTGCAGCAAACAGCGAACAGCCAGGTCAACTTCAGCACATTATTGCAGCCTGATTCAGCATGACCAGCTGATTGGCGGATAGATCGGCCTCCCGGATTACACCCAATCAGCTGTTCCAGGCTGCAGGGATTGCCACAGACCATGCCTTCTCTGTGCCTCGTGTTTTTGGCTACATTCGGTGTATAAGACGCACCCACATTTTCACCTGCTTTTAGGGGGAAGTGCATCTTATACTCCGAAAAATACAGTATATATTAAAATATCAAAATTCTATTATTAAATGTTCTTAGGAAATCTGTTAATTGCATCTTAACATTTGTTTTTGTAAAGGCATATGCAAGATTCGTGTTAATGAAAGAAAGAAGGTAGTTGGTAATTCTTCTGTGGAGCAGGACAAGTTGTGGGGATCTGCCCCTCACCCCTCCCAAACAAAAATGAACAGATAGCTGGGGACACAAGTGATGTGTGGAGAAAGCATCAAGCCAAATGTATCGGCAGGGGGAAAGCTCTTATAGGTGTCCAATGGAGACACTACTCCCATCTGCAAGACAATTTCATGATTGATTAATCGAATGATAGCAATAGCAATAGCACTTAGACTTATATACCGCTTCATAGTGCTTTACAGCCCTCTCTAAGCGGTTTACAGAGTTCAGCATATTGCCCCCAACAATCTGGGTCCTCATTTTACTGACCTCAGAAGGATGGAAGGCTCAGTCAACCTTGAGCCGGTGAGATTTGAACAGCTGAACTAGCAGTCAGCTGAAGTAGCTCCAGTGCTGCACTTTAACCACTGCGCCACCTCAGCTCATGATATACAGTACACTAAAGGGGGAAATATCACCAGTAGCAATTATTATCTTTTAACCTATATATAAATCACAAGATCATGGGAACAACTGAATTTTCAAAATGAATTTCAAAGTACTGCCGTTCCCATAAGATGAGGAATACATATCATATAGAATGAAGGAGAACAGGTATTTGTGTCATTCAACAGTAGCTGTATTTTAAGAACTACATTTCAGAAGATATTATGTATTTCCCCACATATTCTCACACATCACAGAACACAACTTTTCCCAATAGCAGGCATCAAAACACAAGATTAAAAAACAAAAGTAACAGTACCTAAGACTGTCTTTTATCAGTGCATTGTAAACTAAGGTTTTGCACTACTCAAGTGCAATGTACTCTTTTCCCAAACCATTTTCAAATTTACACCTTTGGCAAAAAGAAAAACAAATTGGAAGGCTGCATTTCAATTCTTCTTCTTCTTTCTAATGAGACACTGGGCTTCTCTACACGAAGCTCTATACGCCACAATATTCCACAGTTCCAGTCTGGGATGCCATTTCACATCAAGGACTAAACACAGGAATTGCTTTGTTTCAGCCAAAGGCAGAATGATTTTATTGATACTACTATTCATCAAGTCCAACGTTGCCCTCCGAAAGCCACCTTCTTCCTGGTCTATGTGTGATAGCATCAGGACCGCTGGTCTTCTGCTGCCTCCTTGTGGCTCGAAACTATATCAAAGGCTTTACTCGTAACAAAACTGCATGGCGTTTTCAGGTTCCACCTTCCCAAGAAAAGCCCGAGAATCCTGACTTCAAACGCTTTTTCAGCTCTGTACAGAAGTCACAGTAAACAGGAATGCAGAGGATCCCAGAAACTCTGGTTGCCATGTAGAGGTGTTCTTCCAATATCTACCTATTATCTATTTTGCTGGGGGAGGGGGGAAATCAATGATCTCCCCCCCCAAAAAAAGCAATGACCCAGGGTGGGTCTTCAAACCTCTCATAGAAAAGTGACTTTGCGGCAAATGAAGAAACTTTTCCTTGGTTATCTAGGAGTTAAAACTCTAAAATCTGCATTCCTAGCTTAATGAAATACAATTACAAAGCCCATATTCATATTTCTTTCCAGACATATGAAAGAGCAAAATGGAAATTTAAAAAAAAGCCTTGCTGCTGTCTCATCTCTTCACCAACTGATCTGGCACTTAATTTGGCCTTAGAGAAGGCAGAGTGCAACGAGGAAGTATAATCATGCATGGCTAAGTGAAAAATATGACACACAGGTTTTATTGACTAAGGGCACTCCGCTATGGCTTGTCCCATTCTATTAACATCCTGAGTGGGAAAAGGTCAATTTCTATACATAGGCATTTGGCCGAGTTTTATAGAATTAGAAATCAATGTATTGTTTACGACAAAATGACACAAATGGATTTGAAAGCTCTTATTAAAGTCTCCATCTCTTATGTCCTTCATTTTTCTGTATCCCTCAACGGGCTTTAGTTTAAGAAGTTGCAATATCAAAGAGGAGGTTGCCTTTAAGAAAATATGCCAATTATAGATATGAGTTGATTTAAAGTTGGAAGTTATCCATGTTGATTCCTAACACGGAAATGTAGAAAGAAAATCAAAAATTGTTCCTCTAGGTAATTCTTATGTAGGCGATCACAAAGGTGCTATCACAAATAAATATCATCAAGTACCAGGTGCCAACTGTTGTATCTAGGCAGACAGAGAAAGTAAGAGTTACTGGCGACGGGTTCTTCCTTAGTAAGGATGGATTATTCTATAAGGTTCGGTGAAGTTGAAGGAGTGACGAATGGAACATTTCAGAGTTCTAGGCATTCCCCTAGATGGGTGGAGTGGATCAGAGCTGGACCAGGCATCCATCTGTTTTTTAAGTGCTGTGTGCAATATTAGCGCTTAATATCTCCCCCCTTTAGGTGAAACAGCTCCAATATCCTGCAGAAGTCCACGATTAGTCATACCGTCCTTTGATCATCATATTCAACAGGGGGCCCACCTGCTCAAAGGAAAAACAACAAAACACATTGCTTTATTAGCTACAGATGTACCAACAGGCTAGAAGTCGTATTAAATCGCAAAACTATATACACCAGAAAATAAACCTAAGTATTTAATGTCAGCACAATATACATAAACTATTTTAAGGGCTCACTCATGAGAATGCTGTTAAAATATTCATGACTGGGAGAGCCAGTGTTAACAAGGTTAGCCAAAGAATAGGCATAGCAACTAAGTCAGCCAATGGGAGCTAACCACTTCTGAGTCTGTGCAGAGAATCGAAACTGAATACTTCAGCTTAAGGCTGGGCATGGCTCAGCCCACTCTGCTCTCTTGTCCTCTCTAAACTCTGAACTAGAAGCTGCTTGTGTTTTACTTTTAAGTGTTGCTACATGGAAGAACTCTGCTAACGGTATTGTAAATTCATCTGTTACTATGTTTATAAAGAAGTTCATGAATCCAGCTGAATCAGTCATCTGTGTGTGCTTCTGGTTTTGATTTTTACAACAAACTTTAATAACTGCCAATTCTCTCTCAAGTAACAGTGATCTTTTCAAAAAGTATTCCTCAATACTTTGATAACATTTAGTGAAAACCTAGAAACCATATACATACCACACACACACAAAGACATACTTTTTGTAAAACTGGTCAACGTATAAATTGTCCTCACTGGCTGCAATCAGGACCAGCAACCTCATTGCTAAGAAAGGCTATCATAAAGTAAAACATCATATGACATCAGTTCCAGATGTAGTTAAGAATGTATCACCATTAAGTGTGACATCACATAACCATGACTTCCAAGTTCCTGGTGGCTTCCCCACTGACTTTGCTTCTTGGAAACCAGCTATGAAGGTCTCCAAATGGCAATCACGTGACTGAGGGATGCTGTAATCCAGGGATGTCAAACTTGTGTCGTCACGGCATCGTCACGTGACATATCGCAACTTTTTTTTCCCTTCGCTAAACCAGGCGTGGGTGTGGCCAGAGCGTGAAACCTGTGGGCCGCAAGTTTGACAGCCCTGCTGTAATCATTGTAAAGATACCGTATTTTTCGGAGTATAAGTCGCACCTTAGTTTTTGGGGAGGAAAATAGGGGGGGAAATCTACCTACCAGGTATTCATCTGGTCAGCTTCAGCACATTATTTTATCCCCTGGTTAGGGCTGAAAAAAACCTTTTTGGGAGGGAATAGCAATGAAAACAAGCCGGGAAGATCATTAGCACCTCGCTAGGAAAAAAAAGCTTTGAAAAAGCTACATTCGGAGTATAAGACCACCCAAATTTTCAGCCTCTTTTAGGGGGGGGGGGGAAGGTACGTCTTATACTCTGAAAAATACAGTATGCTGGTTGCCACATGCCTAAACTGTCATCCTGTGATCTCAGAGACATTGTGACAGCTGCAAGTTCAAGGACCAGTCCTTTTTCCAGTACTATTGAAACAGTTGCTGAATGGTCAGTAAGCAAAACTACCTATATTTATTATGGTTCTTCTATGCCGCCCTACTCCCAAGGGACTCAGGGTGGATATATTCCAAACAGCGCAGAAAGGTATGCTAATGTAAATATCAGAAGTCATAATTTATTTAATGTTTGAATGATCACTTTACAAGTGAGGAAAATTGTTTACAACAGTGTTTCCCAACCTTGGCAACTTGAAGATGTCTGGACTTCAACTTCGCTGGCTGGGGAATTCTGAGAGTTGAAGTCCAGACATCTTCAAGTTGCCAAGGTTGGGAAACACTGGTTTACAATTAAAATTAAGGTGGGGGTTAATTTCATTTAGCCACTCTCCTAATTAACCTGAAAGTTGTAGCTATTCCAGAGCTCAGACAATTTAGATGTTGAATGAGGCATCTGCTTCAATTTACGCTTGTTTAAGCCAAGTCCAAATTTTTGTTCTTGACACAGAAAATGCTGAACTTATATTGCCTAGTTTAGTAAACACCAAAATCCCTCTTAAAGATTAGAGTAATACCGTGATCTTCAGGAGAATTGCTGCTAACATTTTGAATGCTCTATCCCGGTGTCAACTTTGGCAATATGTATGGATTTCCAACTCCCAGAATGCTAGTATTTGGAGTCTACCCATCTTAAAAGTTGCTAAGATTGAAAAATACTGCTCTATCCTATCTCACTCCATCACCACCTATTTTAGGCGTTAAATATGTAACATCTTCAATTTGTTCTGCTATTATTTGCATTTTATGAGATCAAAAGCTGAACAAGCTCAGCCACGTGGTTACTACAAGCAGTCCGAGACCCACACTTTACCTCTTGTGGATTTCCAAGCGCTTCCCCCAACATTTTCTCTATGTTCCTCATTACAGCCACTTTCTGATGAGCCTTTAGGGGGTATTCAATCCTTTTAGGGGTTGGAGCACCCTGCGTGGGGAAAAATACCTTCCTTAAACAAGAGCTTATCAAGTTGCAACATTTATAAAAATGAAAATTGAAAACAGATTCCGACATCAATTATCTGGACCCTGTTATTCATATCCCTCCTTCTGGGGCACCAGGAAGATCAAAAGGAAACTGAAAAGATCAACAAGTGATTCACAGTGCTTAAAAATCTCACATACACCTAGCACTAAAAAAGCAAGAAGCTAATAAAAGTCAGAGATGAGAAAAGGTGAGTTGGTATTTTCTTATCTATCAAATAGCACATACCATATATTAAAAGATGTTTAGGCAAGTGACTGGTGAAAAATACTATTTCTAATACTACCATTCATTTTTTTAAAAACAAAAGCTTATTTCTCTAAAGCAGGGGTGTCAAACTGAAGACCCAGGGGCCAGATCCGGCCCAAGAGATGCTTAGATCTGGCCTGTGGGGCCACCTTGGAAACAGCAAAGGACCAGCCTACGGTGCCTCTGCCAGTGAAAACGGAGCTCGGGAGGGCTGCACCTGGCCCTCCCGAGCTCAGTTTTCACTGGCAGAGTGTTGCAGGAAGCTGTCGCAGCCGAAAACAGAATTCGGGAGCCCGTTTTTGCTGGCAGAGTGCTCGGGCCACCACATGCCCCCCCCAACACAAGTGACGTCAAGCTGGCCACGCCCACCCTGGCCACGCCCACCCTGGCCCCGAGGTCAAACACAGCCCTGATGCGGCCCTCAATGAAATTGAGTTTGACACCCCTGCTCTAAAGGAAGTCAGTTTGGTGAAGTGATATCAGGCTAGAAACTAGCAAACTGTGAGTTCTAGTCCTGCCTCAGGCACAAAGTCAACTGAGTGACTTTAGGCCAGTCATTGTCTCGGGACTATAAAGAAAAGGATGAAGACAAATCGGTTCTGAAATCTTGCCAACGACACTGCAGGGACTATTCGAGGCAGTCACCAGGAGTCAACGCTGACTTGAAGGCACACATACACTTCCCTCTAGAAAAGCTAGTTCACTATTTCGACTTAAAATATTTCAAGGTTCAACAAGGTTATCTCCAAGATAATACTTAAGAAACCAAGCTGAGAATTCAGGTCAATTTTAGCAGCTGACGCAATTTTGATCATTTAAATAAACCTAGGAAAACAATATATGTAGATTTTTATGACGCAGTAATCAGTATCATATTGCACTGTATAATTTTGCAACTAAAACACAAGTCTATTTATAAAACTTTATACTGCTATTGTGTTAAATTCAGAGCTACTTACTTTGTACCAAAAGTTTACAGTGATGGTAATTCCTCCATTCAGCAATGATTCAATGTGATGCCACCTACATCAAGCCACAGAAGATAACTCTTTTAATATTCCTAATTTAAAACTGTAGATTTTAGCATTTCCAAGATTAGTTTTACAAAAAAAAAAACTAAACATGTGGTATAATAATTAAATTGTGATTCGGTTATTTCTTTTATTCCTCTTCGTTTGGGGGTGGGACACTATAATTTTATTATACTTTTTTCGATTCTTAGTTATCCAATGAACAACCACTTGTGTGCATATATTCATTAGAAACTATTCAGATAGTCCTCCTTCTTAGTGATCATTCAATGGCCACTCAAAGTGGCTTTGGAAACAATGACTTGCAACCCATCTTCAAAAATATGGCCCCTCTACAGTCACGACTGCAATTTGAGTGCTCAGCACCCAGCTTGCTTTTGCAGTGAAGGCCGCATCTTGCAATCCCCATTTGTCACCTTCCCAGCCAGCTTCCAAAAAGTAAAGTATTTTGCGGAAGTTGAATTTGCTTAACAACCTCGGTGATCAGGGTGGATTTGATTTAAATCAAGTCGATTTAAATCACGATTTAAACCATGACTTAAATCACTAACAAAAAGGCTTGATTTAAATCATAATTTTTAAAGAGCAACTGTCATCTCTGTCCCTCAGCAGCTCCACCTCTGACCCGCTGTTGACTCACCGACAGTCCCATTCACTTTAATGGGACGGCTGGTGATGTGGCAGTGACACAACAAGGTGAGGGACATTGCAGGTAGAGGTGAGTGGATGCCAGCTAACAGCCGCTGCCATGATGGATCTGAAATGACAGGTGCTCTTTAATATTATATTTATAAGCTGCTTAGGTTTCACTTTCATTTTTACAGCTTGCCCTTCCTCCTCACACTTAGACCCTGGTGGTACAGATGCATTTCTCTTCAAACAATCATAGAGTTTGTAGTGTACATAGATTTGCAAAACAATGGGATAGAGCTGAGGTGGCGCAGTGGTTAGAGGCAGTACTGCAGGCCACTTTAGCTGACTGTGATCTGCAGGTCAGCAGTTCAAATCTCACCAACTCAAGGTTGACTCAGCCTTCCATCCTTCCAAGGTAGGTAAAATGAGGACCCAGATTGTTGGGGACAATATAAATATACATTGCTTACTGGTGTAAACCGCTTAGAGAGTGCTTGCACTGTGAGGCGGTATATAAGTCTCACAAAATAAATAAATAATAAATAAATAAAGGAATATTCCTGAACTTTGTTTTATGATTTATCTCATAGTTACTGTGAAATTGTGTGAATGCATCAATGCAGTTCATGTTATCTCAGCTTGCAGAGCTTGGATTCATTGAATGAGTTTACAAAAAATGTAAATATTGCAGAAAATACAGCCTGATGCTACATAACTATGCTCCATTTCATGCTGAATAAACTAAAGTATTAATGCATCTTAAACAGAAAACTATCTTTAGATAGATTTTGACTCCAAAAGCATTTTATTAAAATAAATTTGGTAAAAATAAAAAAAAATCCGATTTAAATCAAAAAAATCTGATTTTTTAATTTTTTTTTAAAAAAAATCAATTTCTATCCACAGTCAGTGATTCACTTAACAACCATGGTAAAAATCATCACAAAATCGGATCAAATCATGTGATGACTTGCTGTGTGGCTGAATCTTAAATGACCATGGGGATGTTGCAACATGCAACAGTCATATGTGCAAGGACCTGTTGTAACATTACTTTTTCAGCGCCGCTATAACTTCAAATGGTTGCTAAACAGGGCAGGTGTTAAACAAAGACCACCTGTGTCTGTAAGTATAACTTTGATAATGGTCTGGACAATTGCTTCATTCAGTTCCTTCCCCAAAACTGTCATAGTAGATGTTTATTAAGAACATATAAGGATGTGTCCCAAAGGTAAATCTTATAGCAGAAAAAGGGACCAATATTTCTGCATATGAACAAGTATCAAGGATTATAGCTACCCTGTTTCCCCTAAAATAAGACATCCCCTCATAATAAGCCCAATCGGGCTTTTGAGTGCATGGCAATAAGGCCAAGCGCTTATTTCAGGATTCAAAAAAATATAAGACAGGGTTTTATTTTCGGGAAAACACGGTATCTATCTATCTATCATCTATCTATCTATCTATCTATCTAATCTATCTATTTATCTATCTATCTATCATCTATCTATCTATCCTGTTTTCCCCAAAATAAGACATCCCCGCATAATAAGCCCAATCAGGCTTTTGAGTGCATGGCAATAAGGCCAAGCGCTTATTTCAGGGTTCAAAAAAATATAAGACAGGGTTTTATTTTCGGGAAAACACGGTATCTATCTATCTATCTATCTATCTATCTATCTATCTATCTATCTATCTATCATCTATCTATTATATATATATATATATATATATATATATATATATATATATATATATATATATATATATATATATATATATATATATATATATATATATATATATATATATAATCGATCTATCATCTATCTATCAATCTATCTATCTATCGATCGATCGATCGATCGATCTATCTATCGATCTATTTATCGATCTATCATCTATCTATCTATCCTGTTTCCCCCAAAATAAGACATTCCCGCATAATAAGCCCAATCGGGCTTTTGAGTGCATGGCAATAAGGCCAAGCGCTTATTTCAGGGTTCAAAAATATATAAGACAGGGTCTTATTTTGGGGGAAACACAGTATTGGGGCACTTTACAAACAGAAAAATATCTATCTGCCCTAGTCAGAATAAAAGGCAAGCGGTTCAGGGCCTCTGACAGAACCACCACCCCCTTGTTCCCTAATTTGATTCTGCTGCAGAATCATACTAGCTCATTCTGTCCCATTCTCATCCTAAAGTATTACCAATACATGGGAATATAAAGCACATCGCCTGGGCCAACTACGGTTTCATAGCCAACTATGTTCTGGAAATTAGGAAACTTCTCACAGTCAGGATTCTCGAAGTCAACCTAGCAGGAGAGAAGAAGGCATCACTGTAATCACTGGAGACAATATAATGGTTTTCCCTCTGCTTCCCACCCCAGCTACTTCAAAGGAAATGAACTTCTTTACTAACTTTAACAAACAGGTAGAGAACTAGAGATAAAAAAATCACCACCTTCACGACACTGCACTCCACTTCCCACGAGTTACTGGTTTTGTTGATTCTGAACAACTATACTCAGCATTTGTATTTACTATTTTAAGATGTAATCAACCAAAGAAAAACACAGAACACATATCATAAAATACCAGGTATTTATATGGCACTGATTGGGAGGATTCTGCTATACCAATAAAAATCAAGATTAAACCTGGTCTTATTTAAGTGATCTAATAACCAAGTAAATCATTCTTGAGATGTCTGAAATAAATGCAAACATTAAGCTCATGACAGTAGCCTGGAAGGACTGTAAATCAGCACCACTGACAGCTAATATAACTTCCTAGTAAAGTGTAAATTTGCTGGAGCTTTTTAAACTCCACAGATTGGAGGACCAATTTAGAAAGACCAACAGAGGGATATAATGAAACTGCAGAGCTAACTGGAGATTAACAATGATCTCACCAGCAGATTGTTGAAATGGAAGAGATGATCTACTTAGTTGCCCTCAAATATCCTCTCCTTTACTGCAGGGTACCCTGGTTACTGAGGAACCAGGATGCTGAAACAAGCATGAGAATATCAAAGCACAGCATCCACATCCACTGCATAAACCAGGGGTCAGCAACCCGCGGCTCTGGAGCCACATGTGGCTCTTTCATCCCTCTGCTGCGGCTCCCTGTCGCCAGTTGGCTCCACAATTAATAGGGCTTTCGGTTAGGAGAGGTAGAAGAAAAAGGACGCTGCGCAGGAGGAGACTCTATGGTGGGGGAACCAGACTTCCGGTCAGCAGAGGAAAAAGGACGCCGTGCTAGAAGGAGACTCTATGGTGGTGGTGGGAGACCAGATTTCCGGTCAGCAGAGGAAGGAGGACGCCGCACTACGAGACTGTATGGTGGGGGAACCGGACTTCCTGTCGGCTCCAGAATTGAACGGGGGGCTTCCGGTTAGGACCTTTGTGGCTCTTTGAGTGTTTAAGGTTGCTGACCCCTGGCATAGACTTTCTGAATGGTTGGTGGAATCCTTAGATGCAAACCTGGTGTGTCAATCTCACTCAGCACTTCGAAGAGAAGGCTGTTAACATTCTCATTATTACAGTTCCAATAAGAGAGATGGAAACATTGGTGCATGCTTGGCATCTCCCCTAATTTTATTAATTCATCTCTATCTGCAATTTCAAGTGACCAAGACTACGGCCAAATTGTATGGAAGCTGCAGCTACTTTTCTCTGTGTTTTACTCTTGCCTAACTTTGACTTGAATGAATACCAGCAGGTGACTACTGGGTGAATCTAAAGATGGCCAACTCTTCTACAACAGGAATTAGTATCATTAATATCCTGTTGGAGACAGAGTTCTTGAAGAAAGTGCAGACAATGTATCTCCAAATATTTTTGGATGAAGCAAATTGCTGGGAACTAGACCAAATCCCATCATCATGGTGATGGTGTGGACAGATTTCTTACTGGTGATCTAGAACTGTACCTTTCAAGCAAGGTGCTAAATGAGGTGGTTGTCCTTGTATAGCAAATGACCAGTCATCTTCTTCCAGAGTTAATTCATTTACTTCTAAGCATTAAAAGTACTGTATTTTTCAGACTAATAAGACACACTTTTTTGTCTCCCAAAAGGGGGTGAAAATGCCTGTGCGTCCTATAGACCGAATACTGCCAAAGCCCCGCCCACCCGCCAGCTGGTTTTTGGGCTCCGCACACCCAGTTTTCGGGCCTTTTTTCAGCATTTTGGGGCCTTTTTGGCCTGTTTTTTCGGCTCATTTCCAAGGCTTTTTTTGGCCCACTTTTGAGGCTTTTTTCGAACAGTTTCCGAGGCTTTTTTCAGCCTGATTTTGAAGCTTTTTTCAGCCAGTTTTGGGGGGGGGGGGTTCGGCCCATTTTCAGCCTGTTTTTTGGGGTTTTCTGCCTGTTTTAGGGGGTGGAATGGGCCCAAAAAGCCTCAAAAATGGGTCAAAAAAGCCTCAAAAATGGGCCAAAAAAGCCTCAAAAGCGGGCCCAAAAAGCCCCCCCCAAAAGGGCCGAAAACAGCCCCGAAAACAGCCCGAAAAAGCCTCAAAATTGGGCCAAAAAGGCCTCAAAAATGGGCTGAAAAAAGCCCCCAAAACAGGCTCAAAGGGCCTCAAAAATGAGCTGGAAAAAGGCTGGAAAAGGTCCAAAAATGGGGCGCTCGGAGGCCAAAAACTTTTTTTGTTGTTTTCCTCTTCTAAATTTAGGTGCATCTTATAGTCAGGTGCGTCTTATAGTCCTAAAAATAAGGCATACAGTTAAGACTAGTTCACATGGGAAACTGTTTGTTGTTGTTGTTGTTGTTGTTATAGCCTCTTCAGCTGCTGGGAAGGAAACTGGAGCATTGTCAGTTCCTAATCCTCCAAAAGGCAACTTCACATAGAAATCTCTGTTAGGAAGTCCAATAAGGAACACCTACAGACAGAATGAAGGGGATTTATCCAGCCTCACTTTTTCTATAGTGCCCTCTGTGATTCTGGAGGAGGAATCTACACACAATTGAAACAGAAATGCAAAACCTATAGAGAACTCTTTTTGAAGTTATCTACAGAGCTGTCTCACAAGATAATTAAAGAAGTGCTAATCTCTAGTAAACACTTTAGATTAGCCTTTTATTTTATCACCAAACAGCCCCACAGTTGTATGAGGCTAACACTTCCCGGCCTACCTCGATAAAGATTTGGTTGACTTCTTTAGTTGTCTGGGTAAGGATATTCTTATGATACATTAACTTTCCATGATTGAGTTAAGTGCATTGTATGATCATTTGAAGACCATATATATCTAAGAACTTTAAAACAGACATCATGGTTTAGACTCCTCAGGCAGATGGTTAGAGGAAAACAAAAGTATATAGGAATTCTGTCATAAACCAGCATTAAAAGTTATGCTTTGTAGTCTTAGGCAAAAAATGCTATTTGGCCTAGTTGTCATCTCACCTGGCTTTGCCGGTCACATGGATGGTGCACAGGATAAGGATAAAGGCATTCAAACTGGTCTGGTGAAAATAGAATACACCGTTTGTACCCTTTAATCTGAGCAAAGAAATTCTGCTGTTCATCATAGTGAGCTGGTGTCACATTTCCTGCACAAAGAAAGACCAAGACAAATTTCTGAAATTATTTTACAAAATGTGAACTTTTAATTTCCAACAGGTCTGTATTACAAATCATTGGGAATGGGTGCACAAGTTTCATCCCACAATTGCGAATGCTACCAAAATGATGCCACTTCTAGGATGGTGCCACACAGCCTCCATTGTGTAGGAAGACTGTGCGATGGAGCAGCTGCTTCCCAAAGATCTACCAAAAAGCTAAGTGACCAATCTGTGATGGGGGGGGGGGGTGAGTGGACCCAGTGGAGTGGAAAGCTGCCCCAAGACCTGCAGGGACCCAGTAGGATAGGATGGGGAGACTACAATGGCCATAACTTCAGGCAGGGGTCATAAGTCTCTTTGTTCAGAGCCACAATTTTGAATGGACGCTGAATGAATGGTCATGAGTCAAGGACTAACTGTAAATCCAAGCAGCCTGGGATCATATCTGATTATCACCACATAATTTTTAGCAAAATTTGGCTCTTGTTGTTTGTCAGTTCCCAGCTTAAACTGCAGCAATCAAATCTCTGGATTCTCCCTCTTAATCTAACTGGACCACGTTGAGGATATTGTATTAGGTAAGATTATAACTGAGAAGAAAGCATTCCACCCAAATTCAGTTACCTAACACTGACATATTGTCCATAGGAATTCCTCAACAGGTAGCACTAAATGACTATTAAAACCAAATTACTTGTCCAAAGAGGCAGGTTGGTTACCTTCCATGCCAATCAGTAGTAAGTTGGATGTCAGCTGACCCCAGCCTCGCTTTGTCTGCTGTCTGTTAATCCAATTCCAATTAAATCCCAGGAAATCTACCACAATTTTCCTTCCAACCGTGTCATTTAAGGTCTGCTGGAGATATAACCTGTATAGACCAGAAAATAATGAACAAAGAAATGCAAATGTTTGTGCAAAGCTATATCCAATTAGCTCTTTTATTATCCGTCAATCAACTGTGTAGTTCTTATAGAAATGATAACAAAACCTAGCTTACAAAGCTGGAAAAAGAATTGTCGGGAGCATTAAATTACCAAAAATGACTAGTAGTCCATGAAAAAAAGAATAAAATCTTATGTTCCTGGGGCCCTGTATAAATTATGGTGATCAGAAGTCTGGATAATTCAACGTAGTAATTCTTCTGGATTCCTGAACTTTCAATATCACTAACCTATACTGGGCAAAGCACTGACAGGAGACAATAGTGTTTTTACTTGCTAAGCCCACCTCGCAACTGAAAAAAATTGCTCTGATTTTTTTTATTTAAAAAAACTAAAATAATGTTTACCTTCAGCAGCAGGAAAGCAACAGAGTTCTGGGCCTACACAGCAGTGTCACTGCCTCCTCCTCCTCTGCCACCACATGAGTGCAGAATATTCCTCAGAAAGGAAAGAGAGAGGACAGGAAGGAACAGCATACAGCCAGAGGTCTGCTGCCTTCCAATCTGTCAAAACTGAAACATAAGAAAGGAAACAAGTTTGCTTTAACTGCTGGGTAATTTTGCGGGATTTGGAATGGCAGTGCAGAAACACCTGACAGATTTAAAAAAAACAATAGAAAATGTATCTGCACCTAAAATAACAAGGATCAATACATGATGAAAAGCAACTACGGTGTCGGAATAGTAAACAACACTGAGAAAACAGTGAGTATGATTAGAAGGATGCATTTATGTAAGTATACATTTCACTGTGCTCATACAACACAATTAGGTTAAAGATGCAACGGGTGCATTAAACGTGATTGGTGTTTATTTGTGTTACAACTAGGAGGAAAAGGGGTGTGTGTGTGTGTGTGTGTGTGTGTGTGTGTGCGCACGCACGCACATGGGTGACGACTTAGCATGTTGGAAGAACATATACTATATGGCCTACACTACATCAGATTGTTGTGTACACACACCACTGTCCTTTTTTGGAAAAACATTCACGAGAGGGTAAAACAATCTAGGGGCCACATTAGTTACTAATATCTGTTATTAAATATAATGAGATAAAATTCTATCATAAAATACTAGTTGAGAGTATGCCTGTAGACATAACATCCGGGGAGTAAACAAACTACTCCAATTCCACCCACTGCATGTAGATTAACTTTCTTTTAGGGTAGGCAGATTACAATGCAGAAAGTGGCAAAATAGCCATGCATCACAAAGCACAGATATGAAAGAAACATATGATGCATTGTTACTCTGATGCTATGAATTTTTCTCTGTTAAACAAGCTCTTTCTTCAATGAAATAAGCTGTAAGTAGCACAAAATATTCCTTCTCACTGTATATGAACCATTGCCGTCAATGAAATGAATGTTCTTTCTGAACAGCCCCAGATTCAAGGTTCCTTTTGTGAGGGACTTCCTCAAAAATTAAATTTAATATTTCAAAATTGTTCCCTTCTCAGATATTTCAGTTGTGCCTGAAAAATACTACCATGTTTAACTCCTTTACCTCATTAGATCTATTTAACAGCCTGTTATTTAAAATTCCAAGCTACGGCCATTTTCTTTATTAAGAGATTTGGGAACTTCTGCTTGCTTTACTCCCCAATGAATCAAATACGGTACCCATGTTACTTCTTCAATTTCCAAAAGGTTCTAAACACATAATAGGAGGTTAGCCTCGATGACCTTAGAATAGAATAACAGAGTTGGAAGGGACCTTGGAGGTCTTCTAGTCCAACCCCCTGCTTAGGCAGGAAACCCTACACCACTTCAGACAAATGTTTATCCAACATCTTCTTAAAAACTTCCAGTGTTGGAGCATTCACTGGAAGTTTTAAAGAAGATGTTGGATAACCATTTGTGAACTGGTGAACATAACACTTATGTTGCATAACATAACTGGTGAACATAACACTGAGCTTAAGGTTCCTTCCCTTCTTCCTTTTCCTTCCCTTCCCTTCCCTCTCCTTTCCTTTCTCTTTCCCTCCGTTCCCTTCTTTTTCCCTTTCCTTTCCTCCTTTCCTTTCCATTTCTTTCCTTTCCTTTTTTCCTTTCCTTTCCTTCTTTCCTTTCCTCCTTTTCTTTCCTTTCCTTCTTTCCTTTCCTTTCCTTCTTTCCTTTCCTCCATCCCTTTCCTTTTTTCCTTTCCTTTCCTTTCTTCCTTTCCTTTCCTCTCCCCCTCCCCTTCCTTTCCATGCAGGAACCTAGCAGATCATTTATAGCCAGAAGCAAATCCCACCTTAGCCCCTTAATCCCTCTGACTATAAAGTGACCACCAGGTGTTATTACCTTTCTCCGCTTCCCTGCTGCTCGATTTCCTGGAGCTGTGCCATGAAATCCCTGAACTTCATCTCCTCTCTGCTGGACTTCGGTTTGAAGTTTTTCACGTTTGCCATCTTCTTCTCATCGTAGTACAGAAATTTGTGGGTGGTGGCTCGGTACACCGAGAAGTCCCCACTCCCAATATTCTCATGAAGGTAATCCAGGTCCCACTTCAAGGCGGGATAAACCAGATTGGTGTCGGTGAGCACCACCGGCTCCTGGAAGCAAACACAGAGCGGAGGTCATGGACGGATAGATGGACGGACGGAGGGAGGGGAAGGGGAGGGAAAGATGGGAGGAAGAAAGGGAAGCAATGGAGGGAGGGAGGGGAAGGAAGAAAGGGAAGGAAGAAAGGGAAGGAAGGAAAGGAATGAAGGGAGGAGAGGGAGGAAAGGAGAAAAGGAAGGGAGGAGGGAGGGAAAGAAGGGAAGGAAGGGAGGGAATAGAGGGAGGGAAGGGGAAAGGGAGGGAGGGAAGGGAGGGAAGGAAGAAAGAAAGGAAGGGAAGGAGGAGAGGGAGAGAGGGAGGAAAGGGAGGAGGGAGGGAAAGAAGGGAAGGAAGGGAGGGAGGGAATAGAGGGAGGGAAGGGATGGAAAGGGAGGGAGGGAAGGGAGAGAAATAAGGGAAGGAAGAAAGGAAGAAAGGGAAGGAATGAAGGGAGGAGAGGGAGGGAGGAAAGGAGGAAAGGAAGGAGGAAGGGAGGAAAGAAAGGAAAGGAGGGCGGGGAGGGAAAGAAGGAAGGAAAGAAGGTAGGGAAGGGATGAAAAGAAGGAAGAAAGGGAAGGGAGGAAATGAATGAAGGGAGGGAAGGAGCGAAGGGAGGGGAAGGGAAGGGAGGGAGCGAAGGGAGCGATCCCTCCCCCACTCGGCCCCGGGCCCAGCCCCGCGCGAGGGGAGGCGGCTGGAGTCCCCCCTCCCCGAGGCAGCGTCCTGCCGTCACCTCGTTCTCCAGCAGTTCCTCGGCGCGTGGGTCTCCGTGGCGCAGCCGGGCGATAGGCCGCGTGGCGAAGCTGTAGTGCCGGAACTGCGCCTCGCTCCACCCGCGCAGCTCCTCCGTCTCGGCCGCCGTTGGCGGAGAGGAGGAAGCCTCCGCGGCTTCGGAGCGAGACCCGGAGGCCTCCTCCTCCATCGCTACCGGATGTAGCGCCGCTCCGACGCCGCAACGCACGGAACCCGGCGGGACACGCATCCGGTGCAGGCTTGGCCGACCGGAACCTATCGCTCTAGGAATCGGGACCCGATGCTGTTCAGCGCCCCCTAGCGAGGCATTCTACGAGCCTTGAGTTGCCTGGGCATTCCGGTGCTGGCAGGGGCGGCTGCTTGGAAAAAGGGCCTTTCAGAGTGGATGTACACTGCCAGGAGCGCTGGCCCTGGGGAGTCAGCGACCAATCCCGGAATATTAAACCTAAATTAAATTAAATAAATAAATAAATAAACCTCTTTCTTCAGAAATCTGTGATCTTTCTTTAATTTTTTAAAAAATGAATATCACTGTTGTTGTTGTTGTTATTGTTATTGTTATTGTTATTATTGTTATTATTGTTATTATTATTGTTGTTGTTGTTGTTGTTGTTGTTGTTATTATTATTATTATTATTATTATTATTATTATTATTATTATTATTATTATTATTATTATTATTATTATTACCAAACATGAAACTCAGTCAACTGAACATTCAAAAATGCATCACAAATACCATTGACTGGTGCTAATGGTTAATACATTTTGCTGTCAGCATCCTAGGCATCAAGCAAGTACCTTCTTAAGATCATCTACTACTGCTACTACTACTACTACTATCATTATCATTATCATTATCATTATTAGTCAATGTCTATCTTCTACTTGTCCAAATGGGTCCCAATTTAACAGCTTATGGCCAAATTCAAAGCATGCATAAGTACCCTTAATAACTCCTCTCTTCATGTAATAGCTTCTGGTCACCAAAACACCAGAGTGGAGGCAAGCAATAAGGCACTTTTTACTCATTCCAATAATACCCTCCAGAACCAGTTACAATCCCAATTCTATCAATCCAACAATATAAAGATTTTAAAGGCAATTACAAAACACTGCATTTACTACAAACAATTAAGTTACTTTTGTATCTATTGAATGGATCTACTTGTAGTGATTTCTTCGATGAATTCTCCAACTGGGTTGGCTAAAGACTTTCCATGATTGGTTACAATTTAATCTCATGGAATTTAATTACTTTTACATAAATGACTTAGATGGGGGAATAGAAGGGGAACTTACCAAATTTGTGGATGATACTAAACTGGCAGGAATAGCCAACACCCTAGATCAGTGATGGCGAAACTTTTTTCCTTCGGGTGCCAAAAGCGCAAAAAGCACGCGTTCCCACACCCATAATTTAATGCCTCCCATGTGTCCCGCACCCCCCTGTGCTCTCCCCACCCCCACGCAACCCCCCACCCCATTTTGGGCCTAGCAGGTCTCCCTGTAGCCTCCTGGGACCAAAAACAGGCCATGGGGGATGCTGCACACACCCCCGCGCACCCTCCGCACCTACGCGCACAACCCCCCCCCACGCATGCGTCTCCCACATGCGCCCCGCCCTCCACGCATGTATAGCAGATACCCGAAAATCAGCTGGCTGGCGGGAGGCACGTGCACATGCGTGGTGGAGCTGAGCTGGGCGACGGCTCGCATGCCCAGAGAGGGCTCTGCGTGCCACCTCTGACACGCGTGTCATAGGTTCACCATCACGGTCCTGGTGGATGAACTTTGCGAGGATCTACTGTATATTTGGGCTAGTGCCCATTCCTGGTCTTAATAGCTCAGCCAGCTGCTTTCGATACCACGGACTGTTACTACTTTTTGTATATTTATTGTCTTTATCAAGTTGTGAGCAGACATGTCCGTTTGCTGTGCACGTCCAGGGCTCGCTGGGCTCTCCAGGTGGCTACGGCGGAATGAAGAGAGAGGGGAAAAGACATGAATCCGTGGCCGAAGAAGAGGATTTACTGATTTAAAAATGTGGCTTATGGGAAGAAGAAAACCAAGATACATAATTTGGGAGAGAGGAAATGGTAATAATCATGCTAACAACTGCTTTAAAGAAAATTGGAAGTCACTTCTTTAGATATTTTCCTTTTTCTTTGTTTCTGTTTCTCACTTTATATTATATACTTTATATATATACTTTTTATTATATATTTAATATAATAATTTAACGAAGTTGGAAGGGATCTTGGGTAAAGTGACCAGATTAATTTTTTGTTAAGCGGGACGGGGGGGGTGCCTGGGCGCCGCCATTTGTTTTGCCCTCTGCGCATGAGCAGAACGCTGCGCATGCGCAGAGGGCAAAACAGCAAATGTCGGCATCCAGGTGGGGGGGGAGGCGGGAGGGCGCTTGGATGCCTGGAGCTCGCGACAGGTAAGCTGCCGGCTGCCTCCTTTCCCCGTCTCCCGCCTCCCGTTCGTTGCTTGCCAGCCCGGCCGAAGGGGAGGCGGGAGGCGAGGAAAGGCCTCCCGAAGGGGAGGCGGGCTCCCGAAGGGCTGCCGGCTCCCGAAGGGGAGGCGGGAGGCGAGGAAAGGCCTCCTGCCTCCCCTTCGGGAGCCGGCAGCCCTTCGGGAGCCCGCCTCCCCTTCGGGAGGCCTTTCCTCGCCTCCCGCCTCCCCTTCGGCCGGGCTGGCAAGCAACGAACGGGAGGCGGGAGACGGGGAAAGGAGGCAGCCGGCAGCTTACCTGCTCCAGGCATCCAAGCGCCGCGGTCTCCCGGTTGCCCGCCCGGCCCCAGGGCAACAGCGGCAGCGAGGCGACGGGGGGGAAGAAAGGGGAGGGGGATGAGGAAGGGCTGTTTGCGCCGCCAGAGGGGCCGCTCGTCCCTCACCCCTCCCAACAGCAGCAGCGCCTCCGAGGGTGGGGCTAGGGATGCGGCGGGGGAAGGAGAGGAAGAGCAGCCCCCCTTCCCCCTCCCCCCAGCAGGCAGCCGCCTCGCTGGAATTCCGCCCAACTTGCTTCCGCTACCTCTCTTTTGCTTCCCCTCTAAGGTGACCAGACGTCCCGCTGTTTCCGCATTCTTTTCAAAAAAGCGGGACTTTTTGAAAAGAATGCGGGACGCGGGACACACGCTTGAAAAGCGTGTCTGTCCCGCCAAAAGCGGGACGTCTGGTCACCTTAACCTTGGGGGTCTTCTAGTCCAACCTTTCACCACTTCAGACAAATCTAATGCAGATCTAATGCAGGGGTCTCCAACCTTGGCCGCTTTAAGACTTGTGGACTTCAACTCCCAGAGTTCCTCATCCAGACAAACTGTTATCAAATACAAGGGTCTCTAACCTTGGCTACTTTAAGACTTGTGGACTTCAACTCTTAGTTGAATTTAGTTAGACGGCACCTGGAGTATTGCATCCAGTTTTGGTCACCACACTATAAAAAAGATGTTGAGACTGTAGAAAAAGTGCAGAGAGCAACCAGGATGATTTAATTTAATTTAATTTAATTAAAAGTTCTTATAGGGCGCCCAATCCCGTAGGACTCGGGGCGGCGTACAATAAGAATAAGAACAATATATATCATACATAAATTTGATATACTGCTGAACTAGCAGTAGCCTGCAGTGCTGCATTTAACCACTGCACCATCTCGGCTCTTCCAACGGAACAGCTTGTCTTCGGAAGTTGTGGGAGCTTCATCACTGGAGGCTTTCAGGAAGAGATTGGACTGCCATTTGTCAGAAATGGTGTAGGGTCTCCTGCTGAGCAAGGCGTTGGACTGGATGACCTACAAGGTCCCTTCCAACTCTATTAATCTCTTAAACTCCCAGAATTCAACTCTGGGAGTTGAAGTCCACAAATCTTAAAGTGGCCAAGGTTGGGGGACCCCTGATCTAATATACTGTATATGTATATGTATATGTATATTAAAGTGACCAGATTTTTTTTTCTTCAGGCGGGACACCATTGACGGGGGTGGTTTTCTCCATTTGAGTTTTGCCCTCTGCGCATGCGCAGAGGGCAAAAGAAGGCAAATGTCGGCGTCCAGGTGGGTGGAGGGGGGGGGAGGCGGGAGGCTTTTCCTCGCCTCCCCTTCGGGAGCCGGCAATGGTTTAGGCTGGCTGGCTGGCAAGATCCTTACAACCGTCTCAGGTGACGCTCTCGGTGCGCTGTTTTAATTCTTCCCCCATGCTCGGGCCCAGCGTGCGCAGGCGCAAAAGAGGAAAACAAGTGGCGGGGGGGGCTTTTTAGCTGTTTAGCATCTCGACCGGTGCCTGCATGTCCGCTCTGTGCGATCCGGCGGGGGTGGTGGGGCCTCCGGGGTCCGCCCCGAGCCCCAAACCGGCCGCCGCGCCTCCATCGCTCAGGTAGTTGGCCGCCAGTCCTGCCCCACCCGCCCAACCCCCAGCGCAAGACGCGCGTCCTACCTGGGACTTTTCCTGGTAGCTCCAATCGCGTTCCTTGCTAATAGCGCCCAGAGCAGAGCAGCCCCTTCCAAAAGATAACGTCTCGCGATCTTTTGGAAGGGGCTGCTCTGCTCTGAACGCTATTAGCAAGGAACGCGATTGGAGCTACCAGGAAAAGTCCCAGGTAGGACGCGCGCCCAGCCCTGCCCCGCCCCTTTTGCCGCGGCAGACTGAAAGACAAGTGCAAAGTCGCGCTCCCCCCCCCCCCCCCCAGAGTTCGCTCTGCCCCGCCCCGCGCCACCCTGTGAATAGAGGGGACTGAATCGGAAGCCTGTCGCTCGGGCGCGCGTCTGGTTGGAGGAAGAAGCGGGGGCTCATTAGACTAAGGTGACCAGATGTCCCGATTTTAAGAGGGCCTGCTGCTGCTACTGCCCCTGCGGCTGGGCCCAACCTGGCCGTCCTCGAGTGCCTGCAGGCCGATTTTTTGAAAGAATGCCCTAGTCGGGCATTGTTTTAAAAAATCGGGACTTTTTAAGAGGGTGGGCGGGACGCGGGACAAATGATTAAAAAGCGGGTCTGTCCCGCCAAAATCGGGACGTCTGGTCACCTTAATGTATATGTATATGTATTGTATATGTATATGTATATGTATATGTATATGTGTGTGTGTGTGTGTGTGTGTTTCTGTCGTGTTTTCATTTCATTGTCGTATTTTCATTTATCAGCAAAAAATCATATATATATATATATATATATATATATATATATATATATATATATATATATATATATATATATATATATATATATATATATATATATATATATATATATATATATATATAATGTATGTATGTATTCTGTTTTACTTTTTAAGTTTCTGTGAGAGATGCCTAAGTTAAATACATAAAATAAATGTCCGGGGAATCCGTAGCCGAAGAAGGCACATCGAGTCCCGTAACACTCGACTCGCCCTCTGGCTTGAGAAGCGCAGTAGGTGCTTGGAGCGACTGGCGCCCCCTTGCGGCGCAAGCTGTTTCCGGGTCAGCTCCTGTGAGGACTGCTGCTCTCTTTCAGGAAAACTCTATGGCCAACCGGAAGTCCTCCAGCTTTCAGCTTCGACCCGGCGGCCGCCCTTGAGAGACGCGATGTCCGCCGCCGTTACTCAGGGCCGCCTCCGCGCCCTCCTCCGCCCGCTCACCTGGCCGTTGACACCGGGAGATGGCAGCCGCCGCCTCGGTCCGTGAGTACATCTGCGGTGAAGGGGGGAGGCCTTGCTGCTTGGGTTCTGGGAGGGACAGACAGGGGTTGCGGGCTTGCGGAGGTCGCCTGTCCCCTTGGCGGACTTCAACTCCCAGAATTCCCCAGCCAGCAAAGCTGGCTGAGGAATTCTGGGAGTTGAAGTCCGTCAAGGCTTAAAGTGGCCAAGGTTGGAGACCCCTACCCTGCAGGGCTTCGGCTCTCGGTGCGGTGGGCAGCCCGCCTTGTGGGGGCTCCGTCTGCTTCCGAAAGCGCTCCTTTGCCCCATAGCAGAAGCGTCCAACTCAGCTCGTTCTCCGGACCGGACCGGTTAATATGGGGGAAAAAGGCATTTTAAGGAACTGCTGAAAAGTGTAGCTGTGGTCCTTCTGAGCATCCCTTTTCCTATGTTGCACTGCCCTTCGGCAGTTCTCCCTCGTCCCTTTCTGCCCTCCTGTTGAGTTCGTGCGGGGAGGCCTTTCCGAAAAGTCCTCAGCCGGGGATGGGTGAAAGCGTCTGGGTTTCTGAGCAGGGTGGATAAAAATCGATGGTGGTTTTCTTTTCCTTTTTTTAATCAAAAAAGTCAGATTTTTTAAAAATGTAAATCGGATTTTTTAAATCAAATCTAGTTTAATAAAATGCTTTTGGAGTAAAAAAAAATCGACCTAAAGATATCTTTCTGTTTAAGATACATTAATAATTTAGTTTATTCAACATGAAATGGAGCTTAGTTACGTAGCATCAGGCTGTATATTCTGCAATATTTACATTTTTGGTAAACTCATTCAATGAATCCAAGCTCTGCAAGCTGAGATAACATGCACTGTATTTAATGCATTCACACAATTTCACAGTAACCATGAGATAAATCACAAAGCAAAATTCAGGAATATTCCTTTATCCCATTGTTTTGCAAATCTATGTACACTACAAACTCTATGATTGTTTGAAGAGAAATGCATCTGTACCACCAGGCTCTAAGTGTGAGGAGGAAGGGCAAGCAGTAAAAATGAAAGTGAAACCTTCTAAGCAGCTTATAAATATAATATTTATTTTATTTTATTTTATTTATTTATTAATAGTTCTTATATGCCGCCCAACTCCCGAGGGACTCAGGGTGGCGTACAACATATTACAAGAACAATTAAAAAAACGATAATAATGGATTAAAATACTTACAAAAATTAAAACAAACCAACATTCATACATGGGGGATTGATCTATTTCACCCCGCCTGCAGGAAGAGCCATGTTTTAACGGCTTTACGGAAGGCCACTAGGGTGGGGATAGTCCAGATCTGTGGGGGAAGTTGGTTCCAGAGAGAAGGAGCTCCCACAGAGAAGGCTCTCCCACGCGGTCCCGCCAACCAGCATTGCTTGTTTGATCGGACCTGGAGGAGACCAACTCTATGGGACCTAACCGGTCGTAGAGAGGTATGCGGTAGGATGCGGTCCCGAAGGTAACCTGGCCCTGAGCCATTAAAGAGCTATTAAAGAGCACCTGTCATTTCAGATCCATCATGTCAGCGCCTGTTAGCGGGCATCCACTCACCTGCTGCCTGCCATGTCCCTCACCTTGTTGTGTCACTGCCACATCACCAGCCTTCCCATTAAAGGGAATGGGACTGTCGGTGAGTCAACAGTGGGTCAGAGGAGGAGCCGCTGAGGGACAGAGATGACAGTTGCTCTTTCAAAATTATGATTTAAATCGAGTTGACTTAAATCAAGCCTTTTTACTAGTGATTTAAATCATGATTTAAATCGACTTGATTTAAATCAAATGCACCCTGTTATCTGATCCTTGGCAGAAAGGTGGTGCATCAGATTTTGTACCTGGCCAATATAGGAGGAATCGATCTTGAATGGCGTTGGCGTGTAATAGAAGTAGGGGTTGCTGTGATGCCCCAATACTGGCACAAAGCATGACTAGTTTAGCGGGAGGTGTGGGGTCAGGTAGCCAAAACAAAAGGGATTATGACAATATACAAAAATGCATGTAAATGAAGATTCAAGCATCCAGGCCAAAAGTATTTAATACACATTTGTCCAGCTGCCATGATTTAACCTAAGATAAAAAAAATACACAAACACCCACAATGAAAGAGTGGATTGTGAAGATGCTAGAACTTGCTAAAATGGTGTAAATTGACTTAGGGAAGGAACAATAACTACTTTGATAAAAGATCGAAGACATTTCATGGACTTATATTTTTTTAGCTGAAAATGGACACAAATGAGTTAGTGATATCAGGATTTACTGATTTTAAAATGTGGCTTATGGGAAGAAGAAAACCAAGATACATAATTTGGGAGGGAGGAAATGGTAATAATCATGCTAATAACTGCCTTAAAGAAAATCGGAAGTCACTTCTTTCGATATTTTCCTTTTTCTTTGTTTCTGTTTCTCACTTTATATTATATGCTTTATATAATATATATTATATATACTGTATATATATATATATATATATATATATATATATATATATATATATATATATATATATATATATATATATATATATATATATATATATATATATATATATATATATATATATATATGTATGTATTCTGTTCTACTTTTTAAGTTTCTGTAGTTTCTATTGTGTAAAATTCTATTTTCAATACAATTATATTAAAAGTAACCTTGATCATTTTCACTCACAGACCAATCTTAAATATCCCATCTGAATTTACTCTTAAGATGACATTAAGTAATGGATCCATGTATTCTATTATTATTATTATTATTATTATTATTATTATTATTATTATTATTATTATTATTATTATTATTATTATTATTATTATTATTATTAACATTATAGGTTTTTATTCCATATTACCTTGTTGGTGTAGTCAGTAAAGGTAAAGGGAGACACTTTGGTCTAGTCAGTGGTTAAGGCACCAGACCTGAAAGCTGGAGACTGTGAGTTCTAGTCCTGCCTTAGCCATGAAAGCTACTTTGGGCCAATCCCTCTCTCAACCCAACTCACCTCACGGGATGGTTGTTATGGGGAAAATAGGAGGAGGAAGATGTGTTGGATATATGCACCGCCTTGATTTATTTGTAGAACTCAGGATACATATATAAATAATCCAGACTTTATCATCTGCACTGCACTTTTTTTTTCTCTACACTATCTTTGAGTTGTTGCTCTTTCTGCTTTTAGCTTCAGATGTGCCCAGACATATGCTTCCAGGGCCATACCCCAAGACTCCAAAAGAGCAGGCAGCTGCTGCGAAGAAATACAACCTGACACTGGAGGACTATAAGACATATGCAGATGATGGTTTGGGGTAGGTTGTATTTGTATATCCAGGAAACCAAATATTGTGCAAAGATAGGAACAAATGTTGTGATATCAGGATTGTGGAGCGTTTGTCTATATAAGCTTATCATAGCCTCATAATAAATGGGCTTTCATAGTTGGCATTCATTGGGAAATGAGTAAAATCTTTAAAAATATAAACCTAGATTAAAGGCAGATTTACATTTGGAAGGACTAGTGCCGTGGTGGCGAACCTATGGCACGCGTGCCACAGGTGGCACGCGGAGCCATAGCGGAGGGCACGCGAGCGTTGCCCACCGGCAAACCGGAAGTGCGGAAAAAATGTACTTCCGGTTTGCCGGTGAGCTGTTTTTTGCACTCCGGAGGGTTAAGGGAAGCTCCCTGAAGCCCCGGAATGCAAAAAACTACAAAACGGACAAAACGGAAGTGCGGAAAAACGCACTTCCGGTTTGCCGGTGAGCTGTTTTTTGCACTCCGGAGGGTTCAGGGAAGCTCCCTGAAGCCCCGGAATGCAAAAAACGACGAAACGGACAAACCGGAAGTGCATTTTTCCGAACTTCCGGTTTGCCTGTTTTGTCGTTTCTTACCGTCCCAGGCTCCGGTAAGGCCTTTGCGCGGGTGTGTGTGTGTGTGCGCATGCTCATGGGGCAGCATGGGGGGGTGTTGTGCGCATGCATGGGGGGAGGGAATGGGTGTGGGTATGCGAGCGCGCGCTAGCGCACGCCCTCCTCCCTTTTTGGCACGAGAACCTAAAAAGGTTCGCCATCACTGGACTAGTGGAATCACATCTGCAACTTTATATAAATCAGAAATATAAACGTGTACAGTACTTATATTAGTTTGTATATTATTTCCAATGGTACATATACCAAGTATGCTGATCTAAATCATGGAAGGTCCTGTTACCTTCACCAAGCATTTGTAACAACAGTGTGTTAATCAGTATGGCTTGCTGTAGAATTAAACTGTTATAATCGGTTAATTAAATGGTTAGTATGGCTTGCCTTAGAATTAAATTGGGGCCCATTCTTCTGTTTCATCAAATGATAAATATCTTGTATTTCTTTGATGAACAATTGTATTTCTTATAATGTTGGAACAAAACTATATCATGTTGAATTTGCAACCAAGGGGGGAAAGGGTGAAAAAAAAGAGTACTAGTTTGATAGTGGAGACATCCCTAGCAGGAATGCTTTTTTAAGATAAATGTGTAAGATATTCAAATGTTGGTTGGTTATATTAATTACTTTCCCCTCAATTTTTGAGGACTGAATTCATCCAGCAGTTAATTTGTCTATAATGTGGATAGACAATATGTTTGTGTGATCCGATCCCCATATTTAAAAATGCACAATTCAACCCGCAAGAGACACAGGAACATGGTAGTGTGATACTCCTGTCACTGCAAGGTTTAGCCATCATTTTCAGCCCCCTTGTCTAGTTTTTAAGTTTGGCAGACAGATTATTATATTTTCTTATTTTAAATCACTAGTAAATTTTATTGTTATTTTTTTATTTAAGCACTGAAAAGGTTTAGGAACAACTTGGGTCCATAAAATTCTTGCTGGTGGTCTAAAGCTCTGTTCTCATATTTTCATAGTTATGGGGACTATCCCAAACTCCCAGATGAATCCGCACAAGAAAAAAATCCTTGGTATGATTGGGATTACCCTGAACTGAGGCGTAATTTTGGAGAACCGGTAAGATGAAGAATTAATTTTGGGTCTACCTATTTTTCAATTCAGTTTGTAATCCAGAATCCCACATGAAAAATAATTAGTAATGGAATATCTAAGTGCAATAATATATTTGGCAAAAGGTTCAATCCTTCCATGAATCCAATACTCAAGCATATTCTCTATCTCTCTTTCCCCGATATACTTTAGATCAGCACTGGAATCCCTACTTTGATTCTGGTATTGACATTATTTTTGTGTCCTGGAAAGGAATAAAGTACTACTGTGTCCTTGTTAAACTTGACCAAAAGTTCTTTATTGGCCAGCTATTGGCCTGTTACATTTTGCCTCAGAAGCAATATAAATAGTAAAGTGATGTCTTCAATATGCTATTCTAGTATACTTTGGAAAATTGAAGAGTCTCTAATAAATATTTTGTCAACCAACATTTCAGCTTACACCTAGTTCTTGAGTTACAACTGTAATGGAGCCTGCCTATGATGGTCATAAAGTGGGTCAGTCATATGATGGTTCGGTTTTGGCAAAACCAGTGAATGCCAGTTTTCAGCAAAACTGTCATAAAACATGACCATGTGATTGTGGGATGCTGCCATAACTTTGGCCTGATTGCCTAGTGCAGGGGTCGGCAACCTTAAACACTCAAGGAGCCATTTGGACCCGTTTCCCACAGAAAAGAAAACACTGGGAGCCACAAACCCTTCCTGTGCCTGACTATTTCTTGAGCGGCCACAAAACTAGCATATGTAGTTGAAGTAAACATTCTGTTTTCTTCTGAAACTTTTCTTTTCTTGGATTTATCCATGGTTGGCCTACCGGGGGTCGAAAAGCTCAATAAATTGCATGCCGGTGGGTGTCGCATAGGTTGTGACGCCTATTTTGAGCGACGGAGCCGCAGCAGAGGGATGAAAGAGCCACATGCAGCTCCAGAGCCGCAGGTTGCTGACCCCTGGCCTAGCGCCTGAAGTGTGTCGACATGACTTGCGGGAGTGACCATCAGAACGGTGAATCCAGGTTGTAAATATCTCCCAAGTTGGGCCATTGGAACTTTGGCCATTAAGCAACTGGTCATAGGTCAAGGACTGTGTGTGCCTGTTTTATTTCATTCATTGAAGCCAACTTTAGATCTTTGCTTAGTGATCAGAGTTTTCAGAATCCAGAGAGAAGTTTTATAAGTGAAATGGGGTGACTGGGTTTTTCTATTGAGAACTACTGATTAATAATATTTTCAGCAACAACTTTGTGGACACCCTTTAACAATTGCACAAAGAAATCAGTATGAGTCTGTTACTGCAATGTTTAATCCTGTCTCTTATCTTTTTTTAATCAGTTGCACCGGAACTTTGATTTGTATGTACGGACACGGGTTGATACGTCCCCGACTCATGTTTCCTGGCACATCATGAGGAGGTATTTTTGGGGTTTTATTGGAATCATGATAGCCATGGCTCTTGTTGGCGAAGTGTTTCCAGTATACCAACCTGTGGTAAGTTCTGAGTCTACTTTTTTTTTTTCAAGAGATCTTGAATCTCTATGGTTGGGGAGATCTGCAAAAATTCCGGCCTAAATTCTAGTGCCTCATACAATTCAGGAAAAGGAAACACTCTCTCATCTATTTAAATCATTTTAACTAGAATCTTAGAATTCCCTCTTAGTTGTGTATAGTTTCAAGAAGTAGGATAGTGGTAGAAGGTGGCTGTAAGGTCCTGCCTCTACTCCCCATTCAGGAAGGTACGGACTCTTGAGACAGCAGCATTTCAAAAGGAACCTTTTACTGAAAGGAAAGTGATTGCAAGACAAAAGCAAAGCAGACTCTAAGGTCCCCTTAGGCAATTCTGTTAGGATAGAGGAGTTAGAAACCCCTCCCCTCAGTCCGGTGTTGAATGACCCAATCCACAGGTCTGAAGATTGCAAGACCGTGAAGATCAGTGGTCTTCAAACTTGGCAACTTTAAGACTGGTGGACTTCAACTCCCAGAATTCTCCAGCCAATTCTGGGAGTTGAAGTCCATAAGTCTTAAAGTTGCCAAATTTGGGGACCCCCCCCCCGGTGAAGAAGGTCATCCTGGGAAGGAGATGAGGAACTGTTTCCTGGCCCTCCCCCTTACACATTCCCCAAAGGTAAATCAAAGCACAGGGCAGATAGTTGTCAGAGCTAGGGTTATAAACTAAGGGATTACAGGATATGTAGGAAACAGGAAGAGGGTAATAAGTGAATAAATGATCCAGGCCCCCCTCCCCACAGAAATGGCAGTATCACGATAGGGATCTGACAAGTGGCATTACTTTCTCGTTTTTTTCCAGTTGTGGGGGTTGTCTTTGGTAGATACTAATGCATAAGATTTGATCCAGTCAAGAGCTGCTGTTTTTAAAAGGGAGAGACATAGGCAGACATTATTCAGCATAGATGCCTTCCCAATTAAAAAGAGAGAGAGGAGAGATACTTTCCTAGTGGAGCTAATGCAGTTAGTTTAGGGTGCCCATTGTGGGCAACATTTGCATCACTGAAATAACAAGTCGATCCAGAAAATTCAGACCGTGGTCCCAAAAACCAAACTCCTCATGTGAATACCATTTTCAGAGCATTTTTTTTTTTACTGTTAGCTGAAGTTTTGTCCTCTTTAAGATTTGATTCTAGTTGCCCTTTGCACTTTTTAAAACTCTGTGCATAAGAGATAAGTGACTTTGGTTTGTAAAGAACTTGTTTCTGAATTTGGAACTTTTTAAACTTCACATTTACTTCAAGGATGTTTTCTTTACTGGTGAGGAAATAGAATCTTGGAATTACCCGTGTAAGTTTCTTTCTGTGGTAAATGGAAAGTATCCCACTTCTTTGGATGAAAAAAAAATTCACTAATAGAAAGAATGGGTAGGTTTTTTAGATTTTTTTAAAGATCTTGAATCCTGGGTACAATGAGTATATTCCATACTTATTTTATTTATTTTTATTCTCTTTAAAATTACAGTATAATCCCTGCATGATTTTCAAGTTGTCAATTCCTGCGATGCTACAGCCCAAAGTATTCCAGGCACTTCTGCCCCACATAGAAAATTAATGCATGTCTGATTTACTTAAAACTTGCCTCAGACTTCACCCAGTCAAATAACAGCTTACAGTATGTTCACCATTCATACCCAGGTGTCCCTTGTGGGAACTGTGTTTCTTTCCAAGGGATCCAGGACAATCTACAGCTGGGGTCTCCAACCTTGGCAACTTTAAGACTTGTGGACTTCTACTCCCAGATTTCCTCAGCCAGCTGGCTGAGGAATTCTGGGAGTTGAAGTCCACAAGTCTTAAAGTTGCCAAGGTTGGAGACCTATGATCTACAGTGCTGAATGTGTCAGCATTGCTACTGGGATTTAAGGTCAATGCCTTCTTCACTCTCCAGCATCCTCATTGAAGTCTGTCCTGAGGTTGTTTGTAGGATCTCCTTCCTGTTGCTCAGCAATATGGGCCAGTCTGTGTGCTCTGTGAAAAAGGAACCCACTTCCTCCTCCATATCAAGTTTCACATCACACACTGCATTACATCAGCAGGCAATACTTTTTTTTATACAGAGTGAATAATGGTACCAGATTTAATTCCGATCAGGGTGGATAAAAAGTGATGATTTTACTTTTTAAAAAGTAAATACCGTATTTTTCGGAGTATAAGACGCACCTTTTTACCCTCAAAAAGAGGGTGAAAACTTGGGTGCGTCTTATACACCGAATGCAGCCCCACCCAGCCATCCCCACCCTTTGGCCTCTGCCTGCCAGTAATTTACCTCTTTGCAGCAAACAGGGCAAAGCACAAGAAGAGCACAAGAAGAGATAAACTGCCTCCCAACCTACAGCTGATGGAGGCTTGCAAGCCACGTGGTAAAATGAAACTGAAACTATGGTGGCTGTGATGAGACATATTGCTGGGAGATAAACTGCTGGCAATATTAGACTGCTGAAATTGCAAGAAGGCAAGCTAGAGCTGCTGTGGCTCAGCGATAGAGCTCTTGCCTCACAATCAGGAGGTTGTGAGTTCTATCCTAGGTACAGGCAGATTCTGTTAATATGCTATTTTGTTAAATGTTTGTAGAGTGTTCAAATTATTAGACTTATTTTTTAAAGACTGCTTTATTATTGTTCTAGACAACTTAACAAAATGAAGAAACTTTTTAAAATAAATGCTTGCTCTGAAGAGGCCCAGTGCTATTGTATCTTCTTTTAAATAGCAGAGAATACTTCCAGAAAGCCACATCAATTTTAAAGATCTGTAAAAGTATAATCTGAAATGTCCTGTTTTAGTATTAAGTATTAGTATTAAGTATTAGTATTAAAATAAGCCAGCTGAGAAACCCTGACTTAGTCATGTTTGGAGTAGATCTATTTAAATAATTAGGAGGAGTTAGTGTGATTACATTTAAGAAAACTTTCTGGGATTAATATACTGCCATAATGTACATTTCTCCAATGCTTTGCCATTTCTATGGGTCAGGCACACATGCACAGAAATACACAGCAAACAGTGTATATCATCTGTGCTGTTTGCTGTTTGGCAAATTGCTGGGAGGCAGAGGCCATTTTTCCTTGTTTTCCTCCCCCAAAACGTATACTGCGGGGCATCTTATACTCCGAAAAATACGATAAATAAAATCGAAATTTTTTTATTTAAATTGGATTTTTTAAATCAAATTTATTTTAATAAAATGCTTTTGGAGTAAAAGTCTATCTAAAGATAATTTTCTATTTAAGATACATGAATTAGTTTATTCAGCATGAAATGGAGCTTAGTTATGTAGCATGAGGCTGTATATTCAGCAATATTTACATTTTTGGTAAACTCATTCAATGAATCCAAGCTCTGCAAGCTAAATAGGAAACCTTCACTTTGTTTGCAAATAATAATATTAAAGATTATAACTACCAGCAAGAATGAGTCCTTACATTTAAAGAGCACCTGTTATTTCAGATCCATCATGGCAGTGCCTGTTAGCAGGCATCCACTCACCTGCTGCCTGCCACGTCCCTCACCTTGTTGTGTCCCTGCCGCATCACCAGCCGTCCCATTAAAGTGAATGGGACTGTCGGTGAGTCAACAGCGGGTCAGAGGAGGAGCCGCTGCGGGACAGAGATGACAGTTGCTCTTTAAAAATTATGATTTAAATCGAGTTGATTTAAATCAAGCCTTTTTACTGGTGATTTAAATCGCGATTTAAATCGACTAGATTTAAATCAAATCCACCCTGATTCTGGTTATTTGCACCTTCTGGTATGAGATTCTGCATTTTAAGCATTCCATGTTATTGATTGATTCTTACTGTCTCCTTTCTTTTCAGGGACCAAAGCAGTTTCCTTATGATGATATATATTTCGAGAACAGAGCAGACCCCAATATTAAACCACTATCAGTGAAGCACTATGAGATTTAAAAGTATCCGGAGTTGCAGGAGTTTTTTGTTTTCTTCTGACCTTTGGTAGACCTGTGTTTTACCTAATTCTTGTTTTAAAGATTGTCGTGGAAAAGCAATGATTCTTCTTTCCAGGTGTAACTTGTATCCTATCGCTTTGTTCATAAAGAGAGGAGAAAAATTACAAAGTGTTGGGTCATTATGTATTGGGCATGAGAAGTCTGAATGGCATAAGGAAAAGAAAAATAAATGTAACTACCGTATTTTTCGGAGTATAAGACGCACCTTAGTTTTTGGGGAGGAAAATAGGGGAAAACAATCTGCCTACCAGGTATTCATCTGGCTAGCATCCTTAGTCTGGTCAGCTTCAGCACATTATTTTATCTCCTGGTTAGGACTTAAAAAAAACCTTCTGAGAGAATAACAATGAAAGAGCCTGCAAGCCAGTAAGAGCTGGGAAGATCGTTAGCACCTGGTTAGGGCTAGAAAACAACTTCTTTGGAGCAAGTAGAGCAATGAAAAAAAACCCTGCAAAGACTTAGGGCTGGAAAAACATTCTTCTGAGAGAGTAACAATGAAAAAGCCTGCAAGGTAAGAGCTGGGAAGATCTGTTAGCACCTAGTTAGGGCTGGGAAAAAAGCTACATTCGAAGTATAAGACGCACCTGAATTTTCAGCCACTTTTAGGGAGGAAAAAGGTGCATCTTATACTCAGAAAAATATGGTATATACAAATGTATGGGTTCATTGAGTTTTGCACTTGTTAATTCTTCTTAGTAGTGGGAATATATCATTGGGCTTCACTAAATACGCAGATGAGAGGTACAGTAATTTATGTTTGTGAATCCTTTTGAACTTTCAGTATTTCAGCATCAATATGACCTAACATGTAATCAGACTTCCACATAAGTCCTAAAACAAAATAAAGTAGCCAATTAAACAAATGAGTGAAAATAATGGAAGAGAAGTCAAAAACATTATACTTGTTCATTTATTCATTGAGAAAAATTATTCAAAGCTACATATTTTTAAGCACTACTGTATCGGTTGCTTCAGATTTAAGATCATATCTACTTGAAAGAATACCCAGTAACAATTATCTGTTAGGTAAATGTAAAATAGATTAATTCTTATTTTAGGCACTTTTTAAATACCATCACTTTTATTGGTTATTGGTTGCTTGCGCATTTTGGCCAGAGACCAGTTTTAGGTTATGGCATAATTTAAATCAGTCTTTAGAAAAAACATATAAATTTTTCAGACAGCTTGCTCTGTAGAAGTCAGTTTGCCTTCCCAAATACCAGAACCATAAACCACAGACACACAAGAGAAAGCATTTGAACAAGCATGTTCAAATGTCAGACCTGAGACCGTGGAATGTCTGAATCAAAAATAAAATCCCAATCCCATCCTTGGTGGTTATTATACACCAATTGTATCCCTTGTATGTCTGAATTACATGTCGAGTGGTCAGCCATTTCAATTATAATAAATAACTGAATTAAATTCAGTTTAAGTAGGAGTAGCTGCAGGAGTAGCTACTGCAGGCTACTCCAGCTGACTGCTAGTTCAGCAGTTCAAATCTCATCAGGCTCAAGGTTGACTCAGCCTTCCATCCTTCTGAGGTCGGTAAAATGAGAACCCAGATTGTTGGGGGCAATATGCTGAACTCTGTAAACCGCTTAGAGAGGGCTGTAAAGCACTATGAAGCGGTATATAAGTCTAAGTGCTATTGCTATTGCTAAATTACTGCCTCTTCCCTTGATGAGAAAAGCTAAAAGTTCAAGATCACCACAGCTGTTCTAAGTTTACAATGGATTGTTCTGAGCTTCATACACAACTCAAATAATCAGAATAGCATTGAAATGGTTCTGGTAAGCGAGGAGGAATTCTTCTAAGTTCAAAAAAACCCTGATTGAAAGCCTGAATAATTTTTCTCAGTATTGATCATATGATCTCACTATCAGCTAACAGACATATCCAGTTTCACATAGATTCCCTAGAGTTTAATTGAATTAATTAAAGGGTAAATATGATGGTTTAAAAATCAACTAAAATTATTCAAGACCATAGAATGGAAATTACAAATGCGGTATTCTCTTAAATTTGTTAACACGATATAAATTTATAATCAAAAGACTAAACTGAATGATTTAAATATTTAAGTTGCTAATGCTTTAATATAGCCAATAAGCAAGTCGCTTATGTGTTATCTGGTACTGGATGTGCCACAATAATTTGTGGCAGTTTTGTGTGGGTTTAAATCAGGGGCGGGTTGCTCTCTTACCTTGCTACTGGAGCTCTACGCGCGCATCGCCACATTTGGTGTGCGCGCTCGCTATGTGCACACGCCCCCTTGTGCGATTTTGCTTCCGCACATGCGCAGAAGCAAAATCTCGTCAAAATCGCGCATGCACATCCCCTCGCAAGATTTCATCAAGATTTTGCTTCCGCGCATGCGCAGAAGCAAAAAAGCCCAAAAATTCGGCACTGGTGCGGCGGCGCTCAAATAGTGCCATCTGCTGGCCGCTACCGGTACTGAAGAGTGGGCTGCACCGGTAGGAACCCACCACTGGTTTGAATTCGAAATTAATAGTCTTCTGCCTTTATGACAAGAGATCCAAAATTAAATACTGGGAGCACAATTTATCAGAATGAAGATTTATATGAATTTGTCTCATGAATGAGAAACATTGGCTATAGAGCAAATCCATGTTTGGCTCTTAGGAAGGCAGTTCTGATGTGTGAGTAAAATAAATGCCCCAAAGAGGCCTCCAAATTACCTGCAACCATGTAAGACAAATTGTCTTTTGTTTACAGGTACTCCTCAACCGACAAGAGTTCATTTAGTGACCAAAGTTACAACAGTACTAAAAAAAAGTGACTTATTAGCATTTTTCACATTTACTACTATTGCAGCATCCTGATAGTCATGTGATCAAATTCAGACTGTTGCAACTGACTCATATTTATGATGGTTGCAGTATCCCGGGGTCAGATGATTCCCACTTATGACCTTCTGACAAGCAAAGTCAGTTGGGAAGCCAGGTTTTCACTTCACACCCATGTTACTAACTTAACAACTGCAGTTCACAATTGTGGCAAGAAAGGTCGTAACATGGGATAAACTTCACTTAACTGTCTCATTTAGCAACACAAATTTTGGACTCAATTGTCACAAGTCAAGCACTATCTGTATTTTAATTTTAACAGTTTGTATCAGGAATATTGATTAAAACAAAACTAGGTAAATCACTTAAAAATATTACAAACATGACTTGAAATACTGGGATTAGACAATTTACAACTACGTCGCCTCCGATCTGATCTAAATGTAGTTCATAAAATCCTATACCAAAATGTCCTTCCTGTCAATGACTACTTCAGCTTCAACCGCAACAATACACGAGCACATAATAGATTCAAACTTAATGTAAACCGCTCCAAACTCGACTGCAGAAAATACAACTTCAGCAACAGCGTGATCAATGCCTGGAATGCACTACCTGACTCTGGTTTCTTCCCCAAACCCCCAAAACTTTACCCTTAGACTGTCTACAGTCGACCTCTCCTCGTTTCTAAGAGGTCTGTAAGGGACGTGCATAAGCGCACCACTGGGCCTACCGTCCCTCTCCTACTGTCCTATTGTCCTCTTTTATTGGTACTTTTTACTTATGTTTATACAAACAACTACTATCCTATACATGTTTGACAAATTAAAATAAAATAAAATAAAAATAAATATTAAGAAAAGTGCTTAGAAAAGATCTCTGTGTTAGAGAGAATAACAAATGAAAACATGATCCTTAAAGGATAATAAAATGGATTGTCCTGCTTAGGCCCCCTCCACATAGCCAATGGCCAGGATCCTGGGCATTCTTCCTACTTGCCAATGGCAGTAAATGCTGGCAGTCAAACTGGGTGGAAGTACTTTTCACCTTTTACTTTGCTGTTTCATTTTTGCTGTTTTCAAATAACACAGGCCTTGTCATGTCAAAATTCCACTCAGCTGCACTTTTCTTGTCCAGTAGAGGGCAGTATCATTCTTTTAGTATTGGCGCTTCCTTGGGTGGCAGGCAGTGCTATGGGTTGAGGGCTACTGTTGTTTCCAAACAAAGATAATCAAACAGCTAGATAAAGAATGTAGCAGTGAAGCAGCCTCCTATTACTAATGAGAGAAACAATACATGTTAATGTAATTAGTATTTAATTAAAAGATTTGTTTTGAAATGGGAAAAACGTGAGTGTTTAAGCAGGTGAGTGGCTAACGATGGACTGAGAAGACAGCAGAAGGGAGGAAGATCCAATAGATGCAAGAGATTGTTAGATTGGGTTAGACTGAGCAGGCCTAACAGATGAGGAAAAGTCAGGCAGACTTAAGGGTTAGAACGGGGTCTGCAACCTTGGCAACTTTACGACTTGTGGACTTCAACTCCCAGAATTCCTCAGCCAGCATGTGCTGGCTGAGGAATTCTGGGAGTTGAAGTCCACAAGTCTTGCAGACCCCTGGGTTAGAAGATGGGGATTTTTATTTTATTTTATTTATTTTATTTATTTTTGTCAAGTACATGTTGGTAATATACATAGATATAACATTGTTTATATACAGAAGATGGGTACTGATAAGCGGGAACATTAGGACAGGGACGGTAGGCACGCTGGTGCACTTATGCACGCCCCTTACTGACCTCGTAGGAATCGGGTGAGGTCAACAGTGGACAGTCTAAGGGTAAAGTTTTGAGGGTTTGGTGACGAAACCACAGAGTCAGGTAGTGAGTTCCAGGCATTTACCACTTTGTTGCTAAAGTTGTATTTTCTACAGTCAAGTTTGGAGCGGTTCACTTTGAGTTTGTATCTATTATGTGCTCGTGTATTGTTGTGGTTGAAGCTGAAGTAGTCGTTGACAGGAATGACGTTGTAGCAGATAATTTTATGAGCCATGCTTAGGTCGTGCCGAAGGCGACGTAGTTCTAGGCTTTCTAAGCCCAGGATTTCGAGTCTGGTTGTGTAAGGTATTCTGTTGCGAGTAGAGGAGTGGAGGACTCTTCTTGTAAAGTATCTCTGGACACTTTCTAATGTATTTATGTCCGATATGCGCTGTGGGATGTTGGAGACTAGAAGAGGGGAAGCTCAACATCTCCTTTGAAATTGTATGTTTGACTGAGCTGGGAACATGAGTTCTATTAGTTGATTTCTGTATGCATTATTAGGCCTCATAAGGATTGCAATATGTAGGTTCTTTGAATCTCACTTAAGCCAAAGGGTTCTTCTTGAACCAAGTAATTTTCTGTTTGTCCTCGCTAGGGAGAACATGATTCAACATCTCTTTTTCAAATCTGATGTTTGACCGAGCTGGGAACTTTAGTTCTAAAAGTAGAATTCTGTATTCAGTATAAGAAGCTCCATAGGAATTGAAAGTTATATATTTGAATCTTTCTTAAGCCAAAGGGAGAATCTTGAACCCAAATAGTTTTCCCAATTCTGCTTTTGTAGACAAAGCAGAATTGGGGAAACTATTAACAGACACACATTGAAGTATATCTATGCAACCTGAATGGAATTACCAAGAAAGCAGTAAGCAGAAATGCTTTGGAGAAGTTGCTACTTCATTCTTGGGTGGAGTAGAGCTGTAGAGAAGAAAGGTGACCTTAATGGTGAACCCGAGAACCATTACCTAGGCAAAAAGGGCTGAAGCATTTAAGTCCAGAACTGTCATGGCCCCATCGGAGCCCAATTCAGAGGAGGAGGAGTTGGAACTAGGACCATCCAACAGGGATGGCATGTCTCCCTTGGCATGTTTGGAAAGGCCAGGGACTGAGGACGATGTTGTCCCAGGTCTCTCAGGCATTGGGGGAAGTGGTCGACAGGATGGTGAGCTGCCTGGCTTCAACAGATAGGGGAGGATCGGCTGCTGCCAGGCAGTGGTGCTAATAGCAGATCCCCTCTGATGAGGAACAGCTGCCTCCACCACTGATCCAAGGGCATAGAGAGTGGAGTATAGGCAAGCCCAGAGAAGGGCTGCAGGGCTACTTGGGAGAAGGTCATCCCACCCCTCCTCATAAGGAACACCTGGAATGGATTAACTTAAGGAGAAGCTGTGGGGAGTTAGTCTTTGTTTTGGCTTACACTCCCCTGGCTTTGGCTCATGCCTTTTGCCTTGCCCTGAGGACTGCCTTTTGTCCTCTGCCTTGACTTTGCCTTGTGGACTACAGTTTGCCTGGACTGGCTTAGGCAGGTGGACTGGACTTAGGACCCTGAACCTTGCCCTGTGAGCGTGCTACTCTGTTAACTTTCTTTTGTTTGGAGGACTGAGGGTGGCTGCCTTCAGGGTAGGGTGGGGTGGAGCCTTGTTGGAGGGCCGTTCGTTGGGACATTTACTTCGTGCAATGAAGGAGGCCTGCCTTGGCCACCTGGGTCGTAACAAGAACATTTAGGATAACATGACATGGCTAAGGCAGACACACACACCCAACCCCACAGCCTCCAGGCACCAAGACAGTACCTCCAAAGCATCACTTAGTTGGCACAGGTTGAAGATATAAAACCAGATATCATCAGCAGACTGCCAGGTTATTTCAGCCACCTCAGGTACGTTTTAAACAAAAGGAGAAAGTACAGGATCCTTTGGTGCCCTGCAAAGCAAGGGCTGAGGGTAGGACTTTTCCCCCTGTGATCAACACGGACTGGAATCAGCCACAGAGGAAGGAAGGGAGCCGAGGTGGCGCAGCGGTTAGAGGCAGGTACTGCAGGCCACTTTAGCTGACACTGATCCGCAGGTCAGCGGTTCAAATCTCACCGGCTCAAGGTTGACTCAGCCTTCCATCCTTCCGAGGTAGGTAAAATGAGGACCCAGATTGTTGGGGGCAATGTAAATATATGCATTGCTTACTGGTTAAACCGCTTAGAGAGTGCTTGCACTGTGAGGCGGTATATAAATCTCACAAATAATAAATAAATAAATAAATAAATAAATAAATAAATAAATAAATAAATAAATAAATAAATAAATAAATAAATAAATAAATAAATAAATAAATAAATAAATAAATAAATAAATAAATAAATAAGGAAAAGAATTGCACCACCACCCCAACCCTCAGGGCTGATCCAGAAGGATACCGTGATCAATGGCATTGAAAGCAGCAACTAAGAGGACAAAAAGAGCAAGGATAGATGCAGTATCCCGTTCCTGACAGAGATCAACCAAAAGTGACAAGCGCTGTTTTGGTCCCATATCAAGTCCTAAATCAAGATTGGAAATGGTTCACATAATTCCCTTCACCCAGGATTCTCAGAAACACTTGCACTTTTATTTTTTATCTGGCACATTTCCTAAAGAGATATAACAAAAACTGGGCATTTTCATGAAGCCTGAAATCTGTACCCAATGCCAAGTAAATGTCAGTACAGAAATTCTCTAGTTCTGTGATGGCGAACCTATGGCACACGTGCCACAGGTGGCACACGGAGCCATATCTGAGGGCACGCAAAGTGTTGCCCTATGTCAGCTCCAGCGCGCATGTGCGCGCTGGCCATCTGATTTTCGGCCTGCCAGAGGGCAGGGGAGGCCGTTTTCGCCCTTCCCAGGCTTCAGGAAAGCCTCCAGAGCCTGTGGATGGTGAAAAATGGACCTAACGGGCCTAACGGAAGTTCGGAAACAAACTTCTGGTAGGCATGTTGGGCCGTTTTTTGCCCTCCCCAGGCTCCGGAGGCTTTCCTGAAGCCTGGGGAGGGCAAAAATGGCCTCCCCCTGCCCTCCGGAAGGCCGAAAAAAAGCCTGAAGCCTGAGGAGGGCGAAAAACAGTCCAATGGGAAGTCCGGAGGCTTCAGTGAGGCCTGCGCGCATGCGTAGAGGGTATGAACGGGGGGAGGGCATTATATTTTGGCTGTGGGCACACACACACGTGCGCCCTTTTGGCACCCGAGAAAAAAAAAGGTTCGCCATCACTGCTCTAGTAGTTTCCTTTCACTTCAGGGCAAAACTGATCGACCATCACTTTTGCCAGAGGACTGAAGGAGTCTTGCTGCTTATAACAAAATCCAGAACCAGTATAAGCTATTGAAGCTAAATGTGCCCTGCACTGGGCTAATTTTGGCTTTGATTGTGACAAATCTGCACTAAAGGACTAACATTCTCTGTTCCCACAATGAAGGGAATAGCGATGAGGGTTGGGAATTGGTGATTGGCTATGGAAAAGAGATTAATGAAGGTAGTGAAAGAAAAAGGGAGTAGATTCAATCCGAGACATTGTTTAACTAATCAACAGGGAAAACCGAAGAGCCGAGGTGGCGCAGCGGTTAGAGGCAGTACTGCAGGTCAATTTAGCTGACTGTGATCCGCAGGTCAGCAGTTCAAATCTCACCGGCTCAAGGTTGACTCAGCCTTCCATCCTTCCGAGATAGGTAAAATGAGGACCCAGATTGTTGGGGGCAATATAAATATACATTGCCTACTGGTGTAAACCGCTTAGAGAGTGCTTGCACTGTGAGGTGGTATATAAATCTCACAAATAATAAATACATACATACATACATACATACATACATACATACATACATACATACATACATAAATAAGACTTTAGCAGCAGTAGTGGGTTGTAAATCCCATCGCTACTGGTTTGCTCGTGCACGCGCACATGTGCGATGCTTCTGCGCATGCACAGAAGCGTCCCGGGCAGGTGGGCGGAGCCTCCCACCACCGCCGCTACCGGTTCACTGAACCGGGCCAAACCGGGAGCAACCCACTGCTGTTTAGCAGGGAAGGTAACTGGGGAGGGGACCTAAGAAAAACACATACTCCCCATCATTTTCCCGGAAGTCAGCCGTCACTTAGCACTAAACACCCATTGCTTTGCTAACGCAGCTGCCAACTTTGAAAAAGTTCTAGTCATGTCTTCCCATGATGTCATGTCTACTTGGATTGGCATGACAGTTGGGAACACTTGTAAGGACACTGACCAGGCCTTCCTGGCAATTTTTTTCAAAGAGAGCCAAAGGTTAGGCTAGGTAGGTCACCAGTGCCATAAGGAGAAGAGTGAACCCAAGTTTTGGATTTCTCCATAGCTATAAATCCAAGCTCATAGCGAACTTTTTTTTTAAAAAAAAAACCTGCTAAATTGCTTATTAGAGCCTTTGTTTCCATTATATGTAAAGGTTCTAAACAATTCCTCCTCATAATTCTCAAATTGCTGAAATAGGAAGTGATTGTTTGGCTTTATTATAGCATATAAGCCCCTTCCTTTGGTGATCGATAGATATCAACACATTTTACAACATTTTTATGTTCTAGCTCTATTCAATCTGCACATGTGTCCTAAAAAGGATGTGTGTGACAGAGGTGATAATTAATCTCACAGAGGACATTTTTGATCTTTTCCCGGACATCAGACATTAGAAATGAAACCGCAGTTTAAAAGTCTAAGTAAAAATATTTATTTCAGTACAAAAACAATAAATCCTCATTTGTTTACATCTCTAATATAAAAGTGTGTCTTCTCTCAATGGAAGACAGAGCAAAAGGATAGAGCGGAGAAAGGAATGCACACATGCGTACAAGAACATATCAATCACATGCTCAGGAATAAACCATTATATTGAATAGAGATGCATCTCCCTGCATATACATGTAACAGGCAATAATCACACCGTGACAGTGTGTATGTGCGTTGATGATAGATTAGGTAGATGATGTGAAAGAGAGAGAGCGTGCAATGATAAAATAGTTATAGCACCTCTATAACTGTCTGGTTTGGTTCTGCAACCCAACAAGACAGACACAGACTTCAATGGATAATTAGAACTGCAGAAAAAACAATTGCTACCAACCTGCCTTTCATTGAGGACCTGTATACTGCAAAGTCATTGAGTTAAAAAGAGGGCTGTGAAAATATTTACAGACCCTTCGCATCCTGGACATAAATCGATGCTATAGAGCACTGCACACCAGAACAACTAGACACAAGAACAGTTTTTTCCCGAAAGCCATCACTCTGCGAAACAAATAATTCCCTCAACACTGTCAAACTATTCACTAAGTCTGCATTACTATTACTATTAATCTTCTCATCGTTCCTATCACCCATCTCCTCCCACTTATGACTGCATGACTGTAACTTTGTTGCTTGTATCCTTACGATTTATATTGATTGTTTCCCAGTATTATTTGATTGCTTATTTGTACCCTATGACTATCATTAAGTGTTGTACCTTATGATTCTTGTCGAATGTATCTTTTCTTTTATGTACACTGAGAGCATATGCACCAAAGACAAATTCCTTCTCTGTCCCATCACACTTGGCCAATAAAGAATTCTATTCTATTCTAGAAGATAGTTTGAGATTCCACTAGGAAGTTAAAACCAATTAAAGATAGCAAAGGAGCATGTTTTGTACTAGCCAGGATTGCTAATCCTCCCTCCTGTCTGGCTTCAAACTGCCAGACTTGAATTAACCCCAAATCCATCCAATTCTAAACCAGATGTGGTCCCAGTCTCCTGTTACAAAAGGATATCACATTTTGAAAAGTGCTCAAAAAAAAGGATTGGTCTTTTGAGTATCCTACCCAGCCTGCAACTTACTCCATGATAGCAAGGAGATTGAATAGGCATTTGAAAAGAGTCAATTGCCTGCTTTGAGATAGATGTTAATAAGGAGTTTTGGCTAAAGAAATTGGCCTCTGTGGAGGAATGTGAGCCCACTACAAGTGGATGACTTGTCTCAAATCTGTCCTGTGTTTGTCCTCTGCATCCTGGCATCCAGATAGAAGGATTAGTGTTCCCAGATGGCTTATAAATTGTTCCTATGTCAGCTGATGGCTTGTGCTCAGTTTGTTCTGAAGCAATGAAAATTAGACAAAAGCCAGTGCAGGGAAAAAAAACTTAATTGATCTTTTTTTTCCTCCTTCAGTTTCATCCGTGTGGCAGTATTACAGATTATAGTTATGTTAAAATGTTACATTCGGGGGCTTAAGAGATCTTTTGTAATGGTTTTTGGCATGCTGTGATCTACTCTTGTAGATCATAGTTTTGATACTAAAAAATATTGTGTTCTTGAGAATAACTGTTCTTGGAGTGTCTATATTGCAATATATTTTCTGTTGGTCATTAGTGAAGATTACTGAACTTTACTCCTCATGGCTATAAGGACTGATCTGCGGCAGGGGGAGGGAGAGAAATAATGCCCCCCCCCGAGAAGTAGAGATTTTGTGAAGGGCACTGGCATAACTCTCAGCCTTCTCCTAAGAACATGGGTACGACAGTTTGGGCAAGAAAGGCATTGAAGGAAGTGCTTTGATGCTGCTGCCCATCTCTGCTCTTGATTTCCTGTTTCTATTCAAGATCCCAAACTCCCCTCCCTTTTACAGAAATTTCCATTCTTCAAATACCTGTATATAAGCAGGTACATGTTCACACCTTTCCAAGCTCCTAATAGAATAGAATAGAATAGAATAGAATAGAATAGAATAGAATAGAATAGAATAGAATAGAATAGAATAGAATTTTTTATTGGCCAAGTGTGATTGGACACACAAGGAATTTGTCTTTGGTGCATATGCTCTCAGTGTACATAAAAGAAAAGATAAGTTCGTCAAGAATCATAAAGTACAACACTTAATGATAGTCAAAGGTACAAATAAGCAATCAAATCATATTAGGAACCAGTCAATATAAATTGTAAGGATACAACATATGCATTACAACCACACTGTATCTCCATTCCCAATCAATGGGAATGGCACCTCCAAGCCCTCACACCAGTGGTGGGTTCCTACCAGTGCGGTCCACTCTATAGCACCGGTAGGGGCCCGCTGGTGACATCACAGTACCGGTGCGGTTGGTTGCAGGTGCCTGGGCGGCGCCATTTTTTAAAAAAAATGTTTTTAATTTTTTTAAAATTTTCTTCTGCGCATGCCCAGAAGCCGAGCTTCCGGCACTGCGCATGTGCTGCCTTCCTACCCCACAGTGAGTCCAAGCAGGGGAGGATGGCTGAGGGAGCGCGTGAGACGCTGAAAGAATGGGCGGCAGGAGCTATCTCCATTCCCCTCCCTTCAGCAGTCCGAGAAGCCACGAACGCACGGTGATGATCCTAGGCATTTTCGCACGTTTGAGGCTTCTCAAGCTGCTGAGGTGAGGGGGAATGGGTGGCAGGACCTATCTCAGTTCCCCTCCCTTCAGCAGTCCGAGAAGCCACGCCCACCCGGTCACATGGCTGGCAAGCCACACCCACAAAATAAGCCACGCCCACAGGTGGTAGTAAAAAAATTAGGAACCCGCCCCTGCCTCACACAGAGACTCCCTGTAATCAGTGGGGCTCCAGAAATCAATTCCCATCAATACGGAAAGGTGGGGAGGGGGATAATCAAGATCCAAACAATGCCAACTTGGAGTGACTGTACTCTACTCTCACATTGAAGTAATGCTGCTAACTAATAGCTAGAAGCTGGTGGACCTCCCTTCTGCCTGTAACAGTAGGCTCTCAATATGTAGCCCAAGGCTGGTGTGGGTATCTCTGCCTCCATTAAGCCAGCTGGGGATGTGAGCGTATCCTCACACTCAACAGTGTCTGAAAATAAGATGATGTCTTAAGAGTAGATTGAGGCTTTTCAGCTGGATAAAGGCAGAAGGGGCTGAATTGTTCGACCATTTGGGTTTGTAAAGGCACTTGCTCTGGGCACAATACTTGCACTAACTTCTATTGAGGGAACAGTGTGAGTTCCTGCAAAGTCCTTTCCCAAAGTGTCTTTGAAGCAAGAGCCCATTGAAAGAAAGAAAGCCCTGAAGAGGGGATTAGTTTATTCAGCAGCTGTGAATTTCAGTGGGAGGTTGATGAACTCCCAAAGCTTTGTTTAATTCCTTCCCCCTTATAAATGGCCCTGCTGGAGTGAGAGACCCACAGGACTAAACAAGGAAGAATCCAAACAGCAGGACGCTGTGTACTTGCCACAAGGACTTTTCCCAAACACTTTTGGAGAAGGTGTTGTGAAGAAAGGCCAGGGGATTAGCATGAGAAATGGACTTTCCATCAACTACACTGAGGGGAGGGGAAAGGCTCTTGGTTGTCTCCCTCTCTCTTGCCCCTCAAAGCCAGTTAAAGAGGTTTTGATTGGGAGCAGCTGGTTCTGTGTTGCTGGGTATGAGCGTGGCCACCTGGGGAGGCCAACGTAAATATTTCTCCTCAGAGGAATCCACCTTCATTAAGAGATGAATACGTGGAAACAACCAATATGGGAGCACAATGGACCACTGCCTTGGCCACTGGGAAAGTTGTTGCTCCAGGCGACCCTGGGCTGGCCCCAGCCTGCTGCGAGGGTCAACCTGGGGTGCAGCTATTCTGCTCCGCTTTAGGGAAGAGGGAAAGGGCTGCCCTGCAGCATCTCATCCCTCTAGCCTGGAGGGGACAGGTTGCCCCTTACCAGCAGATGGCACTGTATGAATGGGCCTGAGGCCACAATGGTGTGGAAAAGAATGCTGGCCCTGAAAGGCCACACTGGTCCAGGGCTCAGCCCTCCTGTTTTCTGAAGAGAGAGATGTCCCCTAATATTTGGGGCCTTTCTTAATGTATTGCTGTTTTACTTGTTTTCAGTTGGACTTGTTACTTTAAGACCTGTTCACTGGGCAAGGTGAAGCATTGCTAAGCCAGAGCTCTTCCCCACATAGGTGGAACTCACAGTCTACCAAGGTTGAACCTTACAGGTTAAAGAAGGCCCAAGAACATCAGCTATTCCAGACCTAACCAATAAGGAAAAAAAATAGGGCTTTTTCCCACTAGACTTAGTAGTATGTTCATAGCAGTGGTGGGTTCCTACCGGTGCGGTCCACTCTATCGCACCGGTAGTGGTGGGCTGGTGACATAATCAAGAGTCTACCGATCCGGTGCGGTCGGTTGCCGGTGCCTAGGAGCCGCCATCTTTTTTTGCAAATTTTTTGATGATTTTTTGCTTCTGTGCATGTGCGGAAGCAAAATCGCGCCAAAATCTCATGAGGGGATGCGCGTGAGAAAGAGATTTCAGCGAAATTTCGCTTTCGCAAATGCGCAGAAGCAAAAAATTGCCAAAATCGCACGCGAGCGCATGTCCCCTCGCAAGATTTTGGCGCAATTTTGCTTCTGTGCATGCGGGGAAGCAAAATCATGCTGGGGGCGCGCGCGTAGCATGCACATGTGCGTACGATATGTGGTGATGCTCGCACAGCACACCAGTAGCAAGGTAAGTGAGCAACCCACCCCTGGTTCATAGCATCATCCAGCCATCATTAGAGTGATATGAAGCCTGTCCTTTTAGCACAACAATACTTGTTGTAAATGACTTTAGTCAAGAATGTAGCAGAAAGTTGAGCAGGAAGATAGAGTCCAAAATGATTGTGGTCAAATGGGTATCTTGAATTTCAAATTTCCTTCCAGGTGGTAAAATGTATCAACCAGTGGGATGAATTTTCTCACAAAGTGATCTGTCCCCTTTCAATGAAAGTCTGAGGTTTGGACTAGATGTTTTCTGAATCCCTTCCATCTCTATGAATCATTCTTTATGATTTGGTTTAATTTAATATCAACTATATTTTCTGCTTCTTGGTGGCATTTCTATGCCAGAAACAGATGATTTTAATATAATTAGAGCTCTCGGTTAAAATTGATGCAATTTCTCACATTTATATCCTGTTGCAATCATAAGCAGACATTTAGTGCCTCATAATATATGGCAAAGAGGTATTGAAAGGATGCACACAGGAGAAATGAAATCAAATGTCTTAAGACAGCAGTCAATAAACAATCATAGGTTTAAAGAATGAAGATGGTTACACAATTTACCAACCCTGGTTTACAAAAAAATGGAGGAAACAAATATAAACTCAAATATAGTAATCCCAGAAGAAATGGGTGAACAAATAAAGTACTTCAAAGAATTTCCCAAGATAAATTCAGAGTGATATCTAAATCAACTCAAGTTTATTTCTTCCAATAAATATAAATTCAAACAATACGTGGAATATACTGAAAATATAGAAGATGCACAAAAATATTTTAAAGTAACAAATAGGAAGTATCTGAGACTTAAGTACTACCTTGATGCTTGAACATAACAGTTTCAAAGTGCAAAGATAAATTTCTTAGAGTGCAAAGCTAACAACTGCAGTAACAATTTGTAAAAGGGGAAAAACTCTATAAAGTTCAGAAATTCACCATTTTAAATGCAATCATTGGCTTTTCCTAGGTTATGCATTTTGAAATTTTTAATATTTGCAATGACCTCTGTGCATACCACAGAAATTGAAGGTCAATTCCTCAGGATCTAATTGCTACTTTTTTTTAATGTTGCATTGTTTGAAGAAGAAATCCTCCAAATTCCCTGCTGCTCAAAGATTCAGCCTCTTAATCACATCCTGCCTTTATTCAAAGATAAATACACAAAGGCAAATATGTATTGCTTTCACTAGATTATTGGGCAGTCATTTTTAATGAGAGGCAGATGACAAGATCTATCACATTCTTTTTTCTGTTTTTTTTCTTTTTGTGCTAAATTTCCTTTATTAAACTTACAACTTAAAGTACAAATATCAGTAACAATACATTAAAACTGTTACAACATATCATCCACTAATATAATGAATTGATAGGTAGAAAGAATATAATATACTAGAAAGAAGGGAGAAAAAGGCAGCTTGCAAATATGTAACATTAACCCAAGGAAAAAACCGACCGATGAGCTTGGATATACTGTTATCAAAAAACAAAAAATCAGTTCAAATTGTCAAGGAACATCTCCCAATGATCTAGTGTTGTAAATCAGGTTGGGTGTACACAGGTCAAGGTGACAGCTGTGAGGATATAGTCATATATATGTTTATGTCTGTCTTTTTACCATATCCTGGGAGCACCCATGAAATCAGGGAATGTATATTTCCAATGTTGTATGATAACTTCATAGTTATTCTGTCTGCATGAAGAATGCTTGGCATTTGGTACATATGGTTAGATAAATGATCTTCACGCCAACCAAAACAGAGTAACAATGCTCCCCACGCAGATACCACAAGGAATGGGGTTTTTATTTTTAATTTACTTATTCAGGAAATCACAGTAATATTCCTTAGGAAAATACAAGGGTGAGTCAAAACGTAATGCCATTTTCTTTAGGTCAGGTATAATTACCAACACAGGAACATGTAGCATACATCAAAATGAAGCTGGTCCTCTGTGGATCACATCCCTACTTCTCAACATAGTCACCGTTTCTCTCAATAGCAATGTTCCACCTTCGAATGAGAGCATGTATCCCTGCCTCGTAAAATTTTGTTGACTGTTCTTTGAGCCACTGCTTCACTGCAGTTTTCACTTCCTCGTCACTGGAATAATAATCCTCCATTTTACCAGATTTAGCGCCTTCAGACTATCCTCTCTTTGGCCCCATGAAAGAGGGTTTGAGAGGCAAACATTATTCCAGTGACGAGGAAGTGAAAACTGCAGTGAAGAAGTGGCTCAAAGAACAGTCAACAAAATTTTACGAGGCAGGGATACATGCTCTCATTCGAAGGTGGAACATTGCCATTGAGAGAAATGGTGACTATGTTGAGAAGTAGGGATGTGATCCACAGAGGACCAGCTTCATTTTGATGTATGCTACATGTTCCAGTGTTGGTAATTATACCTGTCCTAAAGAAAATGGCATTACTTTTTGACTCACCCTCATATATAAAGGCTATTTAAAGACTTCATACACACCCAGCCTGTCTTGCAGAAATTCCAGCCTAACCCATTTTGAATGTGTCACTTCATTAATAGCCCAGAATAATGCTTCACCATCTCAAAAAAATTTAGAAATGGTCACTCCCAGCTGCCAAAGGCAACCCACTGCCAGCCTATACCACCAGAAACCAGTGATTTTCTTTGGTTGAATTTCAAGACATTATTATGAATATCAAATCTGGAGAATAGACCCTTAGTACCTTGGCAGGTCACCTAGAAATACACATGGAGATTAATCTTGTGACATTATTCATTTCTCTATGTAGAAGGGGGGGGTGTCTCCCAGGAATTCTGTCCCCTTTCTTGAGAAACAAATATGAAGCCCAATGTAGGGTGAATTCATTGGCCACCTGTGCCTGCCCCCACCCCTTCCTCCATCCTTCCCTCCATCAAGGAGAATGCGGAGGCATGGCTATAATACAGTGAGGTCTCTAGGCTGAATTAGTCCCATGGACCAAGACTTCCTGTTCTTCAGCATTCCTATTCCTGACCCAGAGGTGGGTTATAGCAGATTCTGACCAGTTCTGGAGAACCGGTAGCGGAAATTTTGAGTAGTTCAGAGAAACAGTAGCGGAAATTTTGAGTAGTTCAGAGAACAGGTAAATACCACCTCTGACTGGCCCCGCCCCCATCTATTCTCTGCCTCCCGAGTCCCAGCTGATCGGGAGGAAATGGGGATTTTGCAGTATCCTTCCCCTGCCACGCCCACCAAGCCACGCCATGCCCACCAAGCCACGGCCACAGAACTGGTAGTAAAAAATTTTGAATCTCACCACCACCCTGATCTATTCTAAGGATGACTTCCCTTCCTGCAAGGCCTGGCCTTTGTGGTTATAGCCAGACCATTTAGGCAAAATAGTCTTGACCGCAGGGTGCTCAGGAGAGCTGTGAGTTTTGCAGAAGTAAGAAAAATCAGAAAGTGCAACCAGAAGTGGGCATGAAGATGCTTTCTTTGGCCATGGAAGGCTGACCAGTTTTAAAAGAGAAAATGAAAAAACCAGAGGAGATGGGGCAGACCAGCAGAACCGCTTTGCTGTGAAACCATTTTCTGTTGGACTGACATTTTAAATTATTGTTATGATTTATCCCAGAAGATCAAGGAAGGGTTTATGGGCTTCTTCTGCCATATTTTTTTTTCTTCATTAAAGTCTCTTCCAGTGAGTTTTATGATTAAAAAAGGATTTGACCTTGGTTTATTTCAGGCTTGTTCTGCACTTTATCATCTACTATATTGGCTTTTTTTTTAAGGGCATGGAAATAATATAATGAAGCTTTGATTTCAGGCTCAAAATTAGAACTATACTGTACAAACATCTTGCAGATATGTGTGTTGTGTTCTAGTTTAGCAGAATTCAGAAGCTCCCCATTTCCCTTCACCAGAGCATAACCTCGGTTGCTCTTCAATACACAAGAGTCCTTTGCTTAAAACAGCCCTTCCTGCTTTATATCCTTGAGATGGGGTGAAGTAGATGCCCCTTCCAGAAGAGTCAATGGGCTATCAAGCAAACCTTTCTATTGCTCCTTATTTTCAGCCATTCGACAAGCATAGCAGAGAGAGGGAAGACAAAGGGAATTTGACCATCCCTCAACTGTCACCCAGAGGCCACCATTGCAAATACTCAGTCCCCAGGCCAAGGCTGCATAGACTTGCAGGGGTCTCCAACCTTGGCAACTTTAAGACTTGTGGACTTCAACTCCCAGAATTCCTCAGCCAGCTTTGCTGGCTGAGGAATTCTGGAAGTTGAAGTCCACAAGTCTTAAAGTTGCCAAGGTTGGAGACCCCTGATAGAGGACCCAAGACTGGTCAAGTTATATGGTACTTGAGACAGAAATCTCTCCCTAGCATGACACAGCCATAGGCAACTTATTTGGTTCCTCTTGAATGGGTTTGCAGTCTTAATTCCCCAGTCTCCCAACCACTCATTTACTTTCCCTGCCACCCTTTTTAAATAGGCTTGAATGAGAAACACAAGTACAGGCATCTGCAGCATATAAGATAAAGAATAAATACTGATATATTCCTTTTATGTTCCTCTGTGCTCTTCCCACTGGAGGCCTTCCATGCCTGGACTTCAGAGGTGTTAAAGCTGAACACGGCAAATTTATCAGGTACCTTAATGTTTAGAAAAGAATTTAATTTAATTTATTGTATTTCTATGCCGCCCAACTCCCGAAGCACCACTTAACTTTCAATTTATTTACTGGTTAAGTCCTATAAGTTCTGTTTCTTATAACAGGCTTCAAAACTGTTGTGCCTAATTTTCTTGGGAAAATTAACAAGAAAAATTGAAATAGATAGTGCTCTAGATATTCCCTGTTTGAATCTACAGAAAATTCCCAATGTATCACAACAAATTTGGATAACCGATACACAGTATATAGGTGGAGTGTAAAGATCTTTCATCCATGAGTTATTTTATCACTCCGGCAAAGAAAATACAATTTACAAGACCAAATAATTATGTATTGACCCACAATGAACTGTGCAATAAAACTTCAAAGTGCTTAGTTTTCTATATCTTCATTTTCTATGCCATGGAAGGGGAAGGATTCTGTAAGTAGTTTGAAGTGATTAAGAAAGAGGTTTTCATGATGAGGATTTCACTCTGAAACAATGAGATTGGACATTGAACATCAATCTGGATGCCCAGTTTCCCAATATAAGGTCTGATGTAAAATTGGGGTTCAACATAAAGAGTGAGACCTTATGCTGCTTACAAGCTGGTATAGATGTCAGTAATGTTCAGGGGTGGGTTCCTACCGATGCGGTCCAGTGCGCATCTCCGGTAGGGACCCGCCGATTACGCAATTTGTGTGCGACTGCTCCGGTGCTGTCTTCGCCGGACAGTCGCGCGCGTCACCATCTTTTTTAAAGAATTTTTTGGCTTTTTGCTTCTGCGCATGCGCAAAAGCAAAATCTCACCAAAATCTTGCAAGGGAACGCACGCACGCGCGAGATTTTGGTGAGATTTTGATTCTGTGCATGCGCACGCAGCGCACCGGTATCGGTAAGTAAGCAACCCACCCCTGGTAATGTTCCATACACAGCACTTAAATGAGATAAGTACCAGTGGTGGGTTGCTCCCAGTTCGGACCAGTTCTTAGAACCTGTAGCAGCAGTGGTGGGAGGTTCCACCCACCCGCCCGGGATGCTTCTGCGCATGCGCACTGGTGAACCGGTGGCGACCTAATTTAGAACCCACCACTGATAAGTACCTACATGGTTCAACTCAAATATGGTGATAGTTCACAACTTTTAAATCAACATCACACTATTGTTTACAATACTTGCTCTCAGATCCGTGACTGCAATGTATATTCTTAATATTTGTATTTATAGCGTAATGCTAGGAACATTGTTCCTCGAAGAAGCCCGGAATTAGCTGAGAATTCTCAGGCAAATCCAAGCAAACCACTAGCTCATGTTCAAGGTATCCTGAAGAAGCATGAGAGAGTGAGTCATGGGATCTCTAAATCAGAATATTTGAGACAGCAGCTGATTAAGAAGGTCAAATGGCACCTTGACATTTTCCAGCTAGTCTCTCTAAAACCTTTATTTACACTGCACTGCACTGTTGATGATCAAAGAGAAGCCCCCCAAAGCCTAGAATCTGCCAGAAAGGAAGACTTTTTCAAGTAAAATTCTTTGAGTTCTTATCACAAGAATTCACACCAAATATTAGCTAAACATTGAAAATCGCATCATGTTTTGCCATGTATTTGGGTGGGATTCTGTTCAGCCAATCTCCCCTCTATTATTTTGTCTATTTGGCAAGTGTCCTGTTAGTTTTTCCTCATTCTCTTCTTTCCTCATTTTCCAGTGACTTGAAGCAAAGCATTTTAAGTGAGGCTTCTGGTAGTCCCAACGGAGTCTCAGTAATGTAGTATCTTCCTCCTATTGTGATATTGTTTGGGGCAGCCCTTGTCACACAAGTTTGTCGTGTCTTATTGCAAATGGATCAGATTCAGAATCAGTAATGTGCATCTACTAATGGTTAGCAACATGGGGGGGATCATTGCCTTGCAAAATGATGAGTGTGTTCTCACACTCTAAGCTCAGCCTCTTTCATGCAGGTGTACAAAAGGGGAAGAATCTGGATCATGATACTGCAGCTGCCTTCTTGCAAGTGTTCACCTCACCCATCCTCCACCACAGATGCTACTGGTAGTAATCAAAAATCAGAGGATCAAGTATAGTTACTGCTTCTGTGAAGGGAACTTCTGTCTTTGAATGACAGAAGATACTTTCATGCAATGTAAGTAATCTGGTTCTTGAATACTGAGCTGACACAAAATTTGAAAGATAAAGTGACCATATGGGCTGGATTCATTGAAGCTAAGCCATGAAACAATTTCACCAAAGATGATTTTGGGCAGTTTAGCAGCTGTGTGAATCATCTGCTAGGTTGTTAATAAATCTGGTTATGTATGTTGTGTGAATTCAACCAAATGGAATCTGAGTATAGTGTTTGTTCCTCTCACAAATATTCCCTGTAAAGGGAAGGGAGGGAGGTTCAAAGACTTGGAAGGATTACAAATAGAAGACATAGTTGTCTGTCTCAAGTTCGATAACTACTGCAACCATCAAATGAGCAAAAATGTGTAACAAATTTCAACCCATCACATGGAAAGGTTCTGAATAGATTTTGTCCAAAATTAGGAAAAAAGTATGTCCCCTCACATTTTTTCTTCTAAAAATATGTCAATTTTTTCTTAAAATTGTATTCTATTTTGGCAGCCTTTTCCTTTCCTTCCTACCATAGGCTAGGATAATTTCATAATTCAGCAACACTTTCTCTCCCAAGGCGCCTCTTAGCCCACTCAGGTATCCCAAATAAAAATTATTTAATTCCCTCTAGCCTTAATTTGCTCACTCAATTATAGGGGTAAGATGACAAAACAAAGCTCGGTGGAAGAAGGGAAACTATTTTAAAGTAACAGATTTGGATTTTGCAGATCTAAGAATGTTCCTGATTGTGAGCTCATGACACATGGCATTCAAGTCCAGCAGGAAAACAGACTGTCCTTGAGAGGTTAACCCAGGATACGTGGCTGGGTTTCCTTTCTGTAAACAAGGGCTGTTGTTGGGAGTCACTACTCTGCATGTTGGCCTTTTCAAACCTGGTCAACAGATCTGCAATAGGTGGAAATTTGATATTTTAGTTAACACAGAAAGCCTTTGAAAATATATTACTCTAGGTGGGGGGTTTTTAATTCTTCTTCTTTTCAGTTAGTGTCCAATTGTTGGAGACTTTCTTGGCAAGGCTTTTCAGAAGTGGTTTGCTCCTTCCTAGGGGTTGAAAGAGAGAAACTCACCCAAGATCATTCAGCTGTTGGCTTTGTGCCTAAGGCAAGACTAGAATTCATGGTCTCTTGGTTTCTAGCAGGATGTCTTCACCACTATACCAAACTGGCTTTCCAGTTTACTTAGCTGTCAACTAACTAACTAACTAACAGAACTCATGAATCCCTACCAACAATTCAAAATACTTCTTCAATTCTTCAATGGTGGTTTTTTTTTTAAATTCTAGCTGATTCAATCAGCTTTCAGGAGTCTATTTTCAGACAAGGTGGGTGGGTGGGTGGGTGGGTTGGTTGGTTTTTATTTTTGTTCAGTCTGTTTGCATGTTTTGATCAGGGAATGGCAAATGCTTGTGGACTTCATTTGATCCTTGCCTTCAAGCTGCCACAGAGTCTGCAAGGAGAGGAATGTCTAAATCCACTCCCGACAGAATCAGAGGCTAAATCTTTTCAGATCCTCACTTTGGCTTTGAAGCCAAACTCATTCCATAACAGTCTATCAGCTTGGGACAATGTTCATCTTTCCTGGAACCTCTGCAAGCTTCTTCCAGTGGGTTCTCCAAAGTGGGGTTAAAGACTAGATAGGCGAAGGCTTCCTTTTCATAGATAGATCTAAATATGGAAAACAAAGTAGAAGTAAAATATGAGATTTGTGAAAGAGCAAAGGGTGGTTATTTCGGCACTAAGGCTGCTTCCTCCTGAGCTTGTGTGGGGGCAGATTGCCCCCTTCTCCCTTCTCCTTGCGGACGCAGTAATACTTGGTGACACGTTTGCGACACTGCTCACAACGAACTGCACAACACCAGTGGAATTTGCAGTTGCAGCTCGACACCATTTCTGCTCGCTGTTCCTCCACAGCCAACCCACAGTTTCCACACAGGCGCTGGCAGCTCCGTTTCTCCCACTTACTCAGGGCCTTGCCTCTCTTCAGACACTCCCGGCCTTCCGTACCCAAGAGGCCCAAAGTCTTGTTCTCCAAACAGTAGTCAGGAGAGTCTTCCAAGTGGACGAGCTCCTTTTTGGAGATTGAGCTGAAGGTTTCCACTATGGCGCCTCGACTTGCAGCGCTGTTGGCAACCCCTTTCAATATGTCTACTTTCAATCCTTTGTGGTATTTCTCCTTCAGGTATGTCCCCACTTCTCGAAACTCGGGGAGTTGCAGCCAGCAGGTCTGGGTGGTGCAGCTGCCCGAAACCCCATGACACTTGCAGGTTCTCTTCATAGTCCCTTTCACTGCCTAGAGAGTAAGGCAACAACAGAGTAGAGGTCATGCAACAAAACTAAGAAACAACAATGTACCTATTTCGCTTCGATGTAGAGAACTGAGATTTTGCCTAAAATCTGTCTTAACATTCTGGCTACAAAAACGCTTTGTCATTCCTATACAATGCTATGAACAACTTGCTTGCTTTCTCCAGATAAAAATAATGAAGGGTTAAATGCAGTGATTAGTGTTCAAAGCTATTATTTGGATTAACCAAGTATTTATTCCTTCCTATCACATTAACTCTTGAAAAAAAATCAATTTGATGGTAGGAAGTGGTAATCATGCTAGTTATTGCAAATGGTATTTTACTATATGCATAAAATACTGTACAAAAAGTAATAATGATAAATTTCTCAGAGTTTTTGGTTTTCCCTGTTTTGCAGCTGATTGGTGGTATAGAGTTTGAAAACTGCATGATGAATGGAGCATAGATCATGGCCATGGAGAAATGGGACCAGTAAAATGGGGACCAGGCTCATACTGGAATTGCCTGGCCCTACTTTATATAACAAATAAAGGCTTGAGCTCTAGAAGTGGTCCATTAGCCATATCAAATAGTTCAGTGATGGCAAACCTTTCCAGCACCGAGTGCCGAAAAGGGAATGCTCGCATAAGCACGCTCGTCTGCCCGCAACCTAGAAGAGGAACTGCCCAGGGGGCATGCATGTGCCAAAAAATGAACTTCCGATTTCTGGCATGTGCATGTGCAGCTAGTCTTCTGGTTACTGGCGTGCATGCACGCATGACGATCAACTGGCTGATGCGCATGCTCACGCAGGAAAACGGAAGACCAGCTCTTCCAGTTTCTGGCACTGCCGCACACATGAAGGCCAGCTGGTTGTCACGTGCGCATGCGCGCCAGAAACCCGGAAGAGGAATGGGCAACGCCACACGTGGCAGGCTACATGGCTCCACGTGACACTTCGGGCACGCGTGCCATAGGTTCGCCATCACAGAAATAGTTTGTTTCTCAAGTCGTCTTCCCTTCTGAGTGGAGCTTCAGCCCTTCCATGCTACCAGTTCATCTGTAAGCTATGTTACTAGGAAGTAGATTTTGTTGGATAATTCTGTTTCATTTTTTTTCTTTAAAATAGTCATTTTCTGAACGTCTATTTTATATTCTCTATATTGAAGCCCATTTCTGGCATATTTAAAGATATTTCAATTGTTGATAGTTGAGCAAGAAGCAGCACCTGCACACACTAGTGAGGGTGGTGGTGGTGGTGGATGGAGTAGGGGCAAACAAGAGATCAAGGGGGACCTGGCACGGTTTCGGGTGGAAAGAGGACCTGCATGGACTCCTTTCTCCAGCATGTTTCCCAAAGCAGCAGGGCAACTGCTATAACTCTGGTTAGAGTTAACTCTGGCAATAGCCCATCCCAGGCACCGGGTTAAGGGCCCTAAGAATTGCCTTGTGTGGCCACAGTCATACTTATAGCAGACATATCAAACTCAAGGCCCACTGGCCAGTTCCAGCCAGTGATAGGTTTAGATCTGGCCCACGGGGCCGCCCTGGAGATGGTGAGGGGACGGCCCTCACCGCCTTGGCCCTGTCCCACCCCACCTTGGCCGGGCGCTCCCCCTGGGCAGCACACAGGAGACGGCGAGCGCGGAGGGTCTGGCAGTGCCCGGCAGCAGCTGCAGCTCATTTGTCCCTCAGCCACTCATTGGCTGGCAACAATGGCCAGCTGGATGTGAGCCCTTAGAGTCCAATAAGCTGCACTTGGTCCGCCCCACCTGCACCGCACTCACACACCTCAAGGCCCCATAGCCAGGCCACCTCCACCCTGCCACCTGCCTCCCCTCACCTTGCCCCATGGCAGTGGCACCAGCAGCAGCAGCCCCGTCCAGCAGGAGCCCTGCCACCCCTCCGCTCTCCTCCAGCCCAGGGAAGCCTGCAAGCCTGGAGGGGAAGACACTGTCACAGCCCCCCTGACCAACCAGCCTCCTCACACCTTTCTCACCCCAGTTTTCTCAATTGCTGCTTCTTTTCATCAGAGCTGTCTGTCTTTTAGTTTGCCTCTTTATTTTGATTTCTGAGCTTTGAGTCTATGGTACCAGAGCTCCCAGGGGGACATTTTGGTTTCCTTTTCCTGTCTCCTGCCCATAGCTCCTGTTTGATTGGCACTGTTGCTTTGATTAGCAGATGGGTCCTTCTGATGATAGGGAAGGTTTAAGGAGATGGGGACAGAATTAGCACACAGATTTTTTATCTACTCAGGTAGACTGTTTTTCCACCTGCGGTGTGTAGACATTTGGTTGGTGCATTTACAGAAAGATGTGGTTTAGAGAATGTCTTCCACGTGGTACACAGGATTGCTACCATAAAGTGATCAAGTTCTTAAGTCTTTAGCACAGCGGCGGGTTGCTCTCTTACCGGTGCCGGTGCGCTGCGTGCTCATCTCCTCGCTTCGGGCGCAGGTGCGCTCACTATGCGCGGGCGCCCCCTCACGTGATTTTGCTTTTGTGCATGCGCGGAAGCAAAATCATGCCAAAATTTCACGAGGGGATGCGCACGCGCACATGAGATTTTGGCACGATTTTGCTTCCACGCATGCGCAGAAGCAAAATCGACCCAAAATCAATGGAAAAAATGGCGACGCGCATGGTGGACCGGCAGAGAGGGCTCCGGAGCGGTCGTGCGCTAATTGCACAATCGGCCGCTCCCTACCAAAGCTGCGCACCGGGCAGCTCAGGCAGGAACCCACCTCTGCTTTAGCACCATAAAAGCAAAGAATGAAACAATGGAAAAGAAAAAATATCTTCTTTTTGAACTGCATATATAAAGCTTTTGTTTAAAGTTGGCTGAATCCACAGATAGCAGCAGTTAGGAAGTAGTTGTGAAAATGCTGATTAGACACATGGATATCCAGGTTTTGATGAATGAAATAAAATGACTAATGAAGAAAAAACAAAGGAAGTAAACCTAAATCTTTGTGTGTAGACACCAAAACTTTCCTTTCAAAAGCTGTTTTGAAATTGTTATTCATTACAATATCAAATGGGTATTAATAAACAAGTGGAGAGTAATTTTATTTAATCAAGGTAAAAAAAATTAAAGTACCAGGCTACAGGGTGGGCTGCTGGGGGTTCGCAGGGGTCCGGGAGAACCTCTAGCTAAGATTCTGTGCAGTTTGGAGAAACCCCAAATCCCACTCCTGGCTGGCCCCGCCCACCCCACCCCGCCCCTCCCAAGAGTCCCCATGCGGCCTGTTTTGGGTGCAGGTAAGTGCAGGGCACGTGCGGAGGCTCAGGGAGGGGAAAAAATGGGCCTACTGGAAGTTTGGGAATGCCGGAAATGGGCCCGTTTCTGGCCTCCAGAGGGCCTCCGGAGCCTGGGGAGGCCGTTTTCGCCCTCCCGGAGGCTTGAGAAAAGCCTCCGGAGCCTGGGGAGGGCAAAAACACTCACACCCCACCCAGTGGTGGGATTCAAATAATTTAACAACTGGTTCTCTGCCCTAAGGATTTCTTCCAACAACCAGTTCACCAAACTGCTCAGAAAGTTAACAACCAGTTCTCCCGAAGTGGTGCAAACTGGCTGAATCCTACCATGGCCATGCCCACCCAGCAACCGGGCACAGAACCCCTTGCTAAGATTTTTGAAGCCCACCCCTGCCAAGCTAGAAACCTGGACACTGTGAGTCCTAGTCCTGCCTTAGGCATGAGATCTGGCTGGGTGATTTGAGCCAGTCATTCAGTCTCAGTCCAATCCAGCTCAAAAGGTGGTTGTTGTGGAGAAAGTAGGAGGAGGAACAACATTGGGCTTGGGTGACAAGCTGGTTAGTCAATTCCTGTCATAACCAATGGATCCACACTCAGGAGACACTTGTAGGAAAATGCTAGGAAGAAAAAGGATGCACTTAATGAAGTATGTTTTGCCCTAGTTCCACCTGCTATTTGGGTCAAAGTGTCTACTGCATTTCTCAAATTCATAGTATTTTTGTTTTTTCACACTATGAAAAGCAGAATGCGATAATAAAACAATTTGTATAGCTGAATTATATAATTTTATAAAATATTCTATTATTCTTATAAAGAAAAGGTAAGAAAATGAAAAAGCATAAATATATAATTTATGCCACAAAAAAGATACACAACTCATAAGATACCTATTGTAGATAAGATACGCAACTTGTGCTCTAGGGCTGACCCAACCAGAACTGAACGGTTTTTTGTCTATTGTTGCTTCTAAGTACTGTACACAATTTTAAAAATTATTCATGAATCTTCATGTGTAAATATGATTTTTGAACAGTTGTTCTCCAAAATGCTAAACATATTTCTGTTCAGGAAATATGAAACATATTACTTCACTCCTGAACTAATATTTATTTATTTAATTTATTTATTTATTAGTTTGTCAAACATGTACAAGATAGCAGGTATGACTATAAACATGGACATGAATGAAGGAATGAATACAAATAAATGGGGACAGTAGGACAGGGACGGTAGGCACGCTGGTGCGTTTATGCACGCCCCCTTTACAGACCTCTTAGGAATGGGGTAAGGTCCACAGTAGACAGTTTAAGGTATGATTTTACAGGGGTGAAATCCAGCAGGTTCTGACAGGTTCTGGAAAACCGGTAGCAGAAATTTTGAGTAGTTCGGAGAACCAGCAAATACCACCTCTGGCTGGCCCAAGAATGAGATGGGAATGGAGATTTTGCAGTATCCTTCCCCTGCCACGCCCACCAAGCCACGCCCACCAAGCCACGCCACACCCACCAAGCCATGCCCACAGAACCAGTAGTAAAAAAAATTGGATTTCACCACTGGTATTATATATAGTCTTACATGCAACTGGCCCTTTTAGGGCAACCATAATGCTGATCACTGTTCCCTCTAAGGAATGTAAGCGAGAGAACGCCGCGCGGAAGTTTCCAACTTCCACGTGATATTTTCTAATGGTAGAGGTTGCGCACCTGCGCGGCCGCGCAGATGAAAAGAGAACGCCACGCGGCAGTTTCTAACTGCCACGCACCGTTTTCTGATATTACAGGGAACATTGATGCTGATGCGACCCTCAATGAAATTGAGTTTGACACCCCTGACTTATAGGATCCCTGAGATCAATGCATGCAACGAGGAAGCTGATCTAAAGAACTGTGCATTGCGAGCAAAATAACATAAGAGGGTCAAGTTGCAGGTTGAAAGGAAGAACCATTTCATGATACTTAATGACAGGATCAGCCCCGTGGCAAAGAAAGAGAGGAAAGCAGGAAGTTGTAGGGAAAAGAAAAGAAAAAAGATTCCTCCTGTGGAAGATACTTGGGAAATCTGCTTCAAGCTCCAAGCATTGCAAAAGTTCAAACATTGATTGACTTTTCCGGTATGTGACCCAGAACGTCCTAAGAAAAAGGTTTCTCACTCCACTCTTGATTTAGAATGAGTAACGCCCCTTTCGTGATTGGCAGAGCTGGAAATCATACCTCAATCAGCATAACCAAAGGATTTCCAAAGCCAAGAGTCAACTTGCCCAAATCTACACCTACGCTAGCATTACACAAGTGTCGGCTTTCTGCCCGAATGGACAGTCAGAATAAACATTGGAACTGTCACCTTTACAAAGTACACCAGACAGGAAACACAGGAACAGATAAGTTAAAGCTATTTTATTGTAAAACTACATTAGCAGAACATTGCAAGTTTGAAAGTACAATTCTGCGATTGTCATCTTTATAGACTGATAACTTAGGGAGGGTCTGTTGTTCTGTTCTGTTCTGAGCCTCTTGCTCCCTCCACTCTGCAGCTGCGGGCTGTGCTCTCTCTTATCTGACTGTTCCCTAGGCAGCATCTCTTCTCTCTGTCTCCCAAGGACGTTCCCACATACAGGAGCACCCCAGGGGCGGGTTCCTCTTACCTGCCTACCGGTGCGCTGCGCACTCATCATCTCATTTCACGTGCGTGCACGCTCGCTACGCGTGCGCATCCCCTCGCACGAGTTTGCTTCCCGCACATGCGCAGAAGCAAAATCTTGCGAAGGGACACACGTGCGCGCGAGATTTTGGTGATTTTTTGCGCATGCATGGAAGCAAAAAATTGCCGAAATCTCTCTTGCGCGCGTGTCCCCTCACAAGATTTTGCTTCCGCACATGCGCAGGAAGCAAAAAAAGCCCAAACATTCCAGAAAAAAGATGGTGCCACACAGCGGACCGGCGAAGATGGCACCGGAGCCGTCGCGCGCAAATTGCACAATCGGCCGGCTGCTACCGGTGTGACAGAGTCGACCACACCGGTAGGAACCCACCACTGGAGCATCCCCACTTTTTTTAGCTTTTCCTTCTTTCCTAATAACTGAAATTCCCCAATAACACAGAATCGGTTATCTCAGCTGCCAAATGCTTCATTAAAAATTTACACATAGCAAACATCTGAAGACTCTTACTCCTCCCCCCTTGCTTTTCCTGACTTTTCCCCTTGCAGTATACGTAAATGACATTACCTTTCGGCCAGCTTCATTGTTGTGCAGATTCATTGCCGCTCTGGCGTCTTGCCCTGTTTCGAGGGCATCCACAAACTGCTTGGATATGGCTTCCCCAAAGCCCACATTGTCACTGCAGCCTCCCCACAGCCATCCTTGGCCTCCTGCAGAGACAAATGTGTCACCCGACTGTTAGATGAGATCAGGGGTGGGCTGCTGGGTGTTCGCAGGGGTTCGGGAGAACCTCTAGCTAAGATTCTGTGCAGAATCGGAGAACCCCCCAAATCCCACTCTAGGCTGGCCCTGCTCACCCCACCCCGCCCCTCCCAGGAGTCCCCACGTGGCCCGTTTTGGATGCAGGTAAGTGCAGGCCTTGCGCGGAGGCTTGGGGAGGGCGAAAAACGGGCATACTGGAAGTTTGGGAAGGCTGGAAATGGGCCCGTTTCCGGCCTCCAGAGGGCCTCCAGAGCCTGGGGAGGCAGTTTTCGCCCTCCCAGAGACTCAAGAAAAACCTCTGGAGCGCGGGGAGGGCAAAAACACCCCCCTGCCATGGTGCAGGAGGCCAACTAGGCCACGCCCACCCAGCAACGGGGCAGAGAACTCCTTGCTAAATTTTTTGAAGCCCACCCCTGGATGGGATCCATCAGTGGGTGTGCTAAGAACAGCATCAGATCTGGCTGAAGCCCAGAATTCAAGGCTTCTTCAAGGGGATTCAGAATACACGTTCATCCTTCTGGACCCAAATCCCATCCATTCCAAGTTTTGACTCCTCCTGAATTACTGTTCTGCTAAGAGTACCAAGTCATACGTAAGAAAAACAGGCAATGTCTTTATCCTCCATTTATACAAAATGTCACTGTAGGGAAGGGAATCATCCTGACAAAGAGGCCTCTCCTTTTTTTTCTCCCCACAAAGTGTGGGATATTATTTTAGGTTTTAGTTATTTAATTAGTCCAGCAATAAACTGGCAATCTTTCATAGCATTCAAACTGGGGCATGGCTGGTCTATTCCAGTTCACTTCCTTTTTCTTCTTAGTCAGATGTTTGATCTAAACAGCTAAAAAAAAAAAACTGCAATGCAATTCTGAAATTAAGCTGTCTTAAGATATAGAGGATTTTAATTTTAAGGGACGAATCCATGCAACAGTTCTAAGTTAGTTTAGCCAGAAAAAAGTCTTATTGTATATCAGACTAACAATTATATTCCAGAGATTTTAAAAAATTTGCATGGAACCATCAGGTCTTTAATTTCCTACAGGAAATAAAATTTCCTTTAATTTATGAAACCGTATTTCTTTTGACTTTTCTTCTCATTTCTCATCAAGGAGAAGCATTAACAGAGTATCTTTTTACCTTTTTCCTTCCTCACTGTCTACGGAGTCTTAAATTTGACTATTTATACCTCCTTGCTCATTTTGCATTTCCCAATGTCTGAAGTTTTACCCTAGAAATTTAAATCTGCATATAAACTAAGAAAGTTAGCTCCAAAACGTTTGCACTATTTTCAGTGAAATTTGGTCCATTTGTTCTCCTCCTCCTCCTTCTCCTCCTCCTCCTCCTCCTCCTCCTCTGCATATTTCAACTCATTTTGCTAGGGTGGGGGAAAGATGCAGCCACTTACCGTATTTTCCGGAGTATAAGATGCACCTTTTTCCTCCCTAAAAGTGGCTGAAAATTTGGGTGCATCTTATACTTCAAATGTAGCTTTTTTTCCAGCTCTAACTAGTGCTAACAGATCTTCCCAGCTCTTACCTTGCAGGCTTTTTCATTGTTACTCTCTCCAAAGAATGTTTTTCCAGCACTAAGACTTTGCAGAATTTTTTTCATTGCTCTACTTGCTCTGAATAAGTTTTTTTCTAGCCCTAACCAGGTGCTAACGATCTTCCCAGCTCTTACTGGCTTGCAGGTTCTTTCATTGTTATTCTCTCAGAAGAAGGTTTTTTTAAGTCCTAACCAGGAGATAAAATAATGTGCTGAAGCTGACCAGACTAAGGACGCTAGCCAGATGAATACCTGGTAGGCAGATTGTTTTCCCCTATTTTCCTCCCCAAAAACTAAGGTGCGTCTTATACTCCGGTGCGTCTTATACTCCGAAAAATACGGTATGCTTTTTCCATGCCAATCAATGGGGAAATCAGTTTTAAGAACATCTCCTGATCAGGGGTGGGTTTCTCTTACCTTCCCTACCGGTTCAGAAGTGCGTGCGTCGCGTCAGAAGTGTGGACGTGCACGCATGTTACATCCGGGTTCTGACCCTCTGCGCATGTGCAGAAGCCTTTGCGCATGCGCAGAGGGTTCGTTGCCAGCCGCTTTCAAGCAGTGGCAACCGGGGAACCAGTTTGGGGGCGTGGCAAACCAGCCATCACTACCGGTTCGGCGAACAGGGTCAAATTTCCGCTACCAGCTCGTGTGAACCAGTAGCAACTCACAACTGCTCCTGATCTGAGCAACCATTTGATAACTTTATTGCCCTACATTGCGCAGGGCTGTCTTAACAGCATTATGGGCCCCCGGGCAAAGCAGTGTACTGGGGCCCCTATGACAACTACTCACAGGAATAAAAATGTGAATGGCCGATAAAATTAAACGTATATTTGCCTGTTAGTATTAATTTTAAAAATGCAGTAAAATGTAATAAATACGTTGCTGTATTTATATGATACAAGGTGCATTGAAGGGTGAACATACACAGATTAGTATGGGGCCCCTATGCTTGTGGGGCCCATGGGCAAGTGCCCATCAGGCCCATGCGTTAAGACAGCCCTGACATTGTGGAAATATCTTGACTAACCAAGCCAGTAAATAGGAGAAAAAAGTTGCAGCCTTAGTGCATAAAAAAAGAATTATCATTACTGGGCTTTAGCCCAGAAAGGAGGGGGGGGTGTATAACTTGGATAAGATACCTGCATAGCTATATAAATATCACCTGCTTTCAGGTTTCTGCTCACAGAGAAGTTCTAAAAAGAACCATGTAAATAGGAGACATTTTGCCTGCACCTGTTATTTTAAAGGCTTTTGAGTGTGTCATCCATGTTTAAAATACATCAACTGTTCTCTTTCCTCTGTTTTTTTTTTAGAAAGAAGTTTAGTATGGCGAGAGGTGGGTGGAGAAAGGCCCTACGTAGAGAGGAAATGTGCTGTTGAGGTCACTTCTTACCAAACTGTCCATTGCGAGAATCATCACATCCACAATTGTCAAAGTCCCCAAGGCTGCAGTTTCGCGTCAATGTGTACATGACCCCAGCTGAGCTGATTGCATGAACAAAAGCGGTCTCTCGGTTAGCTGTGAAATAATTACACAACAACTTAGCCAAAGAAACTGCAACTTAGGAGAAAACAGCAGAATCTACGAGATATATTTTTTTAGCTTTGTAAGTCTATCAGATGCTTTTGTTTTCAATTGAAAGTCCAGTCCAGGATTCATGTGACAGGAAAATAATTTTCACTGAAATATGTTGTTAAATAAATAATGCTGTGGGGAAAGCAGCATTTTAATAGTTGTTTATAGTAATTTTATTTTTATTTTTAAAGATTTAGCTCCCACTAATGCACACAAGCTGCTTTCATACAGCTCAAATAAAAAGCTACTGAAGAAAATATTTTAAGGGTATTTTTGACATTTTCTCTTATCCTGCACAGTTTTGTCCTAAAATAAGAAATAGGAGTTTACCATTCCTAAATTATCAGTGGCCTCGTTAAGTGTCTGCTCATATGTACCGTATTTTTCGGAGTATAAGATGCACCTTTTTCCTCCCTAAAAGTGGCTGAAAATTTGGGTGCGTCTTATACTTCGAATGTAGCTTTTTTTTTTTCCAGCCCTAACTAGGTGCTAACAGATCTTCCCAGCTCTTACCTTGCAGGCTTTTTCATTGTTACTCTCTCCAAAGAACGTTTTTCCAGCCCTAAGTCTTTGCAGAATTTTTTTTCATTGCTCTACTTGCTCCGAATAAGTTTTTTTCTAGCCCTAACCAGGTGCTAACGATCTTCCCAGCTCTTACTGGCTTGCAGGTTCTTTCATTGTTACTCTCTCAGAAGAAGGTTTTTTTAAGTCCTAACCAGGGGATAAAATAATGTGCTGAAGCTGACCAGACTAAGGACGCTAGCCAGATGAATACCTGGTAGGCAGATTTTTTTCCCCTATTTTCCTCCCCAAAAACTAAGGTGCGTCTTATACTCCGAAAAATATGGTAATTGGATTTCCCAGTTTGTTAAAAGAAAAAAGAGATATCAGTGGCTTTAGGTCAGAAGAAAATAGTTGAAAAATCTGCTGGCCGGCTCTTTCCCTGACAATTGGCAGTAGCTTATAGAAAGATGGTAGGAGTGGGCAAGGAAGTTCTCAACAGGCCTTACACTCAAGCCCTCTGGACTGACAGAACTATGCAGAATGTAACAAATGCTTATTATGTTCTGTAATTCTGTAATTGCTTCCTTCAGTTAAGTGCTTGTTCAGTCCAATATTTACTTTTAATGGAATTACTCAATGTTACCGAATAACAAAGTTGGAAGGGACCTTGGAGATCTTCTGGTCTAATGCCCTGCTCAAACAGAACTTATTTATTTATTTTATTTATTTATTTATTTGTCAAACAGGTATAGAATAGTAGTAGTTTGTATAAACATAAGTAAAAAGTAACGATAAAAGAGGACAATAGGACAGTAGGACAGGGACAGTAGGCACAGTGGTGCGCTTATGCACGCCCCTTACAGACCTCTTAGAAACGGGGAGAGGTCGACTGTAGACAGCCTAAGGTTAAAGTTTTTGGGGTTTGGGGAAGAAACCACAGAGTCAGGTAGTGCATTCCAGGCATTGATCACTCTGTTGCTGAAGTCGTATTTTCTGCAGTCAAGTTTGGAGCGGTTTACATTTAGTTTGAATCTATTACGAACTTATGGAACTTAATGGAACTTATACCATTTCAGAAAAATGGCTCTCCAATCTCTTCTTAAAAACCTCCATTATTTACCCATGTAATATGACTGTAGTATTATTTATCCTATTATCTTCTTTACTCCCCCTCTTATTTGCATTGTTTGATTATCACTGTTCTGTTGCTTTGCATATACACTGAAAGCATCTACACCAGAGACAAATTCCTTGTGTATCTAATCACACTTCTTGACCAAATAAAGTATTCAATTTTGGTTCAATTGAAGTGATGGAGCACCCACAACGTCTGAAGGCAAGCCGTTCCACTTCATATGTTTTAGCCTTCAGCCCTTTAATCATCCTTGTTGCTCTTCCCTGCACTCTTTCTAGAATCTCAACATCTTTTTTATATCACGGCGACCAAAACTGGATGCAGTATTCTAAGTAAATATGGTCTTACCAAGGCAATATAAAGTGGTACTAACACTTCACGTTATCTTGATTCTATCCAGGGGTGGGTTCTGTCTTACCTCGCTGCCAGTTCGCTCCTTGACGCGACGTGCGGGTGCACTTTGTGCGTGGATGTGCGCATGCACTGTGCTAAAAAACCAGCTGCTGCGCATGCGCAGAAGCAAAAAACAGCTCTGTGCGTGCGCAGAAGCAAAAAACAAGATGGCAGCGCCTATAGTGCCACCGAGAGAACTGGTTCGTGGGCGTGGCAGGCCTGGGTCGCTGCCGGTTCCAGTGACCCAGGCCACCAAGTTACTACCGGTTCCATAGAACCGGTCCAAACCAGGAGGAACCCACCTCTGATTCTATTTATTTATGTAGCCTAGGATTACAATGGCTTTTTTGGCAGTTGCATTCACACTTCATTAGTTAAAAGGGATTTTAATACTGAGAAAGGAATACAAATCTATCTGTATCAAATAACAAATGGCTATTGAGCCTCAGTGGTGCAGTGCTTAGAATGTGGCACTGCAGGCTACTTCTGCTGACTGCCGGCTGCCTGCAATTTGGCAGATCAAATCTCATCAGGCTCAAGGTTGACTCAGCCTTCCATCCTTCCGAGGTGGGTAAAATGAGGACCCAAGTTGTTGGGGGCAATATGCTGACTCTGTAAACCGCTTAGAGAGGGCTATAAAGCACTGAGAAGCGGTATATAAGTCTAAGTGCTATTGCTATTGCTATGTATACCACTATCCTGTTATTTGCTGAGTCACCTAGCTCAACATGCTTCACTTACTTACATCAGCAACCTCCATGTTTTCTCCTGTCCACAGACTGCTCATGAACACATTTTTAAAAACTAATCTTGTTTCTTAAAGGACCTCACTTTAAGCTTTTCTCCAGTCAGAGGACTGTCCATTTATTTCTGCCTTAGGCTTCTTGTTCTTTAACTAGTAGGCAAATTGGTTATGGCTATGGACCATAGCAATGTCTTCTTGGGATAAAATTACCTGCAATTTAAAAGAAATACACACCTGCAGGACCAGGGGTGGGTTCCTCCCAGTTTGGACCGGAGCTGTGTTTCGGGCTGATTCCTGCTTCTGAGCATGCACGGAAGCCAAATTGCATGAGGGGGAGCACATGCGTGCACGAGGGGATGCACGTGCGTGCACGAGGGGACATGCGTGTGTACACAAGGGGACGCGCGTGCTTGCATGAGGGGATGCGTGTGCGTGCACAAGGGGACACATACACGTGCACGAGCGGAGCACACGCGTGAAATGTTGTGATGCAAACCAGTGGTGAAGGTAAGTGGAACCCACCCCTGTGCAGGACACAACAGTACCCAAGAAGTAGCAAGCAACATTGTATTCCATAAGGAACTCTATCTTTATCAGACTCCAGCAGAGAAATATCATGCCGTACATCATAGAAAGGCAATATAATTTGGTTCATAGCTAATGGAAGTCGTCCCCCCTATCATTATTCTTACCACTGCGAAGGCCTCCATGGCTGGAGAGTTGCAAAGCTCTCTCAGGACAGTTCCAACGATCCCAAGCAAACTGGAACTTGCATTCCTCGATGCCACTCTGTGCACCAGCTGCAACACTGCTGGAGTAGATGAGGTATGCCTGGAAGGGGAGGATGGTCAAAACAAGGAGCTTCCAGGAAAATGGCTAAAATCAACAACATTCCCATTTTCCCAAAACAATTTTTAGGCAAAACGCTGGTATGAGGTACATTTGCAATGGGCAGGGAGTGGGAGGAGGATGAGCCCTTCCTACACTCAGGAAGCAGGGAGTAGCTCGTGATGGGCCAAGCAGAGTGTTTCCATCTCCTCTAAGAAGTTTAACAGTAATGAATTTTTTTAAAAAAAATAACTATTAGCTGACCAAAATATATTCAGAAGATCAGAGGTGGGTTCCTGCCTGTTTTTGCCGGTGCGGTTAATAGCTGTTGTTCGGCGCAGAGCCAAAGACGCTGCTGCCGTTCACGGTGCGGGAGCTTTCCCCAGGCGCTTTCCCCACCCGCATGGATGCTGCCAATTGCGTTCTTTTGCCCTCTGCGCATGCAGAACGCTTTGCGCATGCGCAGAGGGCAAAAGAATGCAAACAGCGGCGTCCAGGCGGGCGGGGAAAGTGCCCGGGGAAAGCCCCCGTGCCGCGAATGGCAGCAGCATCTTAGGCTCTGCGCCGAACAACAGCTATTAACCGCACCAGCAGGAACCCACCTCTACAGAAGATGTCAATTTTTAACCAAATATCTCATTGAAGAGCCAGAATTTTACAATCTTCTTAACAGTACAGTATTGGCTCTGAAGGATTTCCTGGCAAAACATGCTGCTAGGAAGATGCAATGAAAAGGAAAAAGCAGGAACCTGGGGCTTTATGAAACTAGAGATCTAAAATGGGGTACACATACCAACCAAAGCATATTAGAACTGATATGAAAGCACTAGGCTGCTAAATAAAAACCATCTGATAGCCCAGTATAATTCAGCCAGTAAACATCATATAGTGGAAACACCAGGCTCCCACGAGCAGCCTACACTAGCTCGTGTTTTTGAACAAATTCCGTGTACATGAATCACAGTAATTTACACTGAATGATCTGGAGCATTAATTATTGGGGCAAGGCAGTGGTGGGTTCCTACCGGAGCTGTCCGATGCGTAGCTCCAGTAGGGAGCGGCCGATTGCGCAATTTACGTGCGACCGCTCCAGTGCTGTCTCCGCCGGTCCGTTGCGCGTGTCGCCATCTTTTTGTGAGAATTTTTGGGCTTTTTTGCTTCTGCGCATGCGCAGAAGCAAAATCTCACCAAAATCTCTCTCGCGCGCGTGTCCCCTCACAAGATTTTGGTGAGATTTTGCTTCTGCGCATGTGCAGAAGCAAAATCTCACCAAAATCTTATGCACGCGCATGTCCCCTCGTGAGATTTTGGCAAGATTTTGCTTCTGCGCATGTGCAGAAACAAAATCGCGCAAGGGGGCGTGTGCGCGTAGCGAATGCACACGCGCCCAAAACGTGGAGATGCGCGCGCAGTGCACCAGTATTGGTAAGTGAGCAACCCGCCCCGGGGCAAGGCATATATTTTGTAGGAACAGTTTTACTATAAAGAAGTTGAGGTCTCCCGCTTGAGCAGAGAGTTGGACTAGAAGACCTCCAAGGTCCCTTCCAACTCTGTAATTCTGTTCATATTCTATTAAATTAACACCATTAGCAGCCAGATTCTGGGTTGTGCATAACATGTGTCAGTTGACAGCCAATCTCACTATTACCGTTTACAAGCCAATTTTCCCGCTGCCACTACAGGATTAATGGCACAGACGTGTCCACAATTTAATTAAATTAAATAATTACACAGGGTTCTCTTCTTTGGAGTAGGGATTTTAAAAAGTAGAAACAGTTTTCTTGCTTTCTGCAAGTCAAGTTTAGCTTGCAAATATCCAGACACGTATTTATCAAATCTGGGAAGGAGGAAAGAAACAAGCTCCAGATGATTTGTGCTTCTTGGAATTAGGAATGGAGATCAAAGGGAATGCACTTACCTTGGGACCAGTCATCAGGAAATTATTCACTGACCTGGAAGAGAGAAAAAACTTCATCAATGGAGAGCAGCAAAGGGAATGTCTGGAATTTCACTGCACTGTCCCAGTTCATCCCCCTCCTTCACCCCTCCTGGCCAACCTGCAGAGATCTCCCTCCTGCACCTCATCACACATGACAATTGCCCCCCCATTAGCTAAGGCTTGTAGGGACTAATCTCTCTATCCTGGTCTAGAGCCTCATCAAATTTTGAGAAATTAATGTCTGAGTTTTTAAAATATTTTATTTTTGAAAGCAGGCCTGGATAAAAAAAAATTGAATCTCTCTCTCTCTCTCTCTCTCTCTCTCTCTCTCTCTCTCTCTCTCTCTCTCTCTCTCTCTCTCTCTCTCTCTCTCTCTCTCTCTCTCTCCCTCCCTCCCTCCCTCCCTCTCTCTCTCTCTCTCTCTCTCTCTCTCCCTCTCTCTCCCTCTCTCTCCCTCCCTCTCCCTCTCCCTCTCCCTCTCCCGAATCCACCTCACAGGGTTGTTATGAGAAAAATTGGAGGAGTACTAACTATGGTAATGCACAACACAGAAAAGTCACAGCTATTTAACTATTTGGTTCAGTCTCTTAACAACAACAGCAACAAAAAGTGACCAGAAAATTAAGAAAAGCAGGATGAAAGGACAGATATGCAGCAGTGGTGGGTTTCTACCAGTTCGGACCGGTTTGGACGAACCGATAGCAGCAGCGGTTGGAGGCTCCGCCCACCCACCCAGACGTCATCACGGATGTTCTGTGCATGCGCAGAAGGTTCTGCACATGTGCAGAAGCATCACACGCACACTCCCATTCCCGAACCGGTAACAAACTTAAGTGAAACCCACCATTGATATGCAGGTGTGTATCATAGCTACATATCCAAGTATCATAGCAAGGATGAACTTCGTGACCAAATTCAAAAATATGATACAATCAATTTATTCGAAACAATTGGCTAGTATTATAGTAAACGGCGAATGTACAGATAAATTTGAAATCAAAAAAGGAGTTAGACGGGGATGCCCACTATCTCCTATTTATATTAACTTTGGAAACCCTATTGATAAAAATAAGAGAAGAGCAAGAAATCAAAGGACTAACTATTAGGAAGGAAGAATATAAGATCCAAGCCTTTGCCGACGATCTGGCCTTTATAATAGAAGGTCCACTTGACTCAGGACCGAAATTAATAAAATTAATTGAAGAATTTGGAGAAGTTGCGGGACTTAAAATAAACAAAAACAAAACGAAAATTATAACCAAGTATCATAGCTACATAGCCAAGGAACAGTTCTTTACTTCAAATGTTCAAATCTCCAGGACCAAATAAATCACATTCATACAGGAAGAACAAAACTGTACAATGGCATACAGAATTTCCCCCCCCCCTCTAATTGTGTATTTCATTGAGTTCCTAAGTGAACAGAACTCTTCCTGCCAAAATTTACAACCAGTCCTTTCTCAGTCTATAAATTCTATCAAAATGACTAAAACAACATTACTAGCCCAAACGCCTAATACTGGGACTATGTAGAAGAAACAAGATGCAACATAAAATATAGTCTGTTTAAATATTAATAAACACCTGGAAAATAAATCCACTCCATTGAATCGATCTCTGTAACAGAAAATAACAACAGCTTAACATTGCTAGCTCAGAAATCCTAAGGTAGCCGGTATAGAAAAGTGTGGACCTACTTCAGGCCGTCCTTGCAGCAGACTGGCCTGACCTGTGCTGTCCTTTGTAGCAGCAAAGAATACTCCATGTGGCATAAGACAACCAGGACTGGTGACTCTTTCCCCTTGAACTGAGAAGTGCTTTGTGAAAGTCTTAATTAACAAAAGCTGGATGGGTAGAAGTCAATAATTATGAGCCCATCTGTTGGCAGCCATGGTCCCTAGAATGTAGCAGCTTTGAATTTAAGAGAAGTAAATAAATTTTACAGAAAACTTTCTGATAATAAGAGTCATGCAGCAGTGGAGCCAGATACTCGTGGGATGGGGGCTTCTTCTCATGAAATGGTTATGTGAAGGGTGCAGATATCAGAGAATCTGCAATTTGGATTCCTGCACTTAGCCTAAATTGGTGTTTCTCCACCTTATGGAAAAACATGTTATTTTCTGTTAACTACCATATTTTTCGGAGTATAAGACGCACCAAAGTATAAGATGCACCTTAGTTTTGGGGGAGGAAAACTAAGGAAAAAAGGCCTCTGCCTCCCAGCAATTTGCCAAACAGCAAACAGCACAGATGATATACACTTTGCTGTGTATTTCTGTGCATGTGTGCTTGACCCATAGAAATAGCAAAGAATTGGAGAAATGTACATTATGGCAGTATATTAATCCCAGAAAGTTTTCTTAAATGTAATCACACTGACTCCTCCCAATTATTTAAATAGATCTACTCCAAACATGACTAAGTCAGGGTTTAATTCAGCTGCCTTATTTTAATACTAATACTTAATACTAAAACAGGACATTTCAGATTATACTTTTACAGATTTTTAAAATTGATGTGGCTTTCTGGAAGGCTTTCTGCTATTTAAAAGAAGATACAATAGCACTGGGCCTCTTCAGAGCAAGCATTTATTTTAAAAAGCTTCTTCATTTTGTTAAGTTGTCTAGAACAATAATAAAGCAGTCTTTAAAAAATAAGTCTTATAATTTGAACACTCTACAAACATTTAACAAAATGACATATTAACAGAATCTGCCTCTACCTAGGATAGAATCACAACCTCCTGACTGTGAGGCAAGAGATGTTTCCTCTAGGCTACAGTAGCTGTAGCTTACTGTCTTGCAATTTCAGCAATGTAAGATTGCCAGCAGTTTATCTCCCAGCATTTTGTCTCATTACAGCCACCTTAGTTAGTTTCATTTTACCATGTGGCTTGAAAGCCTCTGTCAGCTGTAGATCGGGAGGCAAGTAATCTTTTAGTGTGCTAATAAGGCTTCTGTTTCTGTTCTGTTTGCTGCAAAGAGGTAAATTGTTGGCAGGCAGAGGCCAAAGGATGGGGGTGGCTGGGTGGGGCTGCATTCGGTGTATAAGACACACCCAAATTTTCACCCTCTTTTTGAGGGTAAAAAGGTGCATCTTATACTCCGAAAAATATGGTACTTTAAGATGGGTGGACTTCAATTCCCAGAGTTCTTCAGCCAGCATTGTTTGCCCTGTCAGGCAATTAAAAGGCATAGTTGACCTAAGAATAGCTAGAGTTAAATTATTATATGCTGAGGTTATGTCATGGAGAAACACAAATTGTTATGCTCTGATAATATGTCATGGTTCATTAGCAATCTTCTAGAACATTGTTTATTGACATAGCCCAATAATTTGATAACTTAGTTAATTGCAGTAAGTTCCATATATGTTCTGTATTTCCCAAAGTTTTAATTCTCTATGGAGAATTTTGTACGGAGAATTCCTTGGTTTGTGAAATCTTTTAAAGATCTTGGAATAATTGTTCCAGGAAAAAATTCTATGTTTGTAAATGTAAATCTTTTAAAATGTTGAACTCAGAGTAATACAGCAAGGTAAAGGTAAAGGTTCCCCCGCACATGTGTGCTAGTCGCTTCCAGCTCTAGGGGGTGGTGCTCATCTCCATTTCAAAGCCAAAGAGCCAGCGCTGTCCAAAGACGTCTCCGTGGTCATGTGGCTGGCATGACTAAATGCCGAAGGCGCACGGAGTGCTGTTACCTTTCCACCAAAGTGGTCCCTATATTTCTACTTGCATTTTTTACGTGCTTTTGAACTGCTAGGTTGGCAGAAGCTGGGACAAGTAACAGGAGCTCACTCCATTACGCGGCGCTAGGAATTCGAACCGCCAAACTGCCGGCCTTCTGATCGACAAGCTCAGCGTCTTAGCCGCTGAGCCACTGCAGCCCATAGTAATACAATATGGCTATACAAATAAATAGGTGGTTAATGATCCTAAGAGGCAACTAAAAGAAATGTTACAAAGTACCACATAAATGCAGAGAATTATTCTGTAATGGGAAGAATAGATGCTGGCTGGGGAACTCTGGGAGTTGAAGTCCACACATCTTAAAGTTGCTGGGGTTGAGAAACACCAGGTGGTGTTTAGATGGTGCAAGAGGAGAAATGCTAATATATGGGAGGCTTGCTTAGGGAGTGACTGTCCAGCGGTGATCATAGGTTGAAAATGCTGAAAGGGGTGGGGGTGGGTCAGGAGTGGGTTCCTCTTACCTGGCTACCAGTGCGCTGCACACGCACCATCACGTTTCACACACGTGCACTCGCTACATGCGCGTGTCCCCTCACACAATTTTGCTTTCGCACATGCGCAGGAAGCAAAAAATCACCAAAATCTCACGAGGGGACGTGTGTGCACGTGTGATTTCAGCAATTTTTTGCTTCCGCGCATGCGCAGAAGCAAAAAATCACCAAAATCTCACGCGCATGAGCATCCCCTCATGAGATTTTGCTTTCGCTCATGCGCAGGAAACAAAAAAAGGCCAAAATTTCAGGAAAAAAGATGGCGCCGCGTGACGGACTGGCGAAGACAGCACCGGAGCCGTCACGTGCAAATTATGCAATCGGCGGGTCCCTACCGGAACAGCGCACGACCACACCGGTAGGAACCCACCACTGGGGTAGGTGCATGTAGGGCTTTCACTACGGCACTGCCTGTATTGCTTCCCCCCCCCACGCCCTTTCAATTATTCTGCTGGTTTTTCATCACTTCTACATCACCATAGTGCCTACATGGAAAATGGGGGGAATCTCCTCCTACCCGGTTCCTTTGCAGATCTAGACTTGCTGGCTTAGGAGGTAGCATGAACCCAGTGGAGCTGAGGAGAAGGAGAACTTTCTCTGGTTTACTTGGGGCATGAGGAGGAAGAGGAAGCAGAGTCCTGCTCTTCCCATGTGTTTGAGGAGGATTCCTGTATTCCTCTATTGCAGAGGAGATTGTCAAGAACAGGTGGCAATTACCCCAAATAGGTATGGATTGTAAAGGGCAAGCCTTGCCAAGATAATTTTACCTCATTTGAAAAAAAAACCTATGGGAATGATATATGTATTATATACCCTAATTTAAATATCCCACTAATGAAGTGGACACAAACTAGGTGTCAACTTGCAAAGCTTTCCTGACCTGCTCCCGAGTTGCCATAGGCAAGGGGATGGGAAATCGCGCCTCACAGCTGCACCGAGGAATTCGCAACTCAGTCAAAACAAAACATATCCTAGCTGGCCAAAGTCAAGGCCATCTCCATGGAGACCTGCAATTGCAGGAGGGAGTGACTTCTACAATCCGCGAAATTGCTTCATTGGGGAATGTGACTGGTGACACACACCCTGGGGAGGAGGGGGAAACCGGGTCAGAGGCAAGGCGCGAACTGGGTGGAGTCAGAGCTAGCTTCACCTAGGTCGTGCCGACCTGGTGCTCCTAATAAACAACTGAACTTTTCTTGCAAAATGGCTTGAGACTCCTGCTTTTATTGGAGCACTGGTCGGAACCCTGACACTAGGCCAAAAATTGTATCCCAAGAGTGCTATGGGCTCACTGAAGAAATATCACAATGACCATTTCTATGTCCTTTACTCAATATTAGTGTTTTAAATGAAAAAGCTGGAGGCAATATTGGCTTATGGAAACTGCAAGTATACAAAATTGGTGGCCCAACTAACACCGCAGGAGACAGGTTTCAAATTAAATACAATCTTGATGGGTTGGGAAAAGAGGATGAAAGTAATAGAATGAAACTTGATAGAAGTGCTTCACTTAAGGAAAAAAAGATAAAGAATGGGGTGGGTAAAAACCACACTTTCTATTAATATTTAAAAAAATAAATGAAATACCGTATTTTTCGGAATATAAGACGCACCGGAGTATAAGACGCACCTTAGTTTTTGGGGAGGAAAATAGGGGAAAACAATCTGCCTACCAGGTATTCATCTGGCTAGCGTCCTTAGTCTGGTCAGCTTCAGCACATTATTTTATCCCCTGGTTAGGACTTTAAAAAACCTTCTTCTGAGAGAGTAACAATGAAAGAGCATGCAAGCCAGTAAGAGCTGGGAAGATCGTTAGCACCTGGTTAGGGCTAGAAAAAAAACTTATTCAGAGCAGCTTCAGCACATTATTTTATCTCCTGGTTAGGACTTAAAAAAACCTTCTTCTGAGAGAGTTACAATGAAAGAGCCTACAAGCCGGTAAGAGCTGGGAAGATAGTTAGCACCTGGTTAGGGCTAGAAAAAAACTTATTCGCGCAAGAAGAGCAATGAAAAAAAATTCTGCAAAGACTTAGGGCTGGAAAAACATTCTTTGGAGAGAGTAACAATGAAAAAGCCTGCAAGGTAAGAGCTGGGAAGATCTGTTAGCACCTAGTTAGGGCTGGAAAAAAAAGCTACATTCAAAGTATAAGACGCACCCAAATTTTCAGCCACTTTTAGGGAGGAAAAAGGTGCATCTTATACGCCGAAAAATACGGTACTTTATTTTGGAATTGTAGTTGATTGAAAACTAAACATGAGCCAGCAAAAATATGCGGCTACCAAAGAAGAAGATATTAGTTTAGGCTTCATCAAAAGAAAAATAATTCCAAATTCCACTTTCAAGTATTTTCCCCTCTTCTGGACATCATACTTTAAGAGGGGTTCAGAGAAAATGGAGGAGGCTTGGGGATGGATAATAAAGATGATCTGGGGACTAGGAACCAAGACCTATGGAGAAACACCTAGCCATATTTAGTTTTGAGAAAGGATTGGTGAACATTCTTTAAATTTATGGAAACATGTCCCATGGAAGGAGATCAGAACCTGCTTTCTTCTTCCAAGCTGGATTTAAGGTATTAAAAAGCAGATTCTGATTTAAAGTTTCCTTGCTGTAAGAGCAGTTCAACAGAGGAATGAATTATCCAGAGAAGCAGTGGCCATCCCTTCCCTAGAGGTGCTCAAGTGCGGGGCTAGACAGCCTTCTGTCTGAGATGCTTTCATTTAAATTCCTGCAATGAATGGGGCGGGGGGCCGGGTTTGGCCGCCACGGCTTTCATGACTCCTTGCTATGCTAGGGTTCTATGATTATATAATTAATCATTTACCTACGTGCTAATAACCTCACTGGCTTGATCCTACAGCTGCCATGCCTTTTTATCATTCCCTGCAAAAATGCACTTTAAATATCATTAGGATATTGTAATAGTATTAAATAATGTTTTAGTGAGTCCCAAATTAAGTGTACTCATTGTTCTCAAGTTATTCTTTCCAGTTTAGCTTTCACTGAGAGACAAATATTAGACATATCTAATTTATTATTCCAGATTTTGGGGGTGGGGAGGGTTGCTTTTTGTTGGCAAAAGCAGATAACCATTCGAGGAAGATGCTCAGCCTGGTTGCACCCTTTTTAAAGGACAACCTTTAACCTCTTAAGCAATACTGCATCTGTGTAAATTGTACATACAATTTATTGTGGTAACACAGACAAAATCACAAGAATCACGTCTGGAAATTGTGTGATTGAAGATTGACTATTTCATAAATTTGTATAGTTATTATCCATTTTTGAAATGCTTCTCAGGATTTACTAATTTTATTTAACTATACCAGATATTTCTATTTTAAAAATAGGAAAAGTTTCATTCTTTCGCTCTCTACCAAAGGGCTACAAATTTCATTGATTTGTTAATTTGCTAAAACACACACACACACAAACACATTTTTTAAAAAATAGCACAAAATTTGCCCACTGATTAATTTATTCCCCATCTTGATGAGGTATAGTTTCCTAGATACATTCATTATCTATAAGATTATGTTAGGAAAGTACTTGGGGAATTTATTTAAGGTCTACCTTTTTTCATAAAGGTTTTGATTAATGATACATTTATTAAAGAAATGCCATTTGCATTGTGTTGATACTTTTCATAGTTTGGTTTTGTTGAATGTATCTTTATGTATATTGTGTTGTAACAATTGTAGTTGCATTATACCAGTTGTATTATATCCTTCAATCACAAAGAAGAAAAACTGCAAAATAATGCTATAATGCTAAAAAGCCTTCAACTTTTGGCAGACCATATTTTTGGAGAAAATCTATGATATGTTTCTTCTGATTTCTTGCTGTTTACACATCCCTTCACAATACAGGGAAGAGACATGATTCTATCGGCTAAGCTACAGGAATCCGTCTCTCTGCCTGTCTGAGTAAATTTCAGTTTAGTAAAGTGTTGAAGGGTAGGTGACTTAACCTGGGCACTGACACACGTTGAATCAAATTCTTTTGTATCATTCATAACCTCAAAAATTTATTTAAGAAGCATTCATAAGTGGTTAATGAGGAAGGGAGTGGGAAGATTACAACCATCGACCAAACAAAATGAAATTAGCTAACAAACAAGCAATAAAATCTCATCTGCATTGATTAAATCAAATCTTTTTTTAAAAGGTCAGTGTTATTCTAAAGGGGTAATTGAGATCACAGGCATGAGTGGATAAAGACTCATGATCTTACTTTTTATTTGAATAAGATTTTCCATTTGGCAGATATCCACATAATAAGGAAGGCATTAAATTACATGGTAGCTAATTTCTGGTGTGGCAATATAGCCACAGTCCATGCAGTAAATCCCCAATAGAGTCATTCCATTCTATTTGTTAAGATAACAAAGATTGGAGAATTAATATGTAATCTAGATGGGGTTTATTTATTTATTTATTTATTTTATTTTGTCAAGCGTGTGTAAGATTACAGACAAAGTATAAACATTAATATGAATATATAAGAAGTATAAGCATGGTTTTGAGTACATGATATTTTACGAATACATGGGGACTTTAGGACAGGGATGGTAGGCACGCCGGTGCGCTTATGCACGCCCCTTACAGACCTCTTAGGAATGGGGTGAGGTCAACGGTAGATAGTTTAAGGTTAAAGTTACGGGAGTTTGGGGAAGAAACTACAGAGTCAGGTAATGTATTCCAGGCATTGACCACACTGTTGCTGAAGTCGAATTTTTTGCAATCAAGTTTGGAGCTGTTTACATTACGTTTGTATCTATTGCGAGATCGTGTATTGTTGCGGTTGAAGCTGAAGTAGTCATTGACAGGTAGGACATTGTAGCATATAATTTTGTGTGCTACACTTAGGTCAGATTGAAGGCGGCGGAGTTCTAAATTTTGTAGGCCCAAAATTTCAAGTCTGATGGCATAAGGTATTCTGTTGCAAACAGAGGAGTGTAGTACTCGTCTCGTGAAATATCTCTGGACATTCTCAATTTATTTATTTATTTATTTTATTAGTTGTTTTTATATGCCGCCCAACTCTCGCGGGACTCAGGGCGGCGAATGCATTAATTGTATTAATGTCCAATATGTAGTGTGGGTTCCAGACAGATGAGCTGTAGTCGAGTATTAGTCATCCAGATAGATGAGCTGTATTCGAGTATTGGGTTTATCGGGATGGATCCCAGTGCTAATGAATGGGTGAGGTCAGACTGTATTGCTCTAGTTCAGGGGTGTCAAACTCAAGGCCCGGGGGCTGGATCCAGCCTGCGGGGTGCTTAGATCTGGCCCAAGGGCCCGCCCTGGAAACAGCGAAGGACCGGCCCACGGTGCCTCTGTGAGCAAAAACAGAGCTTGGGAAAGCCACACGCAGCCCGGCCGGGCACCGTTTTCAGCCGTGACAGCCTCCTGCAGCCCTCTGCCAGCAAAAATGGAGCCTGGGTGGGCCACACGTGGCCTCCCCGAGCTCCGTTTTTGCTGGCAGAGGGCTGCAGTAGGCCGTCACGGCCAAAAATAGAGTCTTGATGCGTGATGTTGAGTGCCCACCCTGGCCATGCCCCCCGCCCACCCGAGGTCAAACACAACCCTGATGCAGCCCTCAATGAAATCGAGTTTGACACTCCTGCTCTAGTTAGTTGGATTGCCCAGCCTTCCCACACATACAGACAGACAGACATATCCCCTCCCCCCCCCAAATACCACCACAAAATGTTACTGTAGGTCTTTTAAGCACTGCTGAGAAATGTATTATTCTGCCATAAAAAGGCCCGCATTTTATATGATCAGAAAGAAGAAGCTATCAACTATGGACAAGACATACAGGACTGCCAATGGAAGTACTTCTAAAACTCATCCTGTTAGCTGGATAGAGACTCAGACATCAAGGAATCACGAAATGGATATGCTCCATCGTTTTGGAGTGACAGACAAAGGACAAATTTCTTCACAGATTGCAACCCGTCCCTGAAAAATTTGGCCACTATTCATTACCATTGTCCAACCGGGGTCAGTGCAAATCTAATCTTTCAATAAACTTGTGCATTCTGGAAGATGTGGGTAGGGGGTAACTGCCTGGGATAATGGGATAATGAAACACATAAAAATGTCAGCTGGAGGTGTCATCTCCTTGCAGTTTAAACTGCCTTATGAAGTGGCATTAAGCACAAGCTCTTAGTTTCAAGACTGGACCAGGACACACCTCTGAAAGAACGGCAGACTTGGACCTCAGGAACAAACTGCTGCAGCTGCCAGAAATGCCAATGCAGACCTAGGCTGCATCAACAGAGGGATAGTATCAAGATCATGTACTGCTTTATACTGCACTGGTAAGACCACACATGGAATAGTGCTTCCAGTTCTGGTCACCTCAATATAAAAAAGATGCTGAGGTACTAGAAAAGAGCAGAACAACAAAGGTCTGGAGCAGTGGTTGGTTGCTCCCGGTTCAGACCGGTTCTTAGAACCAGTAGCGCCGGCGGCGGGAGCCTCCGCCCACCCACCCAGGATGCTTCTGTGCATGCCCACGGACCGGTAGCAAAATCATTTTCAACCCACCACTGGTCTGGAGACCAAATCATATGATGAATGGTTGCAGGAACTAGATATGTTTAATCTAATGAAGACAAAGAGTAGGGGGGGTATGATAATTGTCTCCCAGTACTTGAGGGGCTGTCGCAGAGAAGAGGGGGGATTGATTTATCCTCCAAAGCACTTAGGGTAGGATAAGAAATAATGGGTAGAATATTATTAAAGAGAGATCCAACCTATAATTAATGAGAAATTCCCTAACAGTGAGAATTATTAATCAGTGGAATGGCTTGCCTCCAGAAATTGTGGGTGGTCCTTCACTGAAGATTTTCAAGATGTCCAGAATGGTATAGGGAAGAGGTGGGATTCAGCCGGTTCTTTCCGAATCGCGTGAACCGGTAGCGGTGACTGCGGGAAGCTCCGCCCACCTGCCCCTACGCAGTGTGCGAGCACTGCGCATGCGCAGAAGACCGTGCGCATGCACGCACGCTCACATTTGTGAACCGGTGAGGAAAGTAAGTGAATCCCACCTCTGGTATAAGGGCTTCTGCTCAAACAGGAGGTTGGACTAGAAGACCTCTAAGATCCCTTCCAATCCTCTATGTTCTAAGTTCTAAGACTGGGAAATAGTCCTGCATTTTTTTTTTCACCAGAAAAACATGTCCCGTTCAGGTATACTTTGCTATTTGCAGCAAAGATTGCAGCAGCGGCATTTCCCCAAATATTAGCTTCACCTTCTTATTGACTTTTCAAAGCATAAGATTCAGGTGTTAAACACAAGGTTTTTATGCATCCCATACACAAGGGATTTCTTTCAATACTGTAGGTCAGGGGTACACAACAGGAGGCCCCGCCCAACAAGTAGAAGACATCCAGAATGTTAGCTCTCTTTACTGTTGTTGGCAGTTTGGAGAGTTAAGGTATAAATGGATGCCTTTAGCCTTATAAAGATGTAACACCCTCTCTTCTCTCCATAAAAAACTCCTTTCCCTTCCTTCTAGAACAGCGGTTCTCAACCTGTGGGTCGCAACCCCTTTGGGGGTCGAACGACCCTTTCATAGGGGTCGCCTAAGACCATCGGAACACACATATTTCCGATGGTCTTAGGAACCGAGACACCGCTCCTCTATCTGTCTCCAGGCGGGTCCACCCACATGCAAATAGACTACTGCAAAAAAAATATCTGTACCATGGTAACTTCTGAGCATGCGCAGAAGCCAAATTTCCGGCACTGCGCATGCGTCGCCATCCTGTTTTCGGCTTTTTTAAAAAAAAAAATTAAAAATTGGCACTGAGCATGCATGCATGCGCAAAGCACACGCACGCCCACAAGGCGCGGCCACACAGCACAGGAGGAAGTGAACCGGCAATGAGGTAAGTTAGAACCCACCCCTGAGTTTTCTAATAATTTTATTATTTTATGGTTGGGGGTCACCACAGCATGAGGAACTGTATTAAAGGATTGCGGCACTAGGAAGATTGAGAACCACTGTTCTAGAATATAGCCCTCAACATTTATTTATTCATTTATTAAAATTTATACATAATCCTAATCCAAAGCACACAATTATTTAAACTCCAAATACACAATCCATAAAAAGAATTCATAATGAAGATAATAAAATCACACAAAAACCAGCATGAGAGACAATGCTTCCAATATATTGCCTTGCCTATATCTAAGGCTTACTGCAAGAATCGTATCTTAACTAAGTTCAGAAACTTTAAAAGAGAGGGCTCTGCCTGGCTTGATGGGGCAAGCTGGAGCAGCCACGGAAACATGGTGTATTCACCCTTCTAGTCCTCTTGATCAATTGGGAAAGGGTCTTCAGCTTGCCTTTTCAGCTCACATGTGGCCAATAAGTACGGTAGCTTCTACATGGTGGAGCTGATCCTATAACAATGAAGGGCCTGAGCCATGAAGGACTTTGTAAGAATTACCAGCACCTTGAACCAGATCAGAAATCAACTAGCAGCCAATGCAGTATATCTCTTCTGGTAAGCAGCTGCATTTTTCTCCAACTGTAACTTCCAAGTTTTGTTCAAGGACAGCACTGTACAGAGTAAATTACAATGGTCCTTCTAGGGGATAATAAGAACAAAAGTCACTTGTTACCAGGGTGGTCCTTAAGCTGACAACGGTTGTGCATCTGTGTACGGTGGATTCTCCTGTATTGACATAAAATTCTCTTGAACTGTGGATTGAGCTTAAAATTTATTTATTTATTTATTTATTATTTGTTCTTCTATGCCGCCCTACTCCCGAGGGACTCAGGGCGGCGTACAACAATTGTATAAGAACATGTACAGCTGCCGCTTATTTCTCTTTATGTTACTCATAATTTCTGGAGTCTTATTAAAAATTAAAAGATCATTTTGCATGCTTTTATATTTAGTATGTGGTTCAATCACTGTTAAATTAAGTTGTCAAAAAAGTTTCATATTTAACCGTCACCAACTTGATGGCATATAATCAATCAATCAATCAATCAATCCAAAGAGCTGACAGTTTGGCAACAGAATCCGTAATGAACTGATCTCTCCCAATGGACAGACAGTTAAACCTCAAAAGGGTGGATAGCAAACAATATCAAGTGATAGGAAGGGAGAATTAAGGACTTCTGTCAATGAGCTTATTTTACTTATGATCAGTGCAGTGTTACTTCTTTATAAGAACTTACACATGTGAACAATTGCCCGATAAAAGATAATATGTTTCTTATTTTTTTTATTGTGGTTCCTTATTTTTGGGCATCCTTTCAAGAAAAAAATGTTTCAATAAAAAATATTCCGGTAAAATGCTTTTATTCCTCATTAATAGTTTTTGTAACAAAGTTATGGAAAAACATAAAAAAAAATTCAATTGAATTGACTCTCTGCTTCTTGGAATGATCCAGTTTATCTGGATCATTCTTCTAAGAACGATAAGTGAAAACTTATGAAAAACAAATCAGACATTCCGAGATTAAGAAATGCAATGAAATTGCAGAAACATATATCTTATGATGCCTGATCTTCCCCCTACAATTCAATTATTAGTCTAACAAGCTGTGATTTCAATGGCTTCTTGCAACATCAATGGCACTAAAGTTTTTGTCCAAATATATGGAAAAGAGATTAAATGAATTTATAGCTTGGTGAACGCTACATCTTGGAAACTTTCCAATAAAGAAGATATCCAGGTTAGTGAATGGTTCATCTTGAAAGTGAGAAGTCCACAACCTTAATTCTCTTGAGTTTCCCTGATTTATCAAAATATTGACCTCAATAAAGGGCTCATGATGAATGTCATCAAAGAACACAAGCATTTAATTCTGCACAATTGTTCCTGTCAGCCTGTCTATAGAGCAAAGCAAAAAAACTCTGATTACTCACCAAGGGTGGCTGAGATGGAAGAGTGATACAAGGAACAAGGTGCCTGGATAATAGCCAATCCAAAACATAATCTGTCTTCCAAAAAGAAAACAAGAAAAAGAAAGTTTGTGAAAGCCAAACGTAAAGTTTGGACTATCAAATGACTGGTAGAAGGTGAAACAAATTCAAAGAAATGTAAAATGAGATTGTAGCTTCTGCTCCTTGAGTATGGAGAAGTTAAAAGACCCAAACTATGCTGGAGGACAATCAATCCTGAAGTGGAAGCAAAGGGGATTGGAGAAATGGAGCCACTGAAAGTTGTAAGAAGAGATTATCTTCTTAATTAAAGATTTCCCCCCCTTCTAAGTCTTTCAGCCAATCAGAACTCAAGTGCCAAGAGAGAAACTGAACTGATCAAAAGAACACCCCAGGTCCCTCAAAGACAAATGGGCCAACAAAGGGATGGGGGGGGGAGAGGGAGGAAGGAAGGGAAGGAGGGAAGAAGAAGAAGGAGGAGGAGGAGGAAGAGGAGGAGGAGGAGGAGAGAGGGAGAGAGAGAGAGAGAAAAGGAAGGAAGGAAGGAAGGAAGGAAGGAAGGAAGGAAGGAAGGAAGGAAGGAAGGAAGGAAGGGAGAGAGAGAGAGAGAGAGAAGAAAGAAAGAAAGAAAGAAAGAAAGAAAGAAAGAAAGAAAGAAAGAAAGAAAGAAAGAAAGAAAGAAAGAAAGAAAGAACGCCAATAGTCCCATGGCTGCTATCCTGACTATCTCAAGATCCCAAAGACAACTTGGAAATACTTGTATATATTTTTTTAAATATTTGCCTTTAAGACAGCCACTGTGGTTGGGTGAGCACTTTTGTATGAGCAAGTGAGATAGACTTGGAAAGGAGCAACATAAGATTGGAAAGAAAGATTGGAAAAGACAGATCTTTTCCCTTAGAAACGATCGATGTACAGACTTGTAGTGGACAGAAAAAGAGCAGGCTCCACAAGAGGGGTGGTTTAGGATGTCTTTCTGGCCTTTTCAGTCCTATTTTTGGGGGAATAACAACAATGGAAAAGGATCATAATAGCATGGAAGGAACCCAACTTTGCCCACGGCCCACAGTTTAGGCACCCAGAGCATAAACAAATATATTCCAGGTGAGGTATCATGCAAATCTGTGGAAAGTTACTTCATATTCCTTTTCTTTAAAATACAGTATGCTGGAATGAATACTAAGGACAGAGGCTGCTACAATTGAAAGAGATTTGTGACCAGACCAGGAAGCTCTGAATTCATGTTTCTAAGTCCTTTTCTGATGGTGGCTGTACATAACAGCCTGTGGGGAAGAAAGGAGTGGAGTTAAATATTGATGGGGCCAACACTTGATGGAGATCAGAAATGTCTGCAGGGTGTGGTCAAAAAAGTCAACATGAAAGCTGAAATGGTGTGATCAAAGCTCCTGCTGCTTTTTATACGCTGTTCCCATAAATTATTCCAGTCCATGGAAGAAGATAAATACTAATACTAATACTAATACTAATACTAATACTAATACTAATACTAATACTAATACTAATACTAATACTAATACTAATACTAATAATAATAATAATAATAATAATAATAATAATAATAATAATAATAATAATAACAACAACAACAACACCAGACATCACGCTGGTCGAGAAAAACAAGGTGACTATCATTGACATCGCAATACCAGGTGATAGCAAGGTCGATGAAAAGGAACACGAAAAAATCGCAAAATACCAGGACTTAAAAATCGAAATTCAACGATTATGGCACAAACCAGCAGTGGTAATTCCAGTGGTGATTGGAACACTGGGTGCTATCCCAAAAGCACTGGAATTACATTTAAAACAGCTCAAAATTGATAAAATCACCATCAATCAAATGCAGAAAGCCGCACTGCTCAGTTCCGCAAATATACTTCGAAAATACATTACGACGTCCTAGGCCCCTGGGTGGGGCTCGACTAGTAATCAATGCCAAATCCGGCGAAACAACTGACCGCTGTGATACAATTGTATAATCATCATCATCATCATCATCATCATCATCATCATCATCATCATCATCATCATCATCATCATCATCATCATGCAGGACAGTGAATGGCTATGCGAGTAAATGTCAATGGGATAAATGTGCTTACTGTGACTACATTTATACTATTTAGGTCACAGAACTTGTTAATTAAAAAAGAATAACCCCCATCCACAAAATGGCGGGCATGGATTTTTATGATAGGAGAATAAGCTCCATCCTTCTTGCTGGGTCTTAGAAAAATTACTATGGATGCCCCTGATGGGTTCAAATGAAGGTTTGTTTTGTTTTACCATTTGTCTCTCAGGAATACCATTAGTTCTTGTGGGACCTTAGAGTATTACAACCGCCATTTGAAAACCCTAACCTAGAAGACGGACTGATGTAGTTATACTTCACAAGGACTAGTAATAATGTGTTCGACCTGACAAACTTGGTTAGGAAGGCTTTAAACTAAAACCTGGCAAAAGTGTAAGATAGGGTTTGAGGAGACAGACGCTGGCAAGCAAGAATTTCCACTTACTTGTCTTGCTGATAGCTTTCACCTCCATGGCACAGAGGTAGGCACACACACCAAAAAGCCATTATCCCCTACTTCATACTTACCAATCGGGAGGATGTCCATATGGGAGAGAATGTAAGCAGCCCCACTGAGGGGAAATAAGGACCTCAGAACCAATCTGTAGAAATTAAGAGTGTGGTTGTAATGGGATCTCTTAAACTACTCAAAAAGAAAAAAGAAAAAAGAAAACATAATATTTACTTGTCTATGCATTATTGCTCAGAATGTGCGAAATAAATTTTAAAAAACAAGTTTATGCTCTTAGTACAGAACGGAAAATATAATTTATAACATGCTGGGATATAGAGTAGAGTAGAGTAGAGTAGAGTAGAGTGGAGTGGAGTGGAGTGGAGTGGAATGGAATAGAATAGAATAGAATAGAATAGAATAGAATAGAATAGAATAGAATAGAATAGAATAGAATAGAATAGAATAGAATAGAATATGCAATGGAATGGAATAGAATAGAATAGAATAGAATAGAATAGAATAGAATAGAATAGAATAGAATAGAATAGAATAGAATAGAATATGCAATGGAATGAATAGAATAGAATAGAATAGAATAGAATAGAATAGAATAGAATAGAATAGAATAGAATAGAATATGCAATGGAATGAATAGAATAGAATAGAATAGAATAGAATAGAATAGAATAGAATAGAATAGAATAGAATAGAATAGAATAGAATAGAATAGAATATACAATGGAATAAGAATAGAATAGAATAGAATATGCAATGGAATAAGAATAGAATAGAATAGAATAGAATAGAATAGAATAGAATAGAATAGAATAGAATAGAATAGAATAGAATAGAAGGGACCTTGGAGATAATTGTAGTTCCCTGCTTAGGCAGGAAACCCTACACCACTTCAGACAATGATTCCCAGGACTGAATATAGCAATTGAAGGATGTTGTTCAAAACAACAAAGTGGAGGGGGGAGGATGTGTAGTTGTGCTGAATGCTGACAACACCCATTCCTACTCAGAAATCCAAATGAATTAACAGCAATGCAATAGAGAGTATCTGAGTTAAAATAAATAGAGGGGGGGGGGATAAAAGCTGTAGTGTGGTTGGTGTAAATTACACCCTGGCCAGCCATGAAGAAGTTAAGGGTGAACCTTTTCAGAAGCAAATTGAAATTTCTTGAAGAGTGTGAAATCACTGTGTTTGGGGACTTTAATTACCCTAATTTCTCTTGGGGGGGGGTGATAAGTGCTGCCAAGCATGGTCCTTCCAGGAAATTCCTGGCTTGTCTTGTTGGTAAAAGATCAACTGGATCAACTTTCTTGACTTAATAAATAGGTAAGACCCAAATTCAAAGTGAAAATTGCAGGAACATTGAAGAGAAATAATTATGTGATGCTGGAATTCTTAATGTTAAGAGAACCTAAAACTGTGAACATCAAACTAATATATTGAGCTTCAAACATTCTAGGATGCTCAGAATAATGATAAATACAAAACTATAGTAAGGGGTGCTAAAGGAAAAGGGACTCACAATGGGTGGGAATTTCTAAAAACACAAGGTATTAATATCACAAATGTTAACAATTCCAGGGAGCAGGAAAAATAGAGGTCAGCAGAAGAAACTAATGGAACTATAGAAAGAGCTTAATGAAGATCTAAAAAGCAGACATACAATTTTATTTATTTATTTATTTGATTTCTCTTTTTTAAAAAACCCTGCATTTATTACTTTATAAATAACTCAAGGCTGTGAATATACCTAATACTGTTTCCTTCCTCCTCCAAGTTCCCCAAAACAAGAACCTTGTGTGGTGAATTGGACTGAGAAAGAATGACTGGCCCAGAAGCACCCAGCTGGCTTTCAGAGTGTTGGAAGAAATATCCATCTGGTTCAGTTCCAAGAGGGAAGAAAGATACTGGAAACATGGAGGCTGATTGGAAAGATGGTTTAACGGCAAGCAGAACCACCAAGCACTTGTGATTCTGGACAGCTGACCGCATGGAGTGAAGAGTGAGGGTTATTTATATCAGGGGTGGGTTCTAACTTACCTCGCTGCTGGTTCACTTCCTCCTGCGCCGCATAGCATGTGCAGTGCCGGAAACTCTTAGGAGCCGAGGTGGCGCAGCGGTTAGAGTGCAGTACTGCAGGTTACTTTAGCTGACTGTGGTCATTTGAGTTCAGCTGTTCAACTCTCACGGGCTCAGGGTTGACTCAGCCTTCCATCCTTCTGAGGTAGGTAAAATGAGGACCCAGACGCGCGTACTGCCCTCGGCGCTTCCCAGACACCTGCCTGCCACCGCGCCTCACCTGCTTCCCCAGCTGCTCTTCTCTAGCGAGCGCTCTTTGGCCGGGAAAACCAGGAGCTGCTGCTTTCGCCTTTGCCCAGCGCCGCAGATCTGCTCAGCCCTTGAAACTTCAGGAGGGAACTGGCTGCGAGACCGGGAGGCAGCCTTTGGTGGAGCCCAGCCCGATGGGGAACTGGGAAGAGAGGGGCTTTTCCCTTCTTCCGCCCCGCTCGTGAGCTGTGGGGGGTTTGGGGTGGCTCTAGAGCTGGAATCCGCTCGGCTGATGGTCGTGCAACTCCAAAGCCCACAAGTTTAAAGACCCTTGCACCCCCTTGGCAAGTTTAAGAGTTTCTGGGAGTTGAAGTCCACAAGTCTTAAACTTGCCAAGGGGGTGCAAGGGTCTTCAAACTTGTGGACTTCAACTCCCAGAATTCCTCCTCCAGTCATGCTAGCTCAGGAATGGGAGTTGAAGTCCACAAGTCTTAAAGCTGTCAAGTTTGAAGACCCCTGGGTTAGGGGTTAGGGGTGCAAGGGTCTTCAAACTTGGCAAGACTTTTTACAACCATGTACACTTTTTACAAACTTCAAACTTGACAGCTTTAAGACTTGTGGACTTCAACTCCCAATCCTGAGCTAGCATGATTGGAGGAGGACTTCTGGGAGTTGAAGTCCACTAGTCTTAAAGCTGTCAAGTTTGAAGTTTGTAAAAAGTGTATATGGTTGTAAAAAATGTACATGGTTGTAAAAAGTATTCTGCTACATTGGTAATTTATTAAATAATATATTGCTACATCATTTGGTTCAGAATACTTTTTTCCTTGTTTTCCTCCTCTAAAATCTAGGTGCGTCTTATACTCCGGTGCGTCCTATACTCCGAAAAATACGGTAATTGTGTAAACTGCTTAGAGAGTGCTTGCACTATGAGGCGGTATATAAATCTAATAATAAATAAATAAATAAATAAATAAATAAATAAATAAATAAATAAATAAATAAATAAATAAATAAATAAATAAATAAATTCGGCTTCTGCACATGTGCAAAAGGGAAAAAACAGAATTTTTTTTGTGACATCACCATGACATCACCAGCAGTTTGCTACTGGTTTGGCCAACTGGTGCTAACCGAGAGGAACCCACCTCTGATTTATACCCTCTCTTGGCTTTGAACTTGAGCTTCCTGTTCCTGTGGCAAGAGCATGTATTCTATTGGTTGCTGTCAAACTCTAGGAGTTTGTCTGAATCAAGTTTGGTTGAAGCCTGAGCTGATGTAATGTCCCCAGGTGGTTGTGCCATGTGGTGAGCTCTGCTGATAGATAATCCTATTATGTCCTGGAGAGTCATGTCTTAATCCCATCACCCTGGAGCTGAAGGTCTAATTGTCTTGTAGATAGGCTAGCCCAGTCCTGCTCAATGTGCACCAAATATCTCCTGGGGGCAGGGAGCTGCAGAAAGCTGTTCTTTGTCTTTAAAAACATGTTTCTCCTTTTCTCATCCAGGGAAATATAATATTCTGCCTTTTTAATGTTTCCTAGAATATTTTATTCTTCTAAGAGAGGGGTGGGTGATATCTTTCTACAAGAGTTAAGATGGGACTAGAATTCAACATCTCCTAATTACTAGCCTGATGCCTTAACCCCTACACCAATTGGCTCTCAATAAGTGAAATGTGAGCCTTGCCATAGAGGAAATACCGAACTATAGAACTGATATTAGGAAAGCAAATGATCAAAATAAGAAGCGGTTAGCAAAGGTTGTTTAAAAATTAAAAAAAGCTGAGTGATTTTCAAAATAAGGAATAAGAAAAGAAGCAGAAGAACAACGAGAAGACCAAATGGCACTAGCACTATAGCACTTAGACATATATCGCTTCACAGTGCTTTTACAGCCTTCTCTAAGCGGTTTACAAAGTCAGCCAATTGCCCCCAACAATCTGGGTCATCATTTTACCCACCTCAGAAGGATAGAAGGCTGAGTCAACCTTGAGCCTGGTGAGATTCGAACAGCCAAATTACAACTAGGGACCAAGAACAGGTACACAATTCCTACTTGTGTTCCACAATGATATTGTGAAAGGCAGATTGAAAGGGCAGGATGGAGACTTAAGACTGACAGAAACACAACCAGCAAATACTTATTTAATTTGCTTGGTCCAGGGGCAGGCAACGCACGGCTCTGGAGCCACATGTGGCTCTTTCATCCCTCTGCTGCGGCTCCGTCACTCAAAATATGCATCACAACTGCCAATGTGCGACATCCACCGACGTGCAATTTATTAAGCTTTTCGACCCCCAGTAGGCCAGCCATGGATAAATCCAAGAAAATAAAAGTTTCAGAAGAAAACAGAATCTTTAATTCAAGTATATATGCTAGTTTTGTGGCCACTCAGGAAATAGTCAGGCACGGGAAGAGTTTTGTGGCTCCTAGTGTTTTCTTTTCTGTGGAAAACAGGTCCAAATGGCTCTCAGAGTGTTTAAGGTTGCCGACCCCTGGCTTGGTCTGAAATCTTCAGGACCGTTTCAATTACATATTAGACTACTGATGAAACCTTTATTGGATTTATCTTGGATAAATCTTGAAGAACAGGTAGATACAAAGGAACAGAGGGTAAATGTTGCTTCTATCTTTAAAAAATATAAAAGAACTACAGGAAACTATAGATTAGTCAGTGAACATTAATTCTATTTAGCTCCAAACAGTAATCTTAGATTAAGGAAGCAAAAACTACACCAATTTCACTAAGAGATAATGATAGTTTGGAGTATGTATGGAGTATCTTGAAAGCTAAAGCAGGGATTTCCCACATTAACTCATTGATAGTGAGTTAATTAACCCAGAGTCTCTTTGAATGATTTGAAATTCTTCTTCTCAGATTTCTTTCTGCCTGGGCTAAGTTGCCATTTATGAAATAAATTGGGAACTGATGGAAACACGATTAACATGCTAATATAGTTTTCAGTCTGTAATCATCTTGAAAATATAATCATTATCAGATATTAACATAGCTTTATTAAAAATAAACATTTCTGGATAATTTTATCTTTTTGATCAACCAACTTCCCTAATAGATTCTGGGAATGCTGTACTGTAATATACCATCACTTCAATAAAGTATTTAAAAGAATCCCTCATCACATGTTAATTAGCAAGCAGGTTATGCATGAGAAAAATAATGGCATATTCATTTCAGGACCATACAATTGTCTAGGAGTGCCCTCTGGTGGCCAATTTGTAATAGCAGCACCCAAGGAGAATATTCCATTCTTTCCAGTAATGTGAATCTGTAAGATGCTTGTGACTTCTATTAAAGCTAAATTGAGGTAAATTAAGTTTAAGATCTGTCACAAAAAAATTAATGTTGAAAAATATAAATGCCAAAGAGATCAATAATTATCTAGTTGCTTGGTGATATCAAAACCTCACCCAATAAGCAATAAAAACAGATACAATTCTGGACATGCAACTGCTGTCCTTCAGTTGCATGCTTAGAATTTTATCTCCCAGTCAGCACTAAGGGCCAGGAGGAGGAGGAGGAGGAGGAGGAGGAGGAGGAGGAGGAGGAGGAGGAGGAGGAGGAGGAGGAAGAAGAAGAAGAAGAAGAAGAAGAAGAAGAAGAAGAAGAAGAAGAAGAAGAAGAAGAAGAAGAAGAAGAAGAAGAAGAAGAAGAAGAAGAAGAAGAAGAAGAAGAAGAAGAAGAAGAAGAAGAAGAAGAAGAAGATTTGTGGCCCTCTTGCTTTTTAGGTCAGCACCTGAACCACAATACCAGAGTGTCTAACATAGATTCATAATAGCTTCCACATGATTTTTTTTAAAATTTAGAGATGATTTATGTGTCAGGCCGAAGCCGTTTTATTTGGGATCTTAGGCCTGCCACACTTTATAATATTCTACTATGCATTTTCTACTGTGGGAAAATGGGAGGGGGGATTGTATGAGGTTGTTAGTATGTAGCTATAATAAATTCTTTCTAGAAAGCCAAGGTCAACCTTTGTCTCTGCACCTGCATGGAAGGAGATGGGTGGACTCTGCCAGCATGGCAATGGAAGATTGGACAATGTGAGGGATTTGTGGGTGTGGGGGCAAGGGCTTGAACTTTCAACTGGGTGGTGAAACCCGGGGGACTTGAGATTCGGGTTTCACCCAGATGTGCCAACATGGCTCTATTAATAAATTGGAACTTTGTGGAATACTTTGCCTTGGACTCTGATTTAATTTTGGATGCTATTTGGAACCCTGACACTATGGCTATAATATTAACTATAAAATGATCAGATTCCACAGAACCTGACCACCATAAAGTTCTCCCAGGGATCATTGCCAACTCCGTTCCTGTACTTGGAGTCAAATCATGAGTGGAGGAGGCAACCTTACTAGTTCTTGTTAAGATGTACTAGGTTCATTCTCTTCTCTTTCCAATCACAAAGGACTAGAACCTAACCACAAACAAGCCTGGCTTTTAGCCTGGAGCCAAAGCTCCCAGTGATCCAGTATCCTGGATAGCAAGAGGCTAGAAGTGGAAAATGGCAGAAATTACAAATCTCTTTGTCTTTCTAATGGACTGCTTGGTGCCTGCCATCTTATCCTCCTCAGCCCGTTGTGGTAGAGAATTTACAATAAAATTAGTAAATTTATAAGCCTAGCAGCTGTCCAAAGCTTTTGAAAACATTTGGGGTCAAACTTTCAGCTTCCCTGTTCCATCATCCCATAGTGTCATATCAAGATCAAACACATCTTGATATGACACTATGCAGCATCCTATTTTCTCTAGAACTACTCCAGGGATGGTTTTCACTTACCTTCCCTACCAGTTCGCAAACGTGAGCAAGCACGATCTCTGTTTTCAGCCGCCATGTGCAACCCATTCGAGCTCTGTTTTCAGCCGCGACAGCCTCCTGCAGTCCTCTGCCAATGAAAATGGAGCTCAGGGAGGCTGCACACAGCCTGCCCAGGCTCTGTTTTGGGCCATGACAGCCTCCTGCAGCCCTATGCCAGTGAAAACGGAGCCTGGGCAGGCCGCGTGCAGCCTCCCTGAGCTTCGTTTTCGCTGGCAGAGGGCTGCAGGAGGCCATAGCGGCCAAATATGGAGCCTTGATGAGTGACATTGAGCTGGCCACACCCCTGTGCCACCACCACCCCTCCCCCCCCATTGCTGGGATTGCATAGTCTCCCAGACACTCTGAAGTATAACTGTGTGGAACATTCTTGATTCTAAATATAAAATATGCAAAATACACAATAACAGAGTTGAAAGGGACATTGGAGGTCTTCTAGTCAGGAGACAGGAGACAGGAGACCCTATACAATTTGAGACATACCAATCTCTTTTTAAAGATCTTCCAGTGATGAATAGCAATAGCAATAGCACTTAGACTTATATACCGCTTCATAGTGCTTTACAGCCCTCTCTAAGTGGTTTACAGAGTTCAGCATATTGCCCCCAACAATCTGGGTCCTCATTTTACCGACCTCAGAAGGATGGAAGGTTGAGTCAACCTTGAGCCGGTGAGATTTGAACAGCTGAACTGCTGAACTAGCAGTCAGCTGAAGTAGGTTGCAGTGCTGCTTTTAACCACTGCGCCACCTCGGCTCTTACAGAAGCACTCACAGCTTCTGAAGGCAAGCTGTTCTACTGATTAATTGTTTCCACTGTCAGGAAATTTCTCCTTAATTCTAGGTTGAATCTCTCTTTAATAATCTTCCATGGATTCCTTCTTCTCCTGCCCTCAGGTGCTTTGGAGAATAGATTGACTCCCTCTTCTCTGTGACAGCCCTTCAAGTGCTAGAAAACTGCTACCATATCACCTCTAGTTCTTCTCTTTGTTAGACTTAAACGTAGCTAGTTTCTTTAACCATTCATCATATGGTTTAGCCTCCAGACCCTTTATCATCTTCGTTGCTCTTCTCTGCCCACTTTCCAGGGTTTCAACATCTTCTTGTGTCGTGGTGACTGGAACTGGATGCAGTATTCCAAGTGTGACCTCACTAGTGCAGAATAAAGTGATACTATCATTTCTCGTGATCTTGATGCTATCCCTCTGTTGATGCAGCCTAGGATTGCACTGACTCTTTTGGCAACTGCAGCGTGCTGCTGGTTCATACCTAAGTAGTGATCCACTAGGACACCGAGATCCCTCTCACATCTGCTACTTTTGAGTCAAGTTCCATCTATCCTTTATCTGTGCATTTGGTTTTTGTTTAGGACCTTACTTTTCTCACCAGTGAATGGCATTTTGTTGGTTGGGCCCACTTTTCAAGTCTGTCAAGATCCTTCTGAATCTTGAGTCTATCTTCTAAAGCAGTGATGGCAAACCTTTTCAGCACCGACTGCCCAAACCGGAATGTGCGTGCATGTGCATGCATGTGCATGCATGTGCGCACACTGGAGTGCCGGAAACCCAAACCAGCTGGCCGGCGTGCACATGCCTGTTTTTTGGCTGTTTTGGGCTGTTTTTTTGGCTGTTTTCAGGCCATTTTTCGGGCCATTTTCAGGCCGTTTTTCAGGCCATTGTTTGGGCCGTTTTTGGAAACATGCACGCCGGAAACCAGAAGAGCAGCTGGTGACGGTGCATGTGCCCACAGAGAGGGCTCTGCATGCCACCTCTGGCACACATGCCATAGGTTCGCCATGATGATTCTAAAGTATTGGCTATTCTCCAAAGCTTAGTGTCATCTGCAAATTTGATGAGTACTCCTTCTATTGCTTCAATTGCTCACCAAAACATCTAGAGAAGAGAATATTTAACAGGTAGTTCTCGTCTTTCAACTATAATTGGGACCAGAACTTTCATTGCTAAGCAAGGTTATTGTTAAATGAGTTGCATTCTCATTTTTTTTCCTCTGGTCATTAAGAGAATCTCAGATCATTACACAAATCAGCTTTCTCCATTGACTTTGCTTGTTGGAAGCCAGCTAGGAAGATCACAAATGGCAATCGCAGAACCCATAAATAAATTAGATTAACAGAGTTACTCTTGATTGGCAAACATTATTCTCTGACTGTAATACTGCTGAAGACTACTACAATATCTTTTTGCTCAAAATGCAAAGAGTCATTAAATTATATGTACCACTAATTATCACCAAAACCAAGAAAAACAAATTACCCATAAAAATAAGAAAGCTTCAATCCAAAAAAAGATCCCTTTGGCGGAAAAACAAAACTGGCTACATTGCTAACTTTAAAAGCCGCTACAAAAATCTATGCCACCAATTAAAGACCGAATGTACCAATTATCACATCAATCAAGAAGAAAACCTTCTGCGCACAAAATCCACATGCGCCTTCTACAACTTTGTAAACAACCAACTCAAAGACTCGAGATCCATCCCACCCCTCAAAGGACCAAATGGTAAAGAATATAATGATGAAGCCGTTAAAGCAACCTCTTTAACACATTCTTCAGCTCAGTCTTTGTAAACAGCAATGGCTCATGCCCAATATTTCCTAGTCACACCACAAACAACTGCAACGATCTAACACAAATCGATTTTACAGAAGATAATGTTGGAAAAGCATTACGTAACCTAAAACCATCTCTATCCATTGGACCTGACGGTCTATGTGCATATTTCTTAAAAAAGCTCTCCACATCCATAGCTGAACCTCTAAGCATAATTTTCGAAAAATCCTTCAGGACTAGCCTCTTACCCAACTTATGGTCACTAGCCACAGTTATCCCTATCTTCAAAAAAGGAGATCCAAGTAATGTTGAAAATTACAGACCAATCTCTTTATGTTGTGTCACCTGCAAAGTCATGGAATCAATGATAAATCAATCCATTACCCTCCACCTAGAAACTAACAACCTACTCTCTAATAAACAATTTGGTTTCAGAAAAAAATTATCCTGTAACCTACAACTCCTACACTGTAAAAATATATGGACTTCACAACTCGATCAAGGTAAATCAATTGACGCAATTTACATAGACTTTTGTAAAGTCTTTGATTCAGTAGTACATGACAAATTACTTCAGAAACTAAAATCTTATGGCATCTCTGGTCCCCTTCATGATTGGATAACTGCGTTCCTGTCAAACAGACAACAAATGGTTAAAATAGGGAGTGCCTTATCAAATTCTGCCCCTGTCAACAGTGGTGTCCCTCAAGGCAACATTCTAGGACCAACACTATTCATTCTTTACATAAACGACCTTTGTGGTCATATTATAAGCAACTGCGTTCTCTTTGCTGACGATGTTAAACTATTCAACACCACCGACAATACTTCTACCCTTCATAAAGACCTAGACCATGTATCACACATTTATATCACACTACTAACCAGAGCATACAAAACATTCGCCAGACCAATGCTTGAATACAGCTCATCTGTCTGGAACCCACACCGCATATCGGACATAAATACATTAGAAAATGTCCAGAGATACTTTACAAGAAGAGTCCTCCACTCCTCTACTCGCAACAGAATACCTTACACAACCAGACCTGAAATCCTGGGCTTAGAAAGCTTAGAACTACGTCGCCTTCGGCACGACCTAAGCATAGCTCATAAAATTATCCGCTACAACGTCCTTCCTGTCAACGACTACTTCAGCTTCAACCACAACAATACACGAGCACACAACAGATACAAACTCAAAGTGAACCGCTCCAAACTTGACTGTAGAAAATACGACTTTAGCAACAGAGTGGAACTCACTACCTGACATTGTGGTTTCATCACCAAACCCCCAAAACTTTACCCTTAGACTGTCCACTGTTGACCTCACCCGATTCCTAAGAGGTCAGTAAGGGGCGTGCATAAGTGCACCAGCGTGCCTACCATCCCTGTCCCAATGTTCCCTCTTATCAGTACTCATCTTATGTACATAAATAATGTTATATCTATGTATATTACCAACACGTACTTGACAAAAATAAATAAATAAATAAAATAAATAAAATAAAATGTATCACAATGGTCTGATAACTGGCAACTTCATATCTCAACCAACAAATGTTCTGTCTTACACACTGGCAAAACGAATCAGAACACAAAATACAAACTTGGAGGACACGACCTTGTAGATGACCCTCACTCTGTCAAGGACCTTGGAGTACTCATATCTAATGACCTAAGTGCCAGAGCCCATTGTAACAACATTGCCAAAAAGGCACTAAGAGTTGTTAACCTAATCTTGCGTAGCTTCTTCTCTGGCAATATTACACTGCTAACCAGAGCATACAAAACATTTGCCAGACCAATTCTCGAATACAGCTCACCTGTCTGGAACCCGCACTGCATATCAGACATTAATACAATTGAGAGAGTCCAGAAATATTTCACAAGAAGAGTCCTCCACTCCTCTGCTCACAACAGAATACCTTATTCCACCAGACTTGAAATTTTGGGCTTAGATAGCTTAGAGCTACGTCGCCTTTGATCTGATCTAAATGTAGTTCATAAAATCATCTGCCACAATGTCCTACCTGTCAATGAATACTTCAGCTTCAACCGCAACATTACACGTGCACACAATAGATTCAAACTCAATGTAAACCGCTCGAAACTCGACTGCAGAAAATACGACTTCAGCAACAGAGTGATCAATGCCTGGAATGCACTACCTGGATCTGTGGTTTCTTCCCCTAACCCCAAAAACTTTAACCTTAGACTGTCTACAGTCGACCTCACCCATTCCTAAGAGGTCTGTAAGGGGCGTGCATAAGTGCACCATTGTGCCTACTGTCCCTGTCTTACTGTCCTATTGTCCAAATTTACCTGTACCTACTTTGCTTTTGTTTATGTTTACACCATACCTACTATCTTGTACATGTTTTGACAAAATAAATAAATTAAAATAAAATAAAATAAATATCACTACCAGGTCTAGGAGCACAATGGAGCATTTTTCAGCAAAGGAAACACTCTTTACATATTGATTTGAAATATGTAATTTCCACAGGGCCAAGCCCAGCAAAGGCAAGGAGAATACATGGGTGAATGTTAGGTGCTTTTGAGAAAACCCAAAACACTGTGTGAATTCAGAAACACTGAGGAAGAACTGGATGTCAATATATTACAAGCTGCCTCTGCCCTTATTATTGGACATAGATTCCGAGAGACACAGACCTCGGGGGGGGGGGGGAGGGCGAAGAGACTTGGGACAAGGCAAAGTCAGTGAAACTGCAAAACTCTATGTTTGCTGAAGGAATCCCTCAGTGGCCTTTTAATAAAAGAGGAAGCAGTAGCCATTCTGAGTGTGAAGAACAACAATCATCTTCAAATTTTCAGCATTATAATGAAACAGAGACAAAATGGTATTAGTGTAGAAGGCTATTCTTTCATGAGCAGACCTGCCCAGCCATAAGAATGATTTTGTCAGAAGTGTGGCAAGCTGAACTATTTTGCAACAAAATAGATGACAGTGCACCTTAATACACAAAGCTATTACATCAGCATAAAACCGTGCAATACTGGGCTATTAATGTCAACTAGGTTGAAAGTTGAGCTACAGGATGGCACAAGCCAACATAAATCAGGTTCCCGCTGCAGCCAACTGGATGAAAGATCAAAGTCAGTGTTGGCTAAACTTTTCGGCACTGAGTGCTGAAATGGGAGTGCGCACGCATGCGTGCGGGGGAGCACCATAAACCGGAAGAGAAGCTCCCTGGCGTGCATGCGCGGGAGAGCCGGAAACTAGAAGAGCGCCGGGAAGCTGAGCTTCCAGTTTCTGGCATGCATGCGCACGCGAAGACCAGCTGGCCAATGCACATGCATGCACTGGAAACCGGAATCTCAGCTTCCTGGCGCACACATGCATGCCGAGGAACTGCTCTTCCAGTTTCCGGCGCTCCCACGTATGCACGCTGGGGAGCTGCTCTTCCGGTTTCTGGTGCTCCCCTGCGTACATGCATGCGCGCTCCCATTTTGGCACTTGCGTTGGAACCCGGAAGAGCTATGGGCGACGGCTGGTGTGCTTGGAGAGATGGCTCTGTGTGCCACTTCCGGCACACATGCCATAGGTTCGCCATCACGGATCTAAGCAATAAAGAGAGAGTTCAGCTCTGCTTTCAGTGTTTTCACCTCTGAAGAAATCTCTCTCCCCTCTCATAACAAAGGCAATTCCTGGGCAGGATCAAGATCATAGGTATCAGAGCTACGTGGAATATAATATAATGGATGGATGCATTGTATGAGGACTCCTGCTGTCAGGCCTGGAAACCATCTTGGGCATTGGATCTTCAGGCCTGCCACATTTAGTGCTGTGGGAAACTGGGAGGGGGGATTGTGTGAGTGGGGAGATATAGTCAAAATAATATTCCTTTCTCCGAGAGTCAAGGTCACTCTGCCCTGCACCTGGAGGGGTGTCCCTGAGAGGCATCTCCAGTTGGGACGGTGCATTGATTGGACAAGGTGATGGACACGTGGGTGCTAGGGCAGGGACTTGAACTTTCTTTTGGGTGTGGAAAACCAGAAGCTTTCAGATTCGGGTTTTCCCAGATGTGCCAATATGACATCGCTGATAAAATGGAACTTTGAGGAAACTCAAGCCTCGGAGTTTTCTTTCATTTGGGGTGTTACTTGGAACCCTGACACCTGCCTTGGGCAAGGGGTTGAACTTGAAGATCTCCAAGCTGTCTTCTAACCCTATGATTCTATGACATGCTAATCAAACCCCACTCTTTCAACCTATTGAAAAGAAAATTTAGGGCCATCTTCCTCCTCCTCCTCCTCCTCTTCCTCCTCCTCCTAAACATTATCTTTTCTTTTGTTATGTGTAAATCTCTTGGTAGCATCTCACCTTCATTCCCACTTACAGATAACACTGAATATAATCATTGAAGAAATCTCTCAGTGGCGATGAAGATCCCAATGAAGGGTCCTAACCAGTGGTGGGATTCAAATAATTTAACAACCAGTTCTCTGCCCTAATGACTGGCTGGGTAGGCGTGGTCTGGTGATCATGTGGCTGGGTGGGCGTGGCCAACTCAAGGTCACTTATCACACCCAGGCCCGCCTCCCAGCCACTCGCCTCAAAGGCCTCAACAAGGTACAATTCCCCTCTCTATTTATTTACTACTACTGAACATCCAAAATGGCCCAAAAAATGGCCCAAAAAACAGGCGGAAATGGTCCAAAAAACGGTTCGAAAACCAGGCCAAAAATGGGCCAAAAATGGCCTGAAAAACGACCCAAAAAGGGTCAAAAAATGCGCGGGGTAGGGCCAGCAATAGGTGGGATTAGCCAGTTCACCGAACTGGGCAAAATTTTAACAATTGGTTTGCCCAAACCGGTCCAAACCGGCTGAATCCCATCTCTGGTCCTAACCAGATATCCAGTGGACAGAATTGTTTACTGTGCTATCATCTGAAGCAAATACAGCTAGTACCAGACAAACATTGTGGCTGCTTTTCTGTTTCCTCCATTCTGACCTTCATGAGCCAGACAACATTAGCATCTCACTGGAACAAGCGGGACCAGAGGCTACGAACGCTATGCATTGTTACAGAGTATAGAGAGATGAAAATTATTACCAACAGACCAAGGAACACTGGTATTTTTCCCTAAAGAAAAGGTATTGGTTATAAATATATAAATTCCACCAGCCATGAATGCATGGATGAGTTTCGTGTGCATTTGAATATATGTGTCTCAGGATAATGTTGCAGGATCCAGTCTGGGTCAGTCACTGGGAAACGTACCTAAAGCATTGGGTGACTTCAGGAACATGGAGGAAGATGTGCAAGATGGGAAAAATACTGCAGGATTGTTTTTGCCATTATCCCCGGAGGTAGAGACTGAAAGATCCATATCTTTCAGGAGTCTTTGGACAAGACACAGTCAATGAAAGTGCAAAACTCTATACCAGCTAAAAGAATCTCTTTCCACCTGCAAGAAACAAGAATCTATTTCATGTTTTAGCACCGTATTGTTGTGGCCCGCCAGCAGCCCGTGCAGCTGATAGCGGATCCCGTTTGAGAGAAGACCGACTTGGTGTTGCGCCAGCGGCCTGTGCAGCTGGCACCCGAGTCAGAAAGTGAGGAGGCTGGCGAGGACTTGGTGCCAGAGGCAGAGGTTCATCCAGGGCCTTCGGAACCTCCAGCACCTCGTAGCAGTGATGAGGGAGAAGAGGCTTCTCCTCTTCTGAATGCATGAACACACACAGCTGCCAAGAGGCAGGAATGGTTACTCCAGAGGAGGTCTCCTCGGGAGTAAGACTTGGGGCTAATTGGCCACTCCCCTAGTCTACTTAAGTACATCAGAGGTAGCTGAAAGGCTGCAGGAAACAACATTTGAGAATCATGTATCCGTTGTGAGTGTCTGGAATATTTCTGCTCTGCTTTTCTGCCTTGGCTTGCTTATCGAGGAAAACTTCTAGGCATTTTGCCAAGCCTTTGAAACTTCGTGAGATAACAAGAACTAATTGCATTGCTATGATTTAAGACTTTCTGAACTTATGCCAGCTGTTAATGACGATTAATTAGCAGCTGAGCTTTTGCAAGAAAAGATTGCTTTTAGATTTGTGTGTGTGTGTCTCCACTGCTAAGCCAGTTATTAGTAGTGGTTTATTGATTAAATTAAGTTCAACAAACTGTGTATTTGCTACGTTCTTAACTGGGGCAGAACACATATGCTGAAAAAAAGTAAAAGCAGCTAATACCAGTGTATTTGTTCATGACCATCCTGCCTGCCTGCCTGCCTGCCTGCCTGCCTGCCTGCCTGCCTGCTCAGAGGAAAGGTTTATCAGAGATATGCCAAGCTGAAGTATTTTGCAACAATCTGGTTTTTCTGAGTGCACCTTAATCCAGAAAGCTGTTACACCAGCATAAAACAACACAATATTGGCCCATTAGTGTCAGCAGGATTGAAACATGATCCACAGGATGGCTCAAGCCAAGGTCAGGCTCACCCACTGCAGCAAATTTGAAGAATTAGCCAAGTAAAGAAGATATACATCAATCTTATGGTTTCAATGTTTTATCATCAAAGAAGTGGCTAGTCACAAAGGTTTTATAACTAGGACCATAGAGCCTCACCTCATTCCTAAGAGGTCTGTAAGGGGTGTGCATAACAGAGGTGGGTTCCTCCCGGTTCGGACCGGTTTGCCCAAACCGGTAGCAACCCATTGGTGATGTCACAATGACGTCATGGAACCGGTTCTGTCGGTGCTGGTCTGTGGATGCTGCCATCTTTTTTTTTATTATTATTATTTTTAAAAAAATTTTGTGAAAAAGTGCACGAAGCGTGCACTTCCGAACTAGTAGGAAAGGTAAGTAGATTTCACTGCTGAAAAGGAGACTTCCCCTACATTCTGAAAGATGCATATCCCTTCATCATCTGGAGCTCACAAACACCACCCAAAGAAATCAAATTAGTACATACATAAGCCTTAGATTATATAATATAGAAATAAAATAATAGCTTATACGGTAGTCAGAGTTTGGCACACTAATTACAATCATAGTTTGAACCACCAGGGGGCAGCTCTTGCCAATACTGTACAAGTGTCTGCAGGAGAACCTGTTTTATATACCGCATGAAAGAAATTGGAAGGGTTTTAGGACAACAAAATGCCTTGGTTTGTTTGAAACAATTTCACTGTAATTTAAACTGTCCATAGAAGCCTAGAACCACAGATCCAACCACTCCTCAATCTTCTGCTGTAGAAATGTAGATCTACTTTGATAGTGCACAACTGTAACCAAAACTTCGCTGACACGAGTGAGTCTAAATTAAGGTGACCAGACGTCCCGCTTTTGGCGGGACAGTCCCGCTTTTTAATAATTTGTCCTGCGTCCCACAGCGTTTCAAAAAAGTCCCACTTTTTGAATTTGAATTTGCCCTGCACACCCCTCTGCCTCCTGCCTCGCCTGCCTCCTCCTGCCAGGCGGGGAGGGAGGGCAGTGAGAGGGGCAGCAGCGGTCTTGCCTGTTCATCGCCGCAGAGCCGAAGAAGCTGGTGGCGTTCGCGGTGCGGGGCTTCCCCCGGCCGCTTTCCCCGGCCGCCGGGACGCTGCCATTTGCGTTCTTTGCCCTCTGCGCAAGCAGAACGCTTTGCCCATGCGCAGAAGGCAAAAGAACGCAAATGGCGGCGTCCTGGCGGCCGGGGAAAGCAGGCGGGGGAAGCCTCATGCCGCGAACGCCACCAGCTTCTGCGGTGATAAACAGGCAAGCCCGCACCGGTAGGAACCCACCCCTGGCTGCGATGGAGGGGGGGTGTTTGGGGGGGTGCACAAAGCTACAGGGTAAGAGAGACGGACCCCTCCCATCTTGCTCCCCTAGAAACACCCCCCCGTCAATGGTGTACCGCTTTACAAATATTAAAATCTGGTCACCTTAGTCTAAATCTGAGTTCAGCCTTAAGGAGAGAAATCAAAGGAGCAACATGTCTTCTTCCAAGATTAAATCAGCAGGAAACTGGGTTGTCTGGAATAAGTGATTATAGTGTGTGTGTGTGTGTGTGTGTGTGTGTGTGTGTGTGTGTGTGTGTGTGTGTGTGTGCAGAGAGAGTTCAAAACAAAACCACAATTTACCTCATAGATTAAGGTGACCAGACGTCCCGCTTTTGGCGGGACAGACACGCTTTTCAAGCGTGTGTCCCGCGTCCCGCATTCTTTTCAAAAAGTCCCGCTTTTTTGAAAAGAATGCCGAAACAGCGGGACGTCTGGTCACCTTAAAAGGGGAAGCAAAAGAGAGGTACCGGAAGCAAGTCGGGCGGAATTTCAGAGAGCCGGCTGCCTGCTGGGGAGAGGGGGAAGGGGGGCTGCTCCTCCTCTCCTTCCCCCGCCCCATCCCTAGCCCCGCCCTCAGAGGCGCCGCTGCTGTTGGGATGCTGCTGTTGGGAGGGGTGAGGGACGAGGAGCCGTCGCCGCTTTGAGCTCACGAGCGGCCCCTCCAGCGGCGCAAACAGCCCTTCCTCGTCCCCCTCCCCTTCCTTCCCCCCGTCGCCTCACTGCCGCCGTTGCCCTGGGGCCGGCGGGCGACTGGGAGACCGCGGCGCTTGGATGCCTGGAGCAAGTAAGCTGCCGGCTGCCTCCTTTCCCCGTCTCCCGCCTCCCGTTCGTTGCTTGCCAGCCCGGCCCCAGGGCAGCTCCCGAAGGGGAGGCGGGAGGCGAGGAAAGGCCTCCCGCCTCCCCCCCCCGGACGCCGACATTTGCTGTGTTTTGCCCTCTGCGCATGCGCAGCGTTCTGCGCATGTGCAGAGGGCAAAACAAATGGCGGCGCCCAGGCGGGCCCGCCCCCCCCCGTCCCGCTTAAAAAAAAATCTGGTCACTTTATCATAGATCTTAATCAATGCTTAGCTGCAGCATAAACCATTTCACACTCCCATTTTCTTCTCAGCATTATAGACTTCCCCAGAGAGTGAGCTCTTCATTTGAGCCTAGTCATTTGATTAGTTCTATGATGCATTTGTTTGCTTTCTCCAACCCCAAAATTCAGAACTATTAATATTGTTTTCCGTCTTGCTTCTTCAAAGTCCAAATTTCAATTGCAAAGGATGCAAGAATTTTCAGTAGCAGAGGTGGTAGTAAACCGGTGGTGACCTCACGGAGCTGGTTCTGTCGGTGCCAGTCCGTGGACACCGCCATCCTTTTTTTGGATTTTTGTTTTTATTTTTATTTTGCTTGTTTTCGGCACTGTGCCTGCGCGGTGCGGCCACGTGGCGTGCAATGCACGCGCAGCACACGGCATGGGAGGAAGCGAACCGGCGGCGAGGTAAGTTAGAACCCACCCCTGTTCAGTAGGATTCTGATCACTGGACAAGTAGTCCTTAGATAACAATGGTAATTGGGACTGGGGGCACCACAACTAATTGATGTGGTGGTCGTAGAGACTGATGTCACAGGATTGCACCTGACATATGACAGCAGTTCCAGCAGTTCCAGTTGTGCTCATTAGGTGAGTCAGATACTATTGTAGGAAGAAATGTCTATCTGGGTTCAGGTTCAAGTGGGGAGAAAGACACTGGAAACATGGAGGCTGCTTGGAAGGATGGTTTAATGGAGCAGAACCATTAAGCACATGGTCCTGGTGCAGCTAAACACATGGAGTGGAGAGAGACCCTCTCTTGGGCTTTGCCCTAGAGCTTCCTGTTCCTGTGCATATATCCTATTGATTGTCACACTCCCAGGGGGCTATGCGGGGGTCACAGCTAACTTTAATAATAATAATAATAATAATAATAATAATAATAATAATAATAATAATAATAATAATAATAATAATAATAATAATAATAATAATAATAATAATAATAACAACAACAACAACAACAACAACAACAACAACAACAAAGTTGGAAGGGACCTTGGAGGTCTTCTAGTCCAACCCCCTGCTTAGGCAGGAAACCTTACATCACTTCAGACAAATGGTTATCTAATCTCTTCTTAAAAACTTCCAGTGTTGGAGCATTCACAACTTCTGGAGGCAAGTTGTTCCACTGATTAACTGTCAGGAGGCTTTGTAGGATGTCTGTGTCCCAGACTTGGTTGAATCTTGCTGGGTGATGATGTAATGAAGAGGCTTGTGTTCTTAAAGGGTGTTGGGCAATTACTATTAGTGCTTAATGACTTTGTCCTGGTTTGGATCTTGAGTGAGGGCTAATCCTATCATCCTGGAGCTGAAGGCCTTTTGTTTTGTAGACTGGCATGGCCCAGTTTTTCTGGGGCTCTTAACAAAGGTGGGGGCTGCTTTCCAAGAGCATATTTCTCCTTTTCTCATCCAGGGAAGTATAATATTCTGCCTTTTTAATATTTCCTATAATATTTCATTCTTCTAGGAGAAGGATGGGTGCTAACTTTCTTCACTATGGTTAGGCGTGATGTCACAGGATCACCGTTTGTAATCTCCTTCCCCACTTGACTTTGCTTACCATTCCCCATGGACCCTGCAACTATTGTAATTACCAGTCAATTGCCAAGCTCCTTACTTGTGATCAGGTGACACCACGGTTGCTATGGCAGCTGCAATTTGGAGGACCAGTCAATCTGAGCCACAGTAGCACTGAACGGTAGCTCAAGCTGAGGATTATCTCTAGGGATAAACACATCCTGGCACTTGAGTACTTTTTCTAAGGCCTTCATTGCTCTCCTACCACATCCCTATTTCTATCAACTGTCTTTTAGTCTGGGCATTGACTGCTGATTCTTTTACTATTGGTAGTCAACCCCACAAAAATGCAGCAACTATCTCTTACTTCCCTATCAGTAGTGGGTTCTAAAACCCTTTACTACTGGTTCACTCTCACGCTTGCGCACAAGCGCGACACTTCTGCGCATGCGTAGAAGCGTTCTGGGTGGGTGGGTGAAGCCTCCCGCCGCCGGCACTACCTGTTCTTAGAACCAGGCCGAACCGGGAGCAACCCACCACTGTTCACTATCTTGTTAGTTCAGGGCCTATTGTCACTAGTTTGCTATATACAGTTTACATGTTCACCATTTGGGGGCAGTAATCTACCATTCCTGAGATTTGGATGTAATACAAGAATTAAATCTCTGAACAGATTATCTTTCACTCATTTTTTTATTGCTCGGATTAGGTTCTGACAATCAAGTCATTAAAAAAATCATAATGGATTTTGCCCATTTAAACAATGAATAGAAGCGAGAAAAATTACACTCCTATGAGCTTTTTTTAAAAAAATAAACTTTTATATATGGACATTTGTATACTGTTCCCCCCCCCCCCGAAAAACAGTTTATAGATTTACATTTTCCCCAAAAATAAACATTTTCAGTCAACACAATAACTAAGTTAGCTCAAGATCCAAAAGTTCACAGAAAATTCTCCAGCTTCTGAATCTTAGATTTTTCAAACCCATCCATTGTTATTCCACATGAAGCCATTCTTCTATGAACTTCTCTTTCTACCACAAATTCCTAGTTTAAAAAAAAACCTCAATAACACAGAGCCAGGTAACCCACAAAAAATGGTAAAGCAAAGCTTGGATATCAATATCATGGCCGCCATCTTGACTTTTCACACCACGTCTTGTGGATGGCCTTGCAAAGTTGGGGCTGAGGTATCTTTTGCAGGAGCATCTCCAATTGATTCCCCTTGGTTGCCAAACCCAACAAAATAGGGTTAAAAGACTCTGAGGAGGCACTGCCATTCTGAGAGACCCCTGTGTAGCCGGTGACAGAGGGCAGATCTCCACAGATCATAACAATTCAACCAGAAAATGGATGAAAATCACATTCCAAATCCTTCTATCACAGGGCGGACAGCAACTGTTAGACTTCCAGCTCTGGGACTCTGTGGCCATTTCTGGTGGGGCTGCAAGAGAGGAAAGAAACTGTCTGACTTAAAAAAAAAAATAGGCAGCCAGTGGTGGGCTGCAACTGGTTTAACAACCAGTTTGGTGATTGTGCGCTTTCCGTGCGCGCCTAACGCGAATGCGCGCAGCGTTCAAAATACAGCAATTTGATGCTCAGCTGCTTACCTTCTAAGGCAGCCCCGGTAAGTAGAACAGCGGAGGTGCTGAAATCAGCTGTGCTGCGTGAATCAGCTGAGCCAGAAAGTAGGAAATATAGGACAGGATAGGGCGGGGGCAGGTGGGCGGGGCCAGCTGATCATCAGAACTACCGGTTCGCCCGAACCAGCCCGAACCACTATAGGCAGGGCTTCAATCATAAAAACCATCTGCCTTTTCTTTTTATCATGCCCCCATCAGTTCCCTTATCAGAACAATTTTGCTTGTTTTTGTTAAGGGATATCAGCCTCACACAATGCCTTGCAGGGGGTTGCTAATCGCATTGGTGAGCTTGTGCAGCCCACACCACCTCTCAGCCCCCACCCCAACTCTCCCCACTTTCCTTGTCTGCCTCCTGGGCCAAGTGCAGCTCCTTGGCCTTCCCTAGTCTTCTCCTCTCTGCTTGCTGATGAAATGGTATGTGGAGGAGACCTTGGGAGACAGGAAGAAACGGGTGCTGCCTTTGGTCATATAAAAGATCGTGGATCATGAACTGACAGGCCTCATCTGGTTGTGTTTTCTTCTCTGGCTTACCTAGTAAGGCTGAAAGCCGAAGGGCACCACTGCCTCCCCCAACAACAGCAGCAGCAGCCCATGCCCAGCCCATGCCAAACATGATGCTCAGCTGAGCTGCGGCCCTCAGAGGTGGCAGTAGGTGCTCTTCCGCAAGTTGGGATGGGAGGGAAGGGGGTCAAGGGGAGAGGAGCAGGGAAAGCCAACGTCCAACCCTGTGCAAGAGCAGGGATTCACTGGCCTTGCGCCCAAGGATGGCAGAGGGTAGCAGGTCTCACCTTAAATTTTTCCTCCCATCCAGGGCCAGTAAGCAAGTGCATTCAAGGCTAGTTTTGTTTCTACTACTTGGAAAACATTTCCGGGCATTTGCTCAAAACTGGGGGGGGTGAAACTTTGATTTTAGGTTTTGATGATTTGAATGATTTTGCTATTATAGAAATGGCTTGAAATGTTGTGAAATGTAAAGCAAAAGTTCCCGCTTTTTTTTGCATTTTACTGCATTGAAAATGTCAGGAGTTACTACTTTCTCTCTCTCTCTCTCTTTGCATTTTTCTCTTTGTTACTCTTAGTTTTCTAACTTTTTTCTGTATTTTTATTTTATAATGAAATTTAATTAAAAAATTATTTACAAAAGGTGTGACCTCTTCAGCAGGCTTGAGAATCCCATATAAATAGGGACCCTCCATGCGGAATGTTGATCCATTCTCCCCCTGGTTTTATTTATATTGAATTGTATTTAATAGTTATTTGAAAGTTCTTTTAAATTGTTTATTTTATTGTACACTACCCAAAGTCATATTCGTGACATGAGAAGCTGTATAGATATATAGATAGAGAGAGAGATATACAGAGAGAGATTGAGGGAGATGATAGACAGAGATAACAAGATAGAAATAGAGATGACAGAGATATAGAGATATCATCCCAGGGAAAATTAGTGACTTGAAGGTGAGAAACAAGGCAGGGAAGGTGGCAGCAGATAACAACCTCTGGAATTTAGCTCAGCTCTGGGTCACATGACAAGAAGATAACATGGCCTTGGAATTAAGCAGTTGGCAGCATTTGGAGTTACTTCCCAACTGTATCTCCCAGGGATTTAGTGGCATTTATTCTGAAGTGCCTTTTTGCATAGCCTCCAGGTACATCCAGTCCTTTTAAAAATCCAGGCTATCTTTGGTCATCTTCTTTAGGGGCAACAGTTTTGCTTCCATTCTGATAAAATTACCTTGCTGACAAAACATAGACTGGACGCCTTCAATTAATCCCTTTCCAATATTCTGGTGGGCTGGAAAGAATAAAAAGGAATTCGTTGCAGAGAGCATACAGTACCTGCAATCAGCTGTTAAAAGTTTCTAGAGAAAGCTGCAACTGTTAAAATGACCTATGTTTATTCAACCGCAAAAGAGGATGTTTTTGAGTATTGGATCAAATGATAAAACTGTACAGGAATTTTACAGCTAACAAAACACTGATATTATTTCACAATTCCTAAGAAGCTGTCATTTCAGCTGTCGCCCCTGGATGGAAGCTTTCAAAAGCCAAGACTGCGGCTACAAATGTGAATGAATTGAGATCTTTTTTTCTTGCCCTCTTCCCCACTCCCCCCTACAACTCCTCCTATCCATTGTCTTGAATTTTTTTTACCTTATTAAATCTGTGCTTGGGGCACATCACTAACCAAAATAAAGTCTGGATCTGTTCTGCCCCAGCTACGGCTCACAAAGAACGCAGCACACACAAATTCTGTCCAAACCTTCATTTACTAAATTAAAGACTACTAATGAGCTTTCTTAGTAGTCGGCAAACACAAATACAGTTTAAAGCAGTCTTTGCTGAACACCGGCTTTTAGTTCAACTTCATTAACAGCCAGCATGAGTCCACGAAAGAATAAATCAAGTCTGAGCAAACAGTCTAGGACAGTGGTTCCCAACCTCCCTAATGCCGCGCCCCCTGCCCCCCCCACCATGCCCCCTGCCCCGCCCCTGCCATTTGGGTTCTTTTACCCTCTGCTCATGCGCAAAGCGTTCTGCACATGCACAGAGGGTAAAAGAACCCAAATGGCGGCATCCAGGCAAAGTCTCTCGACCCCTGTGAAAAGGTTGTTCGATCCCCAAAGGGGTCACGACCCCCAGGTTGAGAACCGCTGGTCTAGGAGATATCAGGAAGCTTAGAATGGTTGGCGAAATGCCCAGAAGCAATTTGCAGGAAGAATGCCAAGAAGAGAACAAGAGCCAAGTAGACGTTTCTGAATTCAAGACACGAAGGCATATGAACGAACATTGTTTCCTGCAAATGGCTGCCTGCATCGTCATCCCTTAAATAGGCTAGGGGAGTGGCCAATTAGCCCCAAGCCTTATTCTCGAGGATACCTCCTCCTGAGGAACCACTCCTGCCTTTTGGCAGCTCTGCATGCCCGTGCATTAAGAATAGGCTCCTCCTCCTCTTCCTCATCACTGATGGGAGGTTCTGGAGGTTCTGAAGGCCCTGGCTGAATCTCTGCCTCTGGCACTGAGTCCTCTCCAGCCTCCTCACTGTCCGACTCGGACAGCTGCACAGGCCACTGGCGCATCACCACATCAGCCTCTTCTCTATCAGGATCCGCTACCAGCTGCACAGGCTGCTGGCGGGCCACAACAGGATCCAGGGTCTGTCCAGCAGCCTGTTTAGCCATTGCAAAAGCTGTGTCTGCCCTCCTTCAGAAGGGCCGGCACCAGTAGTGGGTTCTAAAACCCTTTGCTACCGGTTCGTGCGTGCACATGCATGCACAGAAGCATCCCGGGCGGGTGGGCGGAGCCTCCCGCTGCCGGCGCTACCGGTTCTTAGAACCGGGCCAAACCAGGAGCAACACACCGCTGGTCGGCACAGAAAGCTTCCCTTTCAAACCATCAACCCTTCAATTTAATATTCATTTTTGGCAGATCAATTATGTGTCATCAAGTTGTTTGGGGCTCCTAGCAACCACCTGGATAGGTTTTTTTTCTCCCTGACAATCTGTCCTTGCCATAGTCTTTCAGGTCTTCCAAACATTACACTCATGGCCACTGTAACAGAGTCCAGCCATTTGGTGAGCTCGTTTCCTTTCCTGTTTTAAGATCTCCAAGAGGCAAGGAAGGAAAATCACCTCACATGGGGAGTTGCAAAGGGAGAGCATTTTTTTTATTTATTTTTTTTAGTATTCTTTTTTTTTAATATGTTTTATTAATACATTTTTTTAATATCACATAAAAATTCCATATCTATCTGAACAGCGTGTTGTCTGGGCACAATTAATTTTAAGTAGAAATGCCATATTGATCATCATTAATCATAATAAACATAACAAACATTTATTTTGTATTTGTATTTTGTATTTGTTTATTTGTCAGGCATATAGGATTATAAGCAAAGTATAAACCGTAAAACATGATTGAATATATATGTAATAGTACAAGCATGAATAAGAGTAAAAGAGGTATGAATATATGGGTACATTAGGACAGGAACGGTAGGCACGATTGTGCGCTTATGCACGCCCCTTACATATCAGATGTACATTACATTACTGATATTACATATCAGTAATATTCGCAAAATAGTAATACAATTAGATTATCTAACTTACAAAGTTTTCAGTACAAAAGGTCTTATTATCTTTGAGATCTTTTTTAGATCTCTTTTAGATCTCAGATTTCTGTTAATTTAACCATTGGTAAAACAAGTCCCATGTCAAAAAGTATTCTGTGCCTTCCTTTTCTTTTCTTTTAAGTGTTAATCTGTCCATCTCGGGACATTCTAATATTTTTTTTAAATAACACTGTCATCTGTAGGGATCTCTTGGTTTTCCCATTGTTGTGCAAACACAATTCTTGCTGCCGTTAAAGGAGGCAATTTTTCATGAGGGTGGAGGGGATAGGAGAGTAGGGGAATCCTGTAACAAGTCTCTGTATGATTTAAAGCGATCTGCCAGGCAGGCTCAGCTTCGCGTTGGTTTCAGTGACAAGCTCTGAAATCAATCATTTTTTTTAAAAAGCATCTGAACCTAAACAAAGGATTTTTCCTTCTCTCTGGATACTGTACACCACTGTCAGAGAGTTCAACGTGTTCGAACATGAAGCACCCCCTGGCTCCCATGGCAACCGCAGCAGCCTTTTCTAACCAATCAAAGTCCCATAATTTGGGCAGGGCTGACCCTCCTCCCTCCCCGGAGGTTACTGCCGGTCATAGTTGACTGTTCGCATTCATAACAGCCTGAAACTTCTGATCGCAGCGCAGCCAATCGGCAGGCTGCCTTTCTTGTCTGACTCTGGCTCCACCAATGGCTGACGATCTCTCTGATCCATTCCCACTGGCGAATTAGTCACCGCTGGTGGTGGTGGGGGGGAGTTGTTTTTTTTTAAGAGTCATAAAGGGAAAAGGTAATAATAGCAGAATGACAGCTTAATTAAGTGCGCCTATCAGTCCGTGTGTGCCTATGTGAGAGAAAATGTTCGCATTACGTATATACCGGACACATACCATAGAAATAACAACGGGCATTGTCTCCAATTCTACACAGCTCTGCCGCTTGTGAGCTAGTAAAGAATGTTAATGGCAGCTGTTTACAGAATAACTGAGCAGGAAGGGGCTTGGAGGTCTTCCCAGGGGTCTCCAACCTTGGCAACTTTAAGACTTGTGGACTTCAACTCCCAGAATTCCTCAGCCAGCTTGCAGATGTAAGGGTCTCCTGCTTGGGCAGGGGGTTGGACTAGATGACCTGCAAGGTCCCTTCCAACTCTGTTAATCTGTTAATCTGTTAAAGACTTGTGGACTTCAACTCCCAATTCTGGGAGTTGAAGTCCACAAGTCTTAAAGTTGCCAAGGTTGGAGACCCCTGTGATTAGTCCAATCCTTTGCTGGAGCGCGAGATCCTATATTTTTTTCCTCAAGTTTTTTTTATAACATATAAAAATTCCATTTTCAATTAAACAGTGCTTTGTCTGGGTACAAATAGTTTTAGGAAATAATAATCAAGATATTTGCAACATAATTCATTACATTAGTATTGATTCTGATTATGATGATGATGATGATGATGATGATGATGATGATGATGATGTTTACTTAACCATTTTAACACACCTCTCTTATATCAGTGATCCTTTCCGTATATTTCCCTGTTTCTAACTCCTGTTTTTGTCAGCTAACCATTGATAAAATAAGTCCCAAGTCAAAAAGTATTCAGTTTCTTTCTTTTCCTTAATTGTAAGGGTTAGCCTATCCATTTCTGCACATTCTAGTATTTTTTTTAACCACATTTTAGACTGTTGGGATCTCTTCACTCTTCCATTGTTGTGCAAATACAGTTCTAGCTGCAGTCAGTACATGTAAAATCAGATATGCATTCCCTTTATTGTACTTATCCGGTAACATACCCAACAAGAATATACCCAACATACTTCTGGATCGGATTTCCCAGGCCAAGCAGCTTTGAATCAAGGCCCCAAAGTCTGGCCCAATACCAAAACCCTGAGCAACCTGAAATTTATTTATTTTATTTTTATTTATTTATTTGTCAAATATGTACAGGATAGTAATTGTTTGTATAAACATAACATAAGTAAAAAGTACCGATAATAGAGGACAATAGGACAGAAGGACAGGGACGGTAGGCACAGTGGTGCACTTAAGCTAAGGTGACCAGACGTCCCGCTTTTGGCAGGACAGACACGCTTTTCAAGCGTGTGTCCCGCGTCTCGCATTCTTTTCAAAAAGTCCCGCTTTTTTGAAAAGAATGCCGAAACAGCGGGACGTCTGGTCACCTTAAAAGGGGAAGCAAAAGAGAGGTACCGGAAGCAAGTCAGGCGGAATTTCAGTGAGGCGGCTGCCTGCTGAGGAGAGGGGGAAGGGGGGCTGCTCCTCCTCTCATTCCCCCGCCCCATCCCTAGCCCCGCCCTCGGAGGCGCCGCTGCTGTTGGGATGCGGGTGGAGGGGTGAGGGACGAGGAGCCGTCGCCGGTTTGAGCTCACGAGCGGCCCCTCCGGCGGCGCAAACAGCCCTTCCTCGTCCCCCTCCCCTTCCTTCCCCCCGTCGCCTCGCTGCTGCCGTTGCCCTGGGGCCGGGCGGGCGACCGCGGCGCTTGGATGCCTGGAGCTCGCGACAGGTAAGCTGCCGGCTGCCTCCTTTCCCCGTCTCCCGCCTCCCGTTCGTCGCTTGCCAGCCCGGCCCCAGGGCAGCTCCCGAAGGGGAGGCGGGAGGCGAGGAAAGGCCTCCCGAAGGGGAGGCGGGCTCCCAAAGGGCTGCCGGCTCCCAAAGGGGAGGCGGGAGGCGAGGAAAGGCCTCCCACCTCCCCCCCCACCTGGACGCCGACATTTGCTGTGTTTTGCCCTCTGCGCATGCGCAGCGTTCTGCGCATGCGCAGAGGGCAAAACAAATGGCGGCGCCCAGGCGGGCCCGCCCCCCCCCCCATCCCGCTTTAAAAAAAAAATCTGGTCACTTTAACTTAAGCACGCCCCTTACAGACCTCTTAGAAATGGGGAGAGATCTACTGTAGACAATCTAAGGTTAAAGTTTTGGAGGTTTGGGGAAGAAACCACAGAGTCAGGTAGTGCATTCCAGGCATTGATCACTCTGTTGCTGAAGTCGTATTTTCTGCAGTCGAGTTTGGAGCGGTTTACATTAAGTTTGAATCTATTATGTGCTCGTGTATTGTTGCGGTTGAAGCTGAAGTAATCATTGACAGGAAGGACTTTTTGATATATGATTTTATGAACTACATTTAGATCAGATCGGAGGCGGTGTAGTTGTAAATTGTCTAATCCCAATATTTCAAGTCTGGTGGAATAAGGTATTTTATTGCGAGCAGAGGAGTGGAGGACTCTTCTCGTGAAATATTTCCGGACTCTCTCGATTGTATTAATGTCTGTTATGCAGTGCGGGTTCCAGACAGGTGAGCTGTATTTCAGAATTGGTCTAACAAATGTTTTGTATGCTCTGGTTAGCAGTGTAATATTGCCAGAGAAGAAGCTACGCAAGATTAGATTAACAACTCTCAGAGCCTTTTTGGCAATGTTTGGTAGTGGGCTCTAGCACTTAGGTCGTTGGATATGTGTACATCCAAATTTAAATTTAAATTTGTGGGGAAACGTCTCCTAGTGCCCTGTCCCAGAGGTAGGTAGGGGAGGAAAGACCATTCCTGTTTGCCTTTAACAATTGTATTTGAAAGGTTAAGAATGGCCTCTATAAATTTAATTTTCCTTATGCTATTAATTGATTTTACAGTTTTAATTATCTTTTAATAGCTGTGTGCCCTGTTCAAAATCTCTTGGCTTTAACTGAGCTTCTGTCTCCCTTCCAGCATGTGCCACCATTCCCCAGAGGAATGGTTTGGTTAACCCAACTTAAATTTGGAAAATCTCCTGGGGGTTGTGGTGGTTATTTCAGACTATTGTTAACTAATAAAATCCTGCATTCCCATGACAATAGCATTTTTAAAACTTGTAATTGCTCAAATATCTCAGATAGACCCAGATTGGGTCAAACCACATTCAAACCTAATTGTTGCTCTCATCTTCCTAGTTACAGACCATCCTGACCAGCGGTGGGTTGCTCCCGGTTTGGCCTGGTTCTGTGAACTGGTAGCAGCGGCAGCGGAAGGCTCTGCCCAGCTGCCCAGGACACTTCTACGCACGCGCAGAGGAGTTGCGCTCGCGCGCGCGAGCCAGTATCAATGAGGTTAAAACCCAATACTGATCCTGACTCTTATGAATAGCAAGCTTTATGCCAGGCACCTCTTTCGGAAGCTCTTAGATTGGATGGAACAGCACTATGGGGAAAAATATCCATCCGATTCAGTTCCAATCCGGGGGAAAGGCATTGGAGACAAAATGGAGGCTGGAGGTTGATTGGAAAGAGGGTCCATTCAGAGGTAGGATTCACATACCTGCCCTACCTGTTCGCCCAGCACCAACAATGTGAACGCGTGCGCATGCACACATACACTCGCTTTGGTCGCGCACGCATCTTTCGTGCATGCGCTTTGCTTGCACGCGCAACTTGCACACATGCGTGCAACTTGAAAACATTGCTAAATAGGACGGCATAGCGCCAGGGTGGGTGGGCAGCCCCACCCCACCCACAGGTCGCTACTACCGGTTCATCTGAACTGGTCCAAACCAGCTGAATATCACCTCTGGGTCCATTTATTGATGAAGCAGAACCACCAAGCACATGTGATTCTGACCACATGGAGCTGAGAGTGAGGGGTTTTTATACCTTCTTTGAGCTTTGCACTTAAGCTTCCTGTTCCTGTGCAAGAACATGTATTCTATTGACTGTTGTCAGATTCCTATGGGTCATGTAGGGGTCATGTAGAGGTCATAGCTGGCTCTATAGGCAAAAGAGGAAATACAAATCCTAGGTGTTTGTCTGAGCTAAGTTTGGTTGAAGTTTGGACTGCTTTGAGGTTGATGCAATAATCCCTATTGTGGCTTAATAGCTTTGTCCTGTATTGGATCTTGAGTGAGGGTATTTACTTATGAATAGAGCTATCTAGATACTTGTCTTCTTTCAATAAGCTCTTTATCTCTTAAGTGCTGACATCTGCTGTGGCCTATTAAGAAAAGGTGTGGCCTGCTTTCTGCCGCTAAAAACATGTTTCTCCAGTTCTCATTTAGGGAAATATAATATTCTGCCTTTTTAATATTTCCCAAAATATTTCATTCTTCTGGGGGGGTGGGGGCTTCCCACAGCACTGAATAGTAAGACAAGAGCAAGGTGGGATCAGTCCTGTTAAATCAACTCTATGCATTTTCAAAATAGCTCCTGGCTCCATAATATAGAGCTAGAAATCATTAGATCACAATACTAGGCTGACTGTCTAGGCTTGGAAGCTAGGCAGGATTGGGCCTTGTTTAGTGCTTGGATGAAAGACCATCAAAAAAGATCACAGCTAAAGGCTAGAGAGAAAAGTTGAAAAAAGCATTCCAGAAACAGAACGTGACAGTTACATACTCTCCTATTGTTGCAAGAAAAAAATAATGCATGGCTGTGTCCATAAATCTCTGGCAATTGATTTTATCTTAATCTCAATGTATAGTTCCTCTATCAATGTGAGTTCCTGCTAATTGATTTACTTGCCATACTTTGTCTGATTAATTGGTGTGTGGCTGGTGTATGGTTCTGTATGGTGTAATACAGAGAGATATGAAGCAAAGATGCATTGCATCCTCATTGGGAAAATGCTATTCCAGTTAGTAAAACAATGACAACATTGCTACACACTTAGAGTTCATCTATACCACCTCCTTATCCCAGCCAGAGGCACCCACTTACCTTTTGCTAATGGCATGTCTATGTGACTTCATTTCGGTTTCATTGTCAGCCCACGGGTAAGGCAGCCTGACCATCGCTTTACAGGATCAGGTGTGGAAGTGGGGTTTGCCATGCTACACCAGGACATTCGACACAGATAATTTAGGGTGCACGGAGGAGATGGCTTGAGATGACGCCATCGGGGTCAGTGATCTGCTTAGCTCCAATTGGTGCAGCAAGTCTGCTGTGGAATCAGCCACTTTTGTCTGGGTTTTAGGGGCTTTAGGATGGTGTTCCTGAAGTATATATGCAATACCCCATATTGTACCTACCTGATACGCCCTTTCTCGTAGGGTGGAGCTAACCTCCAAGAATGGGAAGACACTGTCCCTTCAGCCAATCAGGACTGAGTCTGAATTTATAATGTTCGTCCTCCTGCCTCAATTCCCCCTCTTTGACTCAGTCCTTTGGCGGGAAAGGATGCATGTCTTCAGCTCCCATTCCTGAAGGTTTTCCACAGTCATCGAGTTTTTCCATCCATGAGTTTTTTCTTCTTATCTCCCCAGCTGATTGACTGTCATCTAGATCACTGGGTTGAGGGCGGCTACAGACTTTGGCTCAGCCACTTGCTGTGCCTCCAGCCGAGGACTTTAAACTGTCAAGAGCATTGCTCGTTAATTCCGGCTGTCAGAGGCTGAGCGGCCTGGCCAATTTTCTCAATTGATTGCCTCATCACAAGAGTCTTGCGCTGCTGTGACCACGGGCCAATATCGCATATTGTCTATGATGATTGATAGTGGCTTTTCCTGTAGTTAGACCTTTGAATTTCAACCCCTGGTCATTGTCCTCACCACACCATGTGGTGCAGCACATGAAGGACAGCAGCATAGCATTGTATACTCCTCCAGTTGCAAAGTAAGAGCAGGCTGAAGGGGGAGGGGAGAGCAGCAAAATTTGTTTATTATTTTATTTTATTTTATTTTATTAGTTTGTCAAGCATGTACAAGATAGCAGGTATGAATATGAGCATGGACATGAAAGCAGCAGGAATCCCTCCTGGTTCTGGGACACCAAGGTAGCTAGGTACACAAGGTCCTTCTGAGATGAAGAGAGCCCTTCAAGCTGTAATCAAATTCATTTTAGATTAGCAACACCCAAGATACCCATGCTTGCCAAAAGGCTCGTAGCTTACAAAAGGCGATTTGTGGAAATGAAATTGTGCAACTGCATTTCAAGTTACCCTAACCTGGGAGTCTTAAACTGAATTTGTCACATATTTAAGGCTTAAAGAAGTGTCACAACTATCCCTAGCTTCTTTCATTCTAAAAACGAACATCCCAATTCTGAAGATATTTGAAGGTCAGGCTTTAGCTAAACAATCCTACGGCTCTCAGATCTGCTTAAATTCCATTTGCACAACCTAAATTTCTTCAAACGGCTTTTCTGTGATGCAAGGCATGTGCCCTGTGTCTGAAACAGGCTTAATCAAATTAAGAGTTTTGCATTATTTTCAAATTCATTTGAATAATTTCTTAGAGTTCTTATACGGTGTCAGATCAGAGCGATCCTTTACCACAGCAGGAATTGCACTTAAAAGAGCCGGGAGAACAAACAATACTTTTCTACTTTTATTACACTTCAATCAAAGCAGAGAACAAACACGCACTCAAGCTGTTGACCAGCCAAACTTAAAAGATTTCGGAGATCTAGAACAGGGGGTTCCCAACCGGGGGTGCGAGACGATATTCCAGGGGGTGCGAAAACTTGGGTTTAGACGTTTCAAAATTATAGTGTATAGGCATAATTATATGCATATAATTATTTACTTTTGTAAGGGGTGTGAGGATACATCAGAAGCGTTCTAGGGGTGCGGGGTATAAAAAAGGTTGGGAACCCCTGATCTAGAAGGAGAAGCTTCTTTTTTGAGGGAGAAATACTGTAGATCTCACTTTTGCTATTACCATTTTTCATCGTTGTATTTTCCTGCCATCATTTCTTCATCAGGAATTTCTGGCTACTTGTGCTCATTCTTCTTATATATTCAATTTTGAGGGAAATTTTCTGAGCCTTTTCAAGTCCTCCCTTCTCCTAGTAACCTTGTAATGTTGAAACAACATCAACTCTTTGCTGTGACTTCTCTCAGCATCCCCTGGGAAAACAAGGTTGTTCCTATGACCCATGGTGGCCTCTCTCTTTCCTGTCATTCTATCCTGACCCCTGCTCTGCTCTCATTGTCCTTAGGAGAATCATTGGAATTAGCCAGATATTTGTTGACTTTAGCCAGGTCTGAATCCATCCGCTACTCTCGGTCTACTAGGGTGAGGCAAAGGTTGCCTCAGACCCTGACCATTGTGAAATCATATCACATAAGCAACCAGAATATCGGGATCTTGATATTTCCATATGGTTGGCCAATTCCACATGACTGGAAACTATGAAGTAGCTTACAGGCCGTGGGTCGGTTTCCTGCTCATTTCCCTGCAAGGTGTACTTCTACTCTTGTTGGTTTAAGGCAGGGGTCAAGGCCCGGGGCCCAGATCCGGCCCATGGGGTACTTAAATCTGGCCCGGGGAGCCACCCTGGAAGGACCGGCCTGCAGTGCCTCTGCCAGCAAAAACGGAGCTCGCGAGGGCCACGGGTGGCCCTCCCAAGCTCCGTTTTTGCTGGCAGAGGGTTGTAGGAGGCTGTCACAGCCGAAAACGGAGCTTGAGAGCTTGTTTTCGCTGGCAGAGCGCTCGGGCCTCCACAGGTGCCCCTGACACAAGTGATGTCGAGCTGGCCACGCCCACCCTGGCCACACACCCCAAGGTCAAACCCAACCCTGATGTGACCCTCAATGAAATTGAGTTTGACACCCCTGGTTTAAGGCATAGAAGACAAATGTTGGTCCAGATTCTATTTCCAGAGAGGGGAAACCCTCTATATCAGTGTTTCCCAACCTTGGCAACTTGAAGATATCTGGACTTCAACTCCCAGAATTCCCCAGCCAGCAAATGCTGGCTGGGGAATTCTGGGAGTTGAAGTCCAGATATCTTCAAGTTGCCAAGGTTGGGAAACACTGCTCTATATTGCTCTTCAGGTATCTGTATGTAAATGTGTAACCTAATACCTTTCCCAGACTCGTTTCTTAAATAATAACATTCTCATTTCCTTCCACCCCGTTCATAGGATTTAGTTTCTAGTTCCCTATTCATAATCATTGCTCTTCACTGTACTTCTTCTATTTTAAGTTGGTGTTAAAATGTGGTGTCCAGAACTTGGGATATTATTCAAAGTGGGGCTGGCCAAATGCAGTGCAGAAAAGCCACAGGAATGAACCAGAGGGCACCCTATTCTCTCTCCATTTTGAGGAGAGTTCTTAGAGTGCAATTTTTGAGCCAACTATGAATCCACTAAATTATTATGCCATCTAACCCACACTTAACTAGTTTGCCAAGCTGTTCAGAATGGGCCTCTTAGAAATGCTTAGCATAGTAAAGGAGAGGCCTACTCAGCATTCCAAAAGCTTTTAATTCCAGCCTACCCTTAATACTTGCTGAGATCAACAAGCACAAGGTTATGTAAGACAAATCTCAAATTCAGAAAACACAGGATCCTGAACCAAAATGTGGGGTGTTGTGTGATTTTATTGAAAAGTGGGTGTCTATGTAGGTAAAAGGAAGTTGATATGAACAGAATTCCCACAGAAAGATGTTAGGATTAATATGGGAACACGTGAGCAGCAGGGCCAATCACATCCAGCCTCAGAGGTTACATCAAAATGGTGCATCTCCTGAAAGAGGAGGTCAGAGCTCGTTGGGGGGGTAGAAATACTCCTTCTGAAATCAGCTACAGTTATACATGTGAAAGTTTTGAGGGTGACATGATTTCAGTGATATCAGCTAGGCCAAGGGTGTCAAACTCGACTTCTTTGAGGGCCACATCCACATTGTGTTTGACCTGGGGTAGGGGGGCTGGGGTGGGGGGGCACTCGATGTCACTCATGTTGGAGGCACCTGTGGTGGCTCGAGCGCTCTTCCAGCGAAAACGGGCTCCTGAGTTCTGTTTTCGGCTGCAATAGCCTCCTGCAACTCTCTGCCAGTGAAAATGGAGCGCGCGCTCGGTTTTCACTGGCAGAGTCACCGCGAGCCGGTCCTTTGTTGTTTCCAGGACAGCCCTATGGGCCAGATCTAAGCACCATGTGGGCTGGATCCGGCCCTCAGGCCTTGAGTTTGACACCCCTGAGCTAGGCCCTAGTATAATGGTATGTGGGGAAGACCTTGGGAGACAGGAGGAAGACCTATAACCAAGTCAATGGTCTGATAAGAGGCAGCTCATTCCACAAGTGGGAGAAAAGCATGGGAACCCTTTCAGAAGGGATTTTCCCTAGTTTTCCAGAGATGAGAAAGAGATAAATGCTCTCAGTCTTGCAAGATCCTTTTATGTAACCTTATAATAAAATAGGATTTGTTCATCTGGGGCGCTAAATATATCCACTTTCTGGACTGGAACTATACATTGAACCATGAACTTCCCTAATGGATCAGGTTCACACAACATGCTCAGCCACAAGAAAGCCCAATCAGCATGTTATATAAATGCACATATTAACTCTTTAAATTACTTGGATTCAGTGGCTGGTATAAAGTCAGTCTCAGTCACTCCCTTTAAGAACATTAAATGTCTCTTGCTGAACTCTCTCGATAACCTGAAGAAAGTTTTTCACAAACATTTTTAATCTGAAGGCTATCAGTTTGTGGAGTAATTCCTGAGTTTGCCTTTTCCAGCTTTGGTATCACTCAGATATCAGAGCATTCTTTGCAATTTACATGTCTGTTAGAGAATTCTGGGAATTTTTAGGGCTAACCAATTGTAAGGTGACCAGACGTCCCGCTTTTGGCGGGACAGACATGCTTTTCAAGCGTGTGTCCCGCGTCCCGTATTCTTTCCAAAAAGTCACGCTTTTTTGGAAAGAATGCCGAAACAGCGGGACGTCTGGTCACCTTACTTTAAATGAAAGATAATAGAAAACATTTGTCAGTATCTATCACCCACAGTGCATACGAGTGGAGAAGATTTGATTTCCCCCAGTTATTTTATGGTTCGTTGAGTAAGCAGAGTTGCACTCCAAATCTGTGGTGTTGCAGAATAAATCTTCCTCCAGGTTCTTTTACTCTGTAATCTTAGGCAAATTAACTTAAGTGACACATGAACTCAGGATTGTCAATTGCCCAACTCTGATGTGTGTATTTAGTTATAGACTTTGAGATTGGCATCACACTCCTGGTGGAATAATTTAGCCTGGGCTAGTTTCCCATGTTGCAGGCAATGATTAAACAATGCAAATTAAAAGCATTTAAAATAGCTCACTTTCCCCTGAAGCCTCCCGTAATATGGAATGAGGAAGGTTCCCAACTAAATCAAGAACTCAGATTGATTTTTTAAAAAAGGTAGACTCACCTGGCCTAGTTAGGTAGCTAGCTAGACAAGAGACCCTTAAGCCCTGAAATGGATATTTGATTCTGGGGAAACTGTTTTTGAACTGGCTGAACTAGAAAAAGGAGACTGGAAGCAGCCCAGGAAATTTGAGACAATTGTTTTGTAGTTCATTCCTGTTCTCTGGTCTTCCTCACCTATATAGTTGTAGTTTGGTGCAGTATTTTGGATTCAAAGAGGAAAAGGTGTCTCTTAGATCAGGGGTTTCCAACCTTGGCAACTTTAAGCCTGGAGAACTTCAACTCCCAGAATTCCCCAGCCAGCTGGCTGGGGAATTCTGGGAGTTGAAGTCCTCCAGGCTTAAAATTGCCAAAGTTGGAGACCCCTGTCTTAGACTATGTGGGGTGCTCGGGGGGGGTGCCCATCTCCGTTTCTAAGTAAAGAGCTAGCGCTATCCGAAGACGTTTCCGTGGTCATGTGGCCCGCATGACTAAATGCCGAAGGTGCACGGAGCGCTGTTACCTTCTCACCAAAGTGGTCCCTATTTTTCTACTTGCATTTTTTACATGCTTTCGAACTGCTAGGTTGGCGAAAGCTGGGACAAGTAACGAGAGCTCACTCCGTTACGCGGTGCTAGGGATTCGAACCGCTGAACTGCCGACCTTCTGATTGACAAGCTCAGTGTCTTAGCCACTGAGCCACCGCATCCCAAATTTCCATAGAGAAGTAGAAATCTCTCCTTTAAAGAAAAAGGTGCTCCTAAGAGGTCCACTGAGTACAAATCAAACATGGGGATTGTGTACAGAAAGTCTGCAGAACTTGTAAATCAACTATTTTATTATAAACAAAAACATAACTTCAAGTCTTATATTAGAAGAAATTATTTTTCAGCACATAAAATATGGCAGAATTAGAAACGGAAAAGCAAAGATCCTACCCAAACTTCAAGAGCTTTGGAGCTTAGGCAATTCACATTAACTTTCACACCAACTATTTAGTGCTTTTCAGTTTAAAAGGAAGGGGGCAATAGACTTGCTTGCCCATTGCATTCTGGTGGTTTTGATAATACCATCTTATTAGGATATTGCCAGCAAGTGTTACAAAGCAATATTAAATTAATGCTACAAATTGTTAGTTATATTAGAAGACAGATATGCAAGCCAACTTTGTCCCAAATAGTAAACAGAAATAGTAATGTAGATATCAGACCTGAAGCCATGGAAAAGTTAAGTCACATCTCCTTTCCAGGTTAAGGCAGGGAGAAGAGGCTGATTTTTTAGTTGCCAGGCCTTGCTCTCTCTTCTTACCAAAGGTGGGTTCCTCCTGGTTTGGACCGGTTCGCCCGAACCGATAGCAAACCGCTGGTGACGTCATGATGATGTCACGGAACCGGATCGGTTGGTTCCGGTCCGTGGGCACCACCATCTTTTTTTTTAAAAAAATTGGGGTGTTTTTTTGTTTTTTGTTTTTGAATTTTTTCCCAGGTTTTTTTTCTTCTGCGCATGTGCAGAAGCCGAGTTTCCAGCACTGCACATGCATCGCCATCTTATTTTTGGCTTTTTAAATTATTATTTCGGATTTTTTTTGTACTGCGCATGCACGCACGCAAAATGTGCACGCACCCATGAGGCGCAGCCACGTGGCGTGGGAGGAAGCGAACTGGCAGTAAGGTAAGTTAGAACCCACCCCTGCTTCTTACCACACGCCATCCCAAACCAACCAAAACAATTTCTAGTATTATCAATCAAAAGGCATTGAAGAGCAATTCCTTCATTCCTTCCATGATGGATTTCCCATGATTAAAAAAAAGAACAAGCAAAGAAGCCAAACAAAAGCAGGGAAGAAAATTTCAATACTCCCTGAAGCTTTGAGGAAGGAGCAATGGAATCTTATGGTAACAAGTCTCCTCTAGATGCACCCAGCCAGAGATAGAGAGGCTGATGAACCAAAATGTTCTGGGCTAAGCACAAACCTCAGCAAATAAGGCTAGTTTTTGTAAGTGATGAAATCCTTAAACCAAAGCTTAATTAAATCCATGAAAAAGTCCCTTTATGCACAACTGCAGGTGAATAATCCATATAAATATTTTTTGAAAGATACTTCAAAAATAATTTAGATGAAAATAAAAAATTGCAACTAATTCAATACGCCTATGCATGGTTTAAAAAAAAAACCTGAAAATTATCAACCCAAACCTATAAGGCACATCCAAATAGTTGTCCAAGACTTAGGAAGAAAAAGAAAGTCATTTTTTAACCAGGCCTGTTTAACTGCAAACATCTTATGGCAAATTCACCATGTGCCATCAGATAAACCTTTGGGGACCTCTTTGTCCATTATGCCATTGACATAAAAAGTGAAGGCTGCTACAAAAGAACAATCCCTCCTCTAAGAAGATTACTTTTACTGATCTCAGGTTCCTAAAAATGTCAGAAACATTGTCTGCGCCTCTGCTTGTCTAACAGCATCTAACCCAGGGCTAGGTTAACCCAACTCGCGGCCTGCGGGCCGGATGTGTCACGCACTGGCCACGCCCACACCCAGTTTAGCAAAGGGGGGGAAGTTGCGATACATCACATGACGACGCCTTGACGACACGAGTTTGACACCCCTGATCTAACCAAACCATCACCTTTAAATTCAGTATAAATCCCTAAACCAAGATTCATAAAGCCCATAGCATTTAGTTAGCTAAGTGACAGACTTTACTGATTTGATTTAGAATCTTTGCTATATGTCAGCATTCTCAACCTTTTTTAACATTTTAAGATGTGTGGACTTCTACTCCAAGAATTCCCAACAAGCATCTTAAAATGAGCAAGTTTGAGAAACACTGTTATACAGTATATAATCACTGCTTTCCTTTGTCCCCATTTTCCTGTTTTCTGTTGTTTTGCTATTGAAAAAAAGAGGAACATTCTCACTACATCTCTCTCATTTTCGAGTCTACAGGCTGCATAACAAGTTTACAAAGTTTTTGCTACACCCTTTACTGCTGGGCAAAAAGTTCCCAAGTACATTGTTTCCCTTTCCTGAACTGAAGAGTCTTGGCTTTTTCTAGCTTAGGAGAAGGAGGTAAGATCGTTCAGGAAGTCATGTCAGCCTGGTAATAATATCCTGCTTTCTGAGACCCTTAATAGTTGTGTTCATTTTTGTAGACATACAGTAATTACAGGTATAAGTTCAATAAATACTTGTAGAACTCACAATTCTCCATCAGAAAAACTATTGTTTTATACCTTCCGTACATGCTGTTCTGTAAAGGTACAGATGGGGTGGGGGTGGGGGGAGCATTTTCAGTCAAGAGTGTCTGAGATTCTAGATTTGCAAATACCAGAAGAATGAAGTCTACAGCTTTTTCTATTATTTCCTTGTGTTGCTGAAGTCCTTAAGGAAGTACAACCAAGCTTTCGCTAATTGCTTAGTATAGTATATGTACCAGAGGTAGGTTCCTCCCGGTTCGGGCCGATTCACCTGAACCAATAGCAACCCACCAGTGATGTCACGATGACATCACTGAACCAGTTCGGTCGGTGCCAGTCCATGGAACCGCCATCTTTTTTTTGAATTTTTTTGAATTTTTTTGAATTTTTCCCCAGGTTTTTTTCTTCTTCTGTGCATGCGCAGAAGCCGAGTTTCCGGCACTGCGCATGCATCACCATCTTGTTTTCAGCTCTTTTTTTTCCCGGCACTGCACACGTGCGGCCACAAGGCACGGCCACATGGCACAGGAGGAAGCGAACCGGCAGCGAGGTAAGTTAGGACCCATCCCTGATATGTACCCTTGCTTTAAATTTAGGCAAAATATTCATCTTAGTGCCAAATCTCCTTGTCTTTCTTGATGTATTTTAACCAAGAGTTTTCAGATCAGCCTAAATATTCAGAGGATTACTGATGGCTCAGAGCCATTGTCCATCTAATCCTGCTTTCCAGGGCCCAGCCAGATATTTGGGGGAAATAGAGCAACAGGGGATGGTGATATCTTATCCCTTCCTGCTCTGTTGTTTTAACTTCTACATTTATTCTCATGACTAATGTAAGTAAGAAAAAGAAAGAAAAGAGGTCAAATGGAAAGCTAAAGTAAAAGGAAATGGAAAAGAAAAAGCTACAATAAGTAGCATCTTTACAGAAGTTGTCCTCTTATTGTATGGTTACAACAGGCCTCTTTTTTCGATAATCATTTATTTGTTTGTTTGTTTGTTTATTTATTTATTTGTCAAACATGTATAGGATAGTAGTAATTTGTATAAACATAAGTAAAAAGTACTGATAAAAGAGGACAATAGGACAGTAGGACAGGGACGGTAGGCACAGTGGTGCGCTTATGCACTCCCCTTACAGACCTCTTAGAAATGAGGAGAGGTCGATAATCAGTTCTGTCTAATCATCAAATTATAAATCATAAATTCACTTATTGCTGACTGCAAACCCCTTATAGACTTTTTACATGAAACAGAAAAAAGTATTATTTTCTTTGATCAAAGAAGTCAAGTCTGTCAGCAAGTTCCATCATTTTCACCAGCCATTCCTCCATCTTTCCATATTTGTGTATACAATAATCTCGCTGCAATTGTCATGTACAAAAACAAGGCAAAATAGGAGGAAGAAATGCTGGTATGTCTGTCGCCTTGAGTTGTCTATGAAATAGACTGCAAATACTGTATTAAAAATAATGTATAGTCAAAAAATTTAGCCCCCTTTATCATAAATTCTTTCACTAGTAATTCTACTAGTAAAAGTGTATACATTTTAATAATCACATGTTCATCATTTGTATATAATTCTGTTTCAAACTCAGTCTCACAATGTTCAAAACCATAAATTCTTTTGTCTATTTTTAAATCTAATAATTGTAGATAAGAGAACTACTGACAACTATGTCTCTCTGCCATCAGTTCAGCGGTGGGTTGCTCCCAGTTAGGCCCGGTTTTAGAACCGGTAGCGCCGGCGGTGGGAGGCTCGGCCACCCGCCCAAAACGCTTCTGCATAGAAGCGCCGCACGCGAGCGCAAACCAGTAGTAAAGGGTTTTAGAACCCACTACTGCATCAATTGTTCCCTTGATTTTATCTTGTATTTCCTTTCACATAATTCTAGCATATCATGATAAGAAAGCCATTTTTGTTTGCTTATTATTTCTCAACTATAAAATGCTTCTTGGCTGAGAACCACAGAGGTATTTCTGGGCATAGCCCAAGTTTATTCCATATTCTCAATACGGCACATATGATTTTTAAAATCCACATTAACCTTGACTTTGTCGAACCACAAATATCCATGCTACCCAAATCTCAGGTTGTGTCCTTTTCACTACAAAAAAAAAATTGTTTCTCAGCGGCACCAAACAAGTTCATCCAAACCAAACAGCAAAATACAACTTCAAAATGGGTAAACTTAATTGGATAAACTCAGTCATCGTTCCTTTGCATCTTGTATCACCTTTTGACTCATGGGTTTTTTTTTTATTCCTTTAACAAAAATGTACACACATCCTTCTGTCATTGTTTAATCCTTTTTGTTTCTCACAGGGTTTTGTTAGATCTCCATTAATGGTGATTTGTGCTTCCTGTGAAGTGTAAACAATCTTAATTCATTTTATTAAATTCAAAATCTTCCAGAATCTTGAACAAAGCCCAATTCAAATTGTCAAACTCTTTTCTGCATCTGCTCTGAATATTCTAAATTGTTAAATACATTTCTAAGGTTGTCCCTTGAGGTAAATATCCACATTGATCCTCATGAATAAATCCTGGCAAAATTATTTTCAGTCTATCAGCTAAAATAGTTACAAATAACTTGCTGTTATTATTCAATAATGATTTTGATCTATAGCTTCTTGTTAAAGTCAAATCTTGCCCTTCTTCAGGTATTAGTGTTTTGTTGGTCAATTTCCAGCTCTCTGGCATCTTTCCTGCCTGTAAGTTCCGTCATGTTTTATAAAGTCATCCTCAAAACATTTATAATCCATTTGGTACAGGGACCTTTCCTAGTTTAATCTTTTTATAGTTTCAGAAATGTATTTGCCTGTTCCTTTGTAATCCTTGGTAAATTGTTTCTTTAGGTATTCATCTATTTTCTCTAGTAAGATGTCACTTTTTATATAAATTGGAGTAATATTAATGGAATGTTTTTTGTACAGCTGCATTGTCCATTAATACAGTATTTCCCTCATGTAATTTGAATAACTTTTTCTTTTCTCTTTTCGTATTTTATATGCTAGCCACTTCCATGGTTTGCCAACTCAATTTTTGCCTTATATAACTCATTTTCTTACTTTTTAATATAGGTAATTGCCATTGTAATAATTTGATTTATTGAGAAACAACTTCTCTGGAGATTTCTTTAGTTCCTCTTTTCTATGTCATTCAAAATAGTTTGTTTTCATTTCTCCTTAAGTTCATTATTGTGTTATATAAAATAAAATAACCTCTAATAAAAGCTTTACCTGCATCCCAAACCTATTCTTAAATCAATACTTTTATGTTAATTATTTCAAAAAAACATTTTTTCTTTTTACAAACCTCCACTATTGCTTCTACTATTGCAAGTAATACATAATGAAGCTGAAAGTTTAAAAAAAAACCAATATTTGTAACACCTGGTCCAGTATCATCCCTATCAGTTTCCTGTTGTCTCAACCTTCTGATGAGGTTTCTGTGGTGTCTTCTCTGACATCTATATTTGACTGTCCTCAGATTCCTCTTTGAATTTTTCTAGAAATTCCCCCAACCTTCTGGACTGCATTTAGTCATAACCTCTGCTGTTTTGAAAGTACAAACCAGTCCTAGTTTATTCTCATTGGAGTCTTTTTCTGCTTTAATCTCAATTAAAAAAAACATTTTTTCTTTTACGCAAAATTATAATAGGATTTTTTTAAAGACTCGTATCTTTATTATCTATCTTTAACCTTGTATTAAAATGTTGCCGTAGAACTTGATCCCATGTCTTCTTCCTGAGAAAGTGCACCAAAACACCAGGACAAAGTGCACCTTGGAACATCTCTTGTTCTTGCAAATTTATATATTTCATCAAGTTCTGTTATCAGTATCCTCCTCTTCCCAATCCAACATTTTTTTCCAAGGCTTTAATAATCTTTTCTCTAGCTTCTTCATCATAATCTTTTGGGATTGCTCTAAATCTCAGATGAAATTCCTTCTCTCTCAATTTCAATAGAGCTAGATTATTTATCATTCCAAATATTTCTTCTATAGTTTTTCATTTTGTTAATTTCTTTAATCGCCTCTTTCATCTTTACAATTTTTTCATCCATTTCCCCCCCCCAAAAGCCATAATAGAAGATTCTGGTAAGGATTTATGGTGAACTAGATGTCCCTGAAGGACTGGGGACAGCAATGCAGCAAAAATCTGCAACCAGATCACTAGAGATCAGCAGACACAGTATTTCTGGATATTGTGAGATCCTGGGTTTGCACTTTGGCAGCGTCTCCTTTTGAGTAGACTACAGGAATTGAGGTTTTTGTGGTTGGCTCATTAGGGATTTCAACCACAACCGTAATTGTAGCCAATTGTACAATGTTTCTTAACCACTTTGGGATATATGGTAATTAATTTAGAGCCAAAGAGAGTAGCAGGATAAGATTCCATTTGGTGAGTTACAATTCTTTCCAGATTACAAAGGATTATCTAGATCAGTGGTTCCCAACCTGGGGGTCGCGACCCCTTTGGGGGTCGAATGACCATTTCCCAGGGGTCGCCCCGGCATCCTCAGCCCCCCCACTGCCACAATAGCAATAGCACTTAGACTTATATACCGCTTCATAGTGCTTTACAGCCCTCTCTTAAGCAGTTTACAGAGTTCAGTATATTGCCCCCAACAATCTGGGTCCTCATTTTACCGACCTCAGAAGGATGGAAGGCTGAGTCAACCTTGAGTCGTGAGATTTGAACAGCTGGACTGCTGGACTGCAGTGCTGCACTTTAACCACTGCGCCACCTCGCCTCCACAAGCCTGGCCACATCGTGCCCCACAACCATTTGGGTTCTTTTACCTTCTGCGCATGCGCAGAACGCTTTGCGCATGCGCAGAGGGTAAAAGAACCCAAATGGTGGTTGTGGGGTGGGTCGCGGTTGGGGCGTGGGGGCAGGGCATGGGTCGTGGCATTAGGAAAGTTGGGAACCGCTGATCTAGATCCTTTTCAGTCGGATTTCAGGCCCGGCTACAGCAAAAAAACTACCTTGGTCACACTGTTGGATGATCTCTGGCGAGCCAGAGATGGGAGTTATGCCTCTATCTTGGTGCTACTTGACCTCTCAGCTGCTTTCGATACCATTGACCATGGTATCCTTCTGTGCCGATTAAGAGAGTTGGGAGTGGGAGGCACTGTGTTGCAGTGGTTCTCCTCCTATTTCTCTGATCGGTCGCAGTCGGTGTTGGCTGATGGACAGAGGTCGACCCCTAGGCCCCTCATTTGCGGGGTGCCTCAGGGCTCGGTCCTCTCTCCCCTCCTATTTAACATCTACATGAAATCACTGGGTGAGATCATCCGTCGACACGGGGTGAGGTTCCAGCAGTATGCTGATGATACCCAGCTTTACATCTCCACCCCGCGTAAATTCAGTGAGGCGGTTGACATGATATGCCTGTGTCTGGACGATGTAAGGATCTGGATGGGAGTCAACAGGCTCAAACTCAACCCGGACAAGACCGAGTGGCTATGGATAATGCCTCCTGAGGACTTGGTCGACTGTCCCTCCTTGGTTCTGGGGGGTGAAAAATTAACCCCCTCGGAACGGGTTCGCAATTTGGGTGTCCTCCTAGATCAGTGATGGCGAACCTTTTTTCCCTCGGGTGCCGAAAGCGCAAGCACGGGTGCTATCACGCACGTGCGAGTGCCCACACCCATAATTCAATGCCTGGGGAGGGCGAAAATGGCCTCCCCTGCCCCCGCAGAGGCCCACTGGAGGCAGGAAACGGCCTATTTCCCGACTTCCGGTGGGCCCAGTAGGCCCGTTTTTCGCCCTCCCCAGGCTCCAGAGGCTTCCCTGGAGCCTGGGGAGGGCAAAAACGCCCCCCTGCCTCCCCGGAGGCCCTCCGGAAACCTAAAATGCCCTCCCAGAGCCTCCGCGTGAGCCAAAAATCAGCTGGCTGGCACGCACATGTGTGCTAGAGCTGAGCTAGGGCAACGGCTCGCGTGCCAGCAGATATGGCTCGGCGTGCCACCTGTGGCACGCGTGCCATAGGTTCGCCATCACTGTCCTAGATCCACAGCTTAAATTAGACCAACCTCTGTCAGCTGTGGCTAGGGGGACCTTTGCACAAGTTCGGCTTGTGCACAAATTGCGACCCTACCTGGATCGGGAGGCACTTATCACGGTCACTCATGCCCTTGTCACCTCAAGGCTTTATTATTGTAATGCGCTCTACATGGGGCTACCCTTGAAGAGTATTTGGAGACTTCAGTTGGTGCAAAATGCAGCTGCACGTGCTGTTGTGGGTGTACCTAGATACACCCACACTACTGCCATCTTGCGCGAGCTGCATTGGTTGCCCATTGGTCTCCGGACGCAATTCAAGATGTTGGTGATTACCTTTAAAGCCCTATATGGTTCAAGACCAGAGTATCTTCGGGGCCGCCTGCTACCACATACCTCCCTGCGACCGGTTAGATCACATACAGTGGGCCTGCTCCGGGTCCCGTCAGCTAAACAATGTCGGCTGGCGGGCGCATGGGCGAGGGCCTTCTCTGTGGCGGCTCCTACCCTCTGGAACCAACTACCCCCCGAGATTCAAACTATCCCCTTATTGGCCTTCAGAAAAGCCGTGAAGACCTGGCTTTTTCGGCAAGCCTGGGGCCAATGAATGATTATTGATATTGGCCGACAAAATGAAATGATTGGATGATTGAATGTTTTTTTTTAATTGTTATATTGTTTTAATTTTGTTTTTAAAAATTTTAACTGTTTTTTAGATTTTGTATTTGATGCTGTTAGCCGCCCAGAGTCCCTTTGGGAGTTGGGCGGCATACAAATCTATTAAACAAACAAATAAATAAATAGAGATTTTCTAAGTAGCAGGATAAGATTCCACTTGGTGAGTTACAATTCTTTCCAGATTACAAAGGAATAAAGAAGAAAAAATATTTTAAGAACTTATTTTTTTGATAAAAAGCTTAATGAGTCAATGTAAGAAAGTTTAAAACAGATAAAAGGGACATTTATTTTGAAAAAAAAATTGGGGGGCGAGTGCTTTTGAACAAATTGGAATTAAATTAGACAAATGAACCAGACCTTCATGGGAATGTTTTTTTGTTGTTTATTATTAACGAGTGCAGACAATTTGCGGATTTTACAAAACAAAAGATAATGGTAATATGAACCAGACTGTGATGTTGATTGTAACTATGATGATATTGATTGTGATGCTGACTGTAATTATGGAGTGCCGTTAGAGGTGAAAATATTAAAGGCACAGGAAGACAAAAGAGAAAGAAAAGGGGAAGTTTGCCTTTTCCTTTCCCCTTGTTTAAGACACTTTCCTTTTTGGATTATAATATTATAATGACAACCAGAAAAGTGGTGAGAATGGAGGGGGAGGAGAGGATTGCTAGAGCTACCTGTAGGGAAAAGAATTACAGCAGATTTGGTTCAAAAAATGTTTCAGGAATTGAGAAATAAATTAGCTGAATCACTTGATGCTAAACTGACTAAATCACTTGAGAACAGAAATGACCTACTACTACATATATCAGCAAGCATGCAACATACAATTCATTCTTTTGCACATAAAAAAAACTTCAGCTACGGGAAAAAAAAACCCTTTAGTGCATACATTTTTTAAATCTTTGAGCATGTTCTTAACCAGATGCACTTCACTGCTATAGAGTGATCAGCATCCTTACATGACATCCTCATCTTGCCATCTCAGAATCCTGCAGGCAAGTCTTGATAAGGACAAGCAGCAATGACAGGAGGACCTGGAGGAAGGGAGCTCCAATTGCCTAGCACCAACTAAAAATATCAACCACTACTACGGGACTGATCTGTAAAATTATGTGTGTCCCATATAAAATGGTCTTATCTTCTGCCTTCCCATTCAGTATACACAGGTTCTCAATTTCCAATACTTTTCAGAACTGCTACGTAGAAGTCCAACTTCTAATTTTCTCCAAGAAAAAGAAGAGAGCTTCAACAGCACCAGAGCTAAGGAGAAGGGAAATGACTGTAAGCCAATCATGAGCTTTTACTCATTCTAAGAAAGGAAGTTTCTACTTTGGTACCAGTCTTCCAATCCTCCTAAATCCTCTTCCAACCAAGAACACATGGATTGGGATGTTTTATCAGTTGCTAAGGAGAGAGAGAGAGAGACAGACAGACAGAAAACAGAGGAGAGAGAAATAAACTTTTCCAGAGAAAGAGTGGAAAAGACATAGAAAAGCAGCCTCCAAGGTGAGTTGAGGGGTGGGGGGAGGTTTTGCCATATGCCTTGAATATATTGTTTCAAAAGACAATACTGAATTTAAGTACTTAAGTATAAATCACCCATTTAGGCATCCTGAACACATTGCTTGGTAGTTATGTGGCTGTGCAAAGCATTTAAAAGGGGGGCTTTGTAAAATGAGTGAAGTATCCACCCACAAAGCATGAAGCAGCTGCAATATCCAGATAGCTTAGTTTGGCTGTTCTGAGGGGCAACCCTGACTGTTCACATCTAATGTATGCACAGAAAACCCATCTCATTTGACTATCAGCCAAGCAAAGCAGCTGTGTATGCACACACCTGAGCAGAGAACCAGGGGAAGCCTTCAAAACACCTGGCCTTTCAGAGGACACAGCTGCTTTAATGTTTCACTTGTGCCAAGGCACTTTGCGAAGCCCCTTCCTTGGTTTCATGCTTTGCACAGTCCTAATAGCTAGTAAACAGATCAAATATATGACCAGGTTGTTGGAAAATGGAGAAAAGAAAGATCAGGGAAACCGATTTTCAGCCAGTCTTGTGGCTTCCATCACCAGTCCGAATTTTTCGAGCCAAGACGGTCCCCTTGGCGACTTTCTTGCAGTTACTGGCCAATCCAAGAAAGCACATAAGATCAATAAAACTAGTAGTGAAATTCCACCGCCAGCCATATTCACTTGTTGAGTAGTCAAAGGGGAAAGTATGATGGTAATTATGGAAGCCTTCCCCTAAAGAGAGAGGGAAAAAAAACAAGAAGAAAATTGTGAGAAACAAAGCCCATTTTCCCCTCCTTTCCCTAGAAGTAGCCTTTGGAAAGTAGCCTGCTCAGTATTCCCATTCTTGTGACATAGGAAATGCATTTATCTGAAACATTTGTTTTATATTTATTCACAAAATTTACTAGCCCCTCTTCATTATAAAATGCTGCTAAAGCCAGGGAGCAGGGAGCATTATAAACCATTTAAAAGAAAAGTGAAACAAAAGAGAACAACCACAGCACCAACTCATCCAAAACCCTGGGAGGGCAAGGGAGATGGTGGTTCGTGTGAAAAGCTTACACCTCTGAGCAGGGAGGGAGTTCTGCAATTGGGAAAGATGCCTCTTGTTTTCCTGGAAGAAAGCAAACCCAAAGCATCACCACCAAAAGGGCAGTGTTGAGATGGGAGCGAAGGGTTTTCTGATTTCCTTATCACCATCTTAGGCCTTCCTGAGATTTGCACCAGTGATACCCTTCGACTGTTGCATCTATTGTCGTCTTCCTGCCACCATTAACTTTAACTAACTTTAATGAACTAAGCATTAACACAGATTTAAACAGCTCATCTTTTATACAAAGCACCACAGCACTAACTGGGTTAAACATGATTCCTTTTCAGTCAGTTTTAAGTGGTGATCAGGGTGGATAAAAATAGATGATTTTTTTTTTTAATGGTTTTTTTAAATTTTAAATTTTTTTTATTTTTATCCAATTTATTTTAATAAAATGCTTTTGGAGTAAAAATCTATCTAAAGATAGTTTTCTATTTAAGAGACATTAATAATTTAGTTTATTCAGCATGAAATGGAGCTTCAGTTATGTACCCGTGTTCCCCCGAAAATAAGACCCTGTCTTATATTTTTTTGAACCCTGAAATAAGCCCTTGGCCTTATTGCCATGCACTCAAAAGCCCAATTGGGCTTATTATCAGGGAATGTCTTACTTTGGGGGAAACAGGATAGCATCAGGCTGCATATTCTGCAATATTTACATTTTTTGTAAACTCATTCAATGAATCCAAGCTCTGCAAGCTGAGATAACAGGAACTGCATTGATGCATTCACACAATTTCACAGTAACCAAACCATGAGATAAATCATAAAACAAAGTTCAGGAATATTCCTTTATCCCATGGTTTTGCAAATCTATGTACACTACAAACACTATGATTGTTTGAAGAGAAATGCATCTGTACCACCAAGCTCGTAAGTGTGAGGAGGAAGGGCAAGCAGTAAAAATGAAAGTGAAACCTAAGCAGCTTATAAATATATTAAAGAGCACCTGTCATTTCAGATCCATCATGGCAGCGCCTGTTAGCAGGCATCCACTCACCTGCTACCTGCAATGACCCTCACCTTGTTGTGTCACTGCCGCATCACCAGCCGTCCCATTAAAGTGAATGGGACTGTCGGTGAGTCAACAGGAGCCGCTGAGGGACAGAGATGACAGTTGCTCTTTAAAAATTATGATTTAAATCAAGTTGATTTAAATCAAATCCACCCTGGTGGTGTTTTACTATTGGAATTATGATTAGAACATAGAATAATAGGGCTGGAAGGGACCTGAGAGGTCTTCTAGTCCACCCCCTGCTCAAGGCAGGAGACCTTATATCATCCTGGTCAAATGTTTGGTCCAGTCTATTCTTGAAAACTCCAGGATTGAGCACCCACAACCCCAGGAGGCAAGCTGTTCCATTGGTTAATTGTTCTCTCAGAAAATTTCTCCTTATTTCTAGACTGGATCTCTCTTTAACACCTTCCGCCCATTACTACTTGTCCTGCCCTCATTGAAAGCAAGATTTCCATTGCCAGATTTACATGTTCACAACAAAATTTTGATATGAAATCTATGTTTCTTTCTTTAAAAAAAAAATCCAACCTCAGGAAACCTATAGTCCATAAATCTTCCTTTCCTCTGTTTCCAGGGGAAAACTCCCCCCCTCCCCAACCTCCGATAAATAACTGATGGTGGGGGTCAGGGAAGTGCCTGCTATCTGAAAGCTTTCTAAAAGCCTCTATTTCTATCAGCGGAGGCTGTTTTACAACCAACTTCTCCGAATGATCACTGGGCCTGGATGATGCTGAGAAAAAAAGAGCTATGTCGTGGTGGCACAGTGGTTAGAATGCAGTACTGCAGGCTACTTCTGCTGACTGCTGGCTACCAGCAGTTTGGCAGCTCGATTCTCAACGGCTCAAGGTTGACTCAGCCTTCCGTCCTTCCGAGGTCGGTAAAATTAGGACCCAGATTGTTGGGGGGCAATACGCTGACTCTGTAAACTGCTTAGAGAGGGATGTAAAGCACTGTGAAGCGGTATATAAGTCGAAGTGCTATTGCTATGCTATGTCTTCCTTCTTTGAAAAACATTTCACAATACCCAGGGATCGTTGTGGCACCAAAGAATGCTTGAAAGGCAGTTGTTACACATCAGAAGGGAATTTTCAAAGGGGATGAGAGGGAGGAAAAGAGCTCTTGTTGTGTTACCATCTCTGTTCTTCCCAATGCTTGAGAAAAAAAAATCTCTGTCCAATATTTTATTTTGGGCGGGGCAAAACCAGTGCCTTCAACCTAGACCAGTGTTTCCCAACCTTGACAAGTTGAAGATGTCTGGACTTCAACTCCCAGAATTCCCCAGCCAGCATTCGCTGGCTGGGGAATTCTGGGAGTTGAAGTCCAGACATCTTCAACTTGCCAAGGTTGGGAAACACTGACCTAGACAAGCTTTTTAAAGCCCTACATGGCTCAGGGCCAGGTTACCTTCGGGACCGCATCCTACCACATACCTCCCTACGACTGGTTAGGTCCCACAGAGTTGGTCTCCTCCAGGTCCCATCAGCCAAACAATGTCAGTTGGCGGGACCTCGGGGGAGAGCCTTCTCTGTGGGAGCCCCATCTCTCGGGAACCAACTCCCACCAGAGATCCGGACTATCCCCACTCTACTGGCCTTCCGCAAAGCCATAAAGACATGGCTCTTCCGGCAGGCGGGGTGAAGAAGATCGATTTTCCCCATGGATAAATGGTTTTTGTTTTTAACTTCTGTAATGTTTTTAAATTGTTTTTTATTATATTGTATTGTTCTTATCCTTGCTGTACGCCGCCCTGAGTCCTACGGGATTGGACGGCCTATAAGAACTTTTAATTAAAATTAAATTTTTACGGCTCTCCTTTTAGCTTTTAAAACAACCCCACCCTGAATTGGACCCATTCTTCTTGTTTTTTGCTGGAACAGACTTAAGCTGCTTAAGCCACTAATTTCACCATAGAAGCCAACCTGCCTATTCCAAGGACATGAAGTCCCTTGGCGTAAGCGAAATGCTGAACAGGAATGACTTGAAAAAGCTGCAAGCAGAAAAGCTGATCTTCTCCAATAATCTCCAATCCTTCATATTAAAACGTATGAAACTAAAACGTATCATCTACTAGCAGGATTCAGATCTGTATTTCCAATCTGGGGGAAAACATAAATCTTTTCTCTTGGTTCTTTTGGAAAAAGGCTCTGCAGGTGGAAAAAAAGCCCTTGGTCACAATGGAATGTCTTTTAAAAACCTGCCACTGTATGAAGGGAGGATGAACTGTCCAAGCAAGCAGGGGAAGGAAGGATTAGGTCTTTCCCATCCCTTCTAGAGTGGCCTTGATCTTCATTAGGTCCCTGATGGAGAATGAATTAAAACCAGAGGTGAAGCATACAATCTACCCCCCACTATTCAGGGTACCTAGCAGGCTTCTTTACACCTTACATACATACCCAAAGCTCCAAAGACCACAAAATGATTTTCTCTGGGGTTGATGTGGCGATCATATGGCCGATTGCCATACATGTGGGCCACACTGTTCACCAGCCAACTGGCATTGAGGGTTGACGTGTAGCGGAGAACAGTCAACAGGAAGCTGATGAGAAAGGTTTCTCCCCAAAAATACCAAGGAACAAAGGAAGGAAGCGCGAAGCACATGAGTACCACCGAGGTCTTGTAATACCTGAGAAGGAAAAATGATGCATTCATATACCAAGCTATGAAGCAGCATGGAAATCATAGCAGCACTCTAATTTCTACATTTTCAGTTAAGAAACTATTTGTGATGCTGCTCTGGATGGCAAAAAATCGGAATCTAGTAGCACCTTTTCCATTTAACAAACTTTATTAAAAGGCATGAACTTTCATGCTATCAGATCTCTGATATTTTTTTTGCCGCCGTGCAGTAGCACAGCTTTCCTCTTCAAGATTGCTAAGTTTCATTCAAAAGCAGTCAATGTTCAAGTTTAAAATTATGACTGTAAAAAAATCTGAAACGCTGCCCTTTGACTCATGGAGTTGAACACTGTCATGATAATTGTTGAACATTCTGGAAATTATAGGTTCAATTTGGGTTGATCACTTTTTAAATTGATTAATGATCTTGGTGTATATACAATTCTGATATGCAGGTACTGTAGGAAATGGAACATAATATGCAGAAAATAAAAAGAATAATTCAACAGAAGAATTATAATGGCTCAGGCATTTTAGTCTCTAGCCAAACAATAAATATTTATGCTCAATTACCAATTCAACAGCAGAAAGCAATTGCAGCAGATGATGAAAAGAATTCAGCTGACATTATAATTTAGTCCCTGCTAAGCGCTTTTAGCAGATCCCTTTTATTTCCTCTTCCTGCAATAACCCCTTGCTCACCTCCTCTGGAACATCACAACCTTGTCGGCTTTCAGGTCAGACAAGTCCAGCTTCCGTCCTTTTTCGATGACATCTGGGTGTTTGCGGACCAACAACCAGCCAATATGAGCAAAGAAAAAGCCTCGTCTTGCATTGTGGGGATCTGCATCCGTCTCAGAGAATTTGTGGTGCACACGGTGGTCTCTGGACCACTCGTAAATATCATTCTAGATGAAGCACAAAGAGAATAATTTGAACAATGTTTAAAAGTGGAACGTTCTTAAGATTTACTCCCTGCCTATCCCTAAAGAATAGGGAAGGAGGAAAAAAACACTTTTATTAATTCTTTACTCTAGGGCAGGGGTGTCAAACTCAATTTCATTGAGGGCCGCATCAGGGTTGTCTTTGCCTTTGGGGGGCCAGAATGGGCGTGGCCAGGGAGGGCGTGGCTAGCTCGACATCACTCGTGTCAGGGGCACCTGTGGTGGCCCGTGCACTCTGCTAGCGAAAACTGGATCCCGAGCTCTGTTTTCGGCTGCAGCGAAAAGGGAGCTCGGGAGGGCCGCCTACAGCCCTCACAAGCTCCATTTTCACTGGCAGAGGCACCGCAGGCCAGTCCTTTGCTCCGGGTCTTGAGTTTGACACCCCTGCTCTAGGGTAAGCAAAAAGTATCTCGGTTTTTAATTTTTAACTTTTTATTCTATTTTTAATTGTTTTTTGAACTTTTGAACTTTTATTGTATTGGAAGCTGCCCAGAGCCGCTATATAGTGAGATGGGCGACACAGAAATCCAATAAATAATAATTTCCATTTGACCAAGTCACAGGATGATGTTGGCTACCAAAGAGTTGGTGACATTTGAGACAGCAGTGGCTGGAAGTCTTCGGCAGCCATGTTTTGTTCACACACTCAGACAAAATGTTTTGAAGATTGGTATTAATTTTGATGGAATGTAAATGATAGTTTATAGCTAGTCCTAAGCCTAAATTAATTAAAAACTGAGTGAGCAAAACTAAATGCAAACTAGAAATTTGTTTATAACAATACAGGAGAAAGTTTTCATGTTCTGCATGAGATGCCAAGTTCTCTATGGAATTCCAGGGCCATGCAGCTGGTCTGCCATACTTCCTACCTGAAAAGCCATGGAGTTGACTATGGCCAAGAATATTCGAAGAGGTACAGTAGCTTTGTAAGACCGGTGACTCCAAAGCCGATGTGCTCCAGCTGTAACTCCAAGACCACCCAAGATGAAGCATAAAACACCTGTAGAAGAAAAAGGGGAGGGGGAAAACTGTCAAAAGGATATAACCGATACCTCAGTAAAACTCAGGCATAGCTTCCATCACCCCAAAAAGACCCAATTTTTTAAAAAAATTCTTCAAGATTTAAAAAAGATAGGGATTTCTATTCAGCTAACTAACAATGCAACTTGGAAACTATCCTCTCTAGTGCACAGTTGTCTACGTTCTTTCTAGAGTCACTTTCACTACAAAATCATATAAGATTTTCATATTTCATATTCCTTATGTAGGAATTAGATGTCTTCTATCACAGATGTTCAGAAATAAGTCCATTATATATGGAAATCCAAGAGTTTGAACTGTATGACTATCATGAGCTATATGATTGAGAGTTGCTTTGATACCACAAGTGATTAATTATCCCATTCCAAATCACTCTTCATTGGATTATCATGCTAACTGATGCAAAGTACTCACGCCAAAGACAAAATTACAAAACATTATGTCTAGTAATTCCTTAAGAGGGTTCTTGCATAAATCACTTCAATCCAGTCAGGTGACTTTTGGGTTTTTGTTTGTTTGTTTGTTTGTGGCTCACAAGGCATCCTATCTAGTCAACTCAGCAGAAAGAGAGGTAGAAGTAGCTAGATCTTGTCGATTTTAACTGCATCTCTTTACTCACTAGGCTTGGTCTGGAAACTTTTGGAGTAATCCTGCAAAAGTTAAGATGCAGACAGGCTAGAACAGTGATGGCTAACCTTTTTCTCGTTGCGTGCCGAAAGCGCACACGGCGGTACCCATAATGCAATGCGCGTGACACCCCGCGCATGTGCACACAACACCCCACGCATGCACATGCAACCCCCCGCGCATGTGCACGTAACTTCCCCCGCCCCCTCCGGAGGGCCTCCGGAGCCCGGGGGAGGCCGCTTTCGCCCTCCTGGAGGCTCGAGGAAAACCTCTGGAGCCTGGGGAGGGCGAAAAACGGGCCTCCTGGAAGTTCTGGCCTCTGGAGGGCCTCCGGAGCCCAGGGAGGCCATTTTTGCCCTCCTGGAGGCTCGAAAAAAGCCTCCGGAGCCTGGGGAGGTGCCCCGCCCTCTGTGCATGCGCGGCAGATACCTGAAAATCAGCTGGCCAGTGGGAGGCGTGTGCGCATGTGCGGTGGAGCTGAGCTGGGCGACGGCTCGCGTGCCCGCAGAGAGGGCTCTGCATGCCACCTATGGCATGCGTGCCATAGGTTCGCCATCACGGGACTAGAATGCCTTTCCTTCAAATGAATACTGCAAACTTAAATGGATGCTACCTTAGTTGAACTACCTTAGGGACTGGGGCAAAGCCTTTTTTCACACATCACAGTTCTCTTCTAATCATAATCACTTGGAAAGAGGGGAACACCTTTCAAGGCTTGTGTAAGTGGTCTTTTAACATTCTGAAGGAAAACTGAGTGCTAATGATTCATAAATAGGAAACACTGGGAATAGAATTCCAGATAATCCCCATCTTGCTACCCAAAGAAAGGGCAGATGTCAATCAAGAAAGCCTTCATCTGACATTACTACTTTGGGGGACCATTGAGCAAATGGACATGCAAGTCTGACCACTGGATTTCAGCTGCAGCTATTTTTTATGAGCCTGAACATTCCATTAATCCCACTGCTTTGAATATAAGCAAAAAGATTTGGTCAAGAAAAAAAAAAAGAGAATCAGGCAATATTATAATGGGCAACAACTCCAGTGTTCCTTTCCTGCACAACTTCCCAAGGTTTTTTCCAGCCTCACAGGATTTATTGAGTAAATATTGAAACATGCAAATTAGTTAATTTTATAAAGAAATGCTTAATTAGAAATCTTTCTTAATTACATCTGAATACTGAATTAAATAATGTGGGATATTAAAAGCAAAAAAAATCCAAAGCTTCCTGTTGCCAAAAGAAGCCATCCAGTTCTAGTCACCATGACACAAAAAGATGCTGAAACCTTGGAAAGTGTGAGAGAAGAGCAACAAAGATGATAAAGGATCTGGAGGCTAAATCACGGTTGAACAGTTGAGGGAGGTAAGAATAGTCTATTAAAGAGAAAGATTAGGGGGGACGATAACTGTCTTCCAGGACTTGAGGGGCTGTCACAGAGAAGGGATTGACTTATACTTCGAAACAGCAGAGGGCAGGACAAAAAGTAATGGGTGGAAACTTATTAAAGAGAGTTCCAACCTAGGAGAAATTTTCTGACTGTGAGGACAATGAATCAATGGGACAGCTTGCCTCTCAGAGTTATGGGTGATCCATCACTGGAGGTTTTCAAAAATAGACTGGACAACCATTTGACTAGGATGATATAAGCCCGTGATGGCAAACCTATGGCATGCGTGCCACAGATGGCACACAGAGCCCTCTCTGCGGGCATGCGAGCCATCACCCCAGCTCTACCACGCATGCGCGCACGCCTCCCACTGGCCAGTTGGTTTTTGGGTCTCTGCCGTGCATGCGCGGGGGTAGGGCCCATGGAGGAGACACGCGTGCATGCGCAGGGTGGGGGGGCGGGGGAGCGCGGGGAGTGTGAAGGGGTCATGTGCGCATGCGGGGTGGGGCGCATGCGGGGGCTGCGCACGTATGTGCTGGGGTGGGGCACACACAGGGGGGGTCACGCACACATGCGCTGGAGGGCGGGTCGCATGGGGGTGTCACGTGTGCATTGAATTATGGGTGAGCATGCGCATGCATGCTTTCGGCACGCAGCGACAAAAAGGTTAGCCATCACTGATATAAGGTCTCCTGCGTTGAGCAGGGGGTTGGACTAGAAGATCTCCAAGGTCCCTTCCAACCTTATGATTTTATGTTCTCGTTCTGCAAGTCCTAGGAAGGAAATAATCCTAAAGCTAGTGGTTTATAAACTTAGTATAGCTAAGGTAATTGTCCAGTTCATTCAACAGGCAGCACAAAGCACATTCCTTTTTAATTTATAAGAAAATGCATATTCCTTTTTTTGTCACGAAAACAGGCATTCAAAATGATTTACAGTATCTTAAGCGATAAAAAATTATAACCACAGTATTAAAATAAAAACAACAGAAGAAAAACCAATCTAAAGAAAATAAACCATGAACAAGTGTCAAAATAAAACATTTTTAATTTTATTTACTTTATTAGGCCTTGCCTGACACAATATAAAACCAATAATATATAACGTGAATACCGTATTTTTCGGACTATAAGACGCACTGGTGTATTAGACGCACCAAGATTTCGAAGAGGTAAGTAAGAAAAAAAGTTTTTGTCCTCCCCGGCCCCCAGGAGCACACTGCAGGCCTCCCAAACCCTCTGTGCGCCCCGTTTTTCACAAAAACAGATGAAAAACGGGCCCATTTTTGCGAAAAATGGGGCACGCAGAGGGTTTGGGAGCCTGCAGTGTGCTTCTGGGGACTGGGGGAAGGCAAAAATGCTGTTTTTGCTAAAAGCAGCCTATTTTTTGCCCATTTTTCACAAAAACAGGGCCGTTTTTTCCTCCCCCCCAGTCCCCAGAATCACTCTGCAGGCTTCTCAAACACTCTGTGCGCCCCATTTTTTGTAAAAATGTTTGAAAAACGGGGCACGCAGAGGGTTTGGGAGGCCTGCAGTGTGCTTCTGGGGGCTTGGGGAAGGCAAAAACGCCCCCGTTTTTGCAAAAAACGGCCCACTTTTTGCCCGTTTTTCACAAAAACAGGGGCGTTTTTCCCTTCCCCCGGCCCCCAGAAGCACTCTGCAGCCCTCCCAAACCCTTTGCGCACCCCGTTTTTACGAAAAATACTTAGGTAGCCAGATTTTCCATTTCAAAAAGAAGTTTCCCTGAATATGTTAATTACTTTATTAATCTCAAAGACAGAGGCGGACTGCGTGTAGATGTGAGTAATATGGAGACACACCTGAATTGATGAGAGCCATTTCTGGTTGCATTTCAAATCTCTTCCAGGAAGAGACATTATACTTGCCATAATTTCCAGCAATGATTACATAGGATATTCCCACAGCTAGTTTCCTAGAGTGTTCTCAGATTCATTCCCGATAAATTGAAATGATACCACTGGGATAGCTTTCATCTTCCCAGAAGAAACATTTAATAAGACAACTGGGATATCTTTTATCTTCCCAGAAGAAACATTTAATAAGACAATCTATATCAGTGATGGCGAACCTATGGCACGGGTGCCACAGGTGGCACACGGAGCCATATCTGCCGGCACGCGAGCCGTTGCCCTAGCTCAGCTCCAGCGCGCATGTGTGTGCCCGCCAGCTAATTTTTGGCTCGGGTGGAGGCTCTGGGAGGGCGATTTCGGCCTCCAGAGGGCCTCCAGGGTGGCGGGGGGAGCGTTTTCGCCCTCCCCAAGCTCCAAGAAAGCCTCTGGAGCCTGGGGAGGGCAAAAAATGGGCCTACTAGGCCCAATGGAAGTCAGGAAACCGGGGAGTGGGGGGGTCACACACGCATGCGCAGGGGGGTGGGGCAAGTGGGGGGCTTTGAATTATGGGTGTGGGCACGCACGCACATGCAATAGCACATGTGCGCACTATTCCGGCACCCGAGGAAAAAAAGGTTCGCCATCACTGATCTATATAATAGATTTGAACATGAATCAGATGTCACTCTTGCAGTTCATCTTCAGAGGGAAATGACTTAGAAGGGGCATCTAGTTCATTTCAATAGAAGTTGTAAGAACTCAGTTTCTGCTTCCATTAGAGAGAAAAAACAGTGCTACATAAATAAATAGGAAATAAAAAGAGGAGCATTTGGTTGGGCTATTATTCCCAAATCTTGCCTATATCTTAGACGTCAACCTTTAAGTAGAAAATTCTTGCCTCCACTCTGAGCATATTAGTCATGATTCCCTCCCAGCAATCTGTACTGGATTTTCAAATATTCTCCAGATCTTGTGGTATGTTTTCATAGTCAAACCCTTTGTACTTCGCATCAACTACAGTGTGGTGAAATGGTCAGCTATTGTGGTGGTAGAAGAGATAATGGATGCTCAATTATAAGTGCTAGTTCCAGTGACTATACATCCTTTATTATAAAGGGGCAGCCCTTTATTTCAGAAAACTGTCTATTAGATTTTGCTCTTGAATTGTAGGCACAATTTTAAACACATTTTTTTTTAATCCTTATGAACCTCTTTGCCCCTTTGCCAGGTTTGTCCTTTATTTTTTCCATGAAATATGGTCATTACAGTATTAAACCCTGATGCGGACCTCAGAAAGAATGGAGCAGAGGATCAGCCATAATATTTTAGGGGGGAGGGGGGGGGAAGCACAGATATTTTGGCAATGTATATAAGTCTCAGGAGAAGTCTACAGATGCTATGTTTGCACAGGGCGCAGGCAACAGGGCGCAGGGCGCAGGCAACAGGGCGCAGGCAACGTGTCAGGCAGTGATTTTTATATTGCCTGTTACATGTATATGCAGGGAGAAGCATCCCTATCTAATATAATGGTTTATTCCTGAGCACGTGATTGATATGTTCCTAGTAGGCATGTGTGCATTCCTTTCTTCGTTCATTCCTTCTGTTCCTAGCTTCTGTCGAAGCAAGACGTGCCTTTTTATATCAGAGATGTAATTAATGAGGATTTATTGTTTTTGTACCGAAATAAATATTTTTACTTAGAACTTTAAACTGCGGTTTCATTTCTAATGTTCAGAATTCCGGGAAAAGATCTATTTTAGCCTCTAATGAGTGTTATTCTCATCTTATCAAGGAGAGTAAAAGACCCTGTTTGGAAGACTGAGTTGAGGTCTAAAAACTAAAACAAAGATACACGGGTGGAACTCCAACCGGCAGGGGCCATTCCCTCCAATCCATCCTTTCTCCTCTCAATGTGTCTGCCTTCCTATTCCAAACACACATTAAAAACACAGCATCCTTTTTGTCCCCTCCCTGTCCTTGCAATGCCTGCCAGTCTGCATTCCACTCCTGCTCTGTGCTGTTGTTGCCTTCTTTCTCTGGCAGGTGAATTCTGTAATTCACCATTCCCTCCCCTTCTCCCCTGTTCCTTGTCAAGCCACCCTCAAATGTAGCCTCTTCCTCTTTCAGCTCCTCCTAAGTTACTTCCACTTCTCTTGTCAATTTCTTCAATGTAGTTTTCTTCTCCTCAATCTTTACTTTTACCAAGTAATGGAAAATGCCAGCTTTGGCCACTTTTTTCTTTTGACTTCTCAAGGATGTTTCTTGATCCATGTGCCTTCTTAGAAGCAAATCAAGAATAAGATTGCTAAGCTGTTGGCCATCCAGATTGCCTCTTGATCAGAAATGTTTAGGTTTCAAATATTCAAAGCACAGGGTCATTTTCCGTGGCTACAGTAATGACTAGGGGTCGCTGCTGGCTGTTTTTAATGCATGTCAACAAAGCTCAGATTTGGAGCAGCCAAAGAAAAAAGAACCAACCTTAACTGAACGTTCAATTGTTCTTGCCAGTGATAAAAAAATTATAAAGGTGAAAATAGATAGGCTTGAGATGTGGCTTTCTACCTAGCCCTGTATTTAGAATGCTACATGGAGTCAAAGAAGCTTGTAATTAAGATATTCTATACCATTATGACTGTTTAAATTTCTACTTCTCAAGTAAATCCATTTCTCAGTGTGAACTGCCTTTTGTGCAATTGTTCAAACACTTAACTAGATGGAATTTCTTCAGTTGGTTCATGTGCTATTCACTCCTATCCGATGCACCCCCGCTACCCTCCCTGTACTTTGATTTTCAGGGGACATAATGAAAAAGTGGGGGTGGGGGACTCAAAAAGCCCTGGAAGATTTTCTTCAACTCCCATCTTCAAGTGGGGTTTACCTCTTCCATCTCGACTGGCTTTCATCAGGACATGCCCTTATACGCCACCCACCCACCCCGCTTCTGCTTTTAGACAAAGAGCCAACACATTCCCTCCTTAGCTACCCTTTTTAAAATCTGAATAAATTAATTAGCATCACTACCGTAGTTATATTTACTGTTTGCCTATTGATTGTATGGCAAATTAAACTGCTAGATATAAAATGAAAAATGCATGTATTATAACCATCTTCATATGTAGTTATGTATTTATTTATAGAAATATTTGTATGCCACCTACACTCCAGACCCTTGGGAGACTGCACAGCTCACTAGTGAGAAGTACCATACTTGCATTTTAGAGTAGGGCGGCATACAAATCTATTTAAATAAATAAAATAAATAAATAAACCTCCATACATCACCAGATCATTTAAAAACTGCCCTCTGAAAACATGGAGTTCAAAGCTCTTGAGAGGAGAGGAACAACATTATGCACAGCAAAGTCTTTTCTGTCTTATTACACTTTCGCTCAATCAACACAACTTTATAAAACTTGGACGAAGCACTTCTCCACTGAGACATTTTAGGGAGCAGGTTTTCAAAAATGATTTTTAAAAGGCAAATCAAAAACAAATATGCCTCTATTTTAGTCTCCAACCACCTTCTGAAGAACTTAGGAATGGTTGATCAGCTGGGAAACAGTATTTCATGAATCATTTAACTACCTTTGTTATCCTAGGAAGGATGGCTGGATACTTCCCAGAATTATCCCTGAGTATTCTATTCTGAAGTGCCTGATTTCTCGCAGTGAATCCTGAAGGAAATATGACTCAAATCACTGGGATGTCTACTTGGTTGTTGACTATGCTTAGGGCCCTCCAGATGTTGATAAGATTATATCAAAGAAGTATGGCAAAACAGTAGTCTATGCTATGTCCCATATTGGTCAGCTGGCGTTATTCAAGGTCCCATTATTAAATACTACATAGTAGGCCTAGTCAGGGGTGGGCTTCAAAAATTTTAGCAAGGAGTTCTCTGCGCAGTTGTTGGGTGGGCGTGGCCATGGTGGGTGTGGCCTAGTTGGCCTGCACCACGTCGGGGAGGGGGCTTTTTGCCCTCCCGGGGCTCTGGAGGCTTTCCTCAAGCCTCCGGGAGGGCAAAAACTGCCTCCCCAGGCTTCGGAGGCCCTCTGGAGGCTGGAAACGGACCCGTTTCCAGCCTTCCCAAACTTCTGGTAGGCCCGTTTTTCGCCCTCCCTGAGCCTCCATGCATGCCCTGCACTTACCTGCATCCAAAATGGGCCGCATGGGGACTCCTGCGAGGGGCAGGGTGGGTGTGGCCAGCCAGGAATGGGATTTGGGGGTTCTCCGAACTGCACAGAATCTTAGCTAGAGGTTCTCCCGGACCCCTGTGAACCCCCAGCAGCCCACCCATGGGCCTAGTTCTCTTGCACATAGCAAAATCCAATTATCTTCTAAAGCCCTGAATATTTCTTACAATGTTGGATATGTTTTTGAACCCAGAGCATTCATGTGGCTGCCCAGAACAGCCTGTTTCTAAATTCAGATGGCTATGACTCTCCTGTTCTGCCCCAGCTATGGCCCACAAAGAACGCAGCACCCACAAATTCTGTCCAAACCTTCGTTTACTAAATTAAAGACTACTAATGAGCTTTCTTAGTAGTCGGCAAACACAAATACAGTTTAAAGCAGTCTTTGCTGAACACCGGCTGTTAATTCAACTTCATTAACAGCCAGCCCGAGTCCATGAAATAATAAATCAAATCTGAGCAAACAGTCTTGGAGATATCAGGAAGCTTACAATGGTTGGCAAAATGCCCAGAAGCAATTTGCAGGAAGAATGCCAAGAGAGAGAACAAGAGCCAAGCAGACGTTTCTGAATTCAAGACACGAAGGCATATGAACGTTGTTTCCTGCAAATTGCTGCCGTCGTCATCCCTTAAATAAGCTAGGGAAGTGGCCAATTAGTCCCAAGCCTTACTCCTGAGGAGACCTCCTCCTGAGGAACCATTCCTGCCTTTTGGCAGCTCTGCGTGCCCGTGCATTAAGAAGAGGCTCCTCCTCTTCTTCCTCGTCACTGATGGGAGGTTCTGGAGGTTCTAAAGGCCCTGGCTGAATCTCTGCCTCTGGCACCGAGGCCTCTCCAGCCTCCTCACTGTCCGACTCGGGTGCCAGCTGCACAGGCCACTGGCGCATCACATCAGCCTCTTCTCTGGCGGGATCCGCTACCAGCTGCACAGGCTGCTGGCGGGCCACAACACCCCCCTCTGGGTAGTGGGGAGATGTTCAGAGCTCAGAAGAGAGGAAAGTAACTAACTGAGAACAGCAGAAGCCTATGTAGCAAAGACAATAAGTTGACCCAGATAACCATTTTTAGACAACTATTTGTCCTGTATAAAAACGCCTGCCTTGGGCTGGGGGATGGACTAGAAGTCTTGCAAGTTCCTTAGATCCTATGATTTTATGACTCTTCCAAGGTAAATGAGGGTAGTTTTAACTTACCCCACGCCAAAGTGAGTAGCTTTGCAGAAGGTATGAACCAGATCGCATACAGAGCAGTTAGATGGAGAACGCACATGAGAATAATGTTCCTCCAGACGTATCTTTTTTCAGGCTTAGGACCCTCTTTCTCACGATAAGTCTCATCAAAAATGTCATCTGTCATCTCTCTTTCTGGCCCCATTTGCTCATAAGTGGGATGGGCTTTTTCCGAATGAGCTACACCATTCTGGGTAATGTGAGTAAAGGCAGGCATGGTAGATAAGTCTGGAGTAATCTGGCAAATAAAGAAAACAAACAAAGTTACACACAAAGTCCTGAATTGACCAAAACCCAGAAACATTTTCCTCTTTTCTAAGTTCTTCATTTAAACTGTTAAAAGTTGGCACCTGTTTACAAAGCAATGAAATGCTTGCATCTTATATGGTATGATTAGACAAGGATGGGCAATTTGTGATCTGTTAAATACATCTCTAAAGGGCACTGTATAACTTACACAGTTTGCTACCGGTAGATACCCAACTGTAATTGCAACTAATGCTCCATAGGATAAAAAGTTTGAGCATGCAAGTAGAAATGCCCTTGTTCCTCAGCTAAGTATTGAAATTTTGTCAAGAGCGGAATCAATAACAGATTTCACTTATCCTTCCATGCATTTCACTTATTTGGTGCATATAAATAGTCATTAGACAGTGAGATGGGTGGCATATAAATTTGTATAATTAATTAATTATATGCACTAGAAGATAGAATGCAAGTTTCAAATGAATAATTATGCACCAAGAGGTCTGGACAATGTAGGTCTTCAGGTTTTGAATGCAGAATGACCATAGAATATAAATCTGTAGCAGCTAAATATCCAAAAATCTGAAACACAATATTTTAACTCCAGGTTCGCTCCTCAACATGCATAGCACAAATCAAATCTAAGGCATAAAGAAACCGAAGACGCAAATCCCATTGAGATCAATGCAATTTTCTTCTGGGCCACATTGTAGTTTTATTTATTAAAGTTGTGTGCATGTTGCAGCAAAGAAATTCAAATGGTATATCCTCACCAATATACATCAGCCTCCTTCTAATTTAACTAGGAGTATTACTGGTTGGCCAGTTGTGTAATAGTATTTACTAGGCTTAGTTGATATCCACAATTTGAACTAGGTCTGAGTTTATCAAAGTGATAAACATTTGACTGGGAACTACGGTACCATGATTTCTGAAGGGTCTTAATTAGGATCAATCAAGCCAGGAAGGAGAAAAACAAGCCAAACAAAGTCCCAAAGGTGCTTTTTCCAAAAGGCAACTGGACTTTCTTGGTTTTTTTCTTTGAAAACATTTTGCTTCTCATCCAAGAAGCTTCTTCAGTTCTAACCTTTTCAATGGAAAAAAAAATGAGAAAGTCCAGTTGCATTTTCTAAAAAGCACCTTTCAGACAACCATGACTTGGATGATTGAGAATTTCCATAGACATTAAGTCCAAAAAAGCACTGACAGACTCCACAAATGTGCCTATGAAGTCAGTAGGTGTTGAACACAAGATTTCCTCTTTTATCACCTGACTAGAGAAACCTTGGTGTTCTGTACTTCTTTATTATTTTTATTCTTATCATTGATACCTCACTCCAAAATACTGAGAAGACTGTTTTTTTTTAATTAACTTGCTTGTGAACACAATGGCTTACTGTCATTGAGATGGGCGGCTATGGAAACTGAATGGATGAATGAATGAATATGAAAAAGAATCTCTCTCCTAACATTATTGTTAGGTATTGAGAAGAGATGCAGAAATTACTATTGGTCCTATCAAGCAGAAAGGGGATGTTAGATTGCACCAAGCTGGCTGGGAAGAAGATGAAAACAAGCATTATTCAGAAAAGATGAGTAATGCTATGTAACTACAGGGTGCTGTAGTTCAAAAATTTACGACTGGTTCCTTTTTTGCCCCAAGGCCTCCTTAAGCTCAGGAAAGCTGGTGCCAGAGCTGGGCATGGCCAAATTGAAGTGAAAATACACAATCTCCAGGCCTAGCAGGTGAACAGGCTGTTCTCCCTTCTCAGCAAAGGTAGCAGGGCTAGGCCAAAGCCACAGGGGGCCAAACAGAAAGCTTAGCCGGCTGTTTTCAGTTCAGGGGAGATAGTTGGTAGGTTGTGGCAATGAGCAACATTGGCACTTTATCCTTGCCTGCTTCTCTTTGGCACAGGAATGTCATTAAGAAAGAACTTGGCTTCTCAAGCTTGCCTTAGATTTAAATGATCAGAGGTCATATTTTAATTTTAAGACTCTAGTCCAATTTAATGGTGTGTTTTTTTTAATCTTAACCATAAAAGCCATGGCACAATGCAAATCGTCTTGGTAATGTTGTAAGGATGTGGCATTCTCTCTGCCGTTCTCAAGCAGGTGTGGGGCTGGTTCCCTCAGAGTGCTTCCCAGTTGTGCCATTTCAGAAATTCAAGGTAGCTGTTCCCTCTTTTCCTTTCCCTGATATTTATTTTTATTTTTTGCAAACTGCCAAGGACCTCGGTGGGCAAAAGCAGGGGGAGTAACCGGTTGTCGGAACCCCTAGTAGTTAAAACGCTACGACTAAAGCGCAGGGATTGATGCGCCAAGGAAAGGCCGACGCAGGAGCATCCTTCACCGGGCAGCCCCCCCTCCAAGGGGGCTCGTGGCAGCCCCCCCCCCATTGCAGCGTCCCAAAAAAGCAAACCAGTGGCTGCCTACCTCCCCCCACCTCCACCCTCCCGTCAGTCAGCCAGCCGCGCGCGCGCTTCCCCTCCCCAGCAATAGCGTCAGAACGGCCCGGAGGAGCCCCCTCCCCGCTGCGGCTCCGGGGAGCCCGGCCGCCTTTTCCCGGCCATTGCGAAAGCAAAGCCCAGCGGGAGCATCCTTCCCGGGCTCTGAAATGAAGCCACCATCACCCAGCCACCCAGCCAGCCGTCGCCTGCGGCGTCGGGGGCGCGCTGTGTTTCTGGAAGGCTCCAGGACGGCAGCGAGGACATCCCGTGGCGCAGCACCTCTCCGCCGGGGCTGGGCGCGGAGAGAGGGGCTTCCTCGCCGGCTTAGGCACCCAGGGGAAAGCATTACCTCCTCTTGCAAAAACTGGGAAGGCATCAAAAGGCCCTCGGTCGGCAACAGCTGAAGCTTCTCCGGCCGGAACAGCAGCGAGAGGCGCGGCTTTTCTTCTTTTTCTTTTCCTCTTTCCCCCGGCTTCCCCGCAGCGCGCTGGGTCCTTCTCGGGTGCAAGGCTTGGTCTGTCTGGAGGCTGCGCTTAAAGCTGTTCCTCCACCCAGCCCTTCCCCAGGAATTTAAACTGCCGGCCACGACCTGCAGTAACCCGCCGCTGGCTGGCTTGCGATCCCCGCGACCTTGGCAGAAGGGGTGGCGTAGCGGGAGCCGCGCGTGCTGGGCGAGTGGTTGCCGGGGGGCCGGTAGCCGGTGACGCTGCAACGGGGGCGGAGGAGGAGGCGGAGGCCGGCGATTGGCTGGCGGGACTTTGGTGCCACCGGTGCCTCCTCGGCATTGGCTGCCCGCAATCTGCTGTTGGACGGCGGTTCGGTGGCCGGCTCTTCTCCGCGCTTCTCCCCTGCTGGCTCAGCCGCGGCCGGCCTGGACGGGGCGGGGGGGGAGGGAGCCGGCGCTTGGATGTTGCTTCGCACGCCGGGTGGAAGGCGCTGGAAGCCTCCGCTCGGGGTCCGAAGCCCCTTTCCCCGGGGGCATTTGTTGCAGACACCCGGACCTTGCCGGAATCCCGCGCCAAGGAAGGGAAGGGGGGGGCGGCCGAGGCAGGTGCTCCGAAACACCCGGACGTTCTCCCGAAGTCCGGATAGGCGTTTTACTCCGGAGCAAGGCTTCCCGGGCCGAAGCTGCCAAATCCCCTTCGGCGTTGCCTGGCTTAGGGAACCGACACAGGCGGCGCAGAGTCAGCACGTCCTGACCCCCCCCCACCGCACCCCAAAATTGAATGAGCTGCGTGAGGCGCGGCCTCGTTTGCCTGGCAGGCTCCCCGGTTACCTCAGTCTAGCTGGTTCCCGAGCCCTGCAGCCATTTCTGTGCCCTTGTAACGATAAGGAGAGCGGGGTTGTTGTTATTTTTGTGGGTTTTTGGGGGGTCACTCTGCAATGGTTGGGGGGACACTGGAAGTAGGGAATGACCAGGGCCTGTGTGTGGAATCACCTTGGGCATCCCATGTCAGATCTCTTCTGAGGGTTCCTGATTTTCCCACCAAGGACTGGGAGGGAGGTGGAAATATCACCTGCGTGTGGTGTTTGTGTAAGAACATTTGTGACACACTCTTCAGACTTGACCGGAGGTTGTAAGCATTTCATTATAAAACTTGGCTTGTTTAAACAGAGGCTTTACCTATGGGAAGCAGAATTCTTCAGTGAGTCATAGCAGCAGCAGCCATTGTGCCCAAATGTAGGCAAATGCATAGAAATACCCCTCTACGAACTATCATTTCGGTACTTCCAAATCAGGGGTGAAATTCAGCAGGTTCTGACAGGTTCTGGAAAACCGGTTGCGGAAATTTTGAGTAGTTCAGAGAACCGGCAAATACCACCTCTGGCTGGACCCAGAGTGGGGTGGGAATGGATATTTTGCAGTATCCTTCCCCTGGAGTGGGGTGGGAATGGGGATTTTGCAGTATCCTTCCCCTGCCATGCCCACAGAACCGGTAGGGAAAAATTTTGAATTTCACCCCTGTAATCCAGATCTTTTTCAGTCCTCCTTCCCTTCCTTCTTTGCTAAGGCCCTATTCTGATTTCTGTCTTATGGATTCAGAGTGGTCCCTCTCCAGCTTCTTTAAAATAGTTGAAGACAAACTATTGGCATTCTCCTTCCAGAGGAATGGTTGAGTGTGTGTGTCACCCACCCACCCCCATTTCTACCTCTGGATATGTATCCTTATTTGTTGGGCCAAGCAACTACCATTATGTGTAAAACATAAGTGCACCCCATGTAAACTTTTATCAAGTTTGGACATACTAATATTTTATGTGCATTCAAACAGTTTATAAAAATGATGTAACATGTACAAAACTCTGAAAAATTGACTTTTCAATCATTTATTCAATACAAATTAACAGACACGCCATTTCTTCTGTGGAATAACTAAGTACATCCTTGGCTCTAATATCTGGTATGGATGTCTTTGGCATAAAGAACCTTTAATAAGTGTTTCTTATACTTGTGTCCATCCTCTCTGACATCAACTGGAAATATTTTTTTCCACTTGTGTGCAATGTTGGAGTGGTTTCTTTTACGCACAGCTGGTTTCAAATTACCCACCGCTTTTCGATGGGATTCGGATTCAGAGTTTGACTTGCCCATTTCAGAACCCTCCATTTCTTTCTCTTTTTTCCCCAGCCATTCCTTATGAATTTATTGGAATGTTCAGGGTTATTGTCATATTACAAGGTTGGCTTTTAGTTGAGCTTCATTCTTCTGGCAGATAAGTGTCACATTATCCTCAAACTGGTGAAGTGAAGATTCTACGATGGTGAACTGATGGTGAACTCCAGATGCAGCAAAACAGTCCTAAGCCCTAACATTTCCACCACTATGCTTTACAGCTGATATCAGGTTCATTTGGTGAAATGTTGTCTGTGGTTTGCTAAACATGTCTTCTGATAATGTGACAATCCTGTCTTTACCTTATTTCTTATTTGCACGTTGTTCCAGAAGTCCTGGTTTTTACCTAAGTGTTTATGAGTGAGTCTTATCTGATGTTCTTTCATCCTGGCACACAATGTAAGTCTAATTTGTGCAGTTTCTTTCTAATAGTAGGTTTATGCATTTTGACATGTGTTGTGAGGACAACTACCAGGAAGTCACATGATAAAATTATGGGGTTTTTTTGAGATCTTTTTCAGAATTTTCAGTTCCTCTCTCAGGCCGAAAGGACATTTTGATCTGGGCAAGCTGGCAGTTGTTTGAAATCTTCACTTGTAGCTCAACTTTCAGAAAGTGAAGTAATTGATGTCCAATTGTTTTTGCAATTGTTTAAATCCCTCCCCAAAGTCATAGGTATCTATAGCTTTTCTGACAGCCTCCGAGAATTTTTTTCAATTTAAAAATGGTAGTACTGCAACCCTAACAATGAAGAACAAATTTAAAAATATCTGAGATTTCAGTGAGATGGGTTCTTCCCAGATTCCTCTGATCATTTGCAGCTGAGTTGGTGCGCCTGATTTTAATGTTAGGTGTTTGAGGTAGAGATAAATTAGAAGTGTACTTACCTTTTCCACATGTGAAATGTGCATTTATTTAAATTACACTATGGACTACAAGATGTTAATGATCCATGGTATTTGTTATATCCCTTTATCAATATTGTTGAAAAGGGTATTAAATGGGTGACACAGAAAGCACATGCAAAGTCAACCATAAAGGGCTCAGATACCTATATGCTAATGCTCAAGATATGGGGAACAAACAAAGGTATGGAGAAGTCCTAGCATATGAGGGCTGGTAGAATATTGCTGCTTTTACTGAAACTTGATGGGATGGAATCCATGATTGGAACATAATGCTAGAAGCATATACGAAAGAAGTAGACTCAACAAAATAGGAGAAGGTACTCTGTATATAAAGAATTACTACATCTCTATAGAAATGCACAATAGCAAGGATGAAAGACTTCTTGAAAGTATTTTATTTTTATTTATTTGTTTGTCAAAACATGTACAAGATAGCAGGTATTGGTATAAACATAAACAAAAGCAAAGTAGGAGGTAAATTTGGACAATAGGACAGTAAGACAGAGACGGTAGGCACAATGGTGCGCTTATGCACGCCCCTTACAGACCTCTTAGGAATGGGGTGAGGTCGATTGTAGACAGTCTAAGGTTAAAGTTTTTGGGGTTTGGGGAAGAAACCACAGAGTCAGGTAGTGCATTCCAGGCATTGATCGCTCTGTTGCTGAAGTCATATTTTCTGCAGTCGAGTTTCAAGCGGTTTACATTGAGTTTGAATCTATTGTGTGCTCGTGTGTTGTTGCGGTTGAAGCTGAATATTCATTGACAGGTAGGACATTGGGTGAATATTAGAGGAAAAAGAAATAACATTGCTGCAGGTATGTACTATAGACCCAACCAAGCAGAGGAAGTAGATGAACATTTTGCTAATCAATTAATTGAGGTGTGCAGGAAAACACAGCTGTAATAATGTGGGACTTTAATTACCTTTACTCTGCAGCAAGTGGAAGATCAAACAGATTTCTGACTTGCCTAGCAGACAACTTTGTCATACAATTGATGGAGGAGGGAATTGGAGGATCAGTTTACTGGATTTAATTCTTATTCATAGGGATGAAATGGTTGGGAGAATAGAAGTTCTAGGAACTTCGGAGGAATGTGACCATATCATACAGTAGTAGAATTCATCATAGTGCAGCCACAATAACTTAACAAAGCCAGACCAGTGTTTTAGACTTTTAAGAGAGCTGTCTAGTAGACAGATTAGGAAGGATTCCATGGATCAAAATTCTAGAGAGAGAAATGGTTCAAGATATTTGGGAAACTCTGAAAAATAAGATGATAAAGTCAAAACAAAACAAAAAACAGAGAAAGAAAAATAAGACTCCAGATGAAACCAGCATGATTGAACAAAGAACTCTGACAAGCTGAGGGACAAAAAAAGGCAAGTATAAATAATGAAAAGAAGGCCATATAACAGAATACCAGCAACTAGCCTAAATTTACAAGGAGGGGAGTCAGGAAGGCTAAGGCTCTGAATGAACTTAGACTGGCAATGAATGCCAAAAAATAACCTCCAAAAAGTTTCAATATGTAAGGAACAAGAAGAAAGTCAAGGAAACAGGTGCACTAATGGGAGAAACTGTCAAGAAGGTGACAGGCAGCAGGGAGCAAGCATAACTGCTTAACTCTTGCCTCTGAATTTATGCAAAAGGAAGACATAGCCCAACCTATCAAAATCAGCATCGTAGAGGTAGAATAGAATTTTATTGGCCAAGTATGATTGGACACACAAGGAATTTGTCTTGGTGCATATGCTCTCAGTGTACATAAAAGAAGATATGTTCGCCAAGAATCATAAGGTACAACCCTTAATTATAGTCCGGGTACAAATAAGCAATCAATCATATTAGGAAACAGTCAATATAAATCATAAGGATACAAGCAACAAAGTTACAGTCATACAGTCATTAGTGGGAGGATATGGGTGATAGGAACGATGAGAAGATTAATAGTAATCTTTACTAAGTGCAGACTTAGTAAATAGTTTAACAGTGTTGAGGGAATTATTTGTTTAGCAGAATGATGGCGTTTGGGGAAAAAACTTGTATCTAGTAGATAGAACAGGAGTCCAAGTCAAAATAGGCAAGGAATCAGTAGCAAAATACCTATTGACCTTGGATAAGTACAAATTGCTGGGACCAAATGGTTTACATCCCAGCAGATGTGATCTTGGAATCACTGAATGAAATCTTTCAGAGCTCCTGGAGAATGGGGGAATTGCCAGAGGACCAGAAAAGAGCTGATGTAGTTCCAATCTTCAAAAGGGGGGAAGTGAATTCAGGAAACTACTAACTTTGCCTACCCCTGTACTAACCAATCAGTTTGATATCAATATCTGGGGAAATCCTAGGAAAGATCAAGCAGCAGATTTGTGAGCATCTAGAAACAATAAGGTGATTCCTAGAAGCCAGCATGAATTTGTTAAAAGCAGATCACGCCAAACAAATCTTACTGTCTTCTAAGATGAAATGGCTGAATTAGTGGATCAAGGAAACACTGGGGATGTAATATTAAGAGCCGAGGTGGCACAACAGTTAGAGTGTAGTACTGCAGGCCACTTTAGCTGACTGTGATCAGCAGGTCAGCGGTTCAAATCTCACTGGCTCAAGGTTGACTCAGCCTTCCATCCTTCCGAGGTAGTAAAATGAGGACCCAGATTGTTGGTGGCAATATAAATATACATTGCTTACTGGTGTAAACCGCTTAGAGAGTGCTTGCACTGTGAGGCGGTATATAAAACTCACAAATAAATAAATAAATATATTTAGACTTCAGTAAGGTATTTGATAAAGTAGACCACAGCCTACTTCTTGGTAAGAGAACAATTTGGGTTAGACAGTAGCACCACCAGAAGGATTTGATTCAGCATGTGGTCCTCAATGGAATTATATCTGCATGGAGGGACGCATACAGCGGGGTTCTATTTCCAGTACTCTTTAATATCTTCATTAATGATCTAGATGAGGGGATAAAAGGAAATTAAATTTGCAGCTGACACGAAACTGGGAGGAATTGCTAATATTTCAGAAGATAGACTCAAGATTCAGAAGGATCTTGACAGTCTAGAGTACAGGTGTCAAACTTGATCGCATCACGGGCCGGATTGTGACGTATTGTGATGTTTTGTGTGTCTGCGGAGCTGGGGTGGGCGTGGCCTGTACATGACGTATCCAGCCTGCAGGCCGCCAGTTGACAGGCCTGGTCTAGAGCAATGGGCCTTATCCAATACAATGCAGTTCAGTAGTGAGAAAAGTAAGGTCTTATATTTAAGCAGGAAAAATGCACAGGTATAGAATAGCCAGTATCTGGCTCAAGAGTAGTAACTGTGAGAGGATCTAGGTATCCTAGTAGACCGCTACTTAAAAATATGAGCCAGCAGTGTGCTTCAGCTGCCAAAAAATCCAATGTAGTCTAGACTGAATCAACAGAAGGATAATATCAACATCAAGTGAAATGATAGTACTGCTTTATACTGCACAGGTGATGCCACACTTGAAATACTGCATCTAGTTCTGGTCGCCATGATACAAAAAAAAATATGCTGTGACACTAGAAAAAGTGCAGAGAAAATCAACAAAAATGATAAGGGGTCTGGAGGCTAAGGATGTACATTATTAGCAGGTGACATGATAGCAATCTTCCAGTACTTAAGGGGCAATCACTGAGATGAGAGGGGTTGACTTATTCTCCAAAGCACCTGAGGGCAGGATAAGAAGTAAGGGGAGAAGCTTGTTAAAGAGAGATCCTACCTGGAACTAAGGTAGGTAAAACTCCTGACAGAAACAAATCAGAGGAACACCTTGCTTCCAAGGTTTTCAAGAAAGGTTTGAACAACTGTCTGAAATGGTGTGAGGATTCTTGTTTTGGACAGGGGGTTGGACTAGAAAACCTCCAATGGGGTCTAGGACAACTTGCTGCAGCCAACTCGCCATGGCCAACCCACTATGGGAGAACTCCCCACCAGACAAGAGTTAACTAATATTGAAGAAATGGTGGAATAGAATCATTAAAAAAGGATGCCAAAGAAAGAACAAAATGAAATGTGAATGACTAAACTTAAAGTATTTTTTAAATTATTTTAAATAATTAAATTGAATTGTTGCATAGCCAGTTGCCCCACGGCAAGTTGACTCTGGCGAGTTCTGCTGCAGCTAGTTGGCTGTGGCAAGTTGGCCATGGTGAGTTGGCTGTGGCACTTTAGCTGTGGCAAGTTGTCCCATTCTCCAATGTTCCTTCCAGCCCTATGAGTCTATGATTGTGTTGTTAGCCTATTTGCAAAGAAAGCTGGTTATTGAGAGAAAGCCCTTTAACTTATCTTCTTTCTGGCAGGTTAGTTTTCTGCATGAGATAAAAATTTCACAAGAAGGAAATGCCCATTGTGCTCAAGTCAAGTTTTATCTATCTCTGTTAAGCGTTTAATCCTTGTGTCCTCAAGAAAAACAGAGATGAAAACCGAAATTGTAGAGGAGGAGATAAAACATGGCAAGTAACAGTAGAACAGGAGTCTTTCTCCTCCATTAACTGCAAGCCTTGCCTATAACCTAGATTGCTTTGACAGTTAACTTTAAATCTTAAAATGAATGTATTTATTTATAAAGGTTAAAAGCAGGGGTGAAATTCTAAATTTTCCCCTACCGGTTCTGTGGGCGTGCCTTGTGGGCATGGCAGGAGAAGGATACTGCAAAATCCCCATTCCCTCCCCACTCCTGGGGGAAGGGTACTGCAAAATCCCCATTCCCTCCCCATTCCAGGGGAAGAATACTGCAAAATCTCCATTCCCTCCCCACTCCTGAGGGAAGGATACTGCAAAATCTCCATTCCCTCCCCACTCCTGAGGGAAGGATACTGCAAAATCTCCATTCCCACCCCACTCCTGAGGGAAGGATACTGCAAAATCTCCATTCCCACCCCACTCTGGAGCCAGCCAGAAGTGGTATTTGCCGGTTCTCCGAACTGCTCAAAATTTCCGATACCAGTTCTCCAGAACCTGCTGAATTTCACCCCGGTTGAATGTATTGGGAAATGAGATAATGATCATGTATTGGCAAATGAACCTGTGATTTATTTGTAAGAACTGAACTTTTCGATGTAGATAATATCCTTATCATGCATTTCCTTATCTGAAGCAAACAGTATCAGAGCGATAGCGTATGAGGAACAGGAGAGGAGATTCACCATTCCACATACTGCTCACCAATTGAACTTTGTATAATTATAAAGTCTAAGAGATCATTTTTCAGATATTTCTAAGTGACCCACAGTAACACTTTTGGAACACAATCTGCCTTCCCACCACCCCAGTCTTGGAAATCTTTGATCTTAGTTCTAACATCCAGTGCTCTGAGAGGCCTGGAAACAACCAGGTGATACTGTGTAAACATAGCTGCACAATAGTTGGTGTTGTTGGTTCTGGCAATGTGCCTTCATCCCAGATGATCTCACAAGCCACCCCCTTGGCTTGTTCAGTAGCTATTTTGGATCTGTCATGCTTCCTTTGACTTGAGCAAAACCCTTTAGAGGGAACAGTGCATACATTGTATTGCCAAGTTCTTTCATCACTGTGTTTTGCAAGTATCTTTCTGTCCACATCCAATACCAATTGCACAATTTGCCACAAAGTTCTCTTGTATAAACTCTGATGAAAGGATATAATAAAATAGCTAAGAAGGTACAAAATAATTAATTGAATTAGCTATTAATAGATAATTACGGGAACAGACATCCAGTGAACTACATTAGTTTTCACCAGACAAACCCTGACAAATGTTGGAACAATACTTTTTTTTTTAAAAAAAAGAGGTCAGATCTCATTCTGACAATTGCTGCATTCATTATTGCTGCTGAATTTTGGGCCCACTCAAATTCCCAAAGACTCCTCAAAGATGGATTCACCCCAGAGCACCTCTGACCACATAGTTGGCCAAAGTGATTCCTAGTCAGTTACCACCTGAGATCCAAGTGGAAAACTGGATCCAGAAAGTTCCCATCCCATAACTGCATCCTGAATTTTTCAGGGAGAAAACTATCGCATCCAAAGGAGACTGAATTCTATCCTGTTCCCCTACAATACCTCTGTCTTGCCTTGAGTAAGAATTAGTTTGTTACCGCTTATCCAGGGTTGTCAAACTGCCGGCGTCACATGACATATCAGGACTTTCCCCCCCTTCGCTAAATGGTGTGGGCGTGGCCAGTGCGTGACGCATCCGGCCCGTTGGCCGGGAGTTTGACAGCCCTGCTCTTATCCAACTCATTGTTGCTGTCAGACACCCGTTCAGAAAACCAATAGTTTCCCTGCTTCTATCACCATCCTGATTTGAGACATCCGCAGCTTCCCTGGCAGCAGTTAAGCATCAAAGAAACAGAACAGCAGGTCAGCCACATATAAATGGCAAAATATTCTAAATCCCAGCAGTCCCAGTGTTAATTTTTATGGGAGCCAAGACCAAACATTGAGAAAGTTAAGTAACATCAGAATGGTGCTGTTATTATCTACTTATCAGAGCACCTCAAGCAGCAACAGAGAGGACTATACATTTCCTATGTTTCATTTCAATAAATAAATAAAGCTATTATTTCTTATCTTTAGCAACTTCGCTTCTATTTATCGGTCTCTTTATCAAAGGTGTATAAGCTACAGATAAGGTTATGAAAATGTTAGTCATGTACATGAGATTATTGCACTTCAGCACAATTATAACAATCTAGAAATCCTGGATCATAGACATCTAGTATATCAGGCATTTGCTGACTATTCTGTTATATGCCAAATTATTATAGATTATCATGGCACTCAACCCCGTTGCCTATGGGTTGCTCTGCAATTCTTCAGAATGTAGAATGAGAAGTAGCAAAAGGGAGGTGGCAAAATTCTAAAAATTTGAATCATACAAAACTGGAATTAAATATATTTTCACATTGTAGAATGGAAGTCACTAACCCTGTTCAGTCGCAGGGGAGGTGATGGTAACGTCTATTAATGTCACAGCAGAACCATAGCCCCAAATACTCTTCATTGCCACCTAGTCAGTTTGACAACTCTGCACAGTTCAAATATTGCTAACATGTTGGTTGGAGCAGAGTTGAATTTAACAGCATCTGTTTCCTTTCAAAGACAAAAATCAGCATTAATGAAGCAAAATACTTTGCTGCCACCTCCTGGGTAAAATTATATTTTATATTGTTTTAGAAGGGATATTTCTATTGAGCAAACAACACAGTCCTCCCCCCCCCACCTCCCAAAATAAGCCCTTGATGTTTTGCATATTCACAGGGAACTACTGTATATATTCTTTGAAAAAATTTGCAGAAATTTGTAAAACTAAAGTTTCTTAAGATGCTGAATTTCATCCCAGGAAAGAAGATTGAGTTATGAGCCTGGCTGGTACTTATATATACTGGCAATTTGAACGTTATGATTAGCTTAATCGATTAGACCGCTAACCACCTTCATTCAAGAGCTCAAGTCTTTTCCTGCAACAGCCTTGCACAGTAGGTCAGGCTGAGGGAGAACGATTGGCTCATAGTCATTCATTGTGCATTCAATGGCTGAAGGGGGATTTGAACCTCAGGCTCTTGCTGTAAATTCAGCCCTATCACCTCACCCGGGAGGCTTAAAGTTGACCATAAAATAAGGTGACCAGACGTCCCGATTTTGGCGGGACAGACCCGCTTTTTAATCATTTGTCCCGCGTCCCGCCCGCCCTCTTAAAAAGTCCCAATTTTTTAAAACAATGCCCGACTAGGGCATTCTTTCAAAAAATTGGCCTGCAGGCACTCGAGGACGGCCAGGTTGGGCCCAGCCGCAGGGGCAGCAGCAGCAGCAGCAGGCCCTCTCAAAATCGGGACATCTGGTCACCTTAAGCTACTGGGGAAAGTCCAGGTAGGACGCGCGTCTCTTGCTGGGGGTTGGGCGGGCGGGGCAGGACTGGCGGGCGGGACGGGGCGCGCGTCCTACCTGGGACTTTTCCCAGTAGTTCCAGTCACGTTCCTTGCTAAGCGCCCAGAGCAGAGCAGCCCCTTCCAAAAGATCGCGAGACGTTATCTTTTGGAAGGGGCTGCTCTGCTCTGGGCGCTTAGCAAGGAACGCGACTGGAGCTACTGGGGAAAGTCCAGGTAGGACGCGCGTCTCTTGCTGGGGGTTGGGCGGGCAGGGCAGGACTGGCGGGCAGGACGGGGCGCGCGTCCTACCTGGGACTTTCCCCAGTATTAAGAGTTTTAAGAATTAAAACAGCGCACCGAGAGCGTCACCTGACGGTTGTAAGGATCTTGCCTGCCAGCCAGCCCAAGCCATTGCGGCCTCCCCCCCCCCATCTGGACGCCAACATTTGCCTTCTTTTGCCCTCTGCGCATGCGCAGAGGGCAAAACTCAAATGGAGAAACCCACCCCCGTCAATGGTGTCCCGCTTGAAGAAAAAAAAATCTGGTCACTTTGCCATAAAAGATAAATGTACAGGTTCCCTTTACACATATGTGCTAGTCGTTCCTGACTCTAGGGGCGGTGCTCATCTCTATTTTAAAGCCGAAGAGTCAGCGCTGTCCGAAGACGTCTCTGTGGTCATGTGGCCGGCATGACTAAACGCCGAAGGTGCACAGAACGCTGTTATCTTCCCACCAAAGGTGGTCTCTCTTTTTTTGCTTGCATTTTTTATGTGCTTTCAAACTGCTAGGTTGGCAGAAGCTGGGACAAGTAACGGGAGCTCACTCCATTACGTGGCGCTAGGGATTCGAACCGCTGAACTGCTGACCTTTCTGATCGACAAGCTCAGCGTCTTAGCCACTGAGCCACTGCATCCCTCAAATTTTACCATACTGCAGTCCATTAGAAAGATAAAAGAATTGGTGTGACTGCCTGTCCTAGCAATACAACAAATTATGTCATCACTGTTGGAGTGAGGCTGGAGATAAATATACCACTTAGTTTTCATAATAAAATTTTAATTTACCGGTATCTATCAAATAAGACAATGATGCAACTTTGCAATTTTAGAAAATAAAATGGAAAAAAATGAACTTAACTTAAATGTATATGTAAGAGTCTACATATAAGTACTAAACTTAGCGGCACATGTAAGGGAATACCTAATAAGTAGGATTTATTTTTATCAATTTTATTTTTTATCTGATCTAGTAACTTAGATTCTCCAAAAACTTAGCTATTTTATCATGGGCCACTATATCAAAGATGCCAGGAACATACTTATATTTCCCAAGAGAAACTAAACCCAACTTTCATTTTTCAGTGTCATCACTACATTGTTCAGTATCATAGAATAATAAAAGTATTCATATTCATAATTTGTCAAATGATCAATGGGTTCATTTGTCATACTCTGTAGAAATAAGAGTTTGTCCGCTTCAATTAGATTAAAAATCCCAATCTGCACAATAGATTACATTTGAATCAAAGAATATGTTTTAACATGTATTGACACTTTGTGCATTGATAGATTTTAATGGACAGATTTTTTAAATATGTAAAATAAATAAGTGCTCATTAAAAGTTACTTTTGTAATAACATTCTATAATACCATACATACCGTATTTTTCGGAGTATAAGACGCACCTTTTTCCTCCCTAAAAGTGGCTGAAAATTCAGGTGCGTCTTATACTTCGAATGTAGCTTTTTTTCCAGCCCTAAATAGGTGCCAACAGATCTTCCCAGCTCTTACCTTGCAGGCTTTTTCATTGTTACTCTCTCCAAAGAATGTTTTTCCACCCTAAGTCTTTGCAGGTTTTTTTTCATTGCTCTACTTGCTCCAAATAAGTTGTTTTCTAGCCCTAACCAGGTGCTAACGATCTTCCCAGCTCTTACTGGCTTGCAGGTTCTTTCATTGTTATTCTCTCACAAGAAGGTTTTTTTAAGTCCTAACCAGGAGATAAAATAATGTGCTGAAGCTGCTCCGAATAAGTTTTTTTCTAGCCCTAACCAGGTGCTAACAATCTTCCCAGCTCTTACTGGCTTGCAGGTTCTTTCATTGTTACTCTCTCAGAAGAAGGTTTTTTTAAGTCCTAACCAGGGGATAAAATAATGTGCTGAAGCTGACCAGACTAAGGATGCTAGCCAGATGAATACCTGGTAGGCAGATTGTTTTCCCCTATTTTCCTCCCCAAAAACTAAGGTGCGTCTTATACTCCGAAAAATACGGTATTTTAAGGAACACAATACTTTCAGTAGTTCATAAGGAAGCAAATGGAAACAGCTTCAAAACTTAGTTATATTCCAAAACTTAAATTCACGATTGTGTCATTTTTTTTAAAAAAAATGTTGCAATCCCTTATTCTTTGTTATGTATTTGTTTTACAAGAACGACTGAGGCATCAAAATGTGTAAACAAGCCACTTAGAAGTTAATTATCCCAAATGAAACAAGTAAGCATTTAGAGTGTAGGAAGTTAGCACCTACCCCTCTCCTAGAGGAATAAAATATTTTAGGAAATATTAAAAAGGCAGAATATTATATAGAATATCCCTGGCTGAGAAAATGGAGAAACATGCTTTTAGGCAGAAAAAAGACTCACTCTTAGTAGCCCCCACCTTTGTCAATGTGCCATCAAGGAATGGCCCAGCTCACTCATCCCCCCCCCACACCTTTGTTAATAGCCTGGACCAGTCTATTCTACATAACAAAGATCTACCCTTTCAGGCAGACCCATCTAGCAAACAGAAACTCAGCAATGGCCCCTGGGAAGATTGCATCAGGCAAACCTGGGACACAGACAAAAGCCTACATAATTAGCTAAGACCCCCGTCCCCTGGGAGTCTGACCACCAATCAGAGTGCATTTCTTATACAGGAACAGGAAACTCTGAGGTGGGGCCCAACAGAGGATATAAAAAACTCAGGGACTCTCAGCAATGCCTTTCTCTCCTTCTTCAACATCCTCGAGGCATGTGATCCCCCTTTCCCCGGGACCCCAGACCATGTGGTCCTGCTGTCCTCCATTAAACCATCTTTTCAAGCAGTCCCATGCTTCCAGTGTCTTTCTCCCCACTTGGAACCGAACCCAGAAGGATATTCCTTACAACAGGAGCAAATGTAATCCATTAATTGCTATGCTAAAGTATATTAGATTGTGCAAAATTATTTATACATCTAAGTTTTGCATTTCATTCATCTGAAACACCAAAAGTTCATATTCCTTCAATATAATTAAAAGAAAGGAGCAGAAATTACTAACTTTCTAGTGAGCACATGGAGGTGACCAGATTTCCCCTTTTTTGAGATTTTAGGATTGCTTCCCCCCTCTCTGCATAGCCTGCGTTTTAAAATATGGGATATATGGTACGGATTCAAACTTCAGTCATGCACCTTAAGAGACCAAGAACAGTATTAGGGCCATTTCATAATAAGTCATATCCTGGATACCAAAGGGTTAGATTTAGGGTTACTGTGCAGTAACTTACTGTGTAGCTAAAAGTAGGCCTGTGCAAATTGGCCTTGCTAGAAATGGAGATACGGGATTCATTCATTTATTTTTATTTATTTATTTTGTTAAGTGCGTGTTAGTAATATACTTTACATAGATATAACATTGTTTATATACATAAGATGGGTACTGATAAGAGGGAACATTAGGACAGGGACGGTAGGCACGCTGGTGCACTTATGCACGCCCCTTACTGACCTCTTATCTTACTCTACGATCTGAGGGCAAACCAATTCAATTTGAGCTGGTCTGAGATTCAATTTGAAAATATCCATAAACTGTAAAGGGGAAATCGAAGCACTGACAGTTTTGTGACTGTGATGGGAACAAATTGAATGAATGAATACATAGCAACTAAATAAGGGTGCAGCGGTTTTTATGATGATAATAATAATGGGAATTATTAACCCAGAACATATGGAGGAGGATTTCATGAGTTTGATAGCAGCTTTACAGCAGGCTCACACATTTTATTAAAAGGCCTTATGTTTTCCGAATCACAACAGTTCACTAACCTGCCTTTTTTCCTTCAACTTTCCACCTAAAAACAGTTATATTCTAAAGGTGTTGGTAGAAAGGATTAACAAAGAATAAATTAGATAAAAGATAAGAATGACACTCTCTCTCTCTCTCTCTCTCTCTCTCTCTCTCTCTCTCTCTCTCTCTCTCTCTCTCTCTCTCTCTCTCTCTCTCTGTGTGTGTGTGTGTGTGTGTGTGTGTGTGTGTGTGTGTGTGAGAGAGAGAGAGAGAGAGAGAGAGAGAGAAAGAGAGAGTAAAATAAAACAGCAGGTGTAGTTGATAAGATAGACATCAAACACACTTCACCATTAAAACTTGTAATGCAATTGAAAGTAGTCATCCTACTGATGGGATTAAGAAGGACAGAGCATGACTTTTAGGGCATAATAGAATTAACCCACCACCAGGCTCACTACATTGCACAATCCCCTAGTAGCATCTCAGAACCCTATAAAAATCCATGTATTCATCAAACCAATTTGTCAGCTGTCCCAGAACTACATGAGCAGTTGGTTCTGCTCATCAATAAACACAGTCCTTCTTTCCAATCAGCCTCCATTTTATTTCCAGTGTCTTTCTCCCGGCTTGGAGCCAGACTGGATTTTTCTTCCAACACTGTTTAGGTAACAATTACTGTACTGTTAGCCAGTCAGTGGCATAATTAGCATCCCAGGACTCCAAAAAAGCCTCTCAGATGGACTTCCCTAACCCAACCTGTCTTCAGTAAAAGGCTAGTGGTTACATTCAAGGAAAAAGAAAAAAAGGAATATATGCTAAAGTGACCAGATTTTTTTTCTTCTAAGCGGGACACCATTGACGGGGGGCGGGCCCGCCTGGACGCCGCCATTTGAGTTTTGCCCTCTGCGCATGCGCAGAACACTGCGCATGAGCAGAGGGCAAAAGAAAAATGTCGGCGTCCAGGTGGGGGGGGAGGCGGGAGGCCTTTCCTCGCCTCCCGCCTCCCCTTCGGGAGCCGGCAGTGGCTTGGGCTGGCTGGCTCGTAATGCTCTGCCTGTCTTTCGCGATCCCTGAGGATACCTAAGCCCCATTACCTGCCACGGATAGAAGCCGCTCAGCACATGTTCTTCTGGGGGGGGGAAACCACCGGCTGGTCCCCCCCCCACCCTTTATCCACCCCCTTCTCTCTTCGCCCGATGGTGTCCTTGCGGTCCTTTACGGAGGCAGGTGGGCGGGGAGGGAGCGAAGGTCCAGTGATTTCCTCTGGGAAAGAAGGGGCGGAGGCGCAGCCACGCTAAAGGAGGTGGGGGGGCGCGCGTCAGGTTTCCATGGTGACGCCCCTTAGCCGTGGACGAGCAGCTCAGTCTCCTAGGGCTGCGCTGCTGCCAGCCGTTCCCTCCCTCCAAGCCCGCCTCCCCTCCCAGCCCGGGAAGAAGCCTCTCTGCTCAATCGCTCGCTCGCCCACCCCGCCCCCTCCTCCTGCTCGCTCGCTCGCTCGCTCGCTTTCTGCTGTTCAAGAATGCAGCGCTTCGCCCAGCCCCCTCCCCAGACTCATTCATAGCGTCACATGGATCCGAGGGTGGTTGGGGGCCGTGCTTGGAAGGACGCTGTGAAATAAAGTTGAGGTGGGTTGCCAGGAAAAGGGCACAAAGCAAGTCGGCCATACTGTAAGGTGACCAGACGTCCGGGCATTCTTTTCAAAAAGCGTGACTTTTTGGAAAGAATGCGAGACGCGGGACACATGCTTGAAAAGCGTGTCTGTCCCACCAAAAGCGGGACGTCTGGTCACCTTAATATATGCGCATAAGCATTACATGCAGAATTGCTTTTCCTTCCTGTCCCTTGTCTTGGCATTGAAACCTACTGCAGGATATTAAACTGGAAAAGTTCTGACAGCTCTACCTGCACGGAAATGGCAGATGGATTCTTCTTCTTCGGGGTGGAGGGGTGGGGGGAAAAGAGGGATTGGCATTTGATTTGCTTCCTTCTCCATATTCCCAAAGTAATATGTTGGAATCATACCAGTCCTTATGGTTTTGATTGGATTTCTCAGTTGCCAATTGTTAAAAACAGATTTTTAGTAATCTAACATCTGTGAACCATGTTTTGAAGACCCTATGTTTTGAGACCAGCTTTCTAAACCCAGTTCAGCAAATCTACTCATATCCATGAATTTCACTCTGGTGTTTGCTGTGAAAACCCAGGGAATATCCCAGGTCTTTCTTACAGACTCAGCACACATCCTTCTTCTCCAACTGAATATGCTTTATTTTGTTCTACAATATGAAGTAAAGACCAAATATATCACGAGTGGAGGGAAAATGATACCACTACTGGTGGGGAGGGGGAGAAAATCCAGAATTTTCCCAATTTCACTCTAAAGCTTTTTCTTTTCTTTTCTTTTCTTTTTTTAATTGTAAAAATTGGGGGAGGGAGAGTTGATAACATATTTTCTAATCATACATAAAATGGTAGGGATCTAATATTGCCCTATATGTGGAAATACACTAGAATAAGTTAGCAGCATGTCTTCACACAGGCAAATATTCCATTTTACCCTGTTTCCCCCAAAATAAGACGTCCCCTGATAATAAGCCCAATTGGGCTTTTGAGTGCATGGCAATAAGGCCAAGCGCTTATTTCAGGGTTCAAAAAAATATAAGACAGGGTCTTATTTTCGGGGAAACATGGTAGAAGTCCATGAAAAATTATACAAATAACAGATTAAATTTAGGAAATGAGACAATCATTTTTTTCCTGAGCAAATTTGATATTGTCATACTAAGCCTTTCTTCTCCCCCCCCCAAAAAAAACAAATATTTTCCTGTTTGATGCATTGGATGACAAAGGGACCACCGAGAACCTCTAAGGACTCCTCAAAATTAAAATTATTTGTCAGTTTAGGTTGAAAAATAATACAATATTAAAATCCCATCAAACAATCTTGAGAAGTGATAGCAGTAGCAATGCATCAGTTTTAATTTTTAATAAGAAAATATAAATAAATATAACCCCTATAAACAAAAGCTGTGGTCCTCAAAAAAATTTAAAAGGGGTGCTGAGAGAAAGAAGTTTAAGAAATAATGGAAAAATGGATTTCAGTTACACGAAGACAGATTCTGGTTTTAATATTAGGAGGAATTGCCTAACAGCAAAAGCAGTTTGACTGTGGGATCATTTAGCATTGATGAGTCCTCTTTACAAGTTGAGGTAAAGGAAAGACTAAAGAACTGTCCTTCTAGGACAGTGATGGCGAATCTTTTTAGGTTTGCGTGCCAAAAAGGGGGGTGCGCGCGCTAGCGCACGCTCGCGTGCCCACACCCATTCCCTCCCCCCATGCATGCGCACAACACCCCCCCATGCTGCCCCCTGCGCATGCGCACACCCACCCACCCCCGCGCAAAGGCCTTACCGGAGCCTGGGATGGTAAAAAATGACGAAACGGGCAAACCGGAAGTTCGGAAAAATGCACTTCCGGTTTGTCCATTTCATCATTTTTTGCATTCCGGGGCTTCAGGGAGCTTCCCTGAACCCTCCGGAGTGCAAAAAACAGCTCCCCGGCAAACCGGAAGTGCGTTTTTCTGCACTTCCGGTTTGTCCGTTTTGTAGTTTTTTGCATTCCGGGGCTTCAGGAAGCTTCCCTGAACCCTCCGGAGTGCAAAAAACAGCTCACCGGCAAACCGGAAGTGCGTTTTTCCGCACTTCCGGTTTGCCGGTGGGCAACGCTCGCGTGCCCTCAACTATGGCTCCGCGTGCCACCTGTGGCACGCGTGCCATAGGTTCGCCACCACGGTTCTAGGATAAGTGAATTTAATTTGGAGTTTTGCTTGGAACAGGAATTGGACTGGATGGCCTTCCAAGAACTCCACTCCTCTACTCACAACAGAATACCTTATGCCACCAGACTTGAAATTTTGGGCTTAGACAACTTAGAACTACCCCGCCTTCGGTCTGACCTAAGCATAGTACATAAACTTATTTACTACAATGTCCTACCTGACTACTTCAGCTTCAACCGCAGCAATACACGAGCACACAATAGATACAAACTCAAGGTAAACCGCTCCAAACTCGATTGCAGGAAATACGACTTCAGCAACAGAGTGGTCAATGCCTGGAATACACTACCTGACTCTGTTGTTTCTTCCCCAAACCCCAAAAACTTTAACCTTAGACTCTCTACTGTCGACCTCACCCCATTCCTAAGAGGTCTGTAAGGGGCGTGCATAAACGCACCAATGTGCCTACCGTCCCTGTCGTAATGTCCCCTTTTATTCGTATCCATTTCATGTATTAATAACCATGTTTATACCTATATCTGTTATCTAATACATGTTTGACAAAATAAATAAATAAATATAAATAAATAAATAAATAAATAAAAAGTCTAGAATTCTGGATCATCCAGAGAATCAGCATCTCCCCATCCTCCTTTTTATCCTTTCGACCTTTTTAAACACCATGCAGGATCTGCAGATAAATGTAGAGACAGGGTTGATCAATTCAACTATATCCTTTGCATAGCGCCAAGCACAAAATCCACCCCTCCCCCCATCAATCATTTTGCTCGGATATTGGCTTGTATGTTGCCTTTTGAATAATCACCGTGATTGCGATGATGAAAACCCTGACTAGGAAATTACTTGAATTTGCAAATGCTGCCAGTTCATAGAGAAAAATGGCTATTTTAGATCTAGAGATTCTTAAGAGCTCAGCTAAGTCTAGCTGCAAGAGGCAAGTGTGAAGTTTGATTTATGGATCCCAAATGCTCTCTTGGTGCAGCTCTATTTAAAACTGAGCGCCTGTAATGTTTGGGGATGTGCCAGGTGTCACTCAGCATTGTCTCAGCCCAAAGTGTCCAATGAACATCCTGCCTCTAATTTCCCTGAGAATTTAGCCACAAGAACCAATATTTTAACAGCCAGATTCTCTCTCCATGCAGGTTTTCATGACTGTTATCTGCAGAGAGAAAGAGATCCACCCCTGGGTGTAGCTGGATTCACTGAAGAATAGAAGTTAATAGCTTCTCCCAACAATGGCCTCCACTCTCTATTTGTCACCCAGTGGCTGAATATAAAAGAGGCCTCGGAGCCAAGTGCCAAGCAGATGACTGAATGCTTCTGACTGCTTGATACCTTGGGGTCCTCTACAAGAAACCATTGCTTGATTCAACATCATGAGCACTTCTCACCTAAGCAACAGAGCTGAGAGCCATTTCCAGGCACAAGAAGAGCATGAACTGGAAACTCTGGGGAAGAAAGCATGGGACAACCCAGCTTACAACGGATCCCCTTCCTCCTCCTCTCTGAAAATCAGAGCAATCTACAACCCAAAATCCATTTTGGAAAACCCCTACGAGAATATCGAAAAATTGACTGGCTCCTTATCCTACCCAAATGATAGAAAGACTACTGAGGAAGCAAGGAAGAAGGAAACCCCCTTCCCAGGATGTTGCTACTATGTCTTCAAAGGCATCCGAGGTAACTCGGGTGGTGGGTGGGTGGGATTAAATACAGAGAAGGTAGCTCCACCAAGAGGCAGGGGAAAGGATACAACTTCTGTGTGGGGACTACTGGAGGAATATCGTGCAGTAAACTTGGCTTTGCTATCCCTCTAATTTATTTTATTTTATTTTATTTATTTATTTTTGTCAAGTACGTGTTGGTAATATGCATAGATATAACATTGTTTATATACATAAGATGGGAACATTAGGACAGGGACGGTAGGCACGCTGGTGCGCTTATGCACGCCCCTTACTGATCTCTTAGGAATCGGGTGAGGTCAACAGTGGACAGTCTAAGGGTAAAGTTTTGGGGGTTTGGTGACGAAACCACAATGTCAGGTAGTGAGTTCCAGGCATTTACCACTCTGTTGCTAAAGTCGTATTTTCTACAGTCAAGTTGTGTAATGCAGGGATCTCCAACCTTGGCAACTTTAAGACTTGTGGACTTCAACTCCCAGAGTTCCTCAGCCAGCAAAGCTAAGGGAGTTGAAGTCCACAAGTCTTAAAGTTGCCAAGGTTAGAGACCCCTGCGTTTAATGTGCTATTTACAAATTTAAAAATCATCACAATGACAGGAAGGACAATGTGAACTATTGGTGAGCCTCGGTTACAGAAGTTACGGTCCCGTTTTTTATGGCTGGAAAGGTTGCGTCGAAGGTGAGACCATTACCTTGAAATTAGTTTGGGGGGGGGGGTATCAGTGGCAACATTGTTTGCCTGAGCCTCAAAAGGTGGATAGGAGCATGTGGCTAAACGCTAATCAGCATTATGCCTAGCTGCAAATTAGCTTAGTTGCAAATGTGAATGTTGTGCATAGAAAAATTGGAGCAGAATTTATCAAGCGCTCTTGACATTTAGCTTCATGAATGAAGCAATCTTCGTAAAATGTTTTCACAACTCAAGGGGGCGAGTGTTCAGATGTGGCTTTCAAAACATGAGAAGGGAGTCAGATTGATTGGATTTATTTTTATGAAATCCATGGAGAATTTCTATCCTTTTCTAGAGCTGACATATTTGGAGCCAGGATCATTGTCCCTATGAACGAATTATCTGATTTGCATCTTTGCTTCTGTTTAATGGTATGATTTTTCTCTGGCCTGCTTTCTTTTCAAAGAACGATACTTCTTGCCTTGTTTGTATATTCTATAGTATACTGCTGACATCCCTGACTGGGTTGAAATAAAGACACTGAAATCTCTAAAGCTCTTGAGGGTGCCACTATTTTCGCTCATTGTTGCATTCACTGCCAGCAAAGCGCGCACAAGATGCTTTGTGGTTGGTAGACGATCTCAAAATATCCTCCCAGGCACATTTCTCTCCATCCGGCCGGATGAGTCAGCTGAGGAAGGTAACTAGGTTGGAGCTGTTCCCATTCCCTTTCTCAAAGCCCAATCCACCAGAATTCCTCTTGAGCTGGCTATAGTCAAGGTAGAATCTGACCAATGCAGAAGAGAATGGAACTATTTGGAAATTATACTAGATTGATGTGACCAAAAATTGATTTTTGTAGTTTAAGTATATCAATATACTTGTATTTAGTTTTTTAAAATGTATATCCTGTTTGTTTATATTTTAAAAATGCCTATTTTTTACTGTAACATCAATAACATTTTCACAAATATTATGGCGAACCATTGCACAATGCTTTGCTTTTCCTAAGTGAAGGATTTTACAATTTTCAGTTAAATTTCATTGCGCTATTTTCATCCCTTTATGCTAAACTCTCAAGGTTCCTTTTTTAAAAAATAATATTTATTGAATTTTCCTTTAAAAACATAACAATTAAATACACACAACAACAAAAATAAACCCAACAGGAAAAAAACAAATACAAAAACTGTAGAAAACACTACAGTAAGCAAATATCATACGCAATCAACTACAAACATAACGCCGACTAATACAAACCATAACAGTGAAATCATGCTTCTTTGACAGCCTATTAGCTATTAATACTAATCTTTATACACTTGATTATATATTATATCTATATTTATACATTATATATCTTATCTTCTTATAAACTATGTCTATTGGAATGTCAACTTTTATTTCTACAGCTAATTTACCAAATTCATATTTACTCGCACTATATATGTATGTATAAGTATATATATTCCATCTTTAATCCTACTATTTACAAACATTACTTCAATCAGAAAGTGAGATAAAGTATATCATGGTATATGAGATAAACTACAGTTTGTAACTCTCAAGGTTATTTTTAATGTTGTTTGTAGTTTTGGGGATACTGCATTAACTATTCTTATTACACCCACCAATTTTGTGTACTCTGCAAATTTGATAAGCATTCCTTCCCCCTCTGTTCCTCCAAGATCCTTAATGAAAGTGTTAGCCAAAACCAAACTCTACGGCAGCCACTGAAGATATTGTCCAAGGTTACAATATTCTGTGAAGAATAAACATGGTTAGCTGTGAGTTACCCCATGTCACAGAACTAAATGCAATTAAATATTGCCAAATGAAATAATAAATGCAATGACTGATTGGCAGTATTGTGAGTGCAAAAACATTTCGTTATACAAGAATTGCTATGGAGATCATTTGAGAGTCTGGGATAGTTAATTTCTTAATTCACATGAAAAGAACTCAGAACTGAAATGGAAGGTCTTGTCATGGAAGCTCTGAATCCGCTTCTTCAAAGATGACTTAGGAGACCAGCTTTCAGCAATTGATGGAGAGAAGGTGAAAAGACCTGTAGTTTATAGACATGAAGAATAGTTTTCTATTCTTTCTGAACAGAGTCTACATTCCAAATCATCCAATGATTTTACAATTGAGCAGAGTTAGAAAGATTTATCAAGCCCACTAATTTGCTATAATTCAACACTGTTCTGGTTGTTATGGGTCTTTATGTCTTCCGTTAACTTGAACCCTTTTCTCCATGTTCTGCACTCTATTAGTTGCATTTGCATTTTATTTATTAGTTGCATTTGTATGCCGCCCACTCCACAGAGACTCTAGAATGTTGTTAGTTGTGAAGTCGTGTCCGACCCATCACGATCTCAAGGACAACGTTCCTCCAGGCCTTCCTGTTCTCTACCATCCTCTAGAGTCCATTTAAGCTCACACCTACTGCTTCAGTGATTCCATTCAGCCACCTCATTCTCTGCCGTCCCCTTCTTCTTTTGCCCTCAATCTTTCCCAGCATTAGGCTCTTCTCAGTGAGTCCTTCCTTCTCATTAGGTGGCCAAAGTATTTGAGTTTCATCTTCAGGATCTGGCCTTCTAAAGAGCAGTCAGGGTTGATCTCCTCTAGGACTGACCGGTTGGATCGCCTTGCAATCCAAGGGACTCGCAGGAGTCTTCTCCAGCACCATAGTTCAAAGGCCTCAATTCTTTGGTGCTCAGCCTTTCTTATGGTCCAACTTTCACAGCCATCGGAAAACCATAGCCTTGACTATATGCACTTTTGTTGGCAGGGTGATGTCTCTTCTTTTTAGTATGCTGTCTAGATTTGCCATAGCTTTCCTCCCCAGGAGCAAGCATCTTTTAATTTCTTGGCTGCAGTCCCCATCTGCGGTGAACTTGGAGCCCAGGAAAATAAAATCGGTTACTACCTCCGTTTCTTCCCCATCTATTTGTCAGGAATTGAGAGGGCCAGATGCCATGATCTTAGTTTTCTTAACTGGAGAAGGAATCTTTGCCATGAAACTGCCACTCCAGTATCTTTGCCATGAAAACCCCATGGAAAGTATCAAAAGGCACTCTAGAATAAGGGAGATCTTTTCCTGTGTGATATCTTTTCAAGTATTTTGAAGACCCTGTCTCTTCTCCTCTCCTACTTCTTCCACAATATTTTGAGGCAACCCTTATTCTAACATAGCTTCCTCGGGAATTACATCTCTTTCACTTAAAGACAGGGAGCCTTTCAAATAAATCAGATCTTTTCCACCATATGAGTCACTTGACAGTGAGAGGGACAGCATATAAATTTAATAAATAAAATTTGTAAAACCAGGAGTTTGTCTGATGTATTTATTTATTATTTTATTTATATCCCTCCATTTTTAATAAGCAACACAACGTGGCGAATATATCTTATACTCCTTCTTCTTCCTATTTTTCTCATAACAACAACCCTGTGAGGGAGCTGGGCTGAGAGAGAGGGACTGGCCCAAGGTCACCCAACTGGCTTTCACGACTAGGGTGGGACTAGAACTCGCAGGCACTTGGCTTGCAGTCTGGTCCTTAATCACTAGACCTAAAATGGTCACCTAACATCAAAAACGTCATCAAAAAAGCACAACAAAGAATGTTCTTTCTGCACCAACTCAGGAAGCTCAAACTGCCCAAGGAGCTGCTGATACAGTTCTACAGAGGAATTATTGAGTCTGTCATCTGCACCTCCATAACTGTCTGGTTCAGTTCTGCAATCCAACAAGACAGACACAGATTTCAGAGGATAATCAGAACTGCAGAAAAAACAATTACTGCCAACCTGCCTTCCATTGAGGACCTGTATACTGCAAGAGTCAAAAAGAGGGCCGTGAAAATATTTACTGACCCCTCGCATCCTGGACATAAATTGCTTCAACTCCTACCCTCAAAACGACGCTATAGAGCACTGCACACCAAGACAACTAGACACAAGAACAGTTTTTTCCCGAACGCCATCACTCTGCTAAACAAATAATTCCCTCAACACTGTCAAAACTATTCACTAAGGCTGCATTACTATTACTATTAGTCTTCTCATTGTTCCTATAACCCATCTCCTCCCACTTATGACTGTATGACTGTAACTTGTTGCTTGTATCCTTACAATTTATATTAATATTGTTTCCTGATTGCTTATTTGTACCCTATGACAATCATTAAGTGCTGTACCTCATGATTCTTGACAAATGTATCTTTTCTTTTATGTACACTGAGAGCATATGCACCAAAGACAAATTCCTTGTGTGTCCAATCACACTTGGCCAATAAAGAATAAAGAAAGAAAGAAAGAAAGAATTCTATTCTAAAAAGTGATTCCTTCATGCTGGATGGCTCAGGGCCAACTGGACATCTTTGTTGATTAGTTTCTATCCTGACGTTCTTTCAGAAACTCAAGGCCAGGTTCATAGTATTTAGTTTGTGAGTTTTGCTCACATACGTAGAACTGCCCAGTTCATGTAAAAATCAGTTTTGAATCCTAACCTCTGTAACAATGGTTACTATCTCCACAAGGAAAAAAAAGTAGAGAAAACCAGAATTTTGTAGAATGAAAGTCTCTCTATCTGGAGGTAGCCATGCGGGCAGGCAGAAATATCTTGTGAACGAGAGTCTATAACTATTAGGCCTGCACAAGGGAGTCCAGACAAGAAGCACAATGAGGCGTACTAGCTCTATCTTTATTGTAAGGTTATTAAATAAACTCTTGTAAGTCTGAAAATATGTTTCCTTTCCTTTTACTATGTCGAAAACTAGGGAGGGTCCCCTTCAGAAATGTTTCTCATGCTCTCCCTCTTTTGGTGGGCTGAGGTAGTTTTACAGTACCAGGGGTGAAATCCAGCAGGTTCTGACAGGTTCTGGAGAACCGGTAGCGGAAATTTTGAGTAGTTCGGAGAACCGGCAAATACCACCTCTGGTTGGCCCCGCCCCCATCTATTCTCTGCCTCCCGAGTCCCAGCTGATCGGGAGGAAATGGGGATTTTACAATATTCTTCCTCCAGGAGTGGGGAGGGAATGGGGATTTTGCAGTATCCTTACCCTGCCATGCCCACCGAGCCACACCCACCAAGCCACACCACGCCCACCAAGCCACGCCCACAGAACCGGTAGTAAAAAAAATTGGATTTCACCACTGTTTTACACCCAGTATGTAGGTCTCCCTCCCGTCTCCTAAAGTCCTTCACATATATCATTACAATAGCAGTATTGTGTTGAACATATTTTCTCTTGTCTAAATGTTGAAATCAGGGGCAATGCTTGTTGCAATCGGAGAGCTTAGTCATCTGTGGAAGGGGCAACCACCATCTTGACTTTTTAAATTTCCGCATTGAATATTCTCTCTCTCTCTCTCTCTCTCTCTCTCTCTCTCTCTCTCTCTCTCTCTCTCTCTCTCTCTCTCTCACACACACACACACACACACACACACACACACACACACACACACACACACACACACGATTAAATCTGAATTTTGAAATTGCAAACCCTACTGTATATAGTTTCTCAACCTTGATCACTTTAAGAATGGGAACTTCAACTCCCTTCCATCCCTTCCATTATGTGCTCGTACAGATCAAAAAGTGTGTAGACAGAGAGAAGCATAAAACCAAAGTGGGAAAAATCAAGAATTATTTTCAAACAAGTTGCCTCATCAAATTGCTACTTTTTATAATCCACTGTACATTTTCCAAATTAAAAGTTGAGTTTGGAATCAGTGCTAGCACTTTTTTTTTTTTAAGAGTAACTTTTTGAACCAGGAGCAGGAATCCCAAAGAGCTTTTAGCTGTTCCTGGCACGAATTGCCTATGTTCTTCCATCTCAAGAGCTTTCGATCGATGGTGTGGAGGAACATCTATCGCAAAGCTGTGGTTCTGAGCGTCCTTAAGCCTGAAAGGAACAGAAACCCCTTTGGATATTGATGTGAGAACATTTACTCCACTTTCAAGTAGGAATTCACACCAACATTGGATGAAGGTTTAGACGAGAAGAGCAATAACATCAAGCCATTAGAGAGGCAAGCTATTAAGCCTTAATGGTGTTCATTAACAGTGAGCAATGAAAGAAAAGTGAAATGAACAATGTTTCAAAGGAACTAGCTTTTCTTGAACTCAAAAGAAAATTCACACTACATCACTAAAATGAAAGAGAGAAATTGATTTGGACCTAAGGTAAAGGTAAAGGATCAAACAAGCAAAGCAGGGCTGGGTTCTCTTAAATATTTATATGTTTCCACTCCTCTCCTAAATGCCCTTCTGAGACTCTTGTTACATTTACATACCTTTTCACCTGCCCACTCACCCCTTTTTACCCCTGCATCAGTGATGGGTTGCTGCCGGTTCGGACAGCGGAACCGGAGATTTACTGCCGCTCGCCGAACCGGGAGCGATGACTGGCGGGCCATGCTCCTGAACCGGTCCTCCAGTCACCGCGGCTTGCAAAAAAACCCTGGGTCATTTCCGGGTGTTTTGCGCGACATGATGGGGGGTGCGAGCAAAGCGAGCGTGCACGTGCAAAACGTGCACTTCCGTCGCGATGCGAACCGGACAGCGGAACCGGAGATTTACTGCCGCTCACCGAACCGGGAGCGATGACTGGCGGTCCATGCTCCTAAACCGGTCCTCCAGTCACCGCGGCTTGCAAAAAACCCTGGGTCATTTCCGGGTGTTTTGCGTGACATGATAGGGGGCGCGAGCAAAGCAAGCGTGCACGTGCAAAACGCGCATTTCCGTCGCGATGCGAACCGATAGGGAAGGTAAGTAGAACCCACTCTTGCCCTACATCCATAACTGCAGAAAACAGCCAGAGCCAATTCCTACCGTATTTTTCGGAGTATAAGATGCACCCTTTTTCTCCCTAAAAGATGCTGAAAATTTGGGTGCGTCTTATACTTTGAATGTAGCTTTTTTGAAGCTTTTTTTCCCAGCCCTAACGAAGTGCTAACGATCTTCCCGGCTTCCTATTCCCTCCGAAGAAGGTTTTTTCCAGCCCTAAGTCTTTGCAGGCTTGTTTTCATTCCTACTCCCTCTGAAAAAGTGGTGCTTTTCAGCCCTAACGTGGTGCTAACGATCTTTCTGGCTTGCAGCATTTTTTTTTATTCCTACTGCCTCCGAAGCAGTTTTTCCTGCCCTAAATCTTTGCAGGCTTGTTTTCATTCCTACTCCCTCTGAAAAAGGCTTTTTCAGCCCTAACCAGAGGATAAAATAATGTGCTGAAGCTGAACAGACTAAGGACGCTAGCCAGATGAATACCTGGTAGGTAGATTCCCCCCCCCCTTATTTTCCTCCTCGAAAACTAAGGTGCGTCTTATACTCCGGTGCGTCTTATAATCCGAAAAATACGGTAATTTATCCATTGTAGCAACAATTCCTGGAAAAATGGCGAGGTGGCATTGTATCTGAATATTTAAATGATTGAAACCCTATGTTTACAATCAGGTGTTGAAATCAAATGGCATGCATTTCCCAGTTTTACACCCTTCTTCCTGCCAATCTCCCAAGTTTTTCTGAAAGTTAGTAAAATTCACTGTAAAAGAATAAATAAGGAAATAGCAGTTGAGGTGTGGAAATAAACACAATTGGAAGAAATAAGGATATATCTTGAGCAAATGAGGGAGATAACTAGCAATGGTTTTAAAATATCTCATCAAATGGGCTGAAAGTTATTTACTTTTGAAAGTGTAAAATCCATAGTATTCAGAGGAAGATAGTTAAGCTCTAGAGCAGGCCCCCCCAAACTTGGCAACTTTAAGACTTGTGGACTTCAACTCCCAGAATTCTCCAGCCAGCATAGCATAGCTGGCTGGAGAATTCTGGGAGTTGAAGTCCACAAGTCTTAAAGTTGCCAAGTTTGAAGACCTCTGCTCTAGAGACACGGCCAGTTTTATTTATGTATGTATGTATGTATGTATGTATGTATGTATGTATGTATGTATGTATTTATTTGTTTATTTATTTATTTATTTATTCATTCATTCATTCATTCATTCATTCGTTCGTTCATTCGTTCGTTCGTTCGTTCTTTCATTCATTTGTTTATTATTTATTTATTGTTTATTTGTTTATTGTTTATTTGTTTATTTATTTTGTCAACACATGTACAAGATAACAGGTATGATATAAACATAAACAAAAGTAAAATATGTATAGTAAATTTAGACAATAGGACAGAAGGACAGGGACGGTAGGCACGATGGTGCGCTTATGCACGCTCCTGAAAGTCTTGATGGCAATTCCAGGAATTGTCAACCAACTCCTAATTTTTGAAGTGACCAAGAGGGAAATTATTAAATACATAACCATTTCAGTATCTCTCAATTGCTGATTTTTTCTGTTCTCAAGGTAATCCATCTCATGTTTTGCATCAGTTTGAAAATTAAATAATGAAATATTTGTAATTATAATTTGCATTTTTCATTTGTATTCTGCCCAATATATGTGCCTTTGGGAAGAGAGAATAATTCAAACACTATTTTTAACATTACTATTCCTAATTATCTTTTTTTGTACTTATGACTGTATGACTTTTTCCCACTTATGACTGTATGACTGTAACTTGTTGCTTATATCCTTACGATTTATATTCATATTGATTGTTTCCTGATTGCTTACTTGAACCCTATGACAACCATTCTTGACAAATGTATCTTTTCTTTTATGTACACTGAGAGCATACACACCAAAGACAAATTCCTTGTGTGTCCAATCACACTTGGCCAATAAAGAATTCTATTCTATTCTATTCTATTCTATTCTATTCTATTCTAAAAACATATACCTTTTGAGCACAATTTTGCTTTGAAGAATTACAGTGCAAACTCCATAGTATTTAAAATGCTATACAGTTGGATTTCTTTTTGATATTGGTCTTAAAAGTTGATATACTCCTTAAAAATATTATGGTATGAAAAATTATATTATGCTTAGAATTCCAACATTCCTACAAGCTAAGCCATAGGATTCAAATCTGTCACCTACAGCTCCATTTTCTGTGAGGCAAACACATTCATTTCATCAGGAAAATGCTGATATGCTGGAGCAACTGAGGCTGGAATAAATCCACATATTATTCATTTTTTCCTTATTTTTTACAGGGCTTTGGGGCACAACCTTGACTGAAAATACCAGTGAGAACCGAGAGCTTTATGTGAAGACTACACTGCGTGAACTTCTGGTTTATATTGTATTCTTAGTGGACATCTGTTTGTGTGAGTAATGTGGTTGCTGCTCTTGAGTCTTAATATGAGCGTTTCCTACTTTCTATTATTCTCCTGCTTATCCTTTTTAAAATCCTTTACTTTCTTCTCTTTCTGAGCTCACATGGGATCATTTTAAAAAAAGTATTTGATATTTTACTGCTTACTGGCCTCATAGCAGAGGTGGGTTCCTCCCGGTTCGGACTGGTTTTAGGGAACCGGTAATAACTTGGCGGCCTGGGTCGCTAGATCCGGCAGCGACCCAGGTCTGCCACGCCCCCAAGCTGGTTCTCTTGGCGGCGCCTGTGGCAGCACCATCTTGTTTTTTGCTTCTGCGCATGCGCAGAAGCTTTTCTTAAGTACTGTGTATGTGCACGTACCCGTGAGGCGCATCACTGAGTGAACCAGCAGCGGGAGAATCCAGAACCCACCCCTGCCTCATAGCTAATGGAAACTGCAAATTTATAATTTTTCTCAGCACTTTACAATCCCCAAAAGAAGTCAATGGTAAACCCCTTCCTTAATGGTGCCAAGAAAACTATGTGGAAATAAGGTTAAAACTAACCAAACTTAGTATGTTGTCAAATGAATCTACCAGATTTGTAAATGACCTGATAATGCATGTTGTGTGAATACAACCTGTGATTTCCCTGATTGTGTAGGACATTGGAGGTAATAACACATTAAAGATGACAACCAGAGGGATGGTAAAGGAAAACTCATGATCATATTTTTCTTGTCCCTAGCGTTCGCGCGGATACTTTTAATAGGAAATTATATGGAACTTTATTACTATTAAACTTTAGGTACACAGCAAAATAAAGTAATGTTTTATGGTATACAATAGAACATTAAATGTACAATAAACAATAATACATAATAATTCAACACTTGATCATTTTGAAACATAAACTACTCCATTTGTATCACAGCTTTGTACTAATATCTAACCTGGATTGACTTCCCTGTAATTTCAACCTTTTGCTTCTTCAACCTTTTCAGGATGACAGAATATGCACTCACACCAGTAGTGGGTTCCTACCGGTGCGCTCTTGGCTATCCGTCGCTGCCGAGCCGAAGAAGCTGGCGGTGTTCGCGGTGCGGGGCTTCCCCCGCCCGCTTTCCCGGGATGCTGGGACACCGCCATTTGCGTTCTTCTGCCCTCTGCGCAAGCGCTGCTACGGCGACGGATAGCCAAGAGCGCACCGGTAGGAACCCACTACTGACCCACACTCTTCTTGATCTGACAAAACTTTATATATCTTAATACTGTTATCATTTGTTGTTAGTTGCGAAGTCGTGTCTGACCCACCACGACCCCATGGACAACATTCCTCCAGGCCTTCCTGTCCTCTACCATCCTCTGGAATCCATTTAAGCTCACACCTACTGCTTCAGTGACTCCACCCAGCCACCTCATTCTCTGCCGTCCTTCTTCTTTAGCCTTAGGCTCTTCTCCAGTGAGTCCTTCCTTCTCATTTGGTGGCCAAAGTATTTGAGTTTCATCTTCAGGCTCTGGCCTTCTAAAGAGCAGTCAGGGTTGATCTCCTCTAGGACTGACCAGTTTGATCACCTTGCAGTCCAAGGGACTCGCAGGAGTCTTCTCCAGCACCATAGTTCAAAGGCCTCAATTCTTTGGCGCTCAGCCTTCCTTATGGTCCAACTTTCACAGCCATACATTGCAACTGGGAAAACCATAGCCTTGACAATATGCATTTTTGTTGGCAGGATGATGTCTCTGCTTTTTAGTATGCTGTCTAGATCTGCCATGGCTTTCTTCCCCAGGAGCAAGCGTCTTTTAATTTCTTGGCTATAGTTCCCATCTGGAACCCAGATTCTCATGGAGCCCAGGAAAATAAAATCTGTTATTACCTCCATTTCTTCTCCATCTATTTGCCATGAATTGAGCGGGCCGGGTGCCATGATCTTAGTTTTCTTAATGTTGAGTTTCAAGCCAAGTTTTGCACTCTCCTTCACCCGCATCAAGAGGCTCTGTTATCATATCTACAGTATCCTCAATTCTCTCTTCTGTAAGCTAAATATACTGAGTTCCTTTAACCATTTCTCATAGGGCACACTTTCCAGTCTCGTTGCCCTCTTTGCTCCAGTTTGTCTTAGAGCAGGGGTGTCAAACTCAAGGCCTGCGAGCCGGATCCGGCCTACGGGGTGCTTAAATCTGTCCCATGGAGCCAGCCTTGAAATAGCAAAGGACCGGCCTGTGGTGCCTCTGGCAACCAAAATGGAGTGTGGGGGTGATGGTGGCGCATGCAGCCCCCACCCGCACCCCATTTGGCTGGCAAAATGCTCCAGGAGGCTGTCCAGGCCGAAAAAGGGGCACAGGGGAGCCACGCCCCCCTATGCACCATTTTGGCCAGCAGCGTGCTGAGGAAGCATCCATCCCGTCTCTCTCCCCCACCCCACCTGCCCGGCCAGCCTGCAGAGGAGAACTACAATGCTGATCCTGCCCTTGAAGAAATCCATTTTGACACCCCTGTCTTAGTGGTTGCATTTTCCAATACTTGACACTGTTCCGAGGGCGATCTTAGCAAAGCAGAAGAGAATGGAGAAATGCTTCTTGTGTTCTGGACTATGCTGTTATCAATACATCCTAATATAATATTTGCCTTTTTTAGCAGCTGCAACATACTATTGGCTCACGTTTGATGGATTGCCAAGATCACATGTTCACATGTACTTCTGCTATTCCAGATTTCCTCATTCTATTCTTGTGCCTTTCAGTTTTTTCTCCCCAGTTGCAGGGATCCGTATTCCTTTTCCCAGCATTTGGTCTGCTGTTCACACTCATTTCGTTTTTCTGAAATCTCTTTCTCTTCCAAACTGTTAGCCACTTCCCCATGTCTTGTGTCATCTGAAAGTCTGATACCTGTAAAATCCTTTTATCCAGGTCATTAATAAAAATACGGAGTTGTGGGGCACTCCATTCAATTGGATGTGGAACCATTTATGAGTACTTGCTGAGTACTCTTTACAGTTAGTTATGAAGCCATCTAACAGTTGTATCCACTAGCCCAGGGGTGCCAAACTCAAGGCCCATGGGGTGCTTAGATCTGGCTCTGGAAACAGTGAAGGAATGGCCTGCAGTGCCTCTGCCAGTGAAAACGGAGCTCGGGAGGGCTGCGTGCGGCTCTTCCGAGTTCTGTTTTTGCTGGCAGAGGGTTGCAGGAGGCCATCACAGCCAAAACGGAGCTCGGGAGCCCATTTTCGTTGGCAGAGCACTCGAGCCACCACAGGTGCCCCCGACACAAGTGACGTCAAGCTAGCCATGCCTACCCCGGCCACACCCACCCCGGCCACACCCATCCCATCCCCCCAAGGTCAAACACAACCTTGATCGGCCCTCAATGAAATCAAGTTTGACACCCCTGCACTAGCCCATATTTCACCATAGTATTGATGAGGATATTCTGAGGCACTCTGTCAAAAACTCTGACGAGGCCCAGGCACAGTATCTCTTTCTATTTCCCAATCTTCTAAACTCCAGTAGCTCTATTGAAAGAGGAGATAAGGCTAATGAGACCTTATTTGTTTGTGACAATCCTATGCTGGCTTTGCTGCTTCTTTCATTCTTCTCCAAAGGCTCCCAAACTTGCTGTGTGTCTGCTTTGCCAAGGATAAACAGCAAGCTGACAGGTTTATAGTTTCCTAGGTCTTCCTCCTTCTCCTTTTTGATGATCAGGACAACATTTCTTCTTCCCCAGTCTTTTGGGACTTCTCTAAAAGTCTTCCAGGGTTTATCAGCTATAAAAGTTAGTTTGATTATTCTGCAATCACCTCTTCTTGCTCTTTCAGCTTTTATACTGCATTGAGACTTGAATTCTTTTAAATAAACTAAATATACATTCGGTGTATAAGACGCACCCAAGTTTTCACCCTCTTTTTCAGAGTTAAAAAGGTGCGTCTTATACTCCGAAAAATGCAGTAAATACAAGTTGACTCTCCGCTTTCTCACCACCATCCATTATCAATTCACTTTTTTTCCCTGACATTAGAACTAGACTCTTTTTGCCTTTGTTTTAGTTTTTTTGGCATAACAAAAGTCGTGTCCCACCACCACCATTTGGGGCATTTCTCATAAGCCTAAATGCATTCTATGCCTTTCTGACACAATTCCCATGGTTTATAGCATCTGGCTTGTATCCTTCTTTAGTTTATACACCTCTCCTTCCATTCCTCTCCTTTCAACATTTAGAAAGCGAACTATTCTGTGCATTCACTTAGTTTCTCTTTAATCATTTTTTTCAACTCTTCTCCAGAACAGATGTTAGGTTAAATAGTGAGCCATTTCCTTTGTCACTTCTTGGGCCCCTTTTAAATTTGGGGCTCTTGTAGTTATTTTGAAGTTTTGTAGTCATACACCTATTTCTCTGTGTCTATTTCCTCACTACTGAACATCTGTTCTTAACAATAGTGGGTTTCACTTACCTTCGCTACCAGTTTGGAACTATGAATGCACGCGCTGGGGGGTGCTTCTGCGCATGCACAGAACCTTCTGCGCATGTGCAGATCGTCCGTGATGACATCTGGGCGGGTGGACGCAGCCTCCCGACACCGCCGCTACCGATTCGCCTGAATCGGGGCGAACTGGTAGCAACCCACCACTGGTTCTTAAGCATATTTCTGCTGCCAGGAGGTCTTTGTGTAGCTTCCAGGGTTGTGTCCCTTTCCCCTCTTCCTTGGCATTATGTTTTTCTATCCTGAGATCTTTACTTTACAAGCCTTCTGAGGCAAGGCAGTCAGAGAGGGGTGCCATTATCTCATCCTCCAAAGTCATTTGTCAACAACCTCAAATCAAATCAAATCAAATCAAACCTTTATTGTCAATGCACAACATGTGTACAATGAAATTGAATGAGCCTCCCTTGGTGCAGCCCCCCCTCAAAAACACAGAATACAGCTCAATAACTCAATAAATAAAAGAAAAAGAAATCCCTAAACCCAAATAAGTAATAACTAGCACACATTCCCATATGCATATATGTATATAACATTACATTATATTACACCGGTATGAACATGTTGCACGTTGTGCTGGCCCTGCAAGTCTATCATATTATACCTAATTGTGGTGTTATGTTGCGTTCAGAAGTCTGATGGCCCACGGATAAAAGCTATTTTTCAGCCTATTTGTTCAGCTGGTTATGCTTCTATATTTCTTGCTCAATGGTAGGAGAGTAAAGAAGTGCTGACCAGGGTGTGAATCATCCCTGAGGATTTTCCTCACTCTGCTGAGGCAGCGGGTCCTGGCAATTTCATCCAGTGGGGTCAGGGGTCAGCCCATGATTTTTTGTGCTGTGCTCATCACCCTCTGTAATGCCTTTCTGTCCGCGGCTGTCAAGCCAGCATACCATACTGTAACACAATAGGTGAGGACGCTTTCTATCGTAGACCGGTAAAAGGAATAATCAGTCATTGTTCCACCTGCTTTTTCCACAAGACCCTAAGGAAATGAAGTCTCTGTTGAGCCTTTCTGACCACCTGGAATGTGTTATTTTTCCAGGTGAGATCTTGGCTAAAGTGGACTCCCAGGAATTTGAAAGAGGAGGCCCTCTCCACACAGCCCCCCTTGATGTAGAGTGGGGCAGGTTCAGGGGCGGGTTCCTAATTTTTTTACTACCACTCTGTGGGCATGGCTTATTTTGTGGGTGTGGCTTGCCAGCCATGCGACCGAGTGGGCGTGACTTCTCGGACTGCTGAAGGAAGGGGAAGTGAGATAGGTCCTGCCGCCCATTCCCCCTCCCCTCAGCAGCTCGAGAAGCCTCAAATGTGCGAAAATGCCTAGGATCATCAGCTCGCGTTCGTGGCTTCTCGGACTGCTGAAGGGACGGGAATGGAGATAGCTCCTGCCGCCCGTTCTTTCAGCGCTCCGTCAGCCATACTCCCCTGCTTGGTCTCACTGTGGGGTAGGAAGGCAGCGCATGCGCAGTGCCGGAAGCTCGGCTTCTGGGCATGCGCAGAAGAAATTTTTAAAAAAAAATTTAATTTTTTTTTTTTAATGGCGGCGCCCAGGCACTGGCAACCGACCGCACCGGTACTGTGACATCACCAGCCGGCCGTTACCGGTGCTATAGAGTGGACCGCACCTGTAGGAACCCACCACTGGGCAGGTTCCTCTCTCTGCTTCCGGAAGTCTAGCACCATCTCCTTTGTCTTGCTGGTGTTTAGATGCAAGTTGTTTTCTGAGCACCATGTGGATAACTTCTGGACTTCTTCCCTGTATGCTAATTCGTCTCCTCCTGTAATAAGAACCTCTATTTTTTTCCCACCACCTCTACTTCAGCCAAGATGGCCTTAAGGAGTCAAAGTTACTCCCTAAGAAAGCAAGTCTGACAGCATCCTCAGGACTTTTATCCAGCTGTGTTACATGATAGTTGGTTAAGTTTATGTTTTTCAACCTTGGCCAGTTTAAGATGTGCAGTTCTCAGAAATACATGCTGATTGGGGAATTCTGGGAATAGCAGTCCAAACATTTTAGAGCTGCTCAAGATATTAAACATTAAGATACTGAATATCTCCCATTGTCAAGCCGAAGCCATCGTTCGTTGGGAGCCTCGGCTTGCCACACTATGATTAGAATGTATTCTTGCTATGGGAAGATGGGAGGAGTGGTTGCATGAGGGGTGTAGATGTAGCCATAACAAATTCCTTCTAGACTCTCAAGGTCATCCTTTGTTCTGCACCTGCCTAGAACCGGATGGGAGTATCGGACACGCTGGCAGAAGATGAGTGGGCAACGTGATGGACTTGGGGGGGTGGGACAAGGGGAATGAACTTTAAACTGGGTGGGGAATCCTTGGTAGCTTCAGATTCGGGTTTCCCACATCTGTGCCAACATGGCTCCATTAATAAATTGGGACTTTGAGGAATACTTTGCCTTGGACTCTGATTTAAGTTTGGATGCTATTTGGAACCTTGACACCCATATCTTTTCCTCCTATCTCAGTTACAACTACAATTGGGATCAGAATTTCCATAGCTAAGCAAGGTAGTTGTAAAAGTGAGTCGTGCCCACCCTTCTTTGCCAAGAAATCTTAAGCAAATCACTGCAGTTGTTAAGTGAATCCTCCTTGTCCCATTGACTTTGCTTGTCAGAAGCCGGTTGGAAAGATTGCAAATGGTGATTCCATGACCCTGTGATGCTGCAACCATCATAAATTCATGCTGATTGCCAAGCGCTTTAATTTTGATTCTATGCCCATGGGGATGCTGTAACGACTGTAAGTGTGGGGAACTGTTGCGAGGCACTTTTTTCAATGCCAACGTGAATTTTTGCTAGGGGAATGGTTGTATGTTTGTCAAGGACTACCTGTATGTAGTTAATTGTTACATTGGAATGCACTAAAAAAAAACACCAAACCAAAAATCTGCCTCATCTGGGATAGGGAATTGGGCTGGATTTCAGGTAATTTTGGAGCAAAAGTCAACATAGCGTTAACATGGATGGAACAAAAGCAAGTCTGTTTTAATCACCCTGGTCCTTCTCCCTTTCCAAATTCCTTGCTCTCTAAAGGTTGCTATGCTTCTCAGTCTTCTTTTCAACCTAGTGTGATTTTCACCAGTCATCTTTTCAAGATCAGTAACCTGGGGCTCTCTCTGTCTTCCCTTCTTGTCACTTCCCATAATACCTAGAGCCGTGATGGCGAACCTATGGCACGCGTGCTGGAAGTGGCATGCAGAGCCATCTCTCCGGGCACGCGAGTCATTGCCCGTTGTTCTTCCAGGTTCCGGCACACCGGCCAGCTGGTCTTCACGCGCGCAAGAGCACCAGAAACTGGAAACGCAGCTGCCCGGTGCGCATGCACGTGCCAGGAAGATGATCTCCCAGTTTCTGGCATGCATATGCGCACTGGCCAGCTGGCCTTCGTGTACGCATGCGCATGCACGCCAGAAACCAGACGACCAGGTGGCCGGTGCGCATGCATGCACCGAAAACTGGAAGATCATCTTCCTGGTGCGTGCACCCCTGTTTCGGCACTCGGGTTTTTTGCCTCTAATTGGCCTAGTTCGTGGGAGAAGTCTAGTTGCGCCCCTCTGCCTCAGCAACAGATGGCTTGTGTAATGGAAAGAAGGACCCATTTGCCTGTCTAGGAACCTCAAACTTCTCTTTCATGCCACCCAGGCTAAACTTTTCACAGTACTCTGAAGGTTGCCTTTTAAATTCAGAACAGGAAAGAGTGCAAAGGGAGATAACATAGAAGGTTGTTCCTATTGTACTTTCTGGAGAGATTTAATGCAGCACTTTACCAATTTTTGTTGTGTGGTGACACAATGGCTATTTGTGTTTGGTAAATTCGTCATTATCTCAACGGACCACCTGTGATCTCGCTGCACAGAAGGCAGTATTTCATGCCTAGAACACTGGAGCTTGGATATGAGCAACAGGGGAAAGCCGGAATCATTCTTCTCATATAGAAGTGATGTTCTCTTCATTGCAAATCAGGAGCTTTGAACGTTTGTTTGAGTAAGAGGCTCATCAGGTTTTTTTTCTGATAACTTAGCTATTGATTTTAGCTTAGTAAATGCTGGATTCTCTTGGTATATATGCCTGAATGTGATAAGTTTGATCCCAATCACAACTGATCACACCTTGGAGAGTAAGCAAAAGATGGCCCTTTCGTTGAATGGGTGAGACATTTATCCCAGAAGTCAGATTTGTATGGGCCATTGACTTATTGAAAGAGTCATTGTTATCTCTTTTGTTTTATTGCACCATTTATTTCTAAATGACATTTCTTCACCCTGTCAAGAGTCACCTGGCAAATGTGATGTCACAATCATCAATCCTGATATCACTGAAACAAACATAGCCCTCTCGTTGCCCTTACTATGACTGATGGGGTACATGGTGTGTGCATTCCTACTGCCTAGGCAACCAAATTGAACCTTCTGCCTTGGCTGTGTTTGTTTGTTTTTTGCATAAAGTTTTTTTATTTTATAACATATAGAAATTCCATTATTTTTTTTTGGTTAAGCAGTGTGTTCTCTGGGTACAAATAGTTTTAGGAAATAATCATCAAAATGTTTACAACAATGTTCATTACATTGATATTCATTTTATCATAATAATCATAATAATACCGATACTTGCTTATTCATTTTAATAAATCTCTCTTTTTTCATTGATCCTTTTTTTATATTTCCAAGTTTCTAACTTCTGTTTTTGTCAGCTACCCATTGATAAAATAAGTCCCAAGTCAAAAAGTATTCAGTTTCTTTCTTTTCCTTAATTGTAAGTTTTAGCCTATCCATTTCTGCACATTCTAATGTTTTTTTTAATCACATTTTCATCTGTAGGAATCTCTTCACTTTTCCATTGTTGTGCAAATACAATTCTGGCTGCAGTCAATACATGTAAAATCAAATATGTATTTCCCTTTTATACTTATCCGGTAAAATGTCCAACAAAAATATTTCTGGTTTTAAATCAATATGTTGCTTTACCATTTTTTTCCAACCATGTACCATATTTTTCGGAGTATAAGATGCACCTTCCCCCCCCCCCCACAAAAAGAGGCTGAAAATTTGGGTGCGTCTTATACTCCAAATATAGCTTTTTCGAAGGTTTTTTTTCCCAGCCCTAACGAGGTGCTAACAATCTTCCCGTCTCTTTCCGGCTTGTTTTCATTGCTACTCCCTCTGAAAAAGGTTTTTTCAGCCCTAACAAGGTGCTAACAATCTTCCCAGCTTGCAGGATTTTTTCATTCCTACTCCCTCCGAAGAAGTTTTTTTCCAGCCCTAAGTCTTTGCAGGCTTGTTTTCATTGCTATTCCCTCTGAAAAAGGTTTTTTTTCAGCCCTAACCAGGGGATAAAATAATGTGCTGAAGCTGACCAGACTAAGGACGCTAGCCAGATGAATACCTGGTAGGTAGATTTTTCCCCCATTTTCCTCCCAAAAAACTAAGGTGTGTCTTATACTCCAAAAAATACGGTATGTATTTTTGTCCAGTATTTTTTTGCTTTTGCTTGCCTTGGCTGTGTGGCATTCACACTTCCATTGCTATTATCAGCAGCTTTCCCAAAATCCAGTGTCAGTCATATGCAGTTGCACAGCCAGATGAAAAATATTACAAATTTATATAGTGTGCATCACTGACCATATTTTTCTTCTCTATCAACATTGCACAGCTGAGCCAAGGGAAATGAATATTGATTGGTTTGCCTCACTGGTTTATTTCCTTTTAGTTTAAATTTATGGATACTTCCAGTCTGTTAAAAAAAACCCACCTGATTTCTTCCATTTTCAGCTCCTGGTTTTTGCAACAAATAGAAAGATATATGGTCTGTAAGCCATGCAGCATTTTGGATTCCAAAGGCAAAAGGTGCTTCAGAGAACTTGTGGGTGAATAAGCCTCTGTGTTTAGCACTATAATGCTGCTGCATTATTTCTCATTATTTTCTCATGGTTGCCCTTTTCTGATGCCAAAGTTGTTGCAGAATCCCGTGAAAGTTCCATCTGCTTTAAGGTGTTGCAATTAAGGGGTTTATTTTTGAGCCCTGTGTGCTCCTTTTGGTCTTCAAATCTGACATTTTATATAGCGCTACATGTAGATTTGAACAAAGAAAAGTAGGCTCAGCCATTAGGCAGCACAATTGCCTGGTCACCAGATCTACCTCCTAAAAAAGAAAGGAGAAATGTAACATATAGGTCAGGGGTCTGCAACCCGGGGCTCTGGAGCCGCATGTGGCTCTTTCATCCATCTCCTGTGGCTCCCTGTCGCTCAAAATATGCGTCAGAACCGCCAATGTGCAACACCCGCCAGCAGGAATTTATTGAGCTTTTCACCCATCTTTTTTTTCAGAGTTCAAAATGTTTTTGTTGCATGCAGAAACAAAAATTTGTTTTTTCTGTAGCAGTTCATTGATTTCACAAATGCAACACACTATAGCTTTTTTATACATAGCATAAAGGTAAAAAACAATATATGTAGTGTTATCTTCATTTTAGATGTCAAAAGGGTTTTGTGGCTCCCGGTGTTTTCTTTTCTGTGGGAAATGGCTCCAAATGGCTCTTTGAGTGTTTAATGTTGCCAACCCCTGATATAGGTTATTAAAGGGCAGGGCTGTCAGTTTGATGTATGGCTTCACTCCTACCGATGCATGTTGACCTTCCTCATTTATCGGCAGGAAGACTCAAATTCAGGAAGCCCCCACTGGCACTTGTGCAACATCTGCCCAACAACTTTAACATTGATTCCCACCTCAAAGCCAAATGAGTTGCTAAACGCCCAGATATAGGGAGACATATAAATGACCCCACAAAAAAGGTGCCAGGTTTTGAACTAGTACTATGAATGCCTATGGTGATAGATATATTCTACAGTTGTGTTTGAGGCCAGATCTGACAAGGCAAGCTACTGTATATGAACAGGAAGCAAACCCCATTTACTAACACTGATGATTCCCCAACTACCATATTTTTCGGAGTATAAGACACACCTTTTTCCTCCCTAAAAGAGGCTGAAAATTTGGGTGCGTCTTATACGAATGTAGCTTTTTCGAAGCTTTTTTCCCCAGCCCTAACGAGGTGCTAACGATCTTCCTGGTTTCCTATTCCCTCTGAAGAAGGTTTTTTCCAGCCCTAAGTCTTTGCAGGCTTGTTTTCATTCCTACTCCCTCTGAAAAAAGCTTTTTCAGCCGTAACCAGAGGATAAAATAATGTGCTGAAGCTGAACAGACTAAGGACGCTAGCCAGATGAATACCTGGTAGGTAGATTTTTTCCCCCTATTTTCCTCCCCAAAAACTAAGGTTATACTCTGGTGCGTCTTATACTCCAAAAAAATACGGTATGTTACATAGTTGGGTAATGGTCTCCAAGCAAAAAAAAATCAAGCTCGGAGAGTACAAAGGGACTCCACAATTCAATCCTGAGCTACATGTATTTCTCTTCTATTAGAGGGCCACATCATAATCATAGCTTCAAATACTTGGAAAGTAATGGGCATGGCTAATCTAGTGAAGAGAAGGACCAGGGGAGACATGATAACAGTGTTCCAATATTTGAGGGGCTGCCACAGAAAGATTTAGATTTAGAGTTGGAAGGGACCTTGTAGGTCATCTAGTCCAACCCCCTGTTCAAGCAGGAGTTCCTACACCATTTGAGACAGATGGCAGTCCAGTCTCCTCTTGAAGGTCGGAAAGGGTCAAGCTATTTTCCAAAGCACCCAAAGGCCAGACAAGGAATAATGGATGGCAACTGAACAAGGAGAAATTCAACCTAGAAATAAGGAGGAATTTTTTGACAGTGAGAACAATCAACCAATGGAACAGCTTGACTTCGGAAGTTGTGGGAGCTTCATCACTGGAGGCTTTCAAGAAGAGATTGGACTGCCATTTGTCAGAAATGGTGTAGGGTCTCCTGCTTGGGCAGGGGGTTGGACTAGATGACCTACAAAGTCCCTTCCAACTCTGTTAATCTGTTAATATCATAATTTTAAACTGGGAACAAATATTAGAAGGATCTTTGGATCCTGATCTCCAGTAATAGAACTCCAAATGTGCTGTTGTTATCATGGTTATTATTGGTATTTTCCAGTTTTTTTGGATTCTAATCAAGAGTCTAGAACTCATGGACTTATTCCTGTAGAATAAAGGAAATTTTAAACAAGATGGTTTTTTGTAAGTCAGTGGTGTTCAAGTTCAGTAATTTTAAAACATTCAAATATTTGGTGAATCCCTTTGCTATGGATCCAAGGATGATGATGAAGAAGAAGAAGAAGAAGATTCAGAAAGTATTAGACACCATATAGATTAGAACTGTTAAATTCAAAAATTGATATTTTAATGGAAGTCAAGAGGAGTCACATTGCTAATACATGGATCTCCTAAATTAGTCCTCCTAACTTGTAACTAAGTAGAAACTATTGAAAGTCAATCTTGTACTGGCTTCTTTTTCAACACCAGAGCCTCCATCAAGCTATTTGTTTATCAAGAAGTATTGATTCATACCATTATTAAATGTCATCTTCAACCTAAGAATTTCTCTTCAGATGCCATCAGCCAGAATTTTTCTGAAGAGACATCCTTTTGTGAGTAGCTAAAATTTGCCAAGTGAAATTATTAATCCTAAATTAATGTTTAACACTTAACTATGACAATATAATGTGTGCTTTTTGAGTTGAGGTATTGGCATGTCTGACTTCTGGAGTACCAAGACTGACTAGAATGCCAACTTTTCAATTATTTCCAGTCAATAGAAATTTTTTTTCATGTGTTTCTGAACACTGCAACTCTCTTTCCTACATTTTTGGATGGTAAAACTACTTTCTTTTTCTTCATAATTATTTCAGATCTAGATATGCCAAGAATATATTCTCAATTTATCATTTTTCTATTAGGAGTTACTTTAGGCTTTTAATATGATGGGATTTCTTTAAAAAAATTATGTGGCAAATGATGAGAATCAATATTCTATTACAATTTTGCGAGATGTATGGATCAACCCTAAGAGGTGGTTAAAGTATTCAGCGAACACACTTGTTCATCAAATGTCCATATCACATTTCTTCAAACGGATCTGCCTTCTAGTGACTGAACTTCTCAGCAAGATCTATCCAGGCTGGAAATTACTGCAAGCAGATGTTCATACATCTGAAGGGCACCTGGGTTGTAGAAAATGTTCCAAAGCCTGCCTTCTTTTGCTTGTTCATTTGTTCCAGATATAACAATTGTTATATTCTTCAGGGACATATCCTTAAGAAAAAGAAGTAAAAGTGAGATTTGTATTTTATATATTGGTTGCACAACCAAAAATTTCACTTGGAATATATTAAAACCTATCAAAAATTTGTGTAATTCTACATTCATTATGGGAATGAATCAGGGGCGGGTTGCTTCTTCTTCATTGCCATGTTTCGGCGCACGCACGCGATACGCACACGCGTGCCCTCACGCAATTTTGCTTCCTGTGCATGCAAGCGCGGAAGCAAAACATCACTGAAATCTTGCGCGCATGCGTGTCCCCTCATGCGATTTTGTTTCCGCACATGCGCAGGAAGCAAAATCAGCCCCAAAATTCCCCCCCAAAAGATGGCGCCGCGCGACAGACCAGCAAAGACGGCACCGGAGCTGTCGTGCGCAAAAGCCGCCATCTGCTGGCTGCTACCGGTACTGTAGAGTGGACCACACCGGTAGGAACCCACCACTGGAATGAATGAATGAAGAGTGAGGAAAATCCTCAGGGACGACTCACACTCTGGTCAGCACTTCTTTACCCTCCTACCATCGGGAAGGAGATATAGAAGCATAGCCAGCCGCACAAACAGGCTGAAGAACAGTTTTTATCCGTGGGCTGTCAGACTCCTGAATGCGAAATAATATCATAACTATGTAGTACAATGGACTTGCAGGGCCGGTGCAATGTGTAACATATTCACACTGGTGCAATAGGATTGGGTGTTTGTTAATATGTGTTATTGGGTTAGAGATTTTCTGTCTTCACTGTGAGTTGTATTGTGTTGGGGGGTGCAATGAGGGAGCTCAATCACTCTCATTGTACATATGTTGTGCAGTGACAATAAAGATTTGAATTTGAATTTTGAATTTGAATTTGAATTTGGGATGTGGTGGCTCAGTGGCTAAGATGCTGAGCTTGTCGATCAGAAGATCAGCAGTTCAGCGGTTTGAATCCCTAGCGCCACGTATGGAGTGAGCTCCTGTTACTTCTCCCAGCTTCTGCCAACCTAGCAGTTCGAAAGCACGTAAAAATATAGTAACAAATAAGATGGATTTATGTATAGATACTTATATAAGTATACATATATATATGCATACATCTTTTTTTTTACGTTGTTTTTTGTATGGTGTTTATTTTTTCCTTTTGCTTTTGTATAATGTCTTTTCGTATTTTTGTATATTTTAAAACAACTCAATAAAACTATTTAAAAGAAAAAAGAAAAAGAAAAATAGGGACCACTTTGGTGGGAAGGTAACAGCGCTCCGTGCACCTTCGGCATTTAGTCATGCCGGCCACATGATCACGGAGACGTCTTCGGACAGCGCTGGCTCATCGGCTTAGAAAGGGAGATGAGCACCGCCCCTAGAGCTGGAAACAACTAGCACACATGTGCAGGAGAACCTTTACCTTTACATTCATTAATTCACCATTCATTCATACATCAATTTAATACATTTATGTAGCTGCACATCTATCCAAGGAATTCTGGGCACTGAATTCTGGGCACTAATTCAATTTACAATAACAGAAAACTAAAACTCTCAGTGTAAACACATCAAACACATCCACGTTTATGCCAGAGTTTTATCAAAATCCTGGCCCCATGCCTGAGGAAAAAGCCAGATCCTCACAACTTTCTGGAAGGCCAGCAGGCTTGGGATTGTTCATAGCTGGGGTGGGGATGTTCCACATAGAACATAGAATAATGAGGTTGGAAGAGACCTTGGAGGTCTTCTAGTCCAGAGGTGTCAAATTCGATTTCATTGAGGGCTGCATCAGGGTTGTGTTTGACCTCGGGGGCTGGGATGGGCGTGGCCAGGGTGGGCGTGGCCAGCTTGACATCACTCGTGTCGGGGGCATCTCTGGAGGCCCAAGCGCTGTGCCAGCAAAAATGGACCCCAGAGCTCCATTTTCATCTGCGACGGCCTCCTGCCGCCCTCTGCCAGTGAAAATGGAGCGGGGCACAAACTCCATTTTCGCTGGCAGAGGCACCGTGGACCGGTTCTTTGCTATTTCTAGGGTGGCCCCATGGGTCAGATCTAAGCACCCCGCAGAATGGATCCGAGCCCCAGGCCTTGAGTTTGACACCCCTGTTCTACTCCAACCCCCTGCCCATGGCAGGAGGTCTTTAGGGGCTTTCTTTGGGATTGATGGGATGGATACACGTGATCATAGAAAAAAATAACAGAAGAGAACAACTGAATTTGAAAGGATTCCGATGGTCCTCCAATCTCACCCCCGCCCAAACAGGAGACCCTATACCAGTGATGGCGAACCTATGGCACGCGTGCCACAGTTGGCACGCAGAGCCATATCTGCTGGCACGCGAGCTGTTGCCCTAGCTCAGCTCCAGCGTGCATGTGCACGCCAGCCAGCTGATTTTCGGCTCGCACGGAGACTCTGGGAGGGTGTTTTTGGCTTCTGGAGGGCCTCCGGGGGGCGGGGGAGGCTGTTTTCGCCCTCCCCATGCTCCAGGAAAGCCTCTGGAGCCTGGGGAGGGCAAAAAATGGGCCTACCAGGCCCACCAGCAGTTGGGAAATGGGCCATTTCCAGCCTCCAGAGGGCCTCTGGGGGGGCAGGGGAGCCCATTTTCACCCTCCCCAGGGATAGAATTATGGGTGTGGGCACTCGCGCATGCGCGATAGCGCGTGCAGACGTGCTTTTGGCACCCGAGGAAAAAAAGGTTCGCCATCACTGCCCTATACCATTTCAGATAAAAGGCATGATTCATGACAGAGAAGGAATGCTTCCTAGGACCCACCGAATGACATTATTTCAACTGATGGGACTTGGAGCATGTCTACTCTGGCAGATCTGATGGGCAGACACTGTCAAAGAAATAAGGTCTCACAAATAACCTGGCCCTATGCCACATGCAGCGTTAAAGACGGCAACCAGCACCTTGACTTTCACCCAGTAGCCTGCTGGGGATAAGTGCAGTTCACATGGCAGTAGTGTTGAGTAGGTATACCTGGCACACTTAAACACATGCCACTGCATCTGGGCCAGCTAATGCTTTTATAGAATAAGATCCAGTAAAAATCAAGAACATCCCTAATCAGCTTTGCATATTTCAAGTCAGTATTTAATTAAAATAAATTTTCGATGTTACTGATACATTTCCTGGTTGTTGTTGTTTTTCCTTTTCTTAAATTCCTCTAGTGACCTATGGGATGACGAGTTCAAATGCCTATTACTATACCAAGGTGATGTCTGAACTCTTTCTGCAGAATCCTTCGGACAGTGGTGTCTCCTTCCAGACCATTGGAAGTATGGCTGACTTTTGGCGAGTGAGTGCCAAGAAGTTTTGGATGCTGACTTTTGGTGTCAGATGATGTAGCAATTTTTAATATGGCTCAGTGACTGAAAACTGCCAGGATTCTTTTGAACTGACTTTAATCTGCCTAACTCAATTGTACACATGTGGAAACGTGTGCATTTCATTACCAGATAGCTTATGTATGGTTGCAATGAAAATAAATGTACACAATTCATTCTATTGTGTATAAGTAATCTCTGCACATTCTAGGACTAAGTTATAATCAGTTCACCCATACCTCTATGTGAGACTTGGTTGTTTGTTTGTTGAAAATTTATATGGCTGGCCAACTCACACTCTGTGACTTTGGGCAATAAAAAACCCAATATAAAAACAACAACAAAACACCCCTAATGACAACAATCATATTGCTTTCAATGACCTCTGCCTATATATCAAAGATTCAGACCATATATACGTCTTCCTCTACACCAGGGGTGTCAAACTCAAGGCCCGCAAGCCGAATCCGGCCCATGGGGTGCTTAGATCTGGCCCGCGGGGCTTGCTTGGAACCAGCAAAGGACTGGCCCGCAGTGCCTCTGCCAGCGAAAATGGAGCTCAGGGGGCCATGCGAGGAATGAAGCAAGCAAGCAAGCAGAGGTGGTATTCAGCAGGTTCTGACGAGTTCTGGAGAACCGGTAGTGGAAATTTTGAGTAGTTCAGAGAACCGGTAAATATCACCTCTGAATGGCCCTACCCCCCTCTATTTTCTGTCTCCCGAGTCCCAGCTGATCGGGAGGAAATGGGGATTTTGCAGTAACCTTCCCCCGGAGTGGGGTGGGAATGGAGAGTTTACAGTATCCTTCTCCTGCCACGCCCACCAAGCCACGCCCACCAAGCCACTCCATGCCCACTAAGCCACGCCCACAGAACTGGTAGTAAAAAAAATTGAATCCCACCACAGGAAGGAAGGAAGGAAGGAAGGAAGGAAGGAAGGAAGGAAGGAAGGAAGGAAGGAAGGAAGGAAGGAAGGAAGATAGATTATAATGACAGTAAGGGCGGTCTCAGAGAAGTCGTGCCTTAGCACTTGGCCACCACAGGTGTCCCCCGACCTGGACAGGCCCACCATGGACAGCCCCCCACCGGCCCTCTGAGGTCAAACATAACCCTGATGCAGCCCTCAATGAAATCGAGTTTGACACCCCTGCTCTACACTATTATGCAAAGAAAGAACACTAACCAATTCCAATTTACAAACAAGAACTCTCTTCCTATGCAGTTGAAATTCAATCATACTGAGTCAGTCATTGGAGATTACAAACCTTTTTGGCCATCTCAGAAGCTCCTTGGATCATAAATGGCAAAGTTGTTGGAACCATTTCCTGAACTTTTGAAACAGGAAACACCATAAATCTATCCTGTAACCCCTAGAAGAGACTTCAGCTAGCTTAAAAAAAAAATCCAAGAAATAGCCACAATTGCTCATTCTTGCATTAATACAACTTCTTTCATTTTGACATACGCAAAAAGTGAATTACATTCATGTCATTCTGTGTCATGTGGCTGTTTCAGATAACATTCCTCTTTTTCTTTATCTCCATAGTATACACAAGGACCTTTCCTGGATAGTTTGTATTGGACTAAATGGTATAACAATAAATCTTTGGGCCACAATGCACAGTCATATATCTATTACGAGAACTTACTGCTTGGTGTCCCACGGCTACGTCAACTCAAGGTCCAGAACAACTCATGTGTGGTGCATGATGATTTCAAAGAAGATATTGCTGGTTGTTATGATGTATACAGTGAAGAAAAAGAGAACACATCACCCTTTGGACTCTTGAATGGGACAGCGTAAGTATAGGATAACCTTTTTGAATTTCATAAATTGCAGCTATGAAGTACACCCCAATTTCAGAAAATAAGATGGCAGTCAATTTGTTGTATTGATTCAGAGGCACAGTATCACTTGGTCTCATTTTTTGTCTCATTTATTTTAAAACCATGTATCATGAGCTTGGGAGCTTTCAAAACACCTGATAACAGAAACATAAAATTATAGAAAACATTTTATTTTATAAGAGTTCATAAAATCCATCAGAATGAAAACCTCTGTTAGATTTCATAACTACAAGTAAGGCAACATTAAATGAATAGGACTGTCAGAAGTGAGAAATGTTTTCTGTTTTGAGCTTGTGAGAAGCAATAGCAATAGCACTTAGACTTATATACCGCTTCATAGTGCTTTACAGCCCTCTCTAAGCGGTTTACAGAGTTCAGCATATTGCCCCCAACAATCTGGGTCCTCATTTTACCGACCTCAGAAGAATGGAAGGCTGAGTCAACCTTGAGCCGGTGAGATTTGAACAGCTGAACTGTTGAACTAGCAATCAGCTGAAGGTCGCAGTGCTGCTTTTAACCACTGCGCCACCTCGGCTTTGAGAAGGAACCCTGCTCAAAATATTTCACTAGAACATTTTAAAAATCAAAATCATTATTCTACATTCCACTGGAGCAAAATTCAAAATAAACCCTAGAGCACATGGGCATGTAAAAAAAGCCCTTACTACCTTCTTTTTTTTTCACTCCCATGACACAAATATAACATGCTGACTGCTATATTGTATGCAATCTGCAAAACTATTAGTCAAAGAAAGTTTTTAAGTGAATGTTGTTAAAAATCCTCATTGGGGGGGGGGAAATATAATGGTAAGTGGGAAAGATCTTGGGATATAGGGATCAGAGATATTGTTAAGAGATGATCAGTTAAGACAGAGTACAGCCCACAGCTGGATAGTGGATGGGACAAGAGGGGGCCCTCCCTGATTTCTTGCATTGTTAAGGCAGGTGGGGGGGAGAGATGTACTTTCACACTTGCAAAATACTATTAAGTTAATCTTATAATAAAATAAGAGCTAGTGCTTCTGGGCAGTGGTGGGCTGCAACCGGTTTAACAACCGGTTCAGTGATTGCGTGCGTTGCGCGCACGCGCATCTAATGCACTTGCGCGCAACATTCAAAATACAGCAATTTGAAGCTCAGCTGCTTACCTTCTAAGGCAGCCCCGGTAAGTAGAACAGCAGAGGCACGGAAATCAGCTGTGCCGCGTGAATCAGCTGAGCCAGAAAGAAGGAAATATAGGACAGGATAGCGCAGGGGCAGGTGGGTGGGGCCAGCTGATCATCAGAACTACCGGTTCGCCCGAATCGGTCCGAACCAGCAGCAGCCCATCACTGCTTCTGGGTGTGTTTCTTGTTTGGATTACCTTGCAAGGTTGTCAATAAATCAAGTGGATTTGTGAATTTAGATTCCTGCCTTGAGAAGGAGGTTGGATTCCAGATCTAAGATTCTGACTTTTTCCCATAATTCCTTCCTCTTCACAGCTCTCCTTACTTTTGATTCCTAGTATTCATAGCATTGACGTCATCAAAATAATAGCCAAGGGAGAAAAGTTAAACTCTTTACTTCATATAATATTTCAAGAATGCTGCTGATAGGTTACTGGTTAATTTCCTCAAAAACAATATCATTCTCTATATCCATCAGGGGTGGGTTCCTCCTGGTTTGGACTGGATCGCCCGAACCGGTAGCAACCCACTGGTGATGTCACAATGGCATCACAGATCCGGTTTGGTCAGTGCCGGACCGTGGGCGCCGCCATCTTTTTTTGGGAATTTTTTTCTGAATTTTTTACTGTTTGGAAGTTTTTTCCTCTGATGCTGCTTAAAAAAGGGCCCTCCCGCCTGCCCCCGGGTTTATACTCACCTTTATTCCTTCGCCCGAAGCACAGCTGATCAGCTCCTCAGCTGTGTTTCGGGCTGATTCTAGCTACTGAGCATGCGCGGAAGCAGAATTGCACGAGGGGATGCGCAAAACGTCGCAATGCGAACTGGTGGCGAAGGTAAGTGGAACCCACCCCTGATATCCATGAGACAGTTGAACAGTACTTTTGTTCTTGGAGAGGGAATCATGGATGAAGCATATGCAGCTCAACCTGAGCCAACTCAAGACATCGTGCATGTTCCTTTCACCAATTCTCACTCTCTTTTCCCTCCATAATAACTTTTGTGGCACAGGTGGCAATATTACACAGAGCAAGAACTTGATGGCTCTTCCCACTGGGGCAGATTAACAAGTTACACTGGAGGAGGCTATTATGTAGACCTCAAAATAACCCGGGAAGAAAGTGCCGAAACTCTGCAAGTCTTGAAAGAAAACCTATGGCTGGATCGGGGAACCCGTGCTGTTTTTATGGACTTCTCCGTATATAATGCCAATATCAACCTGTTCTGTGTGCTCAGGTAAGTGGGCGAGTCAGTTCTGGCTCATTCTTCTGAAATTATCTTTTGAACTTTTCCTTGTCTTTAATTTTTTTTCCCTACAATTTTTTTTAATTAAACCATTTTCATTCAGAGAATCAACTTTGAAATACTCCTGTATGATCCATAACCTTTCTTACTCAGAAGCAAGAGTAAAATTAGTGATAAGTAATAACCAGACAAATTCACATGGAAACAGGCCTAACTGAATATGCCATTCTTTTGATCAAAAAAAGATGGAGATCTTATTTCAATATGGCAGTTCTTTTCAACTTTGGGAACTTTAAGATGTATGGACTTGGGAATTCTTGGTGTTGACATCCACACATCTTAAAGTTCCCGAGGTTGAGGAAAAACTGCACTATGGAGGCCAAACCAACTCAGGAGAACCAGCCCCAGTCAAATGTTCTCCCCTTCTCCCTCCTTATACCCCATTCGTACCTTGAAATGCTGATATGGTCCTAAACCTGCAGTGCTGATGATGGCATAGAAATGGAGAAAAAGCAGTCGTAAGCCTACATAAATAGCAGAGCATTGGAAACAGAGTGGAATGGTGAAACAAAACACTGTAAAGATGGAATGGGGGGAACTAGTGAGTGGATTCCTTGGCTGGTAGAAGTACAACGTGGCTGAACAGCTTGATATAACAGGGATACTACCAAATTAGTAAATTTTAAAAAATGGCTTTCCCTTATTTTGTTTTCTTCACTTTTGTGCAAAAGTGAATCACCAGTGTTATTGCAATTCCCCAGGGACTGTGGAAGAAATAAAAAGTTAGTTTCCAAGGTGAGTCACAAAGTAATGCCATTTTCTTTAGGACAGGTATAATTACCAACACAGGAACATATAGCATACATCAAAATGAAGCTGGTCCTCTGTGGATCACATCCCTACTTCTCAATATAGTCACCGTTTCTCTCAATAGCAATGTTCCACTTTCGAATGAGAGCATGTATCCCTGCCTCGTAAAATTTTGTTGACTGTTCTTTGAGCCACTTCTTCACTGCAGTTTTCACGTCCTCGTCACTGGAATAATGTTTGCCTCTCAAACCCTCTTTCAAACCCTCTATAATCTAAAGTATTGTCCTCAAACACATTTTGTAATCGTCTGTGAATGTTCACAGGGGTTTCCCCCTCAGCAACAAGGAATTCAATCACTGCTCTTTGTTTTTGACGCAACTCTAAGGGGGCAGCCATTTTGAATTTTCCTTGCGAGTCTAAAAACCTGAAAAGTAAGAAACAAAATATTTCAGAACGTAAATGATATAATCATTTATAACTGGGAAAAATTTCAGGTATTTTTTATCAAAAACCTCTCCTGAAATAAAGAAAATGGCATTACTTTTTGACTCAACCTCGTAGATTAATCTTTCTATTTTAAATGTTTCTATATATCTAGTAGCTGATTTTCCAACAGGAATATGCATATAAAAAAATATTAGCCAGGTATGTTTATACACCATCATTTCTGCTGGCTAGGTTGGTGGTGGAATTCCCTGCCACTGGGGGTGCCATTCCCTCATGGCAGATCCGGACCGTGAAACTCCTCCGGTATGTCAGCACTTGGGATTTCTTCATTGTCTCTTGTGAAATTGTCTTCTGCATCTTTATCTTCTATTATGTTGTGGAAGAAATCTTGGAACTGCACATTCACAGGCTTCAATACTTCACCAGCATCTGGAACATTTTGGATATAGTGGTCATTTTGGTGAGATTTCTTCTAAACAATTTTTTTTGTCTTTTAATGACCCTATAATCCCTTGCGGGGTGGAGTCAGGGCCACTGAATGGAGCTGAGTATTTACTGGCCGGATGCCCTTCCTGTCGCCAATGCGGAGTTCTCAGCAGATATATTCTCATCGTGCCCGGAGAAAGAAATATCTGCCTCTATCTAGGATTGAACTCACAGCTTCCTGATGGTGAGGCAAGAGCTGCACCTCTAGGCCACTACACCACTTGAGGTTTCTTCTAATAGGATTATAATAATCAACATATTAAAGCAATGTAATAATTAATATACTTAAAATGGGAGAAGAAAGATTAGACTTAAAATTGTTTATTGGTTGAAGTGATTAGTTAACTAGACATTTACTTAATTGCCCAAGTGTTATAATTATAGTGACAATTATTTATAAGGGCCAAGTAAGGAAACCACAGTAGAAAATGAGAATGAGATTAGGCTTCTGCCTCCTTTGCTCCTGTGCATTGGAATCCCTTGGCAGAGATTTGGCAAGGGAAGGGAGGAGAGGAGAAGGAAACTCTTTTGCACCCTCTGCCCTTTCTATTGAATCTCACATTTTTCTCAGCTTTCTGTTTTAGCCATTGGATTCCACATTTTTCGTACCATTGAAGTCAACAGGTTGATGGGGCAGCTGCTAAAAAATCCCAACATCTACGCAGACTTCGAATTTCTGGCTTTTTGGCAAACCCAGTACAACAACATGAATGCTGTGAACTTGTTCTTTGCCTGGATCAAGGTACTTTTCATCCTTTGTCTCTCATCCCAATTTAAAAAAGTAATAATTTTCTACCCAGTAGGGAGATAAGATGGCAATAAAGGAACGGTGCTGGTATTTGTTTATTGTTTTGATTTATACCCTGTTATTCTGTCCATAGAGCACTCAAGGTGGCAAACAGTCTAAAATTAAAATAACCAGACAATTAAAACCAAATGAGAACAGTTAACATCATTAGTCACACAGTCTGTCTGAAGAGAAATATCTCTTCCTTGAAAGGGCAAGAGCCAAATGCAATTCCTGAAGGAAGATCTTCCTTCCTGTCCTTGACTACTTCAGCTTCAACCACAACAATACACGAGCACATAACAGATACAAACTCAAAGTGAACCGCTCCAAACTTGACTGTAGAAAATATGACTTTAGCAACAGAGTGGTAAATGCCTGGAACTCACTACCTGACTCTGTGGTTTCATCACCAAACCCCCAAAACTTTACCCTTAGACTGTCCACTGTTGACCTCACCCAATTCCTAAGAGGTCAGTAAGGGGCGTGCATAAGCGCACCAGCATGCCTACCATCCCTGTCCTAATGTTCCCTCTTATCAGTACCCATCTTATGTATATAAACAATGTTATATCTATGTATATTACCAACATGTACTTGACATAAATAAATAAATAAATAAATAAATAAATAAATAAATAAATAAATAATAAATAAATAAATAAATAAATAAATAAATAAATAAATAAATAAATAAATAAATAAATAAGATATTTCATAGCTGGGGAGTAATTCAATATATGGCCTTGGGAAAGCATTTCCACTCATTTCCCCCTTTTTTGGATTGCAAAACAATAGTAAATGGGAAATAACTTGAGAATGCCAATTTACTTTATATATGCCTTATCCCCGTGATGGCGAACCTATGGCACGCGTGCACAAAGTGGCACACGAAGCCATGTCGCCCGGCATGCACAGCCTTGCCTGTTTGTTTTCTAGCGCACATGCGTGCGCTATGATCAGCTGTCCTTTGCGTGCATGGCAGTGCCAAAAATCGGCGTGCGCATGCATGCCGGCCAGCTGATTGTCGGGTGAGCATGCGTGCCAGAACCCAGAGGTTTGGCTTCTCCAGAGCGCGATCCTGACAAGTGGGCATGCGTGTGATGTTTTCACGCGGCATTTTCGGCACTTGATGCCGAAAAGGTTCGCCATCACTGCCTTATGCCATTGCATGCAAAATACTGAATTTTTAAAGCTCACATAGAGATTGTCTTTCTTTAGTTTTCATCATCTATTCTAACCCAAACCTAAGAAGTTGGTGTGTTATGATCATTCACTGGCATTTATCTTTTCCTCTCCCATCTAGATATTCAAATATATTAGCTTTAACAAAACAATGACCCAGCTATCCTCCACTCTTGCTCGATGTGCCAAGGACATCCTGGGTTTTGCCATTATGTTCTTCATTGTCTTTTTTGCCTATGCGCAACTGGGCTATCTCCTTTTTGGAACCCAAGTGGAAAACTTCAGCACCTTTGTTAAATGCATGTGAGTATCTCCCATGTTATCCTTTCCTTTTTTACTTCTCCTTCATGGCAAGGATCTCAGTCAGATGTCTATTTTCCAGAAGGCCTACTTAACTCTATCTGAACTGATTATTCCCTATCAGGAGTTAAGTTATCCTGGCCAGCTCTATTCTTTTTCTTTGAAATGTGTTGTTTTCTTTTTTCCTTTTTAACTGTAAACTGCCCAGAGTAGCTGGGCAGTCAAGTAGCATTGAAATTGAAATAATAAATGCCTTAAGCCTTAGAGAGGTTTCATTTTATCAAGAGCCGAGGTGGCGCAGCAGTTAGAATGCAGTACTGCAGGCTACTTTAGCTGACTGTGATCAGCAGTTCAGCTGTTCAAATCTCACCGGCTCATGGTTGGCTCAGCCTTCCATCCTTCCGAGGTGGGTAAAATGAGGACCCAGATTGTTGGGGGCAATGTAAATATACATTGCTTAATGGTGCAAACCGCTTAGAGAGTGCTCGCACTATGAGGCGGTATATAAGTCTCAATAATAATAATAATAATAATAATAATAATAATAATAATAATAATAATAATAATAATAATAATAATAATAATAATAATAATAATAATAATAATAATAATAATAATAATAATATACCCATATCTTTCTTGAAACCCTCCAAAAACTCCAAACCCACAGATTATAAGAAATGTTGTTCTTGCCTGTTTAAGCGACACCACAAAGCCTTCAGTCCTATTCCTCTGGCCTCAGACAGGAAAAAAAGACCAAAAGAAAATGATTTCGCACCCCTGACCAAAAGTATCTGTAAAAGTTATAATAATGATCTGGTCATGTGAAAGACATGATCCTTAATGTTTCCTGGCCTCAAACCCTTCTTAAACTGATTCCCCAATGGATCCACAACCACTTCAGTTTAGATGTTGCAAGATGGGTAATATAAACTATATTCTATGAACACAATTAGAAGTCTAGTTGTAGGATTTGTGAGAATGGAAAACCTGCTGATCCAGGTGAGTTTCCAAGTCTCTATTAGATGATTCAGAGGAATCTAATTCCCTTTCCCCATTTCCATTTTCTTACTTTTTCCTCCACCTTTGCCTTGCCCTCTGGTCTTTCAGAGGAGAATGTATCATGGAGCTGTAAGCCATGATGGTTCAACTCATAGTTCACCTGTCCTTCCACTTCTTCTTACAAAAGGAGCTGTGAAATGTGGCCAGTCCTTAATTCTAGAAGTGAAATATATTACAATGAAATAGATAAGAGTTAGTAATATCCATGCTAAGATCCCGTTTCCTATCAGCCACATGATCCACAGGGGGGTCATTCATAAAGTCTCAGGAAGAATTCTAGAGACACCACTTTCTGCATGTGTTTCCTTCCGTGTTTAATGGGTTCGTGGTAATATATGGAAATCTAACTCAACTACTTAGTTCCGTATTTCAGAAAGAAGAGGGAGAAATATTTTTGCTTCTCTAAATCCTTCCATCTCAGCAAAGCTCTTTTCCTGAAAATCATATTGCAAACTCATTCCTTTTTTCCATTCTATAGCTTCACACAATTTCGCATCATCCTTGGTGATTTTGATTATAATGCTATTGACAACGCCAACAGAATCTTGGGACCCATATATTTCGTCACTTATGTCTTCTTTGTCTTCTTTGTGCTATTGGTAAGTTGATTTTGTTTCAATGGACTTAAAGGAGGGTAGATTTTGGATAAAGAGCAGGAAAAAAAAACAAATGGTAAAAGCAGTTTTAGGGTGAGATAGCTATTGAGGGGAAATATGGATCTCTTAGTGTGTTCAGCAATTTATTTATTATTTATTTATTTATTGTATTTGTATGCCACCCAACTCCCAAAGGACTCTGTCTTTCAATGACAGTAAGCACAGAACTCAGATATTTTAATGCCCTCTTCAACTGCATTGATAAATATTTATCCCTCTAAAACATATATTTCTAACAAAAATAAATAAAAAGAAATTCCTAGTTTTTCATATAAAATCTTTTTCCTAGTTTTCAAAAAGTAAAATAATAAAACAGAGGGTGGGGAAAAGTAGCTTTGTTTTGGAATTCCCATCAATTATTGAAGTATTAGTTTCAATTCTTCAAATCATGTAAAAGCCACAAATACAGAGCAGATTCCCCCCCACACACACACTACTTCTGCGCATAAAGCACAATTCATAAGAGTGGATTCTTAATTTCAAGATAATCTGCACTGTATTTTTTTCTTTTCTACAGAACATGTTTCTGGCTATTATAAATGACACCTACTCAGAAGTAAAAGAGGAACTTTCAAACCAGAAGAATGAACTGCAGCTATCAGACATCCTGAAACAGGTAGTTCATTTGTTTCATTTATTTATTTCATCTGTTATGAATGAAGTTATTTGGAATGAATGTTTGCTGGGGAGTACTTTGGGACCTCCAGAAACGCTTTGGGAATTTCCATTTCCATGGTAACCAGGGGGTTACCAGTGGGTTCCTACCGATGCGGTCCACTCTGTCGTTCCGGTAGCGGTCCGCCGATTGAGCAATTTGCACGCGACGGCTCCGGTACTGCCTTTGCCGGTCCGTCGCACAGCGCCATCTTTTTTATAAAAAATTGGCCTTTTTTGCTTCCTGCGCGTATATATATATATATATATATATATATATATATATATATATATATATATATATATATATATATATATATATATATATATATATATATATATATATATATATATATATATATATATATATATATATATATATATATATATATAGGCAATTTTTTGCTTCCGCGCATGCGTGGAAGCAAAAAATCACCAAAATTGCGCCGGTGCGTCCCCTCGCAAGATTTTGGCAATCTTTTGCTTCCTGCGCATGCGCAGAAGCAAAATTGTGCGAGGGGATGCGCGCACGTAGCGAGCGTGTACATGTGCAAAATGTGATGATGCGCGCGCAGCGCACAGGTAGGTATGTAAGAGGAACCCGCCCCTGATGGCAACTGTATGGTGCAACCCTCAGGGGGTTTCCAACCTGTAATAAAAGTTTCTCTGGTGTTTTGCTTGCACCCATAGTGAAAACCAGGGATACCAGTCATTCCAGTGGCCCCTATCAATACAGAAGTGAACCACAGGCTGTCCTTAACTTATGATCACAATTGGAACTAGAATTTCTATTGCTAAGCAAGGCGGCTGTTATGTGAGTTGTGCCTTATTTTACAACCATTTTGCCATGGTTGATAAATGAATCACTGCCGTTATATGAATCACAAAGTCATTAAGCGACCCCAGCTTCCCACACTGACTTTGCTTGCTGGGAGCCAGCTGACAAGGTCACAAATGATGATTACATCCATGGGAGGTTGCAACCATAGTAAATACGGGCCAGTATCCAACAAGCCGAATTCTGAACACGGGACCATAGGGATGCTGTGATGTTATAGATTTGATTGTTAAGTCACTTTTTTCAATGCCATTGTAACTTTGAATGGTTACTAAAAGGTTGTATGTAAAGAATTACCTGTACTTTATACAAACATAGTTCTACAAAAGTGACCATAGTACAGGGGTGAAATTCAATTTTTTTCCCTACCAGTTCTGTGGGCGTGGCTTGGTAGGTACTGCAAAATCCCCATTCCCACCCCACTCCTGGGGGAAGGATACTGCAAAATCCCCATTCCCACCCCACTCCTGGGGGAAGGATACTGCAAAATCCACATTCCCTCCCCACTCCTGGGGGAAGGATATTGCAAAATCTTCAATTCCCACCCCACTCCAGGGGGAAGGATACTGCAAAATCCCATTCCCTCCCCACTCCTGGGGGAAGGATACTGCAAAATCTCCATTCCCACCCCACTCCAGGGGAAGGATATTGCAAAATCCCCATTCCCTCCCCACTCCTGGGGGAAGGATACTGCAAAATCCCTATTACCTCCCCACTCCTGGGGGAAGGATATTGCAAAATCCCCATTCCCACCCCACTCCTGGGGGAAGAATATTGCAAAATCTCAATTCCCACCCCACTCTGGGACCAGCCAGAGGTGGTATTTGCTGGTTCTCCAAACTACTCAAAATTTCCGCTACTGGTTCTCCAGAAGCTGTCAGAACCTGCTGAATTTCACCCCTGCCATGGTATCAGTTTCTTTCCAATTTTTGTGACTATGCCTTATTCAAGTAATTTCAGAAAAATTGTAGGGGCAAATGATAGCCATAGAAAGGAACTTGTGAATTAAGTCCTCAGCTGGCGTTTCTGTCTTTGGGCAGCCTGTCCCAGTAGTTGCTAACCTTGTGTCTTGTGATGGCCGCAGTGTAAAAAAGATAACTTTCTTTTGCATTATTTGTAACTCTAGGGCTATAACCGGACACTGATGAAGCTGAAGCTGAAAAAAGACCGAATCTCTGATGTGCAGAAAGCTTTGCAGAAAGGAAACAAAGAGCTGGAATATGAAGACTTTAAGAACAGTTTGAGAGAGTAAGCATCTTTCCAGTGAAATTCACAAATATCTCTCATTAGACCATTGTACCGGTCAAGCAGTGTGCTTCAGTATCAGCCTTGCTATTTATGCATCAAGTGTTACATTTTCAGATTTTGTGTTCACCCTTCTCTCTGTTCCCCATCCTTACCCACAATTTCTTCAGGCTGGGTCATGCAGAACATGAAATCACAGCAGCCTTTGCCAAATTTGACAAAGATGGTAACCAGATCCTTGACGAGGAAGAGCAGAAGAGAATGCGGAATGATCTGGAGGAGAAGAAAGTAAGGGGAAAGGTGATCTGTGATGGAATATAATTAGGAGGTGGATCACCAGGAGGGAGGGGGGTGTATTCCAGGGAACTAAGAGGCAACTTGGCCCAGGTATCGTGTGGGAGAAAGAGGGTAAAGGCAGCCCCTCCTGAGTAGTTCACAGAGTATATTGTAGATCCAGATAAGTAGAGTCCTCAAGCTGGCAAGGTTTTTTTCTATAGGTATGGGATGCGGTGGCTCAGTGGCTAAGGCGCTGAGCTTGTCGATCAGAAAGGTCGGCAGTTCGGCGGTTCGAATCCCTAGCGCCATGTAACAGAGTGAGCTATCATTGCTTGTCCCAACTTCTGCCAATCTAGCAGTTCGAAAGCATATAAAAATGCAAGTAGAAAAATAGGGACCACCTTTGGTGGGAAGGTAACAGTGTTCCGGCGCCTTCGGCATTTAGTTATGCCAGCCAAATGACCACAGAGATGTCTTCGGACAGTGCTGGCTCTTCGGCTTTGAAATGGAGATTTGCACTGCCTCCTAGAGTCAGGAACGACTAGCACATATGTGCGAGGGGAACCTTTACCATTTTTAATGGAACACTAAGGAACTCAGTTTGGAAGAACCCTTCATGTCATTCTTAGTTTTGAGCGTGACATCTGGTTTGTACACACAGTTTAAACTTTAATGTATTGACCTGATATTCCATGGTCTGAATTAAGAAATACTTTACGGGTAGGACTCATGCCATATAATGATTTCTCTATCTTGCGCTTTTCGCATTTAGTAAGAAAAGAGAGAAAGCTGAGTGTAATTCATTTTTTAAGTTAATTAATACTTTCTGAAGCAATATGCAAACCAATATTCAATTATTCTTCACCTTTATTATAGCAATAGCAATAGCACTTAGACTTATATACTGCTTCACAGTGCTTTTACAGCCCACTCTACGCGGTTTACAGAGTCAGCATATTGCCCCCCAAAATCTGGGTCCTCATTTTACTGACCTCGGAAGGATGGAAGGCTGAGTCAACCTTGAGCTGGTGAGATTTGAACTGCAGAACTGCAGCTAGTAGTCAGTTGAAGTAGCCTGCAGTGCTGCACTCTAACCACTGCGTCACCTCGGCTCTTATATTATACTTTTCTCCCTGACAACAAAAATAGAAATAAGAGAAACTATATAGAGAAAATGCATATATTAGTATTACATGCAAAAATGCATTTTATTGTGGAGTTTTTGATGCTCATATTAGGAATAATATGTATAATATGCATATTCTGATTAATGTGGTTGAAAATGCATATGGACTTGTTACAACTATGGACAGTTCTATTGCACAATAAATTATAGGATCTGGAGCAGTTATTGAGAAGGCCCCACTACATATAGGAGTTTCAGGATCAAGTAGAAGGTTGCTATGGCACAAATTTGTTAGCTGCACAGAGAATTAAAATGAGCCTCGTAAGGTCAGTAATAAATCCAGTGGAAGAAAATACACAAATCCATGTCTGTAAGATTTTAAATTATTACAGTGAAATCTCATTATGATTAAATAACTGGTTAAATTTTGTTCCTCAGGTTGCTCTGAATGAAGAAATCGAAAATTTGGGGAAATCCTTCAGGGACAACACTTTAGACAATACTCTTGGTTTTGCAGAGGCAAAGAATAATCAAGCAAACAAAACAAGCCGGATTTCTGAGGAAGAGTTCCAAATGTGTGTAGTATTTCATTTGATTTTACCAATAACCAAATACATATCCAAATAAATATACAGGTAAAATCCATGGACACTAAAGGGAAAGAAAATGTTAAAATTTACTAACAAACACACAAACTAACAAAAATGTCTGCACATGGAGACCAACAAATCTGCTAATGTTGATTAATAAATATGAAACTTGTTTCATTGGCAGAGCACAATAAAGCAAGGTGGTAGGTTTTAGCTTTCCAGCTGAATAAGTAAATTGTTTTAATGAAGTGTTAAGTGTGGGATTATGAGAGTACCAAAAATGAGTACCAATTTTTCAAACCTTCTGTGTTCTACTGCTCCCAACCTACTGCCTACAAGAGGCAATGAATTATAAATAGCAATAGCAATAGTACTTAGACTTATATACCGCTTTACAGCCCTCTCTAAGCGGTTTACAGAGTCAGCATATTGCCCCCAACAATCTGGGTCCTCATTTTACCAACCTCAGAAGGATGGAAGGATGAGTCAATCTTGAGCCTGGTGGGATTTGAACTGCCAAATTGCAGGCAGCCAGCAGTCAGCAGAAGTAGCCTGCAGTACTGCACTCTAACCACTGCGCCATTGAGGCTCTTCAGATAGGAAGTTGGGGGCTTACAGTACTGTCTTCTCTTTTATTCTCCCTGCTCTTTGTCTAGGAAACTGCTAATTTCAGGATCTTCCATGCCTTTGTTCAAGGCACACAAGGACATAGCTCTTCCTTCCTGATTCAATGTATTGCTTTGTATTCCCTAAAATGGAGCTTCTTCTCTTTTTTTGTTTAAAATTGTAAACCACTTCCATTAATTCTTGCTGAAATTATATTCCTACTGTCAGGAACGCTTGTGACCAGGAGAAACACTTCATATTCTAATAGATGCTGTGCATGCATCAGAACTAGATGAAACTGTACTTGCAGAGAATGGCCTTGACTGTTGCTATGTTCTATCCTAGATACTATTTTAAAAAGTGGGTTTTCAAAGCCTCCCTCTCTCCCTCTCTCCCCCTCAACAGACTCCTGCGGCGAGTGCTAAAGTTGGAGAATTCTGTTGGTGGCATCATATCCAAGACAGACGCCTTGGTAATTAAATTGGAAGACCTTGAAAGGAGCAAAATGAAGAAAAAAGACTCGGTACCTGAGGTATATCAGCAGGCTATCAGGAATGGCTTGGAGATGGTCTATAATGGTAGGCTCTTCTATGACTCATGGACTTCAACTCCCAGAATTCCTAAGCTAGCATGATTGGCTCAGAAATTCTGGGAATTGAAGTCCATGAGTCATAGAAGAGCCAACTTTGCCTACCCCTGGTCTATATAAGCAGGAGTGTCCAACCTTGGCAACTTTAAGACTTGTGGACTGCAATTCCCAGAATTCCCCAGCCAACATGGGGAATTCCTCAGCCAATTCTGGAAGTCCACAAGTGTTGCCAAGGTAGCATGATAGGGAGTTATTTCCTCACCAGTAATTTAGAGAAATATTTCTCAACCGTGGCCACTTCAAGATATGTGGATTTCTGCTCCCAAAATTCCCCATGTTGGCTAGGGAATTTGAGAAGTTGGTTTACATAACTTAAAGTGGCCAAGGTTGAGAAACATTGTTTACAGCACCTTTTAGCATCAGGCAGCCCTTATGGAGGCAACATAAAACCAACTCCCATCACTAATCTATCAGCACATTGGTTGGATGATGTTAGAAATGCTCTAAATATGACATTTATACTTTTAAAAAAATGACATGAAATAAAATCTGAAAGAAGTTCATAAGGATAAAATATTGTTGCATATAACTATGCTTTACAAAAAAATATTCAAGAGCTTAAACCAAGAAAAACAACAAAAAATCATGTTCTAAAAATATCTAAAATCAAACAATATATGTACATTTATTTTAAAAAGACAATTCAATTTCCATATTTTTCACATGAATGTGAAAGATGTGCATTAAGTGGTACTATTTGTACAGTAAAAATGAAAAGACCAAAATGGTGAATGGGATAATTAAAAACCAAAATGGGACTCCAATCACCCAGACCCAAATGTCTAGGGAAAAACCTGCAAGAAACAGATACCGTACTTTTCTATATTTTCATGACATGCCTTTGTATGAATTCATTTTTGACAACTGGATGTATTTCATCTCACATCTACAATTCCCAGACCAATAAAGGAATCTGTACTGAATTCGGGTATCAGAAATTATTTAGCACCTTTCTTTTGCTGTTTGTTGGCACTCAGTTCATTTATGCCATTTACTTTCCCCCTTAATTCAAGACATTACACTCAATATACTATAGCATATTGAGCAATTCAAATAGCTCATAGTATATAGTATATTGAGCAATTCAAATAGCTCATTGCCGCCCTAGATAAAGGAAAAAATGCTTTTGGAAGAATGGCTTAGTCTTTCCTTCATCACAGTGTCTTTTCCCTCTTCTTGCTTGCAGGGAGACCAGCTGATTCAAGAAAATCTGGCTCCACAGACTGCTGAACGTGTTGTTGCAGAAGAACGAGGATCGGAAGCATCCCATGGGCAGGAGAATTATATCAGTGTGAACTCTCTGAATAGGAGTCAGGGGGTCTACCCACTTCTTTCCAGATTAGACCTATTAAACACTCAAACTCCCAAGGCCATCCAGTTCAAATCTAGCAGGAACTTCTAGCTTATTCCTGAATACATGTGGCATTAATTACGCTTGCTTTTTCACTGATATTTAGACTAGTAAAGCATTTAATTATGTTTTCATCCTGCCTCTAGGAATATCTTTGCCCCTTTCTTTACAAAAAGGAGCTTTTGGGGTAGGGACCCCATTCATGTCAAAACTGAATGGGCGAGCGGTTCTTTTAACCTCTTTCTAACCTCTACTAGTCTTATTGTTGGGTGATTGATGCCAAAGGGACAAAGAATGAAGGCCATGACAGATTTATCTACAGTATTTGGCCATATATGACCAAATGAAATGAAAAAGGAAACATACCCTGGGCTTTAAAATTTGTATTCTATTGGTTTTAAACAGAGGTGGGTTCCTACCGGTTCGGACCAGTTCTATAGAATAGCTAGTAACTGCCACGCCCCCGAGCCAGTTCTCTCGACGGTGGCATAGGCGCTGCCATCTTGTTTTTTGCTTCTGCACATGCACAGAAGCCTTTTTTTAGTACTGCACATGCGCACGTGCAAAGCGCAATACGCCCGCACCCGCGCGGCATGTCCCTGAGCGAACCGGCAGTAACACAATCCGGAACCCACCCCTGGTTTTAAATCACCAACTGGACTCAAATTTTGCACTAGGTTTTAAAAGTTTCACAGTAATCCCTGTATTTGGTATTGTCAGAATTTGGAGAAGGAATTTTTCTGATCAGGTTTCACTTCTTGTAGGAAAACCAAGTCCATACTAGAAATTGTAATTAGCTGGTATATTGTTACACCAATAGTGCTAGGATTCAAATATTCAAGTGACAATTCTGAAACTTGGCTAAAGATCTGCATGATGATTAGCATATTTAAATGGTCTGATTTATACATAAGAAAATAATATACTATATATTATTTTCTGATAACGTAGTCAGTAGATTTTGACCATGGTAAAATGTCAACATTCCTAGAGTATAATAAATATAAGGATGGTAATGTATCATAGACACTAAAAATAAAAAAAAATGTCAGTCAGTAGGTAAGGATAATATGCACAACCATTAACAAAACATGTTGCCTTCTGAGGCTGAAGTTTCCTGCCAGATATTCAGATGGCAAAGTACATGCAGCTATTATTTCCACACGTGTACAGAGGATTGCAATCCACTGCCTTAGATGCATTCTTGACTATTAAATGCCTTCTCCTTATTTAGTTATCTTATAAATGTCCTGAAATAGAAGTGCAACTATTTTTTTAATGTCCAGGCAATGCATCAATCCATTATATGGTAGGCATTGTTAATCTTTAATCTGCCGTCTTTGGAAACTTTCAGAAGCAAATTAAGGCTAGACCAGGGGTGTCAAACTCAAGGCTCGTGGGCCACATCCAGCCCGCAGAGTGCTTAGATCTGGCCCGCAGGCCCACCCTGAAAACTGCGAAGGACTGGCCCACGGTGCCTCTGCCAGTGAAAACAGAGGTCAGGAGGGCCGCACGTGGCCCTCCTGCATTCCATTTTCGGCCACGATGACTCCTGCAGCCCTCTGCCAGTGAAAACGGAGCTTGGGAGGGCCGCACGTGGCCCTCCTGCATTCCATTTTTGGCCACGATGGCCTCCTGCAGCCCTCTGCCAGTGAAAACAGAGCTCAGGAGGGCCGCACATGGCCCTCCTGTGTTCCATTTTTGGCCACAACGGCCTCCTGCAGCCCTTTGCCAGTGAAAACGGAGCTCAGGAGGGCCGCTGGCAGAGGGATGCAGGAGCCCGTCGCAGCCAAAAATGGAGCCTTGATGAGTGATGCCAAGCTGGCCATGCCCACCCTGGCTCCCCAAGGTCAAACACAACTCTGATGCGGTCCTCAGTGAAATTGAGTTTGACATCCTTGGGCTAGACTAAGTTAGTACTTGGTTAACCTGGAATTCTAGTGTGTGGGCTAGACTAGGCAGTTGAAAAAGCACCCAAGAAAAAGCACTTTCACGCGTTGTATAGATTTGCCATTTGTCCTAACCCAGTGAAGCCCCATTTAGTCCTGCTTGGATAGATCCTTTGTCATTTATGTAAATTGATATGACAAACCCAAAGGCATTTAGTAAAGAAACTAGATTCAATAATGCCACATTATTCCATCTCTGCTATACCGTAGTTGTTCTTGTGTGATGCATCAAGACAATCTCCTCGAGCCAGTGAAGCAGCAATTCTGAAGAACCTTTTCCTGTGTAACTGTTGTTGGTTGGTACAATCATCTGCGTTTTTATTGTGACTTCTTGCATTAGTGCAGCAATATTGTGCTTCTACTGATAATGTATCATGCAACTTGAAAAAAATTGAAACGTTTTTCAGGGAAGAATGTTGTTTTGTACTTTTTGCCTCACACAAAGAAAGAAAGCTCAAAAGTTTAGGGAGCCTGTAGGTGTTATTAAAGGTCATTATCTTGGTGGGAGGATGAATGCACTATGGTTTTGCAGACAAACACTCGTCCCTCACTTCCATCTCCTTTCTTGTTCATAGATAGTGAGAGATAGCTACTGCAGAATAGGTTTACCGTACATACTGTACTTTTTGCTTTACTAAATAAATGAGCTAACAAAGATGCCAATCTAACAAATATCAGTCATTTTTCAGTATTATAGAAACATTAGCAAGCCACATGATCTGAATTAACAATTAGCAATGTGGTATCCTTGTGAAGTATGGATGAATTCTTGATTCTTTGACAAATTGGAAATACAGTACTTGCTATTAGAAGAAGGTACAACCGATATATACGTGACAGGAGTTGTACAGCCATGTTGACAATTTTATATATTTTGGCCAAAATACAGCCATAGTAAAAGGCCAGACTATGTAAATTAATGTTTTTGTTCCTGAATTGAATAATCTGCAGCAAAGTGAAAAAAGCAAATACTGCTAAGTTTCTATCAACGTTCTGAGGTATCCACAATCTCAGGAAACATTTTATTATGAGTTTTGGATGGCAGTTTCTGGAAACAAATTATATTTTCAAAGATGTGCGAAATAGTGCTGATGATGAGCTTTGATTACTCTGCAATCTATTGGGAGATAGATTATGCGAAGCATCATCTTCCTAGGAAAATCTAAAGTTATCTTCCTACCTAACAATTTTCTCCTTCAGATGCCAGAAGAGACAAGAAATCAATTATTGTGGACTTGATGCTAATTATTACAAAATAGGCAGTTCATAGAATAAATATTGGGATAGATATCAATTGTTGGGACAGAGCAAATTATGCTGACACACAAAAGTATGTTTTGTCCCAATAGTTGATATATAACCTGCCTCGTAACAAGGCCAGTGAGTGCAATAGTGATATTTTTTAGTTTTAATGCAGAACTAAAGGTCATAGTTCAGTCATGGCGAACCTATGGCACGTGTGCCATAGGCAGCACGCAGAGCCATATCTGAGGGCACGTGAGGCGTTGCCCTATGTCAGCTCCAGCGCTGATTTTCGGCCTTCTTTTTGGCCATTTTTGCTCTCCCCAGGCTTCAGGAAACGGGCCTACCGGAAGTCCAGAGGCTTCAGTGAGGCCTGTGCTCATGCGTGGGGGGGCAGAGTGGGGGGTTGTGTGCATGTGCGGGAGGGCAGCGCGGGGGTTGTGTGCATGCGTGGGGGGGAGGGCATTGCATTATGGGTGTAGGCACGCACGCACGCACGCACCCTTTTGGCACCCGAACCAAAAAAGGTTCGCCATCACTGTCATAGTTGGTGGCTGTGTTTTTATTCCATCCAAATGTTCCAAATAATAGAAAAAACATCAAATAAATGTTCTCAACAGAGTGGGGCATTAAAAGGTGGGAAACAGGAATTGGGGCTTATAAGCACCTACTATAAAAAAAAATTACTAGTACTCCTGCAATTTTATCACCAGTTTCTGCTAAAGCTTAAAAATCATGTGAGAAAAAAGTTTGTAACAGAAGATGAAACAAAAAAAAATCACTTTAACATCCAATCAACTAAATTTCAAGTGAGGGGGCATAAGCTGTGGGTTGAGGAATGGAAGAAAAGCAACATTACGAGGACATGTGCTACATTACAAGGGTCCCCAAAGCTATGCTGGTTGGAGAATTCTGGGAATCGAAGTCCACAAGTCTTAAAGTTGCCAAGTTTGAAGACCTCTGTGCTAGAAGAATAGTTATCAATGCATCTTAACTGTGGATTCTTAATGTTATAGGTTGCCCAGTCACACTGTTTAAGAAATAATAGATAAATAAATCTTCAAGCTGATTAAGAAGACATCGGGACAACTCTTTGGATATTTTAACTTTACCTACACTAAGCAATTACATTGGAAGAAATAGTCAAGGCAAATAAAGTACAGAAGGGAGTTTTTGAGTACAGGAGTTTTTGCTGGTCTGTGACCATAATAAAGATTGATTGTTTGATACAGAAGATGTTCTATTTAAATTGGGAAGAATTAAAATAAAGGCTATTATTGATAAAATTAAACACAATTTAGAATTTGGATCCAAAATACATTTACATTCTTAATTATGGTTGGCTGGTACAGAAATAAGTACATGGAGTGTTTGTTAAGGAGAATCCAGTGTAGGCTCCCCCAAAATTATTGTTAAATCTACAATTACACAATTATGGTTTTAACCTATTAAAATGTGTTACTTCCTCTCAAAATATCAAAATGATAGGCTTTACTAATTGAAATGACAACAATTCTTGTATGTTTAAAGTTGCAAGTTCCATTACACTACCTTCCATAACAGCTATTTAACTTTTAGAGAGGAGAAAATGGGTTTCCAGTTAAAAAAAAACCCATCCATTGTTTCCCACTTTTAAAAGCACAGTCAGCACTTGTCTTCATTTAGAGGACTCTCCAATTTTTTTAAACATTCTCTTATATAAGGGAAACTGCCATAAAGGTAATTATAAATACCTGTATTAAAAACCCAGATCAAGAAAAAAGCCGTAATTTTTACCCCGATGAGGCTTCTATAGACAAAGCTTGCCTATCAATGCTTATTCTAAGCTTTGCTTTCGGCTTTGTCTGCACAAGCCTGCAGAAGAATGCTGGTGTCCAGGGTTGCAGTAGAGGAGGGTGTGGCAGTCAATATGGAGCCTGGGTGACCTGGAAGGGCTGGAACTGAGGTCTCTTTGATGTAGAAACTGAGGGTTGGGCCTAAAGAAGAGCTTGGTGAGTCTGGAAGTTTGCAAGAAAAATATTACAAACACTGGATTTCTGTAAGACAAGAAAAACTGAGTTTATCATAAAAAATAGCTTGCTAGGTTGCCAAGAGACTTCTGTAGCAAATTGTAATGACACCAAAATTATAACCCTCATGCAGTGGTGAAATCCAATTTTTTTTACTACCGGTTCTTTTTTTTATAATTTATTTTTATTTTTTTCCACTCTGCACATAGTCATCAATACATATACCATAATATCTTGTCAAGTATTAACATACCATATTTTTCGGAGTATAAGACGCACCGAAGTATAAGACACACCTTAGTTTTGGGGCAGGAAGACAAGGAAAAAAGGCCTCTGCCTCCCAGCAATTTGCCAAACAGCAAACAGCACAGATGATATACACTGTTTGCTGTGTATTTCTGTGCATGTGTGCCTGACCCATAGAAATAGCAAAGAATTGGAGAAATGTACATTATGGCAGTATATTAATCCCAGAAAGTTTTCTTAAATGTAATCACACTAACTCCTCCCAATTATTTAAATAGATCTACTCCAAACATGACTAAGTCAGGGTTTAATTCAGCTGCCTTATTTTAATACTAATACTTAATACTAAAACAGGACATTTCAGATTATATTTTTACAGATCTTTAAAATTGATGTGGCTTTCTGGAAGGCTTTCTGCTATTTAAAAGAAGATACAATAGCACTGGGCCTCTGCAGAGCAAGAATTTATTTTAAAAAGCTTCTTCATTTTGTTAAGTTGTCTAGAACAATAATAAAGCAGTCTTTAAAAAATAAGTCTTATAATTTGAACACTCTACAAACATTTAACAAAATAACGTATTAACAGAATCTGCCTCTACCTAGGATAGAACTCACAACCTCCTGACTGTGAGGCAAGAGCTCTACCTCTAGGCTACAGTAGCTGTAGCTTACTTTCTTGCAATTTCAGCAGTGTAATATTGCCAGCAGTTTATCTCCCAGCATTTTGTCTCATTACAGCCACCATAGTTAGTTTCATTTTAACACGTGGCTTGTAAGCCTGTCAGCTGTAGATCGGGAGGCAAATAATCTCTTAGTGTGCTAATAAGACTTCTGTTTCTGTTCTGTTTGCTGCAAAGAGGTAAATTGTTGGCAGGCAGAGGCCAAAGGGTGGGGGTGGCTGGGTGGGGCTACATTCGGTGTATAAGACGCACCCAAATTTTCACCCTCTTTTTGAGGGTAAAAAGGTGCATCTTATACTCCGAAAAATACGGTAAGTCATATATAGATTTCTTTAATTGTTTAAAATCATTTTACCCAGGTTAACTTCCTGTTTCCTCCATTCCGATCTTTTCACTGTGGCCGCCCCAGCTAATGGCGACATGAGTCGCCTTTCACAGCTGCTGGTCGGGAGGCTGCTGCCGGCTCTCTATGGGGTTTGCGACTCCCCCTGAGCCACGGACCATGCCGCCCTTCTTCACCGTCCCTCCAGGATGGCTCCGACCCAATTACAGGTCCCCAAGCAGCTGGAATTTGGAGTGTCCTTTGGAGCCTCCATACTGGCACGACATTGGCTACACCTCCCCATTTGTTTACTAGATTCTGTAGGCGTGGCTTTGTGGCATGGCTTTGTGAGCGTGGCAGGGGAAGGATACTGCAAAATCTCCATTCCCACCCTACTCCAGGGGAAGGATACTGCAAAATCCCCATTCCCTCCCCACTCCTGGGGGAAGGATATTGTAAAATCTCCATTCCCACCCCACTCTGGGGCCAGCCAAAGGTGGTATTTGCCGGTTCTCTGAACTACTCAAAATTTCCAATACCGGTTCTCCAGAACCTTTCAGAACCTGCTGGATTTCACCCCTGCCCATGCAATGATGTCATTGTACCCATTTCACTTTTATGGAGCGGTATGGTACATTAGCACATTTGGATGGTAATGCTGTTATATTCATTTCATCATTTCCCTCTTGCTTTCAATTGCAATTGATAGGTAATCCTCAGAGAAATTGCTCAGCCACTTTCCTGAAAAGCCAACAAGGCTTCTGAGAAATACCAGAGTTGAAGTAAAAGTTAGAACACTGAGCTAAAAACAGGGGGACTTGGGTTTTAGGCCACCTCAGCCATAGAAGCTCCATGGGGGATTTTGGGTCATTCCTTCCTTCTTGATCCAACTTAATTCAAGGGGTGGGGGTGGGGAGGACAAAACGGAAGACTGTGTGCCTAAATGATCAGCAGGATAAATAAAATGTCATTTAAAAAAAGGAATATACTCTCATATATTCAATTGTCATGATCTATTAATTACGTGTTGGAAGAAATCTCCATCTGGTTCAGTTCCAAGCTGGAAGAAAGAGACTGGAAACATGGAGGCTGATTGGAAAGATGGTTTATTGACGAAGCAGAACCACATGTGATTCTGGGCAGCTGACAAAATGGAGTTGAGAGTGGGTGGGTTTTATATCTTCTTTGGCCTTTGTATTTGAGCTTCCTGTTCCTGTGCAAGAACATGTCCTTTAATATTCTATTGCCTATTGTCAGATTCCTATGGGGGTCATGTAGAGGTCATAGCTGGCTCTATAGGCAAAAGAGGAAATGCAAATCCTAGGTGCTTGTCTAAGCTAATTTTGTCAACCTTTTGTTTGTTGCTCATCTGAGTTTCTGTCCCAGTCTTTCTGAATGGATTACCAAATCTACATTTCTAAAAGCTGGCCTCCTCAGTTTCTGCTTGGGGCAGGGAAACTGGGGCTGGATTCTGCCTCCCTTAAGATCTTTTTATTTCTCCTTTAGAGAAAATATTTTATCCTGCCTTTTTTAATATTTTCCAAAATATTTCATTCTTCTAGGAGGAGGGGCACACACATGGTTGGGTGTGCCAGGGTTAGCTTTGGTTTTTGCCTCTCCAGAATATACTACCGTACTAATGTGCTTGCTTTTATATTTCTTGTCTGAAGTTCTAAAAACCATACAAGCATACGCAGATCCATTCTTGTCAGGTTTATATGCCATTTCCTATCATAAACCTGACACTACACCACGTACGCTTTAATCCAGTAACAAGTAGAACCATGTTTCTCAACTCCCAGAATTCTCCAGGCAGCATGTTGGCTTAGGAATTTTGAGAGTTGGAGCACACATCTTAAAAGTGGCCAACCTTCCAAAACACAGAATTAGAATACGGTATAAAATATACTCCCAAATAAGCAAGAGGTGATAGATAGAGCAATACTATATAGTTCTGGACAATTATGGCCAGATCTCAATTAACTGCAGCTGTGACTGCGACTTTTCTCCTTGGGGTCCAGGCAATTCTCCCCCTTAGGGTATCAACCTCGCACCTTCTCCGGCCCTGAGGGGAGCAAGGCCGAAGGCGGCTTCGGGGCCGGATTCCGCCTTGGCGATGCTTTCCCTGCTTCCAAAGCGGCCCAAAGGCACCGATGCGTCCGGGCTTTGGCAGCGCGCATCTGACCCGCCTTTCCTTTCGCGGCCAGGGATTTACCCGCTGCGCCGTAGGACTCCCGCGGAGGCGCCGTACCAGCGCCGGCGAAAGTCCCGACGGCTGCGCCCCGGAAGAGGAGTCCGAGGGACCTGCCCCTCGGCTCGGGCGGCGCAAGTCAACGGGAAGCTCCGGGCCGAGAGCGCAGCCTCCGAGAAAGCGAGGGCCGCGCCGAGCGGAATGCCGGGCGCCTGAGCTAGCCAAGGGCGCGCAGTACCCCGGAGACGTCAGGCGCGCTCGGGAGCTGCTACCGTCGCCCTCCTTGCTCTCCGTTCCCGGGAAGGCCGCCATGGCCGCGGCCGCCGCCTCGCTGGAAGACAGCCTGGAGGCCCGCCGCCCAGCCTCCAAACGTAAGCGCCTTCCCGGACTGCCTCTTCGGCGCGCCCTTTGGCCCAGCGGCCGGAGAGCTTTTTCGCAGCCCGCCTCTGCGGAGGAGCCAGAGCCTCCACACCCCTCCTTCCACCCAAGCCAGGAATTGCAGGCGTCTCTTCCCCCGCAGGAAACGCCGGCTAGGCCCCAGCAACGCCAACCCCCAAGTTTTCTTGAGCCTTTCCCCAGGTTCCTCTATCCCCGGGACCCATGCCCGGCGGGCAGCCTGTCTCATCTTCGCATCCCGTGAAGTTGATTTTTCGCCCCTCCAGCCCACCCCTTTGGCTTCCTTGGCTGTGTGTGTGTGTGTGTGCGATTTCCCCCCCCTCCAGAGCCAACTGATGCAAATAGTGCAAATTCTAAGGCGATTGCTGTCTGTCATGGGTGGGAACTGCTTCCATCTAGTGGTTGTGTAAACCCTTCCTGGGCATCCTCCACTATCTCCACCAGGATACTCAGCTGAGGAGCTAGAAAGCTTGGCGCTCTCAAAGCTGTTGGAGCCACCAGCTTCTTATCCATTGGTACAGGCTCCAAGTGATAAGTTAGAACTGCAGAAAAAAGAATTGCAAACAGCCTGCCTACTGTATATTGTGTGGGTCAGAAGAAGGGCTGAGTAAATATCTACAGACTCCTCACATCCTTGACCAACTCCTCCCTCAAGAAGCATTGCATATGGCATTGCATGTCAAAACATCTAGAGCCAGGGGTCGGCAACCTTAAACACTCAAAGAGCCATTTGGACCCATTTCCCAAAGAAAAGAAAACACCGGGAGCCACAAACCCTTCCCGTGCCTGACTATTTCCTGAGTGGCCACAAAACTAGCATATGTAGTTGAATTAAACATTCTGTTTTCTTCTGAAACTTTTCTTTTCTTGGATTTATCCATGGTTGGCCTACCGGGAGTCAAAAAGCTCAATAAATCGCGTGCCGGCAGGTGTTGCACATTGGCAGTTGTGACGTATATTTTGATTGACAGCCACAGCAGAGGGATGAAAGAGCCACATGTGGCTCCAGAGCCGTGGGTTGCTGATCCCTGATCTAGACACAGGGAGTTTTATCTCATGCTATCACTCTGCTGAACACTTAATCCTTACAGTATTGTTTTATGTCTAAGTATATTTACCCATGTTGTATGGCTTAGTATTATTATCCTTTTCATCACCTCTACTACCCACTTTTATTTGGAGTAGGATTATTATTCTGTTGCTTTGCATTTACATTGAGAACTTCTGCACCAGAGAAAATTCCTTGTGTGTCTAATCACACTTGGCCAAGTAAAATATTCTATTCTATTCTAGAAGCTGCAGGTTAGCCCTGGTTCCAGGAGAGGAAAACAGCTAGTGTGACCTAGTGGTTGAATGTGGATTAGGACCAGAGAAACCCCATAGTTTTGCTTATCATGATTTAGCACATCTAATCAGGTCACTTGATAGGCAAGGTGAGCCAAGGCTATAGATGCAAAAATGGGATTGACAGTGGATATAACAAATGTTTTGCTGGTGTATTTTTCAGCTGGTTCAGGGATGGGTAAGGAGCACTTCATCTAACATTCATAGCAATTTAGTAAAGCAAGTTGCTCATGAGCTAGGATTAAGGATGTCTTCAATGGTGGTTTTTTTTTCTATTTTATGGAGACGATTCTCCAATATTGTTAGATAATTAGTGATCCACCTCTGTGTGTGTAGTGTGGCCTTTGATGCCAGAAAGCTCTTGGAGGCTGGCAGGAGGAATGATATGAGCAAGCATCTGATGCATGGCCCATCTTAAGTTGTCTGTCTGTCCTTGAAGTTTTTGTTCTCCAGATTCTTTTGCTGGTTGGCAGGTTTCACCTTCCCAGGCCCTGATTGCTGGGTAGCAGAAGTTTCAGAGCATCCATCTGTGTTTAAAAAAAGTTGTTTTCTTCTGTTGAGTTGGGAATCTTTTTATGCAGCACTGGTGCAAAGTCACTGAACACCACCAATACCAAGAGATTACTGATAGGTTTTAAGCACTTAAGTCAGCCCTTACACACCAGTGGAACCTTTCTTGCAGTTAGCCAAATGACAATAGGCATGAGAAGTCTCCTCTGAGATAATCTTCAGTGGAATTGAAGATGGGAGCTTCAAACTTTTCTTCTGTAGGTCTTTTGAGAAGCCAGCTGGATTACTGGGTATTCATAGCATCGTTCAGATTTATTTATCAGATTTCTATAGTCACCCATCTTAGTAATGTGATTTTGAGTAATATACAATAAAACAATCAAATCTTAACAATTAAACAGTTAACATTAAATATAAATAAGGTCCCAGGAGAATGCACCAAAACCTCATACAAATACGAGCACTTAATGGGGTCCCCATTATCATGAAATCCCCAAGCCTGCTGAAATAAACCATGTCTTAAAAGAGATTTTGAAAAAGGACAAAAAGGTTGCAGCTAACACCTTGTGGGGGGGGGGGGATGATCCCAAAAGGCAGGAGTTCCATCACATAAAATAGAAGTCTTTAGCCAACAGGGCCTGTAACATTGCCTCTCCTGCTGGACCGTTGAAAAAAATGTCAATAAATTGAATCAGATTATGCTCCCAGTAAAAATGCCATAGCTTGTGAGAGAAGATGTTATGTTGATACAAGCCATGTTTGACCATAATTAAATGGATAGAGCAGGGCTCCCCAAACTTGGCAACTTTAAGACTTGTGGACTTCAACTCCCAGAATTCTCCAGCCAGCTATGCTGGCTGGAGAATTCTAGGAGTTGAAGTCCACAAGTCTTAAAGTTGCCAAGTTTGAAGATCTCTGGGATAGAGGCTCTCAGTCATTTTACATTGCTTGTCTCTTCAGGAAGTTTGTTTATTTAGTGTATGGCTCTTCAGGAAATGAATTACGGTTTTTATATTTCTTTACCCCAATATTTATTCGTTAGATTGTTCTCAGCGCCTTATATGAGCCTCTGAGACTTTATCCTTCCAATTATTTCCAAAATTAATAACCACTCTTGCGCAGAAGAGTTCCACTTAAAGAACATGATTTTGAGACTGCTGCTAACCAATCATCTTTTTGACCCAATCATATGTTGGCTGATGATGATTTTTATGTCACAAAATGCTTTATAAAATTTGCCAAATTTCAATTCCACGGGAATCATGGGTCCTAGACTTTGGTTACATTCTATCAGTTACCCCATTTGAGGTACTGACGAAATAGAAAAATAAGTCTTAGAGGTGATGAAATCTTTTCTCTTTGGAGCTGACCCCTAACAAATGAAACTCGAGTATAAAGTCTAAAAATAACAAGATATTTATTTTGGTATAAAAGAATATAAAAACAATAAATCTTAATAACTACATCTTGACAATCTAAAACATACGCCCTCCCCCTGAGAGAGCTAGCAGCAGAAGAGAGAATGGAGGATAGAATGGAATGTGCATATGCGCAGTTCACTCTTCACGTGACTGCTTTACTTTGCTATAAATCTCTGGGTCATAAAGTCTGACATATGAGTACAGCTGATAATCAAAATATACATCGTGACAGGTACCTTGGTTTAAAAACTGTTGCCTTACATCACACTGTTTCACCCAGTTAAAGGTAGCACATAAACAGGAGAATTTTAGTATAGGTGGTCCTTGATTTACAATTTGTCATTTAGCAACCATTTAGTATTAAAATGGACCCCCCTCAAAAAAAGATATTTATGACCCCTATGGTCATATAACTACATTTATGGCCATCTGCAGCATCATGTGACCACAATTTATGATGTTTTTGCTGAAAACTAGCATTTACTTCCAGTTTTCGGCAAAAACACCCCAGCGTGAACAATTGGTTCACTTAACAATCACAAGCTTCACTTTATGACTGCTGAAGAAAAGGTCATAAATTGGATCAGCCATGTGAGACCCGCTTTACGACTGTCATGACTTATGATTGTAATGGGCAAGCTCCATTATGGTGGTAATTTGAGTAAATAAATAAGGGAGCTGTTAATTTGCTGAATCAGGATTGCTGAAAGGATGAGAAATTCTCCCCAATGAAGGGGGAAGAGTTGTTGAGGGCAAGCATGTCTTATCCTCTACAGTAGCGGTCTCCAACCTTGGCAACTTTAAGACTTGTGGACTTCAACTCCCAGAATTCTGGGAGTTGAAGTCCATAAGTCTTAAAGTTGCTAAGGTTGGAGACCCCTGCTCTACAGCACACCCAGAAGGTTCTGTTAAGATATTCATGAACTGGGAGAGCCATGTTAACAAGGTTAGCCAGTGAATAGGCATAGCAACTAAGTCAGCCAATGGGAGCTAACCACTTCTGAGTCTGTGCAGAGAATCGAAACTGGAAGCTTTAGCTTAAGGCTGGGTGTGGCTTCAGTCTCCACTCTGCTCTCTTGTCCCCTCTGAACTCGAAGCTTGAAAAGTATTATTTACTTGAAATAATAATAGTAATGCAATTATGAGAAATGTTTTTAATAGGACCTTAAGAGCTGAAAAAAATTTTTTCGTTCTGAAAGATTTTGCTTTATAGTTTTTGTCAGCTTGTTCTGGTAATCTTCATTTGTGTTGTGTTGGGGGGAAAAAGCCTTATAAATAAAAACATTGACAATGGGATGCTTTCTTCAAGAGCTTCACTGGTGTCTTCCTCTTTTCTGCACCCAGTGAAATTTAGTCCTGCATTTTCTAATTTTAGATCTACAATTTATTTTGTCTGTTGCAGCATTCTTACTCTCGTGCTCTGATTTTTGCCAGTAAAATGTTTTGTAGTATTATAATCAGGGTGGATTTGATTTAAATCGTGTAAAAAGACTTGATTTAAATCAACTCTATTTAAATCATAATTTTTAAAGAGCAACTGTCATCTCTGTCCTGCAGCAGCTCCTCCTCTGACCCGCTGTTGACTCACCGAGAGTCCCATTCACTTTAATGGGAGGGCTGATGATGCGGCAGTGACACAACAAGGTGAGGGACGTGGCAGTCAGCAGGTGAGTGGATGCCTGCTAACAGGCGCTGCCATGATGGATCTGAAATGACAGGTGCTCTTTAATATTATACAAATATTATATTATAAATATAAATATTATATTTATAAGCTGCTTAGAAGGTTTCACTTTCATTTTTACTGCTTGCCCTTCCTCCTCACACTTAGAGCCTGGTGGTACAGAAGCATTTCTCTTCAAACAATCATACAGTTTGTAGTGTACATAGATTTGCAAAACAATGGGATAAAGGAATATTCCTGAACTTTGTTTTGTGATTTATCTCATGGTTACTGTGAAATTGTGTGAATGCATCAATGCAGTTGCATGTTATCTCAGCTTGCAGAGCCTGGATTCATTGAATGAGTTTACCAAAAATGTAAATATTGCAGAATATACAGCCTCATGCTACGTAACTAAGCTCCATTTCATGCTGAGTAAACTAAATTATTAATGTATCTTAAATAGAAAACTATCTTTAAATAGATTTTTATTCCAAAAGCATTTTTATTAAAATAAATTTGATAAAAATAAAATCAATTTAAATTTTTAAAAAATCCGATTTCAATTTTTAAAAATCTTTTACGGTATTTTTTTTTAAATCATAGATTTTTATCCACCCTGGTTTTAATGTATTATTTTAAGTTTAAGAACATTTTTGTTAGGGAGCAAATATGGTAAATGAAATAAGATCTTTCTTTCAAGTATTGGTAACAGTAAGATGAAGGCTCTTACATTACATATACAATTAAGAGTTCTAATTCTCATTACTTTCTGATGCTGAAAACACTAAGGTTGTTTGTACTGCTAAAATATAAATCTTGTCTTTTATACTTCTGAATAGAAGAACCTGTTGTGGAAACTGCAGAAGAAGCCACAGAGCCAGCAGAAGCTGATATTAATGAACTTTGTACAGAAATGTTCAATAAAATGGCAATCTACCTAACAGGTGAACTGACTGGTGAGTTAATATTAAATTTAAATTTAACATCCAGTGTGATTCTTTGCAAATTTTCCTGAAATCCTTAATAGGTGTCAAAAAATACTGAGAGACATACTTTTTTGAGTATTTGAAGGGAATTTCAAATGGAATCAGAACATGACTGATCGATTACGTGGTCTGGTCGACCAACCCACTTTTTCCCAAAGCATCCCAAAAAAGTGTGATGTTTGCTGATAGTTTAGCCCCACTGACTTTTGGCAGGCTTCTAATTGTGGCCCAGTCTAGACAGGAAACTGTCCATTTGTCAACTTAATCCTTTCCTCTCTTAAGAAAAACTTTCTTCTGAGTGTTTCTGATGAAAGTAAAAGCCAGAAGCAATATTGATGATTTTAGGATTCATATTCCATTAATCAGCCTGAGAGAGACTGAGAGAGTGACATATTATGAACATCATTGAAACTAAAACTGTGGTTACATTTTATAAAAGGGAAGTTTCACTTGCTTGGTTTGGTTTTTGATTCAGTCTGATATGTGAAATCAGCCACGGTGATTTGAGTTTAGCATTTTGTGAAGCCAGCCATTTGTTGCTTATTCAATAAATAAAGACACCTAAAGTAGCCCCATCGCGAGATAGATGGCAAATGAATTTAACAAATCAATACCGGTAATAAATAAATCATAGTTAAAACAAGCTCTGGCATAATGCAGTGTGTGAACCCACCTCCTACTCTTCTATTTTTTAGCAACTAGCGAAGATTACAAACTCCTGGAAAACATGAACAAACTAACTAGTTTGAAGTATCTGGAAATGAAAGACATTGCTATAAACATAAGTCGGAATTTGAAAGACTTAAATCAGAAATGTAAGTAGAAACAAACTTTAATTGTGTTCAAACATAGGGCGTTTTCATGCTTCCTTGCGTTTTGGAGGTATGTTAAAACACATCCAAGAAAGAACTGAATATGAAAAATGTGCAAGAAAGAAAAAGTACTTCTTTAGCCAGCCTTTCCCACATGGATGTGTTAATCTACAATCAGGCAATTGATCGGTTTCTAAATACAACATGCCCAAAGAAAGCCTGAGGAAGGTTCCAGAAAATCCAATAGCATAAGAGGCAACACATATTTTAAAATAAAATAATAGAGAACACTGATCTGTTTCTTAAGATCCAATATTCATAGTGGTGTGTATTACAAGAGCCGAGGTGGCGCAGTGGTTAGAGTGGGGTACTGCAGGCCACTATGATCCGTAAGTCAGCGGTTCAAATCTCACTGGCTCAAGGTTGACTCAGCCTTCCATCCTTCCGAGGTAGGTAAAATGAGGACCCAGATTGTTGGGGGCAATGTAAATATACATTGCTTACTGGTGTAAACCACTTAGAGAGTGCTTGCACTGTGAGGCGGTATATGTCACTAATAAATAAATAAATACTCATAGGAAAAGAGGCATAGCTTGGCATGCATGCAGCTTTTTTAATCTCCAGTGCTCAGGATAAGATGGCAGACCACGGTGAGATCCAGCAAACCATTGTCCATTAAGATTGGGCAGTGGTTTGATCCAGTAGAACAGGGGTGTCAAACTTGATTTCATTGGAGGCCGCATCAGGTTGTGTTTGACCTGTGGGGTGTGGCCAGGTTGGGTGTGGCCAGCTTGTCGTCACTCATCAAGGCTCCGTTTTTGGCCGCAACGGCCTCCTGTAGCCCTCTGCCAGCGAAAACGGAGCTGTTTTCGCTGGCAGAGGCACCGCGGGCCGGGCCGTCATTGTTTCCAGGGCGGCCTGCGGGCCTTGAGTTTGACACCCCTGCAGTAGAAGGCACCTTCCTGTCAAGTAGCAGGTTTTTTTTTTAATCCTCAGTAAGTTCTTACTTTTTTCTCTCCTTTCCATTTTCCCCAAGATGCTGCACTTCAGCCATACCTGGAACAAATCAATCAGATTGAAGAGCAAGTTGCAGCTTTGGAACAGGCTGCCTACAAGCTGGATGCATATTCCAAGAAACTCGGTAGCTATTCCAAGAAACTCCAATTATTACTAGAACAGCGGTGGTAAAGTTTTGATTTTATCCTTTTGCCAAGCAAAGCCCGGGAATGTAATTTTTATAAATACCCTATATGACTAAAATGCTCATTCCTGTAATCAAAACAGTGTATTCATAGGGCAAAACATTTTGAACTTATAATGAGATAACTTAAAGAATGTGCCCAAAATGCCCATGGAAGTAAAATTTGGCAAGTTTTTGTGAAACATTTTATGACATAACATTAATCATAAGGCATTTATGATAATACAAAGTGTCATATATAATTTTCTGTGATAATGTTTGACTGTGTTACACAGGTCATCATGGGCTATTTTCAAGGCAGATACATCTCTCAATATATATCTGAATTTTTAAGACCTTTTCAAGTACCGTATTTTTTGGTCTATAAGACACTCCGGACGCACCTAGCTTTTGGGGAGGAAAATAAGGAAACCCCCCCCCGCCTCTGCCTCCCAGATCCATCTGTATTCATCTGGCTTGTGTCCTAACAGCAAACAGCCTGGTCAGCTTCAGCACATTATCGCAGCCTGATTTAGCATGAGCAGCTGATTGCCAGTTGGATTTGCCTCCCGGAATACCGCTGATCAGCTGTTCCAGGCTGTGGGGATCGCCGCCGCCTATCGCCGCCTCTGTGCGCCTCATTTTTGGCCTCCACATGCCCCGTTTTCAGCCCGTTCTAGACAGCTGGGAACCCCGCCGCCTATCGAAGGCCGAAAATGGAGCATGCGGACGCAGAAAATGGGATGCGCAGAGGCCGAAAATGGTCAGGGATTCAGCAACATTCGCTCTATAAGACACACAGACATTTCCACCCACTTTGTGGGGGGGAGTGCGTCTTATAGACGGTACATTAAAAGCTCTACCATTATTGAAGCATTGAGGAATCTGGTAAGGAAATACCTCTGATATTTCTAGTATATCTATTTAATACTACCCTTGTTTCCCCGAAAAGAAGACCCTGTCTTATATTTTTTTGAACCCTGAAATAAGCGCTTGGCCTTATTGCCATGCACTCAAAAGCCCGATTGGGCTTATTATCAGGGGATGTCTTATTTTGGGGAAAACGGGATAGTAGGTTTTATCTTATGATGCCAACATCCACACCTCTCATACTGCAGAGAATGAGAATTGGCGATGCCTGACTAAGAAAAACATTGGACATCTGATTCAGCATTCCATAAACTTATCCATGGAGAATAACTGAATTTTAGTGCATTTTTTTCCTTCTTGTTATGGATTACTACACAGATCAAAAGGCTGTTTGACTGATTTCCTCTGTTTGGAAACTAATTCTCATCTATTCATTTATGACCGGAAGCATTGCATATTTCACTAAACTACGATTAATGGTTTATTGATCTATGATATTTTTTGGTTCAATTCACATGAATTGCTGAGACTTACAATGGGATTTAATACAAAGCTGCACACCTTTTTTTGATTTGGATGGTGACCATGCCATCTGGTCACTTGTGTCCACTACTGATTTGAAGTATTGGAAGACAAAGGAATATGAATTTGGGCAAACTCCAGGAGATAGCGGAGGACAAGGTAGCAAAGAACAGCAGAGTCAGACATGACTTGAATGAACAAGAAGAAGAAAAATAATGCTTTTTATTCTTATTAGTCTCCCCTGAAATAAATTCAATGCAAAAATCAATATACAATAGCTGAGAAACATAGCTTTGTACCGAGTATCTGGCACAACAGACTAAAAGCCCCAAGTTGCAATCTCATAACTATTATTAGGATAATACATTGTGATACTCTTGATCATACCAAATGCTTTTTTTCCTTAAAAGAAGGGTATAAATGAAGAGTTTAGGCAAAGGCCAATTAAAGCAAAATCTGGACAATTGCTAACATCCTATTATATAGATAAGATTTTTATCATGATTTGATCCAATCAATACACAATTTGCTTTTCTCCTTTATATTATTATATTTATATTATTTTCATACATACATTTTATAGTATTTCAAGTTCCCGATTAATCAGTTCAGCTCGTATATATTTTTAAGTTTGTATTGTCATCTCTCCCAGTTTCTCTTCCCTTCTCAATTATTAGTTATAATGACAGGATATGGCTGTAGTTCCACTCTTAACCAAGGGCATCCAGATAGTTGCAGCTGCTACTTTAGACTATTTTTTACACCTGCCTTCCATGGAAACTTCTGCTTTTAATGTAACTCTGAAAAGTAACTGTCAATGCTTATGCATAGGAGGAAGGAAGTTTTCGGCATATTCCAAAACTCAGAAGTTAAGTTTCAGAAGGAGTTTTAAACAGACAACAAATAGCATATTAAAGCACATGGCAGCTGATCCTCTCACACGCTCCCTCTGTCTCAAGAAATTTAATTTTACAGCAAAGAATAGGGACATTTTAGATAACCAAGGAAATTTTGGATACATTCCTTCAAAAGCAGTATTGGTGGTCCTTGACTTATGACCGTAACTGAGCTCAGAATTAGAGTCCTAAGTAATGTTGGACATCAAGCAGGTCACGTGATCATGCCCAATTTTACAATCTTTTTGTGATCTTTAAGCAAATTCCATGGTCATTAAGCAAATCCATTGTCCGTAATGGGTGGTTTTTGCAGGAAACCAATGTTTCCGGCAAAAAAAGCCCTAAATCACAAGCCATTGTCACTGCAGGATACTGCAAATAGCCATAAATGCAGCCAACTGCCAAGCACCCAAAATGTAATCATGTGATGGGGGCCATTAGAACTTTAGGTCGCAAGTGGCCCTGGGAAGGTCTGTCATAACTTTGAATAGTTGCTAAGCAACCTGTCATAAGTCAAGGACTTCATGTAACTTTTAAGAAATGAAGTCAATTTTAAGAATAAGTTTGTAATTTGACGTAAGTTGCTTTGCATGTACACTGAGAGCTTCTGCACTGGAGACAAATTCCTTGTGTGTCTAATCATACTTGGCCAAATAAAGTATTATCTTATATAATATAATATAGCTGGCTGGAGAATTCTGGGAGTTGAAGTCCACAAGTCTTAAAGTTGCCAAGTTTGGGGACCCCTGTTCTTAAACATGATTGACTGTGCTACTAGATTTACAACTAAAATGCAAACGAAATGTTTATATTAAGACTGTTTTTTTTTGTCCTTTACAGAAGCAAAGTACAAAAAATTGGAAAAGCGATGAAAGAAGGGCCTTAATCTTCTTCTAGAATACATGACTTTTTTCCAGGAAGCTAAATCCAAGATTTCTGCTACTGAACTTCTGAAACAGAATTTATGCCTCAGCAATGCATTTGGACTAAAATAATCTAAGAACATTCAAAAGCAGGAGAGGCTATACAAGTCTATGAATTAACTACTTTTGTCATTGTAGAATCTATTCCCTTTTTACTTTGATATTCATTTACTGAGAACATAGAAGTCACTCTTAACTGCTTAAATTCTACCAGTGTTGTTTTTATAAGTTTATGTTATGAAGCAAGAAATTGGTCACTTCTGCACTCTATAAATCCTTTCACTTGTAAATCAAAATTTGTTGTCTCCTGATTGCCACTAAAATACCATGGCTTTGATAAAAACTTATTTCCTGGCCTTGTTTTATATTTTTAGTTTTGATGAATAAATCCAGGAAAGAGGTCTGACTTCATTCAGAAAGAGTTTGAATCACATGAGCCTTAACTATTAGCCCTAATTTAGCATGAGAGTATAGAACAGGGGTGGCCAAACTATGATTCTTTGAGGACCTGTGGACTTCAACTCCCAGAATGCCTGAGCTAGCCATGCATGCATGGCTGGCTCAGGAATTCTGGGAGTTGAAGTCCACAGATCCTCAAAGAGCCATAGTTTGGCCACCTCTGGTATAGAAGAACTCTGATATGGTATCAGCACTTATCTGCATAGATTGAAGACAAATGTAAAAATTCCATATAATTATAAACAGTTTATTGATTTCAGTAGGACAGATACTAGAATGTCAGCTGCTATTAAAAAAAACCTAACTCAGAAATGTAAAGATACTCCCCAAAATGAAAGTGGTTGAAAATGAAAACACTGTGTCTTCATGTACACAAGTGTCTTATCATTTCCACTATTACAATTTTAGCTGCTTTAGCAGTTAAAACTTTCAAAGTGAATGTTGCTGGTTCCTATGAACATGGAAGAAATGTTAAATGCTTGTATGGTTCAATAGCTAATATTAGCATGCTAGCTACCATGTTGAGCTTACAACTTCAATATTTTCGATAATAATTTTTTTTCCTGTGAAGTAATCAGCCATGTTGTCCACTCTAGTTTCAAAGGAAGTATCTTCGCAACAGTTGTAATGCATGGGGAGCACTACAGTAATTTGTAAATAGCCACATGCTAAATATATTCAGCACCAGAGCCTGCTCTAAGAGAGGAAGAAGCCATTTCAGGAGGGAAGAGAACCCCAAAAAATGGCAACCAGGCTTCTTGCCACACTTGCATAAACCATAAAAGAGCAGGTCTAGGAATTATTTCCAGGATACTGCCAAAGTTTCCTGGCCCCCATTAAAATTCTTAACGTAGTTACGGGTGTCATAATTCCAGGTGATGATCACAATACGTGCCTCCCCACCTACCATACCGGTAGCATTAAGGCAGCAAGAAGACAGTTTTTGCCTGTCTTCGGGCTGGACCGGGCATTGGATTCAGAGGTTAATCCGAATTAAAATAGAATGGAATTCTTTATTGGGCAAGTGTGATTGGACACACAAGGAATTTGTCTTTGGTGCTTATGCTCTCAGTGTACATGAAAGAAAAATAAAATACATCAAGAATCATAAGATACAATACTTAGTGACAGTCATAAGTGATAGTCATAAATCTCACTAGGAAAACAATATAAATGGTAAAGATACAAGCAACAGGGTTAGAGTCATAAGCGGGAAAAGATAGGTACTAGGAAGGAAGAGAAGAATAATAGTAATACAGTCTTAGTAAATAATTTGACAGTGTTGTGGGAATTAGTTGTTTAGCAGAGTGATGGCATGCGGGGGGAAAACTGTCCTTGTGCCTAGTTGGAGGGCGAAGAAAGGAGAACGCCTGATTGCTAAGGAGATGACCGCAGGAGCGCAGGAAGGACGGATGCCTCCGGGCGGAAGGCCGCTGTTCTCCAAAGATCAGGAGCGGAGCCCTTAAAGGCCTGGAGAATTCCTTTTCAGCAAACAACCGGATTACCTGCTGAGCTCCTCCGCGGAGCCCCCTTCGGCGCCAATCTGACGCCTGGTCCTCCGCCCTCCCCCGCCACTGAAGGAGGAGGCGGCCTGGTGGGATCCGGCTGCGGAACCCCAAAACCCGAGGGGCTTGCCGAAGCGCGCCCCCCCCCCCGATTTTTCCAACTCGCCCTCCCGCAGTCCGGATCCTCCTTCCGGGCTCCTGGGGGCGGCGGCAGCGGCTTTCGCGCGAGGCAAGGGCGGCATCTCGCAAGAGCGAAAAGCGCGCGAGTTTCCTTTGGGCGGAACTGGGCGGTCGCTCCTCGTGCGCCGCCGGGTCTGAGTCGGGAGCCGCGGAGGGTGCAAAGGCGCGTGGACAGCCATGCCGACCGAGACCAGCACCAGCAGCGGCACCAGCAGCGGCGGCCCAAGTGCAGGTAACGGGGAGCAACTTCGCCCCTCTTTGCTGCGCGCCTTGCGCCGAGACAGAGGAGCGCTGGGCGGGCGGGCGAGCAAAGCCCCGCCGGTCCCTCCTTGCCCACCTTTGTTTGTTTTCCTTGCAGAGTCTCCGATGGCCGAGCCGGCCGAAGCCGGAGCGGAGGATGCAGCGCCGGTGATCACCACAGCCATGCAGCAGGAGGAGGAGCGCTTGGAGGCGGAGGGCACGGAGAAGGAGCGGCAGAGGATGGAGAAGGTGCGAGCCCTGAGCTGGAGGCCCGCCGTGCCCACCTCACCCCCACCCCGGGCGGCCGGGTGCTAAAGCCAGAGGAAGGCGGGCTCGGCTGGGTGTTGAGGCCGGGCTACGCGGGAGGAGGGCGACCCGCGCTGCGGGGCGCGTCGCCTTGTTTGAAAGCCGCCTCCCGGAGCCTCAGGGTCAGCGCCCCGGAGAGACGGTGGTCCTAGTTCCCATTCCAATGCCGGGGGACCGCCAGGGAATTGGTTTCGCCCTCGAAGTGCGCCTACTTACAGGAACTTTTTCTAACATTAAATCGGAATCTAGCTTTCTAACTTGCCCTCTAGAACGAGAGGAGGGAGCAAGTCTTGAGTTTCTCTTCATGAAGTGTTTCCATATTCCCTTTACATTGTTTTCCCTCAAGGATAGACAAGCACGTTTCCTTCTTAAACTCGGGACAGGCTTGCAACACGCAAGGTGGAATCTCCGCATCCTGTAAAAGCTCTTTATTTTTAGATTTTTTTCACTAAAATTTTATGCAGACTTTATTTTTAGTCCAGTTTTTTTTGTACACAATACAGAGATCCATTTTTTTAAAAAAGGTTTATTTGTAAAATTCTTGTAAAAAGTATGCAAATAAAATTAAAGCTCCTTTAACTCCACCAACTGCCTGCAAGCCTACATTTTTCCTACCTTGATGAAACCTGACATCTAATTTTAGAAACGTAGGAAATTTATTATTTGTATTTATTTATTTATTTATTCATTCATTCATTCAGTCAATGACCAGCAACATAAAATAATAAAAGGAAATAAAAGACAATCACAATCATGATCGACGGATAAATTATATATTGGCAAGTAGAAAATAAATCAAATATGATATACTCTGAACACCCCTACCATATTACAATAATATAACATGTTTATTTACCTGACACTATCTAATATAAAATTATGCACTAAAATATATATAGAAAATTCAGAGCAGAACAGCTGCTCTGGATGAGTAGCTGCTTTGGTTGAATTAAAAAGCTGTATTTCCAGTGGGTCCTTGAAGAAAATAGTAGGGCTGAACTATTCATTTAGATTTAACTGGTGGAAGATAATACCAACTTTTATATTTCCAATAGTATGGTCAGTTAATGTTGATATTTATAATTGATTACTTCTTTTTCTTATAGGCTTACATGAATAGGGACAGAGATTCAAATGAAATGCGCTACAAGAGACTTCAACACCTGCTTGAAAAAAGCAACATCTACTCAAAGTTCTTGCTGACTAAAATGGAACAGCAGCAATTGGAGGTTAGCAGCATGTAAAATTAGAAGCTAGATGTATGTATCTAGTAATGCATTTCAGATAAAGATTTCATAATGTCATCATAATTTGTCATTGTAATTAAAAACATCTAGGTTCTGATCACTTTGATTTGATGGCATAGTTTCGGCCTAATATAAATGAGTCCACCTGTATTTGTGTGTTTGTGTAGATACACAACACCCACATGCATACATACATGACAGAAAGCCAGTTTGGCCTACAGGTTAAAGGGAGATCTGAATTTCAGTCCTGCCTTATGCATGGAAGCCAACCAGATAACCTTGGGCCAGTCATTCTCTTTCAGCTGTAGGAAGAAGTAATTGGCAAACCACTTCCAAACAGTTGCCTAGAAGACTTGTCCTTATACCGTATTTTTCGGAGTACAAGACGCACCTTTTTACCCCCAAAAAGAGGGTGAAAACTTGGGTGCGTCTTATACACCGAATGTAGCCCCACCCACCCTTTGGCCTCTGTCTTCCAGCAATTTACCTGCTTGCAGAAAACAGGGAAGAGCCTGTTAAGCCAAGCAAGTCATTAGCAGCTTCCCGACCCACAGCTGTTTTACCATGTGCTAAAATGAAACTGAAATTAGCTGCAAAGAGGCAAATAGCTGGGAGAGACACACAGATTTTTATTTTCTGCTGAACTGGATGCAAGGGGGTAAGTGAATAACTATAAATGTCTGTAGAATGTTCAAATTATTAGACTTATTTTTAAAGACTGCTTTATTATTGTTCTAGACAACTTAACAAAATGAAGAAGCTTTTTAAAATAAATGCTTGCTCTGAAGAGGCCCAGTACTATTGTATCTTCTTTTAAATAATAGAGGATAATGTATACTTCCAGAAATTTTAATTAATTTTAACAACTCTGTACAAGTATAGTCTGAAATGTAACAGTGTCCTGTTTAGTATTAAGATAAAGCAGCTAAAATCCTGACTTACCTTGGAGTAGATCTATTTAAATAATTGGGAGGAGTTAGTGTGACTACATTTAAGAAAGCTTTCTGGCATAATGTACATTTCTCCAATTCTTTGCTATTTCTATGGGTCAGGCACACATGCACAGAAATACACAGCAAACAGTGTATGTCATCTGTGCTGTTTACTGTTTGGCAAATTGCTGGGAGGCAGAGGCCTTTTTTCCTTGTTTTCCTCCCCCAAAACTAAGGTGCGTCTTATACTCCGAAAAATACGGTAGTTACCAGGACTCAAGACAGACTCATGTGTGTATGCAAGAGTGCATGTAGCCTTAGCAAGCTGATGCTGAGCTGCTAAGACTTTTGAACTAGAGTCAGAAAGAACCATCTAGATGTAGCACCATATCTAATCCATAAACAGCTGCTTATGCCTAAATTGGATGGTCAACTTCTTTCAACTTTTTTTAAGCCAGCTGCTGTGGCCTAGAGGTGGAGCTCTTGCCTCACAATCAGGAGGTTGTCAGTTTGATCCTAGGTAGAAGCAGATGTAGGGTCTCCTGCTTGGGCAGGGGGTTGGACTAGATGACCTGCAAGATCCCTTCCAACTCTGTTAATCTGTTAAGTTCTTAAAAATAGAGTTTGAAAAAGTCAAATAGGCTTTCTCCCCCCCCAAAAAAAACATTCTTAAGCTGTCATGAAACTACTGAAATAAGGGGCACAGAAGGAGGAGATACAGGAACTCCATTTTACAGGCTTTCAGTTCTTATCCCAACTCATTACAGGATTGTGTTTATGTATGATTCCTGGGAACAGGATTCTGATTTAACAGTTTCTATTAATTGGTCTGGCTTTAACTTTTCCTCATTTTACAGAGGTTTACCTCCTTAACTAGCAGCTAAACTGTTTTGTTATTGTCACAAAGCCTCTGGTTCATGGCCTTGTTATCTTGCCTTCCAGTATAAGCAGAACAAAGTTTCATCATAATGTCCTATTGCATTGCTGTTCTACTATGATATCCTTGATTCTCACTTTTTGTTCCTATGTGTTCTCTTCTGGATTGATAAGGGACTTAGTGCTACTAGAATAATTTTCCTGCTGAAATATCAGTTCTGGTCTATTGTTCTGCTCACCCTACTGTTCCACCAGAAGACTTGTCATCACTATTTAATTAACACATTATTCCTGAGCCCAGTCATAGTGTTTTAAGGGAATCTGTTAAGTTAACCTGGATGGATGGATGCAAGGACGGACACACGGACGGACACATAGTTCCATTGTATATATTTATGTAGTTCCAGATAGTGAAGTAGGATAGCAATAGCACTTACTTATATACTACTACATAGTGCTTTACAGCCTTCTCTACGTGGTTTACAAAGTCAGCATATTGCCCCCAGCAATCTGGGTCCTCATTTTATCGACCTTGGAAGGATGTAAGGCTGAGTCAGCCTTGAGCAGGTCAGGATCAAACTGCTAGCAATCAGCAGAGTTAGCCTGCAATACTGCATTCTAACCACTGCACACCACCATGGCTCTTCAATGATGGAATATTAAGGTAGTCCAGACAAGAAGCACGCACAGAAGTACAGGCTCTTACTTTATTGTACAGCCCAATCAGCCTAACATCAATACCTGGGAAGATGCTAGAAAAAATAATTTAAAAACCAGATTTGTGAACATCTAGAAACAAATAAAGTTATAACTAATAGCCAGCATGGGTTTGTTAAAAACAGATCATGCCAAACCAATCTTATCTCATTCTTTGATAAAGTTACTACATTAGTAGACGAGTGAAATGCTGTGGATATAGTATATTTAGATTTCAGTAAGGCATTTGACAAAGTAGACCACAACCTACTTCTTGGTAAGCTAGAAAAATGTGGGATAGACAGCACTACCAACAGATGGATTTTTAACTGGCTAACAAACTACTCAATGAGTAGTCCTTAATAGTACCACATCCATATGGAGGGAAGTAAGCAGTGGGGTATCACAAGGTTCTGTCTTAGGCCCAGTACTCTTCAGTATCTTCCTAAATGACTTAGATGAGGGAATAGAAGGAGAACTCATCACATTTGCAGATCACCCTAAACTGGCAGGAACAACCAACACCCCAGAAGACAAGCTCAGGATCCAAAAAGATCTTGACAGAGTTGAACAATGGGCCCTATCCAACAAAATGAAATTTAATGTGGAGAAAAGCAAAGTTTTACACCTGGGCAGAAAAAACCAAAGGTACAAGTACAGATTAGGCGAAACCTGGCTCCAAAACTAACTGTGAGGGACCTCGGAGTCTTAGTCGACGATCACTTAAACATGAGTCAGCAGTGTGCTGCAGCAGCCAAAAAAAGCTAATACAATCTTTGGTTGTATAAACAGGCATAGAATCAAAATCACATGACGTATTGGTACCACTTTATAAAGCCCTGGTAAGACCACACTTGGAATACTGCATCCAGTTTTGGTCACCACATTACAAAAAAGATGTTGAGACTTTGGAAAAAGTGCAAAGAAGGGCAACTAGGATGATTAAAGGCCTGGAGGCTAAAACATATGAAGAATGGTTGGAGGATTTGGGTTTGGCTAATCTAGAGAAAAGAAGGACTAGTAGGGACATGATAGCAGTATTCCAGTATTTGAGAGGCTGCCACAAAGAAGAGGGGGTCAAATTATTTCCCAAAGCACCGAAGGGCAGGACAAAAAACAATGGATGGAAACTAGTCAAGGAAGAAAGCAACCTGGAATTGAGAAACTTCCTAACAGTGAGGACAGCTTGCCTTCAGATATTGTGGGTGCTTTATCACTGGAGGTTTTGAAGAAGAGACTAGCCAGTCACTTGTCTGAAATGATATAGGATTTCCTGCTTGAGCAGGGGGCTGGACTAGAAGACCTCCAAGGTCCCTTCCAGCTCTATTCTGATTCATGCTAGAAAAAAACTTCTTAATTAAATTGAATGTTTCATTCGAAGTACTACCTAAACCTCTAAGGCAGTGATGGCGAACCTTTTTTGGTTCGCATGTCAAAAGGGGGGGCGCGCGTGCGTGCCCACACCCGTAATTCCATGCATGCCCCCACATGCACACATGACACCCCCGCTCCCAGCACGCGATGGCACACCCATTTTTCGCTCTCCCCAAGCTTAAGAGCCTTTCTAGGAGCCTGGGGAGGGCAAAAACGTCCTCCCCCCCCGGAGGCTGAAAACAGGCTGTTTCCTGATGCCCAGTGGGCCCAGAAGGCCCGAAAATCAGCTAGCCGGCGTGCGCATGCGCATCGGACCTGAGCTCGCGTGCCCACTGATATGGCTCCGTGTGCCACTTGTGGCAGGTTTGCCATAGGTTCACCATCACGGCTCTAAGGTATTTGCTATTAAAATGAAAATAGTCTTAAATACCAAAGTACAGGTACATCAAATTTTAAAGTTGTCTGTGCATAAAGAAGCAATTGATTTGTAAAAATCTTGGGTTTTAGGAGCAACAAAAGAAAGAAAAACTTGAAAGAAAAGGAACATTGAACACTGCAAAGGTAAAATCAACATTAAATGTTAGATAACTATGAATAAATACTCTTCAAATTGTTATTGATGCCGAATTTGTATTCTTTGTTCAGATTACATATCCTTTGATGGGTAATTGAAAGGCATGTGTTGTGGTATATAGAGATACTCAAATCAAAATGTGATATTTGTAATGTGAATATTCCTCCACAGTGGCAGTTCCTTCTGCCTAACAGGTTGCTGCCCCTGGGAGATTTCTGAGATGCATGGATTGTACTCTTAGAAAGAGGGAGAAGAGAATGGGTCTAAGGAACTATCTGTGGAGTAGACTTTAGAAAACTGGTTTAAATTTATATACAAAAATTATAAATATTCAACTTTGTTACAAGTAGAGATACAGTACATTATCTTGTTTCTATTTTGCAGTAACCTAGTTTAGAGAAATAACATGATTTTGGTCAGGAGTCTTAAAATCAATTGTGCAAGATGAATATAATTACAACTGTGAATTATTATCTACACAAATATTAACATTAAAATTATTTTGTTCTCAATATTTTGGTTTATAGAATGAAAAACTAAGTGGTGAGAAAGATCAGAAAATTGGTAAGTTTGGTCAAAGACCGAAACCATTACGTTATGTATCTAGAAACCGAATACTGAAATCGATACTGTATTTTCTTATAGTTAAAAAGAAGAGAGTTCGAGAAGACAGAACCTACAATATTTCTGATGTCATTTCAAAAGAGGTAAATTGCTTAACTACAAATCCACAAAACATTACTTTTTGAATGATTCAAAGAGAATTTTTATTTATTAAATTTATATAGCCACCCATCTCACAGTTGTGAGTTGTTCAATGATTTTATTTCTTCATTTCTCCACAGGAAATTTTGTTAGCGGCCAAAAAAAGCAAAGTTGAAAACGATCAGGTATATTTCAAGTTTTGAATACTGCTATTATCCTGATATTTATTTCTAAAACTTTTAAGAATTTTAAATATTGACTTTAGAAGCACTATGAATTTAAAACAATTTCAAGAGAATACCAACTAAGCATGTTTCTTTTTCTCTGCTAATCATCTTAAAAACAAGTGGAAGACAATGGTAAAAACATTTGCCATATTGCTGCAAAAAAAAGACATGTACCCCGTGTGTGTGTGTGTGTGTGTGTGTGTTTAGAGCAGTCTGGACATCCCCATGTAGTCACCAATAGTCAAGCTTGATTCAATTAGTACTTGTTTGTAAACATAAAACCTTAGTATAAAAAGAAAATGACAGCAGCATGTATTAAACTGATTGTAACCCTGAAAGTAATTAAAAATATCTTCTTATATACATGGATGCAAATGCCATCTTAAAGCTTAATATTTCAAAGAAGGTGCGGGGAGTGTCATTCTCTAATATAACAAAACATCACTTCATTATGGTGTTGGTTTGTTTTAAGAGGCAGAAGTACCTAAAGCCCCTCTGCATTTTCTGTCATGTAAGAAAACGAGAATTTGTCTACTCTGGGGAAGCTTTCGGGAGCATGGTAGAAATGCTAAGGTGCCTTTTGTTAATTCTGAGAGCTGTGAATATCAATGGGAAACTGTTTTAGTTTGGCCATTGTACTGTACTGTATTTTGTAGGGAACAGAGAATTTGTTTGAGAAAGAAAAAAAAATCTCTTGACTCCTTTCATTTGCTACATTTTCTCATAATAACAACCACATAACAATGAAATGCAGTGTATGCAACATCTTTCCAATTGTGCCAAGCTACATGAATACTGATATAAATGATTCTTATAATTGTAGGAAATTCATGTTATAATTTACAACACAACTTGAATTTAGACCAGTTTTTATTAATAGTTTCTTTTACAAGTATGGTAATACTGACTTCGTCTGGCTTAACTATCAATCCTGAAATAACTTACATAACTGCATAAAAACTTGGCAGAAATTAAAAATAATATTGCCTATGTGTTTTCTTCTATAGATTGAAAGCAATCCACCCAAACTGTGTGCAGAAGAAATCCAGAATAATGGGGATTCAAACAGCATCATTAAGGATAGATTGGCACAAGTGATGCGACATAGTGCCAAGCATTTTGTTGACCCAAAACGAAAGTTTAATGGGCAGCCAGTACCTTTTCAGCAACCAAAACTATTCACTGGAGGAGTGATGAGGTGGTATCAAGTTGAAGGCATGGAATGGCTTAGGGTATGAATTTATACTTTCTTATATAATCATATTTGGCTAGGTCATTAGCAGTTAATAGTGATAATGATTTCAAATATAAGTATTTCACTGTCTAAAAAGATTCAACTTTCTTGGAATAACTAAGTCAATTAATGCATTATTATTCCTCCAGCATTTACTGGAGGAATAGCAAGGAATAATAAGGAATTATTATTGGAGGAATAATAAGAGCCGAGGTGGTGCAGCGGTTAGAATGGGGTACTGCAGGCCACTTCAGCTGACTGTGATCCGCAGGTCAGCGGTTCAAATCTCACCGGCTCAAGGTTGACTCGGCCTTCCATCCTTCCGAGGTAGGTAAAATGAGAACCCAGATTGTTGGGGGCAATATAAATATACATTGCTTACTGGTGTAAACCGCTTAGAGAGTGCTTGCACTGTGAGGCGGTATATAAATGTCACTAATAAATAAATAAATAAATAAATACTTTCCAGATTTTCACCTGAAGTTCAATTAATTCAAGTGGGTGGCTACCAGAGAAAGGGGTTTTTATGTGATGAAGATTGAAAAAGACTTGCTTGGCTCCACATTTTGGTTTTTTTCAGTGTGAAGATCTTTTTATTTTGTTGGAGGCATTTGAAGAATGATTTTGGTTGTTTTTGAATGTTAGCAATTTTATTAATTAAATGAGAGCCATGTAATGGTTAATGCACCAGACTAGAAACCAGGAGACAGATTTCTACTCCTACCTTAGGCAGGACTTCTTTTGGGTGACCATTCACTCTCCCTATCTCAGCCTTAGGAAGTAGACAATGCCAAACCATTTTTGAAATCTTGCCAACAAACTAAGGAATGTCCAGGTGGTCACCAGGAATCAACACTAATTCATACACACCAGGGGTGAAATTCAGCAGGTTTGGACAGATTCTATAGAACAGGCGGCGGCGATTATGTGCAGTTCGGAAAACCGGTAAATCGCACCACTGACTGGCCCCTCCCACTCACTCCTTCTCTCCACCTTCTTGGGCTCATATATATAGAGCAAACATGAGAAGGAGGTGAGAAGCAGCCAGGTTGAACGCTAGAAGACTTGGCCAAATTTTCTGTCAGTTCTGTGGGTGTGGCTTGGCTTGACCACGCCCACCGAAGCGGTAGGGGGAAATTTGAATGTCACCCCTGATACACACACACACACACAAAACCTCCAACCACAATCCACTTTATTAACTTTTATGTAGTTGCCAGAATTATTACTGTTCTTGATTTTATCTTTCTGGTACAAATAAATGGTTGACAAAGCTTAACTGGCTTAATGTAGTTGTAGAGAACATTAGCATTCCAGGTTTATTGCTTAAAAATAAGTCATAACAGAATAAGAATTGGAAGGGACTTTGGAGATCTTCTAGTCCAACCCCCTGCTCAAGCAGGAGACCCTATACCAGTGATGGCGAATCTATGGCGCGCGTGCCACAGCTGGCACGCAGAGCCATATCTGAGGGCACGTGAGGTGTTTCCCTATGTCAGCTCCAGTGCGCATGCACATGCTGGCCAGCTGATTTTTGGCCTTCTTTTCGGCTGTTTTCGCTCTTCCCAGGGTTGAGGAAAGCCTCCTGAACCCTGGGGATGCCAAAAAACTGCCCAACAGGCCTACCGGAAGTCTGGAGGCTTTAATGAGGCCTGTGCGCATGGGGGGGGGCAGAGCGGGGGGTTGTGTGCATGTGGGGAGGCAGCACGGGGGTTGTATGCATGCGCGGGGGGAAGGGCATTGCATTATGGGTGTGGGCACGCGGGTACACACTATCGCGCGTGCACGCACCCTTTTGGCACTCAAGCCAAAAAAGGTTCGCCATCACTGCCCTATACCATTTCAGACAAATGGCTGTCCAATTTCTTCTTAAATGTGGCCTTAAGGATCCCTTCTGGAAAATGGTGGCAGGAAAGTTCTTTCTAGATACTCATTTGTGTCTTAGTAGTACAAGGAAAGAATATTTACTTGAACTATCCTCAAGTTGCCAGCATTGTACCAAATTGTAGCCATTATTTTCAAGCTGTTTGTAGCACAACAGCCTTGGATAATTCAAGTTAGAATTTCAATTTCAGGTCTATTGTTATCTAGCTTTAGTTAAAAGCAACTCAGGTAATGGTTGCATTCTTTAAGGAAGGGAGGGGCATGCAACTTTGGATTAATGCAACAAAGATGGTTAGCGTTCATTAAAAGATAGTAAGATATACATTATACATAAATATAATGTGACAAAATAAATATCCTCTGATTTGCCTGTAAGCTTGAATGCTCATGTAATTAGCCTTCATTACTCTTAATAATCAAGTCTTCCTGATTATTGGATCTTGCGTTCATTTAATTACAAAGCAGATTAAATGAACATTTGGGTTCATTTTGCATCAAGGTGTTCATGTTTCAATTTTTATCCCATTAGTGTAATTGAAGTGCATGTCGTCCCAGCCCCACCCCAAAGCAAAGGATTACAAGGTCATAACAAGAAAAGAAAAAGTGTAATTGAAGTATATACAATGTCTATTTTTCTTTTTCTACGCAGATGCTCTGGGAAAACGGCATCAATGGTATTTTGGCTGATGAAATGGGCTTAGGGAAGACTATCCAGTGTATTGCAACAATTGCCTTGATGGTGGAAAGAGGTGTTGCTGGACCATTTCTGATATGTGCGCCCCTATCCACACTTCCTAACTGGATTGCTGAATTCAAAAGATTTACACCAGAGGTGAGAGATGCTTTTTTTAAAAAATGATAAAACTTGTTCTAGAAACTATTATTATGGTCGGTCACACAGTCTCTTTTCTGTTCTTCGTTTGGTCTTTCTGTAAGCCAACTTTGGTTTCCCCAGAACTCAGTAATCCTTCATGATATAGTAGCTTCGGTGCATCTTCTTTTCTGTCCACACCCACCCATTTTTCTTTCTAAACAGAAGCCTGTCAACATTGCTGTGTGAATGAAGGATATGTTTCAGTCATTATTTTTCTGGTCTTCCTATCCAGGGCTTTTAGTTCTGCTTGAATCCAGGCCACTATTCCATCTGTGTATCCAGTGACTGGAATTGCCCAAATGTTACCGTATTTTTCAGAGTATAAGACGCACCCTTTTCCTCCCTAAAAGTGGCTGAAAATTTGGGTGCGTCTTATACTTTGAATGTAGCTTTTTTTTCCAGCCCTAACTAGGTGCTAACAGATCTTCCCAGCTCTTACCTTGCAGGTTTTTTCCTTGTTACTCTCTCCAAAGAATGTTTTTCCAGCCCTAAGTCTTTGCAGAATTTTTTTTCATTGCTCTACTTGCTCCGAATAAGTTTTTTTCTAGCCCTAACCAGGTGCTAATGATCTTCCCAGCTCTTACTGGCTTGCATGCTCTCTCATTGTTATTCTCTCAGAAGAAGGTTTTTTTAAAGTCCTAACCAGGGGATAAAATAATGTACTGAAGCTGACCAGACTAAGGATGCTAACCAGATGAATACCTGGTAGGCAGATTGTTTTCCCCTATTTTCCTCCCCCAAAACTAAGGTGCGTCTTATACTCCGAAAAATATGGTAATTATTTCCTCCACTGAATTTGGACTTTAACTTCACTTTCATGATGTATCCACTTATAACCTTCTTTTTTGACTTCAGTGTGTTTGATGTTATCAACTTGAAGGATGCCCAGGCATTTGTCGTCGTTGTCTTTGTCCAAACTCTTCATGTTATTTCCATAGGGCGTCTTGATTTCACTATTCCGCCCCCCCTTTAATGGTAAAAGTGGCATATTTGCCCATTTCAAAGTCCATTGCAATATCTTGGCACGTGCCAACCTGTCTTAAGAGGGGCAGTCCTAATCTAGTCACTTTAGGGAGGATCTTCATATTGTCGAAACCTAGTGTCATGACTGCATCTCACCTATCCAAGCTTCATGAGCTTGACAGCCAGACATTAGCCTGGGAGGGGAAGAAAGGATTGGAATATGAAGAAAGGGGGGGGATGGAAGCCCAGCTGAGGCATGTGAGAAGTTCTAGCCAGCCAAGGTCTTTTGACGAGATGCAGAGCTGGGAACCGGGCACTGTTTCCTGAGCAATGTACACGCACCTGATTACACCTTTGCAGATAACCAGGGAATGGCCGTTGGGGGGGGAGAGGGGGGTTAGAGAACTTTTCTTTCCAGATTCAGCTTACACTACCTCTGTAACCACTTAAGCTTCAGTAAAGTATAATCTTGGCAAAATAAATGGCCAGGAGTCTTTCTTTGCTAGATGACTGAATGGGACAGTTGACACCCAGCATGACATCTTGGGATCTAGTACACTGTTACACCAAGACACACGCAGCAGCATGCTTGGAGGCCTTATCATAAAGCATCTTGGTTCCTCTCTGTGAGCGGGGGGGAGATCCCCCGGAGGTCGATGGATCGTTGCTTCCCTTTTGAAAACATTCTTACTTAGAAAATAAAACCGAGATTCAAATCTAATTAACAAAATATTTATTTCAGTAGAAAAGTAATAAAAAGAATCCTTAGTAAAGCTACATTTTATCGGTTAAGGAATAAATCACTTCTACCTTTGGTAGAAATGGCGAAGAGAAAAAAAAGGAGGAGACCTCAGGAATGCAGACATGCGTAATAGAATATATCATACGTCTGCTTGACCATAGATACAAGAAAACAGTAGAAAAACATAGAGATGCACAAACTGACAATATTCACATCGTGACACTCTCCTTGGGAGGGAATGCAGGACATTGGATCCTTCCATTAGTTCTATGGATCCAATGGATTGAGCTTTTGGAAGAGCTCAACAAGAGGGTAATCCAAGGGTTCCTTTGTGGAGGCAGGTAACAAATCCACTATCACCAAACAGAAAACCTCTGCAAGCCCCTTCCATAAATAAGTGCAAACACAGGAGAAAGCTTTCCTAAGACTGTCTTCTTTGACTTGGATTCCTGACATGTGCAAAGCACCAAGCTAACAAAATCTGAAGAACATCTAGATGGCAATAAGAAATTGGTTCTTTTTACTGCCATCTAGTGTTTGCCCAGATTTGTTTGTTTGGCTGCTTGAGTGAAGGACCAAGTGATCTATGGCAGGGAAGACAGTTCATAAGTTCCATGTTCCTCCAAGATCCCTTTTCCAGACACTCGGGGGTGATGGTCCCTGGGGGAAAAATGATTCTGCTGTAAATTTTCACTATATTTTAAAAACTAAAGAATAGTTTCACTGCTTGTAAAACTACTTTACCCTGTTTGATAAAAACAATGTAGTGTAATTATAATAAGTTTTTATTATGCCTTTGTATGCCACCTACTCTATTGATTTAGCCATTTTAGCTACCTTATTCAGTCTCTAAGACAAAAGTCCATGGATTAGGAGTTCCTGTTCTTTAAGGATGAAAAAATTGCAGAGAAAACAATAGCATCCCAACTAGAGGTTTTGAATAAAAGTACTGTGAAGTAAATCAAAATAAACAAGATGTTTTATAAATGTGTTTATAAACTTAGATTACTATTTAAATATGAATTATTTAAAAATGATTGCAAAATTACTTTAGATTCCTATAATGCTGTACCATGGAACCCAGCAAGAACGACGTGGACTCATTCATAAAATGCGAAGGAAAGAAAGTTCATTGAATATCCATCCTATTGTTATTACGTCTTTTGAAATTGCAATGAGAGATCGACATTCTCTTCAGGTAATGTAAGAAAATGCTGCTCAATTAGCACTCCTTTACAAAACTGTAGTTGGTATTTTATGCAAAATTAGTGTTAATTAATGTAATCTAAGTACTAATTGTGAATCGTGACTGTCTTAAGTCAACACTACAAAATTGGAAATACAGCTGTCCTGCTTATTTAACCAAACCTGGTGCAAGATTCACTAGGATGTGGCCCTGGTGTTGGCTTCCCATTTCATTTATACCACCCCATTCTCGTTCTTTCTCCTCGCTCATATTTGTGAGCTATTAATTTTGTCTTTAGAAATGTTTTTAAAGTGATTTTTCATATTAAATTTGGAGTTTGAGTCACATTGAGACTTCCCTGGAACATTGTTTCTTTGAGTAGTAGAAGTGCAGTCATTTATTTTTAGATAATGGTCTCTTTCTCTTAGAGAATCAAGTTAATTACAGAATCAAATGCATCACATCACTGTCAGAACCAATATGAAAAATGAGGAGTCTGGTACCTTCTGAGCTTGAATGTTTTCTTGCAGACATTTCATTACCCAAACTAGGTAACATCATCAGTGTTAGTTAGGAGTGGGTTTTGCTCTCAGTTTATATTGCTCTCAGTTTATCTTAAAACCCTAGAGTGGTTTTATAAATTCTTTGGTTAGGCTATTTACTTTTGGCTTGTTTGGCAGTTCCTTGATTGGAGTTTTGTTTACTTGATTGTGGTCTGATGTTAATCTTGGAGTTAATCTATGCTCCTCTGGGTTTTTTTAATAGATTAGATCCAATCAGCACCCAGATGAGCATAGATTAACTCCCTAAGATTAACATCAGACCAACAATCAAATAAACAAAACTCCAATCAAGGAACTGTCAAAGAAGTCAACAATAAATAGCCCAATCAAAGAATTTCTAAGAGCAGCCCAAGGCAAGCCTCTAGAACCGTGATGGTGAACCTATGGCACGCGTGCCACAAGTGGCACGCAGAGCCCTCTCTGCAGGCATGCCAGCCGTTGACCAGCTCAACTCCACTGCGCGCCAGCCGTTGACCAGCTCAACTCCATTGCGCATGTCCGCATGCCTCCCGCCGGCCAGCTGATTTTCGGGTCAGACACACGCATGCTTTCTCTTCACTTTCTGTGGCCCGTGCCTTCCCAGATCTCTGGAGATTCCACCCCAGCTTGGGCACGCAAGGCTTTTCCCCCCCTCCCAGCTCCGTTTGGGGAAAAGGAGGCTTTTCCCCCCTCCCAGCTCCGTTTGGGGAAAGGAGGCTTTCCCCCACTCCCATCGCTGTTTTGGGATGTGAGGCCAAAACAGGGGGGGTTGCACGTGCATGTGCAGGAGGAGCATTGCATTATGGGTGTGGGCACTCGCACACATGCAACAGTGTGCACGTGTCAGGCAGTGATTTTTATATTGCCTGTTACATGTATATGCAGGGAGCTGCATCCCTATCTAATATAATGGTTTATTCCTGAGCACGTGGGTGATATGTTCCTAGTACGCATGTGTACATTCCTTTTTCCGTTCAGTCCTTCTGTTCCTAGCTTCTGTCGAAGCAAGACGTGCCTTTTTATATCAGAGATGTAATTAATGAGGATTTATTGTTTTTGTACCGAAATAAATATTTTTACTTAGACTTTAAACTGCGGTTTCATTTCTAGTGAATTCCGGGCAAAGATCTATTTTCGCCTCTAGTGAGAGTTATTCTCATCTTATCAGCGCGCACACTTTCGGCACCTGAGGGAAAAAAGTGTTCACCATCACTGCTCTAGAATATAAACTGAGAGCAAACCCCACTCCTTACTAGCACTGATGATGTTGCCTATTTGGATGATGGTCATTATTTGGGTAATGGAATGTCTGCAAGAAAACAACCAAGCTTGGAACCAAAAATCCCTTATTTCAGTCCTGAGCTACAAATATTGTCCTTTATCAGTATAAAAATATGTGAGCCATAAAGCAACGTAGCCTTTAAGCACTAATATACTTACCATGATTGATACAGCCAGTCTAATTATGAATAATATAATATGCAAAATCATTAGTTTGCATAGGAAAAAAATCAGATTTAATAACAGGAAAAATCATACTTGATATTCTAGTATAATATACTTAAACTTTCTTTAAACTGAACATACATTTCAAAGAAAGAATCTTTATTGATGAATTTAGCTTTTTGGAATAATTGAAGGCTTTTTCTCTCTAGAATTTCTACTGGAAATATTTGATTGTGGATGAAGGACATAGGATTAAGAATATGAACTGTCGTCTTATTCGTGAATTAAAACAGTTTAGCACTGATAATAAACTACTGTTAACTGGAACCCCACTACAAAACAATTTATCTGAGCTTTGGTCCCTCCTTAATTTCCTGCTTCCAGATGTGTTTGATGACTTGAAAAGGTAAGTAGTCCAAATTGATTTATAAGTATTAATTGAACATCTGAAAATAAATATATAACCTTCTTCAGGAGGTTATATATTTTCATGACTTTTCATGATTTTGCCAAAGGGTTTTTTGCTCCCTTTCAGTAGACAAGAAATGAGTGGAGAATCTTCCAACCATCCCATGTGGCAAATCATCACAAAAAATAGTCCAGATGCTTGCTTCTTGGGAATGAGTGACGTACTGTGAGAACAGAAAAAAAGTGGTGTTCTGGCCAGGCCCTTTCTAAAGAAGGCAAGCATTCCTTGGGCACGCCAAGGCCAAGAATACTCATGATGAGCAGTCAAACTGGTGTTTAGAAATCCTCCCAGATATGATAGCAGATCCATGGGAATAGTCTTTGGAACATTATCTTTCTGATACGGAGAGAGAGTTATCTTGAGCAGTTACATTATCTGGTGGTTTGTGCTGAAAATGTAATGTTTATTTACATGAACTACCAGACAGGGATAAGTCCAAAACAGAAAAAAATCAAATCTATTCTGTTTGTTTCTAGTTATGCTTTTTAGAATGATAGCACAAGAACTCTTCATTTCTACAGGGTCACCCACTGAGGGATGAAACAGAAGCAACAGAGATCTAAAACAAAGTTTCTTTAGTAAAATACCCTATAACAGTAATCATTGGCTACTAGCTAATCAGACCAGGAGTCCCATATACAGATTTGCAAAGGATTATATACAAAAGTGCAGATTATCTGTCATGAATGAATTTGTATCAATAGGAAAAACTCCTAACTTTATATCAACAATTAAGTAATTGTCCGAATACATGTGGTTAGTCTTGTCACCTTTTATCATATATTACATATATTACAATGCAATATTATATTACAGAGTTCCTGGGGCCACCATAGCTTCTTTGATTTATACATAGTTACAACTACACAGGATTTTAAATAGAAAAATCAGTTCTAAAGTAAGAAAAAAATCTATCTAAAGTGATGTCTTTTCAACTTTCAAACACAATAGTAACTAGAATTGATTATGCCAGATTGAGTTATTCTTAAATCCAGATTTATTTATTTTTTTACTGTACATGCTTTCAAGAGGAGAAAATAAGAAAGGCATAAAACTCCTCTAAAAGTTCCAAGAATTAGTTGTCAGATGTTTCCTAGGAGGAGTCTGGAAGGTATCCAACCCTCTCTCTTCCACACCCTATCTTTATTTGTTACATCTGTTTAATGGAGATGATGGAGGCAGCATTGAACAACACCTGGAAGGCCAGAGGTTTAGTCTCTGATAGTCAATCTGTTTTCAGAATAGTGGCTTAGCCTATTTTCACAGGCATTTTCCTCCAGGCAGGTAAACTGCTAAACAGAAATACATTCCCGGTTGCGGACTTATTTCCGTACACAAAAGACATAGATACAGAGGGGAAAGAAGCCATAGAGGTTTTTTGTTTAGGAATTCTTTGTGATATTGGAGGATACTATATAGGAAAACAGAATACACTTTTTTTTCTTAGCTTGTTCTTTAATGGCGTAGGGGAAGAAAAACCCATGTCAGTGATATAAATACAGGTAGTCCTCACTTAACTCTTGGGTCCTTGAATTAGAATCCAAATTTCCATCATTAAGCGATACAGTCATAAAGCTTAACATCAAATGACTGCTTTGCTTAGTGGTGGCAATCTCAGCAGTCCTTTTTGCCATCGTAAATTGAGGATTATTGGGGGGGGGGGTCATTAAGCGGGAACCTCCTTGTAGTGTCCTATCAGTTTCCATCAGGCAAAATCATTGGGGAAGCTAACAGGAAGTTGTGAGTCCTGGGCAGCTCACAAACAGGCCAATCGGCAGTTAAGTGGCCGCCATAGTGCAAGTGCAGCCAGGCCAGGGATACCTGCTGCTGTACGCAGGGGGGCACAATCTGGAAGGAGGGCTCACATGGCCAGCAGCTGCCTCATAAAGGGCCAGGCTGGTATACCTCATTCAGTAGCAGGAGGAAGAAGACAGTGAAGATCAGGTAGGATAGCAGAGTGCAGGGCAGCCAAAAGGCAGAGATTGGGGGAAAGATAGGTGATGGGAGTAGTTGAACCATCCCTGCAACTGTAAATGCAGACAGGTTGCCAGGTGCTCACGTGTTGATTATATGACAACAGGCACACTACAACAGCCATAACTTCAAGAACCTGTAAATCCCATGAAAGTGGCACACAGAGCCATGTAGCCTAGCATGTGCGGTGTCGCCCGTTCCTCTTCCGGGTTTCTGGCGCGCATGCACGCGCAATGATCAGCTGGCCGCCGTGTGTGCGGCAGTGCCGGAAACTGGAAGAGCTGGTCTTCCGTTTTCCTGCGTGAGCATGCACGCCAGCCAGCTGATCATCGCACACGCATTTGCGGCAGAAACCTGAAAGACTAGCTGGCCAGTGCACATGCGCGCTCCGGAAACCAGAAGTTCATTTTCGGGGACTTTCATGCGCCCTTGGCAGCTCCTCTTCCGGGTTGCGGCTCAGATGAGTGTGCGTGCTTCCTTTTCAGCACTTGTTGTCAAAAAGGTTCACCATCACTGTACTAGGACAACTAATCGGGGACATGTCTCCCAGAATTTTCTCTGCACCATTTCAGGCACAATGGCAATAATACTGCAATAAAAGTTCTTTGCCTCTGAATGTTTTTCTTGAGCTCTCGCTTCCTGTTAGTCTTTTCAGCCCAGCCCAGCCCAGCCCTTCTTTCTTTTTATGTTATTTTTCTATGGAATCACAAGACTTTTTTTTTCTGTAATATTTTGGGATGTTAGGGTTTTTTTTTGTTTTTGCTTCTAAGAGCAAGATTTCTCAAGTTCTTCCTTGTGATTTCAAACATTTATTTGTGATCAAGAATTCTTGCCAACAAATTCATTAAGAGTACATCAATTTGGACTTGCAGAAATTGGCTTCGGATTTGTGTGCTATTCCCATCTGCTAACTAAATCCTGCAGTGGCTGGAATTTTGTTGCACTAGGACCCGTATGGCGAACCTATGGCACGGGTGCCACAAGTGGCACGCGGAGCCATATCTGTGGGCACGCGAGCTCAGGTCCGGCATGCACGTGTGCACCAGCCGGCTGATTTTCGGCCCTTCTGGGCCCACTGGGAGTTGGGAAACAGGCTGTTTCCAGCCTCCAGAGGGGGTGGGGAAGGCCATTTTCACCCTCCCCAGGCTCCTAGAAAGGCTCTGGAGCCTGGGGAGAGCGAAAAATGTGCGTGCCATTGCATGCTGGGAGCAGGGGGGTCATGCATGCATATGCGGGGGTGCATGGAATTATGAGTGTGGGCACGCACACACGTGATCCCCCGCATTCCCCCCCCCCTTTTGGCACGCGAACCAAAAAAGGTTCGCCACCACTGCACTAGGAGATCATACTGTCTTTTTTGGCGTATAAGACACACTCCTCCCCCCCAAAAGTCGGTGAAAATTTCAGTGCATCTTATAAACCGAATACAGGCCCATTTTTGACCTCCCGAACCTTCCATGCGTCCCATTTTCACCCTCCCTGGCCCCCAGAAGCATTCTGCTGGCCCAAAAACATGCTTTTGGGTGAAAATGGGACGCGCGGAGGGTTCGGGAGGCCAAAAACGGGCCTGTTTTTGGCTTGCAAAGTGCTTCTGAAGGCTGGGGAAGGTGAAAACATGACGCACAGAAGCCAAAAACTATTTTTTTTCTTGTTTTCCTCCTCTAAATCTAGGTGTGTCTTATAGTCTGAAAAAATGGTACTTTTAGATTTTATAGCTGAAGATGGATGTGAAAATAAATATAAAATTCAAATGCATCAGGAATTGGGGGGAGACATAAGTAGAGTTTCATTGCAATCATTGGACAAAGTTTCATGCTCCTGCGTCTCTTGTGCCCTTTCTTGAAAGGCAAAAATAATATGAACAAGAAAAAATACATTTTGGATAATCTCTGCACATTGCAAAACCTTTTTTTTTCAGCCCAGAACTAAATTGTAGCTTCTTACTTAATTCATTTTTCTTGTCAAGTTCTTAATTCATTTTTCTTGGGTTTTTTTTTTTCTAGCTTTGAATCCTGGTTTGATATTACCAGTATTTCTGAAATTGCTGAAGATATTGTTGCTAAGGAAAGAGAACAGAATATCTTGCACATGTTGCACCAGGTCTGTTTTCATTGCTTAAAATATATGTTTTTTTTCTTCCAGATTGCCACTTTTCTTTAAATATTATATTGTACCATATTGATAACTATATATGTACACACATGAATATACTTGCAAATACCACTGTTAACATATATATGCGGGCACCCTTACTTTCCCATTGTGAATTCCTCACAGTGAAGATATATTTGCTAAGAAATTAAGGGTTCTTTTTCTCGTCACTTGGTTCTTTTTCTTTTTTTGCGTCGATCAGAAGGACTTTGACTTTGTTCTTATATTCAATACTTGAACATACAGAATTTAGTCTTTGCCTAGGGCAGTGATGGCGAACCTATGGCACGGGTGCCACAGGTGGCACGCGGAGCCATATCTGCTGGCACGCTAGCTGTTGCCCTAGCTCAGCTTCAGCGCGCATGTACGTGCATGCCAGCTGATTTTTGGCTCCTGCGGAGGCTCTGGGAGGGCGATTTTGGCCTCCGGAGGGCCTCTGGGGTGGCAGGGGGAAGCATTTTCGCCCTCCCCAAGCTCAAAGAAAGCCTCTAGAGCAGTGTTTCCCCACCTTGACAACTTGAAGATGTTTGGACTTCAATTCCCAGAATTCCCCAGCCAGCATTCGCTGGCTGGGGAATTCTGGGAGTTGAAGTCCAGACATCTTCAAGTTGTCAAGGTTGGGAAACACTGCTCTAGAGCCTGGGGAGCCAAAAAACGGGCCTACTGGGCCCACTGGAAGTTGGGAAACGGGGGAGTGGGGGGGGGTCACGCACGCATGTGCAGGGGGGGTGAGGCAAGTGGGGGGGCTTTGAATTATGGGTGTTGGCACGCACGTGTGTGCGATAGCGTGTGTACGCACTATTTCGGCATCCGAGGAAAAAAAGGTTTGCAATCACTGGCCTAGGGCAATGGAAGCTTTCGATGGTGCAAGCATAGTTGATGTGTGAGAGGGTAGGTGGGTTGGTGAGTATAGAGGATGGAGTTATTTCTTTCGCCAGTCACAAAGATTGTGATTGCTTCTGTTTTGTGTTAACTACAGTAGGGAGTGGTTATTATATGGAAATATTTGGCTTTGATGAAAGTGAAACTGTTTATCTTCTTTTCTGGTTTTTTTTAAGTCAAGAACTCTTTGCCTTAGAAGGAAAGTTTTAAGCACTCCCTAGTTTACAGAAGAGGTTTGCCAAGGCTGAATTTTCTGTCAAAATGCAGCTGAAAGCAATTACATACAAAACCTCACATCATGCAATCTTGGAATGACAATGTTTTCTTTTGAAATAAGCAAGGTTGTAATCATAAATGGATAGAAATGTATTTTGATTTTTTTTTTACTCTAGATTTTAACTCCTTTCCTATTGAGAAGACTGAAATCGGATGTAGCTGTAGAAGTTCCTCCCAAGCGTGAAGTTGTGGTCTATGCACCTCTTGTTAAGAAACAAGAAATTTTCTACAGTGCCATTGTAAACAAGACAATTCGGAAGCTTTTGGGAAACAATCAGGTATTTGTTTCAGTATTTTGGCTTAGGGATATCCCTAAGCAACTATATTTTGGCCATTGTCTTCTGTTTGGATAAAGACAGAATCCATATATATAAAAGCGAAATGCCAATTATGCATCATCACAAAATCTCCAGAACCGTAAAGGCTACAAATTTGACATTTGCCACATATGTTCCTCTTGGCTTCTAGGTGCTCACTCAGAAAAGATTTTTCAAAATGACCATCAGAACATTAGTATTTCCTATATTATTATTTACACACACTGATGCTAAGAAGTTCTACTCCCCCTCCCCACCTGAAAATAAATCTGTTCCAAATGCAAAATACAAGCAGAGGAGAGGAGTTTCAGTTTTACTTTCACAGCAGCAAGCAACTTTACTACAGAACAGTTGAGCTAAGCCAGCAAGGCTGAGGGAGAGAAGGGGAGAGGAGAGGCCGATTATAACTACTCATTAATTTTCAAGATGTAAGTGTCGATTTATCAAGCCCGATCACATCATTTTGTAGGGTAGCACGAATATTCAGTTATTACAGTATAAATAGAAGGAAACTGGAAAAGCTGAAGCATCACATCTCCATTAAAACATAGGAAGGAGGAAGCCGGAATACTCAGTTATGGAAAATAAAAAAGAGCCGAGGTGGCGCAGCGGTTAGAGGCAGGTACTGCAGGCCACTTTAGCTGATCCGCAGGTCAGCGGTTCAAATCTCACCGGCTCAAGGTTGACTCAGCCTTCCATCCTTCCGAGGTAGGTAAAATGAGGACCCAGATTGTTGCTTACTGGTGTAAACCGCTTAGAGAGTGCTTGCACTGTGAGGCGGTATATAAATCTCACAAAATAAATAAAAATAAATAAATAAAATAAAGTCACCTGGACCCATTTTAACTTAGGCATTGGGACAAATCATAGGAAAGTAACTTCAGCAATCACACCTCTTGTTACCTTGACTTCTTTGCCATTTTTTGGATTATACTCTTCCCCTTCACAGTTTTTAGATTTTCCCTTTTTCAGTGACGTGAATCCCAGAAACACATTAAACAAGAACTAACATTTGAGTGGTCACTTATTTATTTTCACAGCCTAATTTTCACTGCTCTGTTACTCAGCTGAATTGTGAGGAGTAAACTGGAGCAGAGATGGCATCCACTGAGGAGTGCAAAGGAAAATGTACCAGTCCAGGTGCAGGACCCATGAGTATAAATGCACTGATCATTGCTCAAGGAACACACTTCTGTAAATGAGTTCTTCCATTTTATAGGAAGAAGTTGTGGAGCTGACTTCTACAGGCCGACCAAAGCGACGCAGTCGGAAAGTAGTTAATTATCGTGAGCTCAGAGAAAATGAATTTCCTGATGCGCTGGAGGAACTAATCACTAAAACACAAGAAGAAGCTGAAAAAGAGAGGTATTTAATCTAAACTTTGTTTGGATTATTTGCAAAATATCTTTGCAGCCAGATAACATTGAGAAATAAATTCATAATAAAACTAAATATCATTCTTAATCTTATTGGTAAAATGTTTTACATAGCTATAGATCAGGTGTCAAACTCGATTTCATTGAGGGCTGCATCACGGTTGTGTTTGACCTCGGGGGGCCATGGTGGGCGTGGCCAGCATGACTCACTTGTGTTGGTGGGCAGCTGTGGTAGCCTGAGCGCTCTGTCAGCAAAAACGGGCTCCCGAGCTCTGTTTTCAGCTGGGACGGACTCCGGCAACACTCTGCCAGCAAAAACTCAGCTCAGGGGGCTGCGTGCGGCCCTCGCAAGCTCCATTTTTGGCTTGGATGCCCCCCCCAACCCTCTGCCAGTGACAACAGAGCTCGGGAGGAACGCACGTGGTCCTCGTGAACTCCTTTTTCGCTGGCAGAGGCACTACGGGCCTGTCCTTCGCTGTTTCCAGGACAAGCCCACGGGCCAGATCTAAGCACCCCACGGGCCAGATCCGGGCCTTGAGTTTGACACCCCTGCTCTAGATTAATCAGCACTGAAGCAGGATAATTGGATGAAATAGTTATTGAAGTGAAAGTACTGTACTGACATCTTTGTTAGATTTTACTTGTAGCTTTACTTCAACTTGCTTTCATTTGCAAGGCCAGTGATTGCAGTGGATATGCCTTTGGATTCAGAAATCAACCTTAAGTTGCAGAACATTATGATGCTGTTGAGGAAGTGTTGCAACCATCCATATCTTATTGAATATCCTCTGGACTCTGTCACACAGCAATTTAAGGTAAACCTTTACTCTTTCCTTTGAGTTGACATAAAACTGTGGGTCTAGTTTAGACCTATTTTGACAGTGTTGATTGAAAAATTGTCTACAGCTTTAGTCAATTGTTAAGCTGTTGGCTGGCCAAAAGAAGTAGGGTTTAAAATATTCTGTATATACCGGCTAAGTGATGGGATATGGGCAACATTATGTTGGTTTGCAAGGTAGTCTTTCGGCTAAAAATCCTGGCTTGATTATACAGGTAGTCCTCGACTTGCAACAGTTCGTTTAGTGACCATTCAAAGTAACAACAGCAGTGAAGAGATTGACTTACTGTTTTTCACACTTACAACTGTTGCAGCATCCCCTATGTCACATGATCAAGATTTAGGTGCTTGGCAACTGACTGGCATTTATGATGCTTGCAGTGTCGCCTTTTGCGACCTTCTGACAAGCAAAGTCAATGGGGAAGCCTGATTCACTTAACTACCAGGTTACTAACTTAACAAATGCAATGATTCACTCAACCACTATGGCAAGAAAAGTCGTAAAATGGGGCAAATTCATTTAACAAATGTTTTACTTAGCAACAAAAAATTTGGGTTCAATTGCAGTCATAACTCGAGCACTACCTATAGAATTGCATAGATTAGATAAATATGTTTTGAGGTAAAATGAAACTTTGTGCATACTAGCCCAAATATGTCAAAATCTACCAAAACTGATGTATATTTCTCAGTTTTATTTTTTAAAAAACTGTGAAAGCTTTGATTGACCAAAACCACAATAAGCAATGAGATGAATAATTGGGTATGATATATGGACAATTGCAGCTTTCTGTTTCAGAGGAGTAAAAGGTAAAGGGCATGAAATGAAAGAAAGAACATTTAAGTACGTTGTATGTTTGTGTTATTAAGAGAAAGGGGAAGCTTTTCAACCTGTGGTATGCATACCACTGGTGGTACGCGACATTGTCCTCTACACCATCAACACAGATGACTCCACCGTCACCCTGGCCAAGGGTAGGGCCGGGAGGGACACAGCCATGGCGAGCGACCAGGGCACGCCTGAGGGAAGGGGGAGACCCATCAGGGAACCTTTTCCTCGGTCTCCTACCTTCCCCCACCAATCCGGGGGTTGTGGGCCCTGCCTGGGTGGGAGGGGAGAGCTGATGGTGCAGGATGGCTGCGTAGTGAGATTTGGCTTCGCTTCCTTGCACAGCTCTTCTTTCCCTTGCCCCGGGAGGGGAGGGACATGCAAGCACAGTTTGCCCGTTTTGCCGCATTCCGGGGCTTCAGGAAGCTTCCCTGAACCCTCTGGAGTGCTAAAAACAGCCCAATGGCAAACCAGAAGTGCGTTTTTCCGAACTGCCAGTTTGCCAGTAGAGCTGACATACGGCAACGCCTCGCGTGCCCTCCGATATGGCTCCGCGTGCCACCTGTGGAACGTGTGCCATAGGTTCGCCATCACTGGTATAGGGTCTCCCGCTTGAGCAGGGGGCTGGACTAGAAGACCTCCAAGGTCCCTTCCAGCTCTATTCTGATTTATGCTAGAAAAAAACTTAGTTAAATTGAATGTTTCATTCCAAGCTCTGGGCTTCCGATCCACACCCTTTTAAAGAGGGACGTGCGTCGCAGACCTGCAAAGGAAGCAGGGGCCGTGCTTTGCAAAGGAGGCAAAGGTTCGTGGGTTGAGAGCTAGGGCTACTGGGGGGAACAGCAAGAGTGAAGGGGAACCTTGTCATAGGGCAATTTTTTGGGCCTTCCAAAGCTGGAGGAACGATTCAAGCCTTAAACGAGATATTGCGCGTTGGTCCTGGAAAAGGAGAAGGTAGTTTGAATTCCAGGGAGGCTGTCCTGCACAAAAAGCTGTTTGCATCCTTCTAAGGGTGCTTTTTTTATAAAAAAAAAAAAACCCGGAAACTCCTTCATCACTTTCACCCCGTTGCAACCTGCTTCTTGAGCCCGATTTCAAAAGTTTCCTTTTGAGGGATGGTTAGGAAGATGTTGCAGAGGTGCTGCAGTTCCTTATGGGCTCCCTCTTCTTTTACTCTGCTGAGTTCTGAGGATATCGAAATCTTCCTCAAAGGACTTCTTTATTGGGTACATCATATCCACACGGTCAAATGTAAAACCAACTCTAAATCTTTCCCACGGTTTCAGTATAATTGAAATAGGAAATAACTCCCTCCCAAATTGTCACCGGTCACATTGGCCAATTAAGTTAATTGACAGGTTCTTCAGGCACTCCTCCCTGATTTTATCTCGCGAGAAAGCTCTGTGTTGTGTCTAGCAAAGCATTCCATCCTCGTCCCACCCCTCCCCACACTGTATGGCAACTGAGGGACAGAAAAATGGCCCCTGCCAGGTTCATTTCAAAGTTGACACTTCCATTATTCCCTGACCTCTTTGTGCAAAGAGATTGGGATTTGTAAAGCTAAGTGTAGTAAAACCTGCTGGTGGCTTCAAGGGCCATTCATGTTTTCGCCTTTAGTAATATATGAATGGTTTAAGGATCAGTCTGCCATGCAAGCATAAGCAAGCGTGTTGCTTCATTAAACTGTAATTTTGTGGATAATGGGCAGACAAGTTGTGTGAGCAATTCTTTTACTTCACTATTTCCAAGTTTGTCTGTTTAGAATTGTCTTCAGCTGGAATCTGACTTAATTCTATCAGTAAACCCTCTCCAGCCATAAGTGCAAAGATTAATGTCAAGTACAAGTTTCCCATTAAAAGTGTGGTAAGTGGATGTACAGATAGTCCTCAAGCTATGACCACAATTGAGCCCAAAATTGATGCTGCTAAGTGAGAAATTTCTTAAATGAGTTTTGTCCTGTTTTACGACTTTTCTTGCCATATTTGGTAAGTGAATCACTGCAGTTGTTAAATTAGTATCACGATTGTTAAGTGAATCTGGTTTCCCCAATGACTTTGTCAGAGGGTTGCAAAAGATGATCACATGACCCTGAAACCATCATAAATATGAATCAGTTGCCAAGCATCCGAATGTAAATCATGTGACCATGGGGATGCTGCAACGGTCATAAGTGTGAAAAATGGTCATAAGTCAAATTTTCAGTGCCGTTGTAACTTAGTGAACAGTCACTAAGCAAATTGTTGTAAGTCGAGGACTACCTGTACTTTATCACTTTTTTTGGGGGGGTCATCAAGTTTTTGACACCTTGCTAAGAGACTGGTGGTACTCGAATATTGCCATGTCCTAAAAGTGGTACAATTTGTGAAAATGTTGAAAAGTACTGATCTAGGTTTTTGGGAGTTCATATGAAAACAAGAATTCATAGGTTGATCATAGTACTATGTTATGCTCTAGTGCAGGGGTCAGCAACAGCTCTGGAGCCGCATGTGGCTCTTTCATCCCCCTGCTGTGGTTCCCTGTCGCTGGTCGGCTCCACAATTGATAGGGCTTTTTGGTTAGGAGAGGTAGAGGAAAAAGAGGAGGAGACTCTATGATGGGGGAACCGGACTTCCGGTTGGCTCCAGAATTGAATGGCGGGCTTCCAGTTACGACCTTTGTGGCTTTTTGAGTGTTTAAGGTTGCCAACCCCTGCTCTAGTGAATGGTAGAATGAAAAAAAAAGTAGATATGAGTCTTGGGAAATTATGCAACATTCTGAATGAATACAATCCAGGGGAAAAATACTTTGTTAGTTGACATGAATTGGTTGGAACAAGACAGGAGAGTGTCAGAAAAGACATGGATCTTTGGAAGGCCAGGGATAAATAAATGGGGAATGTTAAGTAGAAGAATACGCAGCTACTTAAGCATAAGCCTGTTTATCAGTGGTGAAATGCTGCCGGTTTGGGCCAGTCGGTCATTGCAGAGCCAATGGAGCTGGCGGTGGTCGCGGCGCAGGGCTTTTCCCGCCCGCTTCCCCCGCCCGGCTGGATGTCGCTATTTGGGTTATTTTACCCTCTGCGCATGCGCAAAGCGTTCTGCGCATGCACAGAGCGTAGAAGGACTCAAATGGCGGCATCCAGGTGGGCGGGGGAAGCCCCGCGCCGCGATCCCCACCAGCTCCATCGGCTCTGCAACGACTGACTGGCCCTCCCTAACCGGCAGCATTTCACCCCTGCTGTTTATGTATGCATAAGGCAAAGGAAGGAATATAAAACTTAAAGCATCATTTGATCAGTAAGGATTGAAGAGAGGTTGTAAATGGGAGAGATCATTCTTTGGGAGTGAGAATGGGAGAAAGGAAAGAAGCAAAAAAAATTAAAAACGAGAAAATACATTGACTTCAGGAAGAGAAAATATAAGCCCCGCATGAAAAAAAAATCATGATTTGATCAATCTGGGCAAAGAATGAATACAAGGAAATGTGTGGAAGCTGCATGGAACACAGGGGAAATGTGGTATTTCCCAACAGAGATATGTGGAATTGTGCTTAAAAGGAAAGTATAAATAATGGTTATCAGAATGATGAAGTGGAAAAAGGTTTGGGTGAGAGGAAAATACATGTAACAGAATACTGCAAAAATAAGGATGAGAGAAAGATAATATGTGTAGAGAAAAAGGGAAAGGAGGGAATGCTGGAAAGATTCTAGGTGACATGGGAATAACAGTGATGTGTTAAAAAGTGGAACCGAAGCTAATGCAATCATTGATAATGTCTAATAAGCATTGATAAAAACTCTGAGAAAGTTAGAAAATGGTAAGCTGCAGGTGTAGGCAGTGTAGCTGGAGAAATGTTACACTGGTTTGATTCCGGGGGAGCTGTGTGCCTTATTTAACGTGTATATGGATATTACGTTTGTGGCTATAGATGCAGTTTAAGATTAGAATGTCACCGTTGCTCCCCTGTATTGCACAAACAGGTATGCAAAACCTGCAGGGTGTTAAGTGCATCTGGAAAAATGCTTGGCAGAATTTTGATTGAAAGAGGTGGCAAACGGCAAAATTGGGGAAGAGCAGAACAGCTTTTCATTAGACTTGAGGGTATGCAAACTAGATTTTTGTTCTCTGCCAGGTCATGCAGAAACTACCTGTGTTTCCCCAAAAATAAGACCTTGTCTTATTTTATTTTTTTTGCCACCAAAAAAGGCACAAGGTCTTATTTGGGGGGGGGGATCATCCACTGACTCACCTCACTTGCGCACATCGCCTCTGGCCACCTTTTTGCTGTCAGAGGCCTTCAGAACTTCTTCGGCTTTCAATAGCTGCAGCCAGGCCTCGCACACCTCTGCCCATTTCTTCTGCAGCCAGCAAGGTTTTCCTGAAGGCCTCTGTAGCCAATAACAGAGCTCCGGATCGATCTGGAGCTCTGTTATCGGCTACAGAGGCCTTCAGGAAAGCCTTGCTGGCTGTAGAAGAAATGCGCTGAGGTAAGTATCCAAAGGTACTTCTTATCCGAAGATAAGTAGTAGGGCAGCTCCACACACCCCACCACCATCCTAGCTTAATTTTTACCTGTGCACCCTGGAGTGGGCGGGGTCTTAATTAGGGCTTATTTGGGGGGGTAGGGCTTATATTGGGTGCACGTGTAAAAATAAAGCTATGATTTACTTTCTGAGTAGGTCGTGTTTTGGGGGAGACACGGTAGGAGAAGATAATCTTATTGGACGTTTGCTTATTTAGAGCAGTGCTTCCCAGGTCTGGGTAAATTATCCAAAATTGGGTGAAAGTGTTTTTTCTTTGGTAACAGTATGCGAACCCATTACCAGATCACAACATGGATGTGTAAATTGGCAAAGAGTTTTATCCACGTTGGGTAAAAAGGATTTTCAGATAGTGGTTTTGAGTAATGAAGGAAAAGGTTTGGAATTGATTTTAAAAATATGATGAAGTAAATTGCCTTGAATTGTAAAATATTTTGCATGAATATGTGTTGTTGAATGCAACCAGAGAAATTATGGTGAAAATAAAAAATATGTTAGAACTGAATACTTAGTGAATGGTTCTCCATGGAGCACAGAGCAGCCAAAAATACCTCCTGTCTATTCTTTTACAGCCATAATTATACTGATAAAGAAAATATATTCTTGCCTTCAAGATCATCCAATTTTCTTTATTCCAAGTGAAGGCTTTTCCTATATTTAAGAAAGTTTTCATTTATAATAGCAATCCCATTCAACAGTAACTAGGCAATTATAAATATTTATAAATATTCAGGACACTTTATATTTGTAGACCACATCAATTCTGTTAACAGCTAGAATCTCTGGAATCTGTTTGTTTATTCGTGTCAGAAACATCACAATTAAAATAAGGCATGCTATATGACAAAATTTAAAATATGAAATACAAGATTAAAATAGCAATAGCACTTAGACTTATATACCGCTTCACAGTGCTTTAAAGCCATCTCTAAGCGGACTTACAAAGTCAGCCTATTGCCCCCAACAATTTGGGTCCTCATTTTCCCACCTCTGAAGGATGGAAGGCTGAGTCAACCTTGAGCCTGGTGTGATTTGAACTGCCAAATTGCAGGCAGCTGGCAGGCAGCAGAACTAGCCTGCAGTACTGCACTCTAACCACTGCACCACTGTATATATTTGTATAAAATATATACAAATTAAACATATCTTGGCCAGAAACTAACAACATTGTGTTCTGCTGTGTTATCATGAGGTCCTCAAGTGTACACTAATCGGAACACAAAGGGTGGCTATACATAATGTTGTCTGAATGTCACCACAATCACAAAGAGCAGAAGCTACCAGACAGCCCTGTTTGTTCAGAGTGTCTGGATCTTCTTGTACCAGTGTGCAATCTATTCAACGATTTTCATATTTCCCAGCTTTTGTCAGACCCAGGTGCCAGCTCCTCCATTTGTTCCATTCAGTGTTGGTTCTTTGTAGCTTTCCATAGATCCACTGTGCTTTTAAATTCCACAAAGTCTTCCATCAACCTAAGGAAGCTTTTCCTGGAATCTTAGACTATATCTTTCTCTGCTATTCTCTGATGATAAAAGAAATGAGACCATATTTACAAATGTTCCTTTCAAAAGGCCAGGAAAAGCAGCATGTTAAAAGCAGTATGTATATTATATTCATAATACAGTTTTTGTTGTTTCCCCTCTCATATGAAGGTGGATGAGGATCTAGTGAAGAATTCTGGAAAAATATTACTCTTGGATCGCATGTTACCAGAACTAAAAAAGCGAGGACACAAGGTATTGCTTTTAAATTAAGAAAGAAAGAAAGAAAGAAAGAAAGAAAGAAAGAAAGAAAGAAAGAAAGAAAGAAAGAAAGAAAGAAAGAAAGAAAGAAAGAAAAATTCATACCTGTAAGATAAGTTAACTAAGGAATATTTCCTCAATTTAGGTGGTGCTGTTTTCACAAATGACCCAAATGTTGGATATTTTGATGGACTATTGCTATCTTAGAGATTACCAGTTTAGTCGTCTGGATGGAAGCATGTCTTATGCAGACAGAGAAGAAAATGTAGGTGACTTTTTCTCAGAAACGTTCAGCTGAGTTGCTTAATTTTTCTAAGATTTATCAAGAAAACAAGCTGTGGGAATAAGCTATTTGGCTTCAACTTACCCTCAAAAAAAATCATTGGGAAGCCTCTGCAGTCCTGTTGCTCTATTTTGGAGATATGTTGTTGACATGATGATGTTATATATTACCAGGGTGGATTTGATTTAAATCAACTCGATTTAAATCATAATTTTTAAAGAGCAACTGTCATCTCTGTCCCGCAGCGGCTCCTCCTCTGACCTGGTGTTGACTCACCGACCGTCCCATTCACTTTAATGGGAGGGCTGGTGTCGCGGCAGGGACACAACAAGGTGAGGGACGTGGCAGGCAGCAAGTGAGTGGATGCCCACTGACAGGCGCTGTCATGATGGATCTGAAATGACAGGTGCTCTTTATTTCCTATTTAGCGTACAGATTCATTGAATGAGTTTACCAAAAATATAAATATTGCAGAGTTTACAGCCTCATGCTACATAACTAAGCTCCATTTCATGCTGAATGAACCAAATTATTAATGTATCTTAAATAGAAAACTATCTTTAGATAGATTTTTACTCCAAAAGCATTTTATTAAAATAAATTTGATAAAAATAAAAAAATCTGATTTAAATTTTTAAAAATCTGATTTAAATTTAAAAAATAAATCATCGATTTTTATCCACCCTTTATATTACTATAGAATTGCTGGAAATTAATGTGGATTAATGGATTATGTCTTGAAACATACTTTTGTGATGAAAAATTTATCCAAAAATATTTAGATGAGTGTTTTTCAACCCAGGCAATTTTAAACTGTGCGGAGCTCAACTCCCAGAATTCCTCAGCCATGCTTAGGTTATCATGAATAATTGCAGGTGTAAGAGCGTAATTTCAAATTAGTTTTTAATTCCATGCCTCTTTTATTTACTAAGTTTTCATTTGTTTGGATTTTTAAAATATATCCTGCGATGGCTTTTTTTTTAGTTTTCAAACAATTTATTAGGAATTTTTAAAAACTACTAAATTTTCCACTGTTTTTAACATATGTTCTTAACCTTCTCAACCCCAAAAACATTGTGAAATCTAGGAGCGTGCCAAAATGCAATTCTTCCTATAATTTTTTGTAGTTGAAGCAGAAAGGTGGCTAGAGGTTTCTTTCTGTTTATTATCTTTAAGGACACAAACATGCCGATTTTCCTATTTCATGTTAAACTGGTGATATTCTAACTTTTATAGATGAAGAATTTTAATGCAGACCCTGATGTTTTTATATTTCTGGTGAGCACACGAGCTGGTGGTCTTGGCATTAATCTGACTGCAGCAGATACAGTCATAATTTATGACAGTGACTGGGTAAGTACTGTGTATTCTGGCAGAAGTCCTGATCCCAAAGGACTGTATATTCAACTCCCATCAATAGAGTACAGTTGTAGAATCCACTTGGAATTTAAGCTCTGCCTATGAAATATGGTACAGTCTTAGAATAAATGCGAATTAAATTAGTGAGAGCCAGTTTGGTATAGTAGTTAATGCACTGGCTAGAGATTGGGAGACTGTGAGTCCTGCCTTAGGCACAAAGCCAGCTAGGTAATCTGGTAAATTGGCAAATCGCTCTCACTCTTGGAAGGAGGCATTGGCAAGCCACTTCAGAAAACCTAGCCAAGAAAATTTCAGGGACTAGTCCAAGCTGTTACCAGGAGTCAACATTGACTTGCAAGCACCAAAAAATAATAATAGTAAAACATAGCTATATAGTTATCCTTATTAAATGTAAGTAGAGATTGTTAAGGTATGTGCATAGTAACCCTTGAATAACAAGGATATGCACATGGAAACGTTTATGAGAGTAGTTATAAATAATTATTCAGCCACACACAGATACACTAATGAGTTAAAGTTTACTTTAAGAAATAGCACAATCCAATAAACAGTCCAGGTCATACACTAATAGTCAGAATAACAGTCCAATAAATATCCAATTACTAAGTCTTCTTACCAGTTGCCTTTGTCATGCACAGTAAACAAAGATATCAAGGTATAAACACAGCTTAGATACAACAGAGAACAGAATGTCAAAAAGCATGTCAGAGTGAGTAAGCTATGATCTCTAGCTCCCTCTTATGGCAACCTGCAACACAATCAACCAATCAGAAATATCATACAGTTAAAGCTACATACATCAACACAGTTAAACCTACAGACATACATTGTTGTTTTATATATTGCCAATCCAACTGATTGGACAGAGTCCTAACAGATAGTCCTCGACTTACAACAGTTCATTTAGTGACTGTTCGAAGTTACAACAGCACGAGAAAAAGTGACTATCAATTTTTTTCACATGGCCATTTCGACGTCCTCATGGTCCTGTGTTCAAAATTCAGATGCTTAGCAACTGACCCTCATTTATGACAGTTGTAATGTTCTGGGATCATGTATGATCACGTTTTGTGACCTTCTGACAAACAAAGTCAATGAGGAAGCCAGATTCACTTAATAACCATGTTATGAACTTAATAACTGCAGTGATTAACTTAACATCTTTGGTAAGAAAAGTTATAAAATGAGGTAAAACTCAGTTAAGTGTTTCACTTAGCAACAGAATTTAGGGGTTCAATTGTGGTCATAAGTCAAGGACTAGCTGTAGTGGTATGCCATTTAGAGTTCAGTAGCTTTTTCCTTAAGCATGCCAAATTCTATCAACTATAGATGCAATGTAATGTTTCTAACAAGACTTTGTCTCTCAAGTTCAAATTTTAACTGGAGAATATTACATTTTTCTTATTCGCCTAATTAAAGGTCTCGGTTTAGCACACTTCAAAAACAGGCAAAATAATTAGGAATAACAAAATTAACACAATTCAGTTCTTCTGTTGCCACTTAGTATGGGAGAATCCATAGCTATATGTACAGTTGTAAAAAATTCAGTCCACATCATTATCATCGTGATAAAATTCCATACAGAAGTCTGCTCTGTCCCTTTCCTAACAGTACTTGTGTTGTACTTTCTGCAATTTAACAGCCAGCAGAATCCACGCTTGGTACCAAAGGAGAAGCTTTAAGTACCGAAAATGCTAGATTCATTTCTGTAATTTCTTCAAGAATGTTTTTAAGCACATGTAAGAAGAGGAAAAACTTATGCTTGTCACAATAATCAGACATGAACAACGTTGAACCCCAAAGCATCTTTGACATCTCTAACCAAACATAGGAGATCCTTGGAATTAAATAAAAAATGTAGATATATCAATGCTTTTAAATGCTTAAAATCTCACAAACTCTTATTCAGCTTGGAATGGAAGGTTTCTTGGGGTCACCTAGCATTTGAAAATGTTGTATTTGAGGATAGATCAGAAAGTACTAAATATTTCTTGACATGCTTTAAAGATCAAGAAGCGTCGAAAGCAGGGATGGCCAAACTATGGTTCTTTGAGGATCTGTGGACTTCAACTCCCAGAATTCCTGAGCCAGCCATGCATGCATGGCTGGCTCAGGAATTCTGGGAGTTGAAGTCCACAGGTCCTCAAAGAACCATAGTTTGGCCATCCCTGGTCTAAAGTATTCAGAAATTTTAATAAAGGCTATACAAAGAATCAGATTCAACGGTGACATGTGATTTGAAGCATGTGGAAGCATGTATTTAGCACCTGTTAGGAATGCTTTAAAGTATCTGCATCTTCTTAGCAAGCACGGCTGCCTCTTCACTTGATGTGTGGTGTGTGTTATTATTGCACTGTGTTGTAGATATAAGTCAAAGTAAGTTGTCCCCATCTCTCAGAGAACTTTTTTCCCAAATTGTTAACAAGGGAGAAGTTCTTTTTCCTCAGAAGAATTGTTTACACGGAGATGAAAAGATAGATCTGATGTTCATGTGCCATTAAATAGTAAATTCATATATTTTCTTTTGATAGAACCCTCAGTCTGACCTTCAAGCACAAGACCGATGTCACAGAATCGGTCAGACAAAGCCGGTGGTTGTATATCGTTTTGTAACTGCAAATACCATTGACCAGAAGATTGTAGAGAGGGCTGCTGCCAAAAGGAAATTAGAGAAGCTGATTATCCACAAAAGTTAGTAATCTCTACAGTTCTTCGAAATCATGTTCACAATTTTTGTTGGGCCACTTGCTATGAGATTTTGCTAGTTGACATTATTATGCCTTTACTATACGCTTCCATTTAAAAGCTATTTGTTTCTTTATTGACAACAGCCAACAGGACAGACTACAAGGACAATCTGTCAAAAACAACACAAAACATAAAATATAAATAGTTACTGAAAGCCCTTACTAACGTTTTTCAAACAAATAGGATCCTGGGTTCTCATTCCAGTCCTATGGATAATTTTTTTACAGCTCGGGAGAAAATTAAGAGAAGATTCTCTCAAGCACCCTTGACAAGGGCCTTTGATTTCCCAGGATCTCAGACATCTTCAGAGAGGCATTTCCTGCATATCTTAATGACTCATAGGCTCATAATGAGACAGATATGTGGCATTTCAAAGCTTTGAAAATCAAAAGAAGCAATTTATATTGTTTCTGTAAAACAAATGGCATCATGGCTAAACTTTTAATATAGTTAATTAATTCAATATCACGTTGCTACATTTTGAACCAACTGAAGCCAGAATGTATTGTTCAAAGGGTAGCCTAAGAACTAGTAGGTTGTATATTCATGATGTAATCAAAGCATGAGTGACTGTTACTAGAGTTGTCAGGCATAGACTAGATTGCAGCTGGGATGCTAAATACAGTTGTGTAAAAACTCAAAAAATTCAGTACCTGAATACAGACTTCTGCTAATAACTGCAGCAAAGACCCAGGAACCAGAGCAGGGGTCAGCAACCTGTGGCTCTGGAGCTGCATGTGGCTCTTTCATCCCTCTGCTGCGGCTCCCTGTCGCTGGTCAACATCACAATTTTGAGAGGAGCTTCCGGTTGACGGGGAGGGGAAGCAGGGCATGCCAGGAGGAGACTCTGGCAAGGGACAGGTTTTCTGGTCAGCTCCAAAATTGATAGGGCTTTCGGTTAGGACTAGTAGAGGGCACGCGCGCTATCGCCAGCTGCACTTCCAGGTTCTGTCGCATGAAGAGCAGCTGGTCTGGCGCGCGTGCCCACAGAGAGGGCTCTGCATGCCACCTCTGGCACGTGTGCCATAGGTTCGCCATCACGGATATAGTGTGTGCCCTCAGATTATTTGATATTATTCCTGGATCTTCCAAGCCAAGAAAAATTAAAGTTTTTTGTAATCATAAACATGGATGCCAAAAATGGAATGTCCAGACTTTGTTAATATCCACTTTTCTGTAATCCCTCTACGGTTACAAATATAATCTTTTCAGTCATGGTGTAAGCAGAATGTCTGAAAGAGTTGCCAGAAGTAACAACATACCGTATTTTTCGGACTATAAGACGTACTCCCCCCCCCCAAGTGGATGGAAATGTCTGCGTCTTATACACCGAATACAGCTGTTTTTGGCCTCCTGAACCAACACCCCCCCCCCGCGCATCCCATTTTCGCCAAAAATGGGACACACGAAGGGTGGCACGCAGAGCCCTCTCTGTGGGCACGCGTGCCATTGCCAGCTGCACTTCCGGGTTCCGTCGCACGAAGAGCAGCTGGTCTGGCGCGCATGCGCACACGGCCAGCCGCTCTCTTCCAAGTTCCGTCGCGCAAATGCCCGCCAGCCAGGTGGTCTTCACATGCGCGTGATGGAACCCGGAAGTGCAGCTTAGCGTCTGCGCGCATGCGTGCACAGCCATCAGCTCTGTTTCGTGTCCCATCACGCGCATGCGTGAAGACCAGCTGACTGGCGTGCATGCGCGTGACGGAACCTGGAAGAGAGCGGCTGGCCACACGCACATGCACACCGGCCAGCTGCTCTTCTCCAGGTTTTGGTGCTCCGACGCGCGCTCCTGTGTCGGCACTCGGTGCCAAAAAGGTTAGCCACCACTGCTCTATATATAATATCAAGGAGCTCCTTTTGGAAAATGTTTGTGTTTGCATTAATTTTCTGTAAGTATATTATATTATATCATTATATTATAATACGATATATGATATATAATATATCATTCTTCTATTTTAGAATTACAAAAATGACTGATAGTTTATACAGTATATTTAGTAAAAAAAATAACTGACAGTGCTGTCAATAAAGGTATATTTTTTCTTATTTCCCTTTAAGATCAGTTCAAAGGCGGTAAATTTGGAGTAAACCAGTCAAAGAGTTGCTTAGATCCCAAAGAGTTAATAGAATTGCTGCAGTCCAGGGATTATGACAGGTATGATCTATTTGCTTCCTTATTTATCTATTTATCTGCAGTCCTCAGGGAGTAGGGCGGCATAGAAGAGCATCTAAATTTTTTACTTTTTGTAGTTCAAGATGGCATACATAGCACTTTGTCCTCCTGTTATCCCACAACATCCACCCGGTGAGGTGAGGTGGGCTGGGTTGGGTTAAAGCAGAGTGACCAGCCCAACATTATCCAGCAAGTTTTCATGGCTGAGAATAGACCAGAACCTGAATTTCTCCATTCCCGGTCCAAGCCCTTAATCATTACGTCACACTTGCTCTCCACACGGAACAAATGATTACTTGAAGGAAGCATTTTCACAACTAAAGCCAAAGTCATTGCCAAGAAGTTAAGCCCTTAAATACAAGGGAACTTAATAAAAATATTTCCTTCTTTTTCTAGAGAGATTAAAGGTTCAAGAGAAAAAGTAATAACTGACAAAGATTTAGAGCTACTGCTGGACAGAAGTGACCTTATCAGTAAGTATTGGATATATTCGTATGCCTTCTGTTTTATTACATTCTTTTAAGAAATTCATTCTAACTACCAACTTATATGTAGTACTGAGGTGGTGAGCACCAGTATGCTTATGAATATCCCTCCTGTTATTATTTTACATTTAGCTCTCTGACATATCACAGCAACCACATATAGACAGTACAGCCTTCCTTCCAGGGTGTGTTCTGCTCACACCATATTGGAAGGTTTTTTTCAGTATGCAAGGAACAAGACGAAAGTCAAGGAAACAATAGGTCCACTAATGGAAGCAGATAGCAAGAAGGTGCCAGGCAGCAGGGAGAAAGCAAAACTGCTTACCGTATTTTTCGGAGTATAAGACGCACCGGAGTATAAGACGCACCTTAGTTTTTGGGGAGGAAAATAGGGGAAAACAATCTGCCTACATTCATCTGGCTAGCGTCCTTAGTCTGGTCAGCTTCAGCACATTATTTTATCCCCTGGTTAGGACTTAAAAAAACCTTCTTCTGAGAGAGTAACAATGAAAGAGCCTGCAAGCCAGTAAGAGCTGGGAAGATCGTTAGCACCTGGTTAGGGCTAGAAAAAAACTTATTCGGAGCAAGTAGAGCAATGAAAAAAAAACCTGCAAAGACTTAGGGCTGGAAAAACATTCTTCGGAGAATGTTTCATTCTTCGGAGAATGTTTCATTGTTAATGAAAAAGCCTGCAAGGTAAGAGCTGGGAAGATCGTTAGCACCTAGTTAGGGCTGGGAAAAAAGCTTTGAAAAAGCTACATTCAGAGTATAAGACGCACCCAAATTTTCAGCCACTTTTAGGGAGGAAAAAGGTGCGTCTTATACTCCAAAAAATACGGTAATCTCTTTTTGCATGTTTTTATGGAAAAGGAAAAAATTGCCTAACTTTATCAAAAGCAGCCTTGAGGGAAATAGAACAGGTATACAAATCCAGATAGGCAAGGAAATAGTGAGAGAATACCTATCCACCCTGAATGAGTACAAAGCATCTGGAACAGATGGTTTTCATCCCAAGGTATTGAAGGAGGTGGCAGATGTATTCTCCATCCTGGGTGGAGCCATCATTCAGGATAGGATGTCCTCGTCCAGTCAGAATGAGGACCGAGTCTGTTCTTTTTCTTTTCTTTTTTTACTGGATCCCCCCTCCTGGGACCCAGTTTCAACTCGGTCCTCAGACTAGGACGATCGTGGCTACCTTTCTCCCTTCCTGAATTTGGCCTTCCACCCAGTGAACTTACAGGACTTTGTAAGTGATTTTCTTTTTCTTCTCACTACTGAAAGACCTTCTGGACTACAACCTAATCCTAGATAGAGCTAATTAACAGAGAGCGCTCGGCAGTGGAGTCTCGGCTCCTGACGCTATTCGCCTTTGTGCTTTTTTCTAGGGCATTGACGTTCAGGGCTTGCCCTGGTCTGCCCGGCGAGTCCAAGTTTCCTGGCATCAACCTTCTGGGCTTGCCCTGGTCTGCCAGTCGAAGCGGAGTGCTCTGCAGTGTTGGACAGCACCTGAGGGAGGTTGGGCAGCGCTGAGGAGATAGCCGAGCGACGACAGCCGGCTGGGTTGCCGCCCGAAAAGAATTTTTACACCTCGGCAGTGCTTTGCCAATAATTAACATCAAGGGCCCAAATCAACACTATGCCTCCTCCCTGCCACTAGCCAGCACTTACAACGTTTAAAGTTTTTTTGCTGTGGCAGCCGTCCGCTTAGCTCCATAGGCCGAGGGGGTGGTGCCTCTTCTCCCGCTGGAGCTCTTGCTCGTGTTTTCCCCCCGTTCCCTCTGCTGATTGCTGTAAGCCCAGAGGGCAGCCTGAGCCTCAACAAAGGCTCGTCTGGTGCCTAGACTACTAGGGCTTGCCCTAGTCGGCATCAGAGACTCCTAAATCTCCCGCCAACTGCCATCTCTTTAGATTCAAGTCTGGCAGCCATTTTGTTTTGAAGGCCTCAAAATGGCAGATGGAGCTGGGCAGATGGAAAAGCCATGGGGCAAGAGGCCTTGTAAAACAAATTGCAGCATCCCAGAGGAGGATGAGACTGGACCCTCCTCTCTCCCAGTGTCGGGGCCCCTCAGCCTCCCAAAGGGACCAAGGCCTCTGAGAAAGTGGAGAAACGCAGAGATAAGAGATTACAAAGGATTTGCGACCAGGCCTCAAGGCAAAAGGCCTCAGATCCTCGAGCCCCATCCACTCCCTCTGCGATCTTTGGGGATAATTCTGCCATCTCCCCTCCTGTGGCACAGCTGGCCTTGGACAACCTGGCCATTTCCAGAGGCAATGACGATGTCTGGGGTTCTTCAGGATTCCCTAGGCCTGCCCCAATCCATACTCAGGTGGCTACTCAAAATATTACGGCTCCTCCAATACCTGCCTCGTCAGCTCCCACCTCTACAGCACCCTCTATCATGCTGGACCATGCCACCCTGCAGATGTTGCTGTCTTCCGCAGTCCAACAGGGCCTTTCAGCTTGCCTTCAATCTTTAGGCAGACCTTCCTCAGCGGATCCGGAACGGCCTCCCCCTATGCCTAAACCACATGCTGGGGTTCAAGGCACCGACTGTTACTCTGATGTCTCTGATGAGCAGGTTGAAGAACCACTAGTGGACCTGGACACGAGGGCTACGAGCTATCGGAAGATGAGGGGATTCCCCAGGATCAACATGTCTCCTACGCTCTCTTCCCTCGGGGCCTTTTCAAGTCCCTACTCTATAAGGCTCGCGCTGCAGCAGGATTGGATCCTGATCCTGTTTCCGGCCCCTTGGGTTCTCAACCCCTGCACCCGCTTTTTGCAGATTTTACGCCGGAGGTGGATGTCGTCCCGGCCCCACAGCTTTTCCTGGACAACGTCCACCGTCAATGGTCAGCACCGGCGTCTGGACCCATGCCATCTTCTCTAGATCGCAAGCATTTCAATGTGGGTCCAGAGCCGGCATCTCTCCTTACGGTGCCCCCGGTGGATGCTCCTGTGATGGCCCTGCATTCTCCAACCACTATTCCAGGTGATTCCAAGGAGCTGCTAAGGCCAGAAGACTAGAAGATTGAACAAGCCCTTGTTAAGGCCCAACAGGCGGCCGCCTGGGCGGTGAAGGCATCTTCTTTGGCTTCCTTTTTCACACGCTCCTCATTGATATGGCTGCGCCTCATTCAGGAACACATTCCAACATTAACACAAGGGCGCAACAGGGTCTAAACAAGATCTTCGCGGCCACCCAGTTTGCAGCAGATACTACCCTGCACGCCTCCCGGTTTGCCTCCAAGGCGATAGCGGCTTCCGTGGTTGCAAGGCATATGCATTGGCTGCGCCAGTGGTCTGTAGACACTCGCCACAAGTGGCGCCTGGCGACCGCTCCCTTTAGGGGTCAACATCTCTTTGGCGAGGCCTTGGACCCGATTCTCATCGAGACTTGAGATAGGAGGAAGGTGCTCCCTTCCCTTTCTCGGAGAGGAAACCTCCGCCAGTTCCCGTACCCCTGACGGCCCTTTAGGGCCACTGACCAGGGCTTCAGCTTCTCCCGGTCCCAATCTAGACAGCATCAGTCCATGGACAGATCCGGGAGGGGGAGGCAGTTCAAACGACCTTTCAGGGGAGGTGGGGGCAGATTATGCCAAACACATCTTATATCCTTCTTTGATAAAGTGACTAAAGTAGTGGAGCAGAGAAATTCTGTAGTGGAAATTTGGTGGAGATCTATGATTAAATTAAGGTAAAGGCACGGGATAACAGCATATATTTATTGGGAAGCCTTAAGAGTACAGGAAAGTACTATTTAAATGACCCAATTGAAGACCTGCACAGTCTCAGTGACACTGAGAGAGAGAGAACTTTGATGTTTGTCTTTAATCAATACAGGCCCTTCCCTGTCCTTAGAGGCATTTATAATGTGACTTGTTGCCTTTTCCAATAATTCTTTCCTATAGTGTAGGCCTTATAGTGTCACTGAGACTGTGTAGGTCTTCAATTGGGTCATTTAAATAGTATTTTCCTGTACTCTTAAGGCTTCCTAATAAATATATGCTGTTACCCCGTGCCTTTACCTTAATTTAATCATAGATCTCTACCAAGAATTTCCCTACCTCTATTAAGCAACCATTATGTCTCTGGTTTTTTTTTTTATTTGCCCATCCTAAAGATCTGGTGATAGCATTTGTGAGGTCTAAAAGATTCATTTTCCATAAAGTGGGCATTTTTGTTGATTAAAAAGGAATCGTTTTATACTGCATTAATTTTACACAGCTTCAGTTCCATGCCCTATGAATAAACTGTCAGTTATAGAGACTGTAATCCATACCCTCTTTGTGGGAAAAGCCCTTCAAGTATCTTGAAGGCCTCTTTCAGGTCTCCCTTCATTCTTCTTTGGGCTGACCACACCCAGTTTCTTTTAACTATTCTTCATAATTCTATTCTTTCAGTCCTTCACCATCTTTGTTACTCATCTGTGCGCTCTTTCCAGTTCCTCAGCATTCTTCTTATACTCTGGCAATCAATCAAAGTTGGTTGGTCTGGCCAGTGCAGTATAGAATAGTTATCATCACACAGTTTATATCTGTTTATATAACCACTGAGCCATGGAATGTGGCATGGAGTACTGCAGCTACTTTTGCTGACAGCTGGCTGTCAGTAGTTCAATTCTCTCCGGCTCAAGGTTGACTCACCCTTCCATCCTTCCGAGGTTGGTAAAATGAAGACCCAGATTGTTGGAGGCCATATGCTGGTTCTGTAAACCACTTAGAGAGGGCTGTAAAGCACTGTGAAGTGATATATAATTTTTATTGCTATTGCTATATAGAAGCTGTGGTGGTGCAGTGGTTAGAATGTAGCATTGTAGGCTAACTCTGTCCACAGCCAGACATTTGAACTTGACTGGATATGAGGACCCAGATTGTTGAGGGCAATATACTGACACTGTAAACCACTCCAGAGGGCTGTAAAGTAGGGTCTGTCTTTTAAGATGTTAGCAATTGCCCGGGCTTGTGTCCTCCATAGATTTGATAAATGTCCTATCTATCCCCTCATCAAAGTCATTTGCAAAAATGTTGAAGAGCACTGGACTCAGGACAAAACCCTGAAGTACCCCATTGTACTCCTCTCTCCATGTAGAAATGGTTCCATGAAGGAGCATGTATCGAGCACATTTGTATAACCAACTATGAATCAATCTATTTGGTAGTAAGACCATCTGTCCCACATTGTTCCATTTTAACAAGGTGGCTACTCTAGCCAATTTTATCAGCTGTCTTACTGATGTTTACGTCAATTGTGTCCACTGCCTTCTCTTGATATATTAATCACCTTATGAAATTTGTTTGGCAGAGTCTATTTTTAACAATCCATTGCTGGCCTCTAGTAATTATATGGTCTTTTTCTAAGTGCCTGCAAGCCCACTGTTTTATCCTCACCAGCAAATCTCAGTGTTTCTAAATGGAAACTTTCCACTCCCAAGTCTCAATTCTCCATCTGACTGCATGCATCAAAATTGCCTTAAATTTGTGAGTACCACACAGATGAGATACTTGGGGACTAGATTTCTGTTAAATTGATGGTTATGTAATTTCCAGAGTTGCCAAAAACAGCAGAATATCTATAAGTACGGTTGGGCTAAGGAAGTGTAGACGGGCAGCTTAATTTGGATAAATGCTGATTACTCTTCTGGACGTTTTTCAAAGGAACATCCTTCTAAGGAATGTACTGCTGATGCTGTGGTCAGACAGACCCTCCCTTCTGATTCTCTTTACCAGTGCACCAGTCAATTATGTCTCCATTTACACACTAAAATAGCCATATAGAGCTTGATTACTTGAAAAACAAAAACATTTAATGGACTAAATCAGGGGACAGGAGTACCCAGTGATCTGCTTTAAAAATGGGATTTTAATGCATGTATAAAATGGCAGGTGGGGTTTTATACATTGCAGAAAGAAATTCTGTATAAACAAACCAGTAACTCTTAAATGGAAAACTTACTATATCCACATGTTGGCATAATGTTGATTTGGCTGCAGAGCATCGAAGTGCATGACCAGCTCTGGATTAATCTTCCATTCCAGACATACTTGCCACACATTCTTTGCTGTAAAGAAAGGAAATTCCTGCTTCCTCCTAGTGAGTGAGATAAAAGGGGGGGGGGGACACACCAGCCTTTGGAGTCAGTTGCCTGGGGCTTATCAAACTCTGCATTGCATTGGACATCTCTAGGCATTAAATTGTTTCTGTGTGTCACTTATCAGATATTCATATATTTCCAAATCTTCCTACATTATGTTCCAAAAATGTAAGTGTCTTTAATAAAGGTCAAAACCTTGAAATGGTAAAACATTGGATGTCATTTTAATAAATGGGTATGGGATGAGTTTGCCTTCAGACAACTTTTTGCCATAGCAATAAATGTGCATACAAATGTGATAAGAAGCAGAGTTTTATCTCGGTTCCTGAAAGTAAAATACCCACCTCAAAAGATCTATTAAATAATGATCTCCTCAAAATAATGGAGTTTAAATTCCACATGAAAAATGATGGAATTTTCAGACATTTAACAAGCCCAATTTTGTTTAAATGGAAATCTGCTGTTTGTCTGTGGTCCTCTGAACTGTGTGCTTCATTTCTTCCAGATCAGATGAAAACTTCTGAGAAACTGAAAGAAAAAATGGGCAAGTTTATGATGCTAGAGAACACTGATGATCCTGGCATGTAAATTGTACTTCAGAATTTGGACACTTAAATAATATTTCTATCCCTTTGTAATCTGAACCTGGATACCCTTATAACAGTTACCTTATTGTTGGTCTCTGTTTCAAAAAGCCTTATTGAAGAGTAAGTTGCTAAGTTTTTGTATATGAAAAGTGGATTTTTGAGCCTCTTGTTGATACCTGAGAAATTTTAGATTCTATTTTTGTCTTGAGTAGTTGGTAACTGAGTAATCTGTATACTTTACTGCAGAATTTCTGTTAAAGAAATTTTACTTCTAATTTTTTACCTCTCGCTTTTAGTATGTTTAATGAGCAGAATATATTCAGAATATTTGTTTACAACCCTTGATTGTACTACTTCAGTTTGTGTTGACGTTACAAATAAATGCTATTTTGCTTGAATTGTTTTGTTTAATCACTGCTCCTAAGCAAGTATTATTTACTTATTGTATAAGAATTGCAATACAGCACATTTATCTGTCTCCTTTAGCCATTTTACTGTCATCAACTAATACTGTTTTTGTTTCTTTTTAATATTCTGTTTGGACATCTTTATTAAACTTTGTTGACAATAGTTTGACATTCAAGTCATCTAAAAGAAGAATTTCTTTTTGTATACATTTTGCCAGAGTTAAAAGAACCAGGAAATTAATTGAAGGAGGCAGAATATTCAAACTTCTATTTGGATTCATGAAACTGTTTACATTTGCAAATTAGTTAAAAGATTAGAACAACTAAAATATTCATTAGCAAAAAAGAACAAAGGAGGGTTGAGAAGCTTATTGAACACAAGGCCAAGAAAATGAATGAGTCTAATAATACGTATTAAAAGATACACGACTGCATGGGGAAGACTGAACTGAGAGTGAGCACGTGGACCAAAGCCCCCAGGGAGCTTCAATAGTTTAGGTTGGACTTGAAACTGATCTCTGCTGTAGATCAACAGCCCACTGGTGACCACATGGCTTATTCAGTCGCATAGAATTATAATTTGTGAGTGCATGAATTCGTTATAGCAACGTCCAGTGTGGTCCAATTTAGAATTACATTCTCTCAGTGAAGAATATCACGTCATCTTGAACCAAAATATTCATGATTATTTTTGTCAGATTTTCAGTGTTCTGGAATTGAAAGAAGCAGATTCCAACACAGAGCAAGAATCCAGATGAAAGCATCTTAGACAGATGGCTTCTCAAGCTTTTGTTTTAACACGTCCAATGAAGGGAAGTCCACCATTTTCTTGCATAATTGGTTCCATTACTAAACTGCTCTTATGGTGAGTCATGGGAGAATACAGAATAACAGTTGGAAGGGACCTTGGAGGACTTCTAGTCCTGCTCAAGCAGGAGAGCCTATACCAGGGGTGTCAAACTGGATTTCTTTGAGGGACGGATCAGCATTATAGTTCTCCGCAGACCACCCGGAGGGGAGACGGGACAGCAGCATCCTGCTGGCCAAAACAAGGCATAGAGGGGCTGCGTGCAGCCGTCCAGGCTGAAAACGGCGTGGGGGGCAGCCCCATTTTGGCCAGCAGGGTGCTGCAGGAGGCATCTGTCCCATCTCCCATGCCCCTTTTTGGCTGGCAGAGTGCTGCAGGAAGCCGTCCAGGCTGAAAATGGCATGGGGGGCCGCCCCGTTTTGGCTGGCAGGATACTGCAGGAGGCATCCGTCCCATCACACACGCCCCTTTTTGGCCGGCAGAGTGCTGCAGGAAGCCCTTTTTGGCCGGTAGAGTGCTGCACGGAAATATGGTGCAGGCCCCTCCCCTGCAAGAGGCACCGCAGGCCGGTCCTTTGCTATTTTCAGGCTGGCCCCACGGGCCAGATTTAAGCACCCCAGATCCGGCTTGCAGGCCTTGACTTTGACACCCCTGGCCTATACCATTATGGACAAATGACTGTGCAATCACTTTTTTAAAAACCCAAATGATAGGGCGGTTGCTATCTTGCTCTGAAGAACTGTAACAAGTATGTTTGTAGTGTATATCAGCTAGTGAAATATGCTGATTGCCAGGACCAAGATCAGGGCCAGATAGAAGAATTTCCAAGACTTACCAAGTCCCCTTCCCACTGATACATATGGGGATAGATAATACTACAAAGAACAGCTACAACCATATCACCACAGCCTTGAAACTTAAGAGCCTGAGGCGGTCATATCTTGATCATCTAAAATGAAAAGAATCGGGAAAGAAATAATATTGAAAAGGAAAATGGGGGAAAGTGCACATAGAAAGCATAGAAAACAAAACTCAGATTTCAAAAACTTGTAATAAATTTCTGCAATTAAGCATAGAGGAGGAAATTTATTAGTGCATTTCTCTAAATGGCAGATTAACTTTATCTCTTCCTTTGATAGCATTGCTAATTTTGTAGATCAATGCTGTAGACACAATGAATCTTGGCCTCAGTAAAGCCTTTGAGCATCTGATGACATCCTTAATAAAATAGTAGAATAAGGGCTAGATAATATTCTCACAACTGCCTGAATAACCACACTCCAAACATTATTAATGGATCTTGAGAAGTATTTAAATGGAGTGTCATATGAATCCTATTACTTTGATGAGGGAGTTGAGAGTTTATAGATGATAGAAATCTGGGAGGTGCAGTTTTAGAGGAAGCAGTTTAAACAGAGAAATGTAATTTTCTACACCTGAGTAGAAAAATGAAAGACACAAATAAAGAGAGATTTGGTGTAGCAGTAGTACAGGAGAGAGGGATCTAATGTCCTTGCCAATCAAAACTTAAACATTAAACAGAGCCGAGGTGGCGCAGCGGTTAGAGGCAGGTACTGCAGGCCACTTTAGCTGACACTGATCCGCAGGTCAGCGGTTCAAATCTCACCGGCTCAAGGTTGACTCAGCCTTCCATCCTTGCGAGGTAGGTAAAATGAGGACCCAGATTGTTGGGGGCAATATAAATATGCATTGCTTACTGGTGTAAACCGCTTAGAGCAGGGGTGGCCAAACTATGGTTCTTTGAGGACCTGTGGACTTCAACTCCCAGAATTCCTGAGCCAGCCATGCATGGCTGGCTCAGGAATTCTGGGAGTTGAAGTCCACAGGTCCTCAAAGAACCATAGTTTGGCCACCCTGGGCTTAGAGAGTGCTTGCACTGTGAGGTGGTATATAAATCTCACTAAATAAATAAATAAATAATAAATAACATGAGCCAACAGTGATACAGCCAGTGGTGCTGCCGGTTCGAGCGAACCAGTAGTTCCGATGATCAGCTGGCCCTGCTCACCCGCCCCTGCTCTATCCTGTCCTATATTTCCTTTTTTCTGGCTCAACTGATTCCTGCACAGCACAGCTGATTTCCGCTGTGCTACTTACCGGGGCTGCCTTAGAAGGTAAGCAGCTGAGCTTCAAATTGCTGTATTTTGAATGCTGCGTGCATGCACAAAGCGCGCAATCACTGAACCGGTTGTTAAACCAGTTGCAGCCCACCACTGGATACAGCTATTGCCCAGTAGGCAGAATCAAAACCCATGGGTAAAAACCAGATATAAGAAAGCTCAGGCTAGACATCAAGAGGAACTATACAAGCTAAGATATCAGCCAGTGGAACAAAATGCAATGTGAAGCAGTGACTTGCTGGAGGTGTTCAAACAGGATCTTGCACTGAGCAGCGTTGACCCAGAACACCTGCAAGGTCCTTTCTAACTTTATGATTCTATGATTCCTTGCCTACCAATGAAAGGTGATGTCATCATAAATTCAAACATCAATCAATACAAGAATTCTTAAGTTTATAATATTGAGATGGTGACATATTTTTAACAACTATTATCAAAATAAATTTGAAGGAAATTATGCCAATTCCAGACAAATAAATGTATTTGCATGCCTCCACTTGCTAAAAAATCTGTTTTCCTCTAATTACTATGGTGATTAAGAGCTGAGAAAAATGAATTTAGAATCCCTGAATAAAGGCAGAGCTGATGTGATAACTAGAATGACAACCATTTGAGACTCAGCCTTACCTCTTCCATTGCTGTAGCTTCTCTTTCTATCTTCCCAACTTACAGAAGCATATAGTAGAAACCAGGAGGACAGACAAAAAAAATGAGTTGATTTGCTGAACAAATGAATAAATTAGTTTTAATTGAAGTTCCTGGAAGATTCAGTGAAGATTACAATATTTGAACTAAGCCAAGAATTTGTAATTATTTTAGTCTGAAAAGAGTAACAAAAGAACCACAAGAATTAAAAGCCTTTCTACTGGTGGTCCTTTAAGAACAACAGGAATCATTGTGTCTGCTTAGGGCAGGGGTGTCAAACTCGCAGCGTCATGTGACGTATCGCAACCTTTTCCCCCTTCGCTAAACCAGGTGTGGGCGTGGCCAGTGTATGACGCATCCGGTGCGCAGGCCGCAAGTTTGACACCCCTGGCTTAGAGCATATTTCTCTTCCTGCCTGAAAACAACCTTCCTGGTATATATTTACAATACATTCAAGTTTATAGCAGTTGATAAGCAGGGATAAGAATGTATCAATTTAGTGAAGTAAGTCCTATAGCAGAAATGGGCATTGGAAGCCTTCTGCTCTATATCAAGATGATTTGAAACAAACATTTTGACGCACTACTAGTTCATGAGCCTGCTATCTACCAGGAGCAAGATCCAAGGACATGTCAGAACAATTTCCAAGATTTATTAATCCCACTGACAATTGTCTCTGGCTAATACCATTGTGGAGAAGTGATATTGCGAAGAATAGCTACAACTGTACCATCTTCTAAGAAGGAAGCTCAAGACTCCAAGGGCTTAGGTGATTAGGGTATTCTGAAAACTCTGTATAATTTCACTCTGTTTTACCTGACAGCCATTCCAGATATTTGGACTATTGTTGTTTCTCCAGAGTCTTCTCTCCCCCAGGCTGACTATACCTATTATCTTCCATTGTTCCTCCTAAATATTTCTTCCTCCAGACTCTGTATTCAGTTTGGTTGCTCTCTGAAGGTGATTTAGGTTTTAAATGTTCTTCCAAAAACATAGCATCCAGACTATGCAATATTTTGGGTAGGATTTATCCAATACAGAATAAATTATTATCTTTATTTGGACACAGCAAAAAAACAACATGGTTGCACAGAAAAATATCAAAATATTTTATATGACGAGTACAGAGAGGTACCTGTAACTAGAGAGTTGGTGAGAGGAAAGCAAAAACTCAGAACCATAGAAAGATGTTAAGGATTTTATGAATAACCAAAAAGATAACTTTTTATATATTCAAAATAAAAGGGGAGAAAAAGCAAATACCGTATTTTTCAGAGCATAAGACGCACCTTTTTCCTCCCTAAAAGAGGCTGAAAATTTGGGTGCGTCTTATACTCCCAATGTAGCTTTTTTGAAGCTTTTTTTTCCAGCCTTAAAGAGGTGCTAACGATCTTCCCGGCTTCCTACTCCATCCAAAGAAGTTTTTTTCCAGCCCTAAGTCTTTGCAGGCTTGTTTTCATTCCTACTCCCTCCAAAAAAGGCCTTTTCAGCCCTAATGAGGTGCTAACGATCTTCCCGACTTGCAGCATTTTTTTTATTCCTACTCCCTCGAAGTAGTTTTTTACCAGCCCTAAGTCTTGCAGGCTTGTTTTCATTCCTACTCTCTTCGAATAATATTTTTTTCAGCCCTAACCAGGGGATAAAATAATGTGCTAAAGCTGAACAGACTAAGGACGCTAGTCAGATGAATACCTGGTAGGTAGATTTTTCCCCCTATTTTCTTCCCCCAAAACTAACGTGCGTCTTATACTCCGAAAAATAGAGTAAGTACATTTGCTCAAGGAAGTGGGCAAAATACTAAAAGGTAACAAAATGCAGAACTACTGAACTCTTATTTTGGTTCAAACTTCTCCAATAACCAAAAATCTGTGTATTCCGTTAGAACAGTATTTATCAACCAGGACAACTTTAAGATGTGTGGGCTTCAATTCCCATGCTGGTTGGAAAATTCTGGGAGCCAATGTCCACATATCATAAAGTTGCCAAAGCTGAGAACATTGCACCAGGACAGCGGTCACCAACTGGTGATCTGTGAACCACTGGTAGTCCGCGAGAAAATTTTGGTGGTCCGCAGAAAAATTATTTGTATTTTTTATATTGCACTAAATCAGGGGTCCTCAACCTACGGCCCCTGGGCCGGATATATGCAATGAACGCTTGTGTTGCTGCAGAGAGTCTCCCCCTTCGGGGTCTTTTTGTGTGGGTTGGAGGGGGACAGAAATTTCGACTTGGGGTCTGCTTCAGCCTCTTGGTGCGGGGCTTTGGGTGAAGGCTGGAGGGAAATGCCACTGGTGGCGAAGAGCCGCAGGGCCTCATTCCAATGGGACTGTATCATGGCCTGGAACTGGCTGACCATCTCAGCCCACTGAGCCTCCAGGCGCCGGTACCTGGCCTTGCACTCCTGTAGGTCTTCCCTCTATTTGGAAAGCCTATGCTCGTAGTCCTCAGTGAGGCGCTTCTGCTGAGCCTCCTTCTCGGTCAAATCAAATTTGAACTGAGCCAGCTGTTTTGCCAACTCTTTCTCGTGGTGGCTGCTTAGCTCCAACAACTGCTCCCTGTTGGGGCCCTAAGGAGCCCGGGCGGGCAGGCAAGGAGTGGCTGGGAGGGGAGGGGTGAGTAGAGCCCAGTGCGGTACCCCTCGACGTGAGTGATATCAAGTTGGCCACGTCCACCCAGTCACCTAGCCACGCCCACCCAGCCGGTCATTAGGCAGATCATATTAGTGGTCCGCAGGATTTAAAATTATGAATTTAGTGGTCCCTGAGGTCCGAAAGGTTGGTGACCCCTGCACTAGGTTATTGTGAAGAGCAAGATGAAGAGGTCAGATCGAAAGTTTAGATGGGCAGAAGAGCCATGCTCGGAGGAATACCTCTCTGCTTTAATTTAAATCATCTGGAATGGATTCACTGCTGTATTCTAAGGCTCTGGAAGAACTAGGCCAGGAGTCCCCAAACTTGGCAACGTTAAGACTTGTGGACTTCAACTCCCAGAATTGAAGGCTGGAGAATTCTGGGAGTTGAAGACCACAAGTCTTAAAGTTGCCAAGTTTGAAGACCTCTGAACTAGGCAATGGATGAACCCATCAGTATTGTCTTTGAGAATCTTGGAGAACTAGTGAAGATAGTAGTGAAGAGCACACATTGCCCCTATCTTCAAAAGGGGAGAACAATAAAACGAACTACAGACTAATCAGGCTGACACAAATCTTATCAAGATCATAAAGAGATTGATCAGCAAGTATGTTAAAAGTAAAATGGTAATTAGCAGAAATCAGCATGGATTTGTCAAGAACACATCTTGTCAGATTAATATCTTATTTTTTAATCAAGCAATTTCCTTAATGGGCTGTGAGAACATTGTAGACATGAAAAGTACCTCAAACATGCAAATGAATAAAGCTAGCTAAGTGGGGCTGAATGCATGCTAATTAAACAAACAAGCTGTCTCAAAAAAATCTTACTCGGAGAATGCTTATCAATGGTTCTTCATCAAAGCTCAGCCCTGGCCTCTCTGCTCTTCAGCGTTTGCATGATTAAATTGATGAATTGAATGTTTATTAAATTCAGATATAAGACGGGGTGGAACTGCTAAAAAAGAAAGTTCAAAATGATTTTGATAACTTGAGAAAGGGGTTGAATGTAACAGAATGAAATTAAACAGGGACAAATGTGAAATTTCTCACTTCATTTTTATCTATTCAATTTAGACACTGCCAAACTCCAACCCAATCTGGGCAAGGAACAGTAAAACCAACAATGTAAAAACTTAATACAATAATTACAAACGAAAGAATGCATAAACAATAAAATCATGATGGATCTGACTAGCCACATCTACATATAATCCAGCAAGATCCTCAACCAAGGCCTGGGAGGACTTAAGGTTTTCATGGTTTTCTTTTGGAAGAAAACACTCTTTCAGATATCTGAAGGATGTCACAAAGAAGAAAATCACTGATTTGCTTGTGTTCCACTGATTTTCTTGTGTGACATGGAATAATGGATATAAGTTACAGGAAGTCTTCAATTTACAACCATATTTGGGACCAGAATTTCCATTACTAGAACTACCTATAATAATGCTCCTATCCCTTCCAAGAGAGAGAAGCCTCTGGGACATTGCCGTTTGTATCTGATAACAGAACCAGATTTTAAAACATTTGCGAAAATTAAAAATACCTTTCTTACAAGAAACCACTATAGGATAGTAAATGGTCTAAGACCAAGATGAGCAGCTTTGCTGTGGGAATAGCTTTCTCTACTCATCCTCTCTATGTCAAAGTTCCAAGTAATAACGCCATAGAAAGCAGAACTCCAAGGCAGGCAAGTTCCTCAAAGAACGAATTTATTGGAGATATCATATTGGCACAAACTGGTGAAAACTGACTCTGAAAGTTCCCGCAGTTTTCACCTGATTAAAAAGTGAAAGTTCCCCCTTTCCCCAAATAATCAGTAACATTGTCCAATCAAGGTGCTGGCTGGTCGCATGGTAACCGGACTCCTCCTCTCCTCAGCCACCTGTTGGAATGTCCTTGGTTCCCACAGGGAACTATTTTGTTTTGACTACAAACAATCTAACTATGTCCCCCCCCTCCCTATCCCTTCTTTGCACTGTGGCAACTCTGAAGCCTCCAAAATGGCCCCAGTCATGTTCGCTTCAGAGTTGACACTCTACAGATTACAGAGGAACATCAACTGGTTTTCAAATCCATGTTTCAAATGTATTAAGTATAACATTGTTTTGCACTTCAACATTCTATGTTTTAGAAAATAGCTTCAGGCTAAAATATAATAGATTTCAAATGAAGATCCAGCAATGCTGTATCACTGGAATAATCCAGTGGAAAGGAGAGAAAGACACATAATTACTTCAAAAATGTTTTTTTACAATGTTAAACATTCTAAATTTTGAAATTAAATAAGGTGAGTGTTCAGAGAGAAAACTGGTGCTATTATACTCCAGCTCAGCTACATAACTAAGCTATGATTTAATTCACTTAGACTGAGTTTAACATGTGTGGTCCCAGCTGATGTAGTTATTCAGAGTTTCATGTCTTGAACTATCAAATAGAAAAAAATCTTTTTGTCTTTTAATATGTTGGTGGGGGGAATTTCTCTGTTTGAGAAAAACCAAGGTTTTTCTTGCCTGCTAGCACCCTCACTACAAAAATTTGTTTCCATTTGTGCTTTCTTTCCTAGCTAATACGTGCACCCTAACACCTGCATTACAAAAGGGGTAATGCAGGTGTTACATTCAGTGCATACATACTGTATACTGTCCCTTGTGTGTGTGGCACTCTAATGTTTAGAATTATTTATCATTGCTTGCTTAAGTGTGGATACAGATCTATTCCTACACTTCCTAGTTTTTCAGTGCTTCCCCTTACTGAGCAGCAGCAGGGACATTACCAAAGAAGGAAGACCAGTTAGCTTTTTGTATCCATAAGTCTCAATGCCTTTAAAAGGAAACTCGGTCCTGTTACACTCAGTTGTGCATCATGTAGTCTGGATTTCTGTGCAGAGAATCCTATTTCCCTGTCCACAGCAGAAACGTTGGCAACATTTTCTATAAATTGACAGGCATTGATGAAATTTCACAAAATTTTTGTTTTCAAAGGAGGTAGTTTGATAGCATTAATCAAAACTTGCCTCCAGAAGTTGGGAATGCTCCAACACTGGAAGTTTTAAAGAAGATGTTGGATAACCATTTGTCTGAAGTGGTGTAGGGTTTCCTGCCTAAGCTGGGGGTTGGACTAGAAGACCTCCAAGGTCCCTTCCAACTCTGTTATTCTATTCTATTCTATTCTATTCTATTCTATTCTATTCTATTCTATTCTATTCTATTCTATTCTATTCTATTCTATTCTATTCTAAAAGTAGGGACACTTTCTCCTGGTCCTCAGCTGAAGACATTGCTGCCCTTCGTACAGAATGTAACTAAAAACCAAACCTATTTCAACCAGTTACCAATCTACAGCAGCACCTGTCTTTTTACACCATCTCTTCATAGACTTTGGTAAAGACTTGAATATTTAAAGTATACAAAGTCAGCCAGATCGCTCTATCTGCAAATATGTTGACATCTACAAAAAATGTCCAGAAAATTAGTAAGACAGGACTTACCTTTACAAAAGCCATGTGAATTATTTTTCAGCAAAGTATACTACTTCTCCAAAGTATCTGAAGGCAGGACAAGAAGCAAAGGGTGGAAACTAATCAAGGAGAGAAGCAACCTAGAACTAAGGAGAAATTTCCTAACATTGATAACAATCAACCAGTGGAACAGATTGTCTTCAGAAGTTTTGTGTGCCCCATCACTGTAGTCTTTTAAGAAGAGACTGGACAGCCACTTGTCTGAAATGATAGAGGGTCTCCTGCTTGAGCAGGGGGTTGAACTAGAACACTGGTGTTAAAAACGGCCCTGAAAACGGCCCGAAAAAACGGCCTGAAAATATTCCTAAAAAACGGCCTGAAAACAGCCAAAAAAATGGCCAAAAACAGCCAAAAACCAGGCATGCGCACTGGCCAGATGGTCTTTGTGTTTCCGGCACTCCAGTGCGCGCACATGCATATGTGTTCCGGTTTGGGCACTCGGTGCCGAAAAGGTTCGCCATTACTGCTTTAAAGGCTGGTACTGTTGGTTCCCACATTTGTTTTTCTTAATTTGTCATTTAGGCTTACATTTTAGGCACTCTTTAATATTGTCTTCTTATTTTGCCTGGGTTCATCTGATTTCCCCCCAATTCAGCCAGCAAAAGTTCCACCCTTGGGGTTCGACAGAAGCAGAGACTTAGCCGTCCCTGCTAGAAAAGGCAAGGCCGCCACTGTTTTGCAACCCTTCAAAAGGATATTATACTCTTAAAAGGCGCTGGCTTCGTCTGTTTTCCATTTTATTCCATTGTTGTGCACAGAGGAAGATTTTCCACAAAGGTTGTTTTTGGCTAAGATGTGTGACTGGCTCAACAGTAGAACAACAAGAACAAGGGGAGATGCTTGCTTTAGGAACACACTGCTCTGAATGGAAGTTTGAGATAGGCAAAATATTTTAGATTTGCCTTTGATTTCATTCTGCCAGGATTCCTTGTTAAAAGAATGCCTTAGTTCATTGGGGAAATATTCATGGCTTCCTGCCAAAGATACTGATGGGAAGTTTTGGGTGGGCAAAGTATCTGAACAATAAACAAAATCCTAAGATAGTAAATGCAGGGAAAATAGTTGCCGCTACTAAGTTATGCTCTATTAAGGCAGACCTTCTTGTCCCAAATGCAAACTGTTAAACCTGAGGGGGAGCAAGAGAGACGGAAAAAATTCAGTTATGAACAGGGGCGGGTTCCTAATTTTTTTACTACCACTCCATGGGCGTGGCTTATTTTGTGGGTGTGGCTTGCCAGCCATGTGACCGGGTAGGCGTGGCTTCTCAGACTGCTGAAGGGAGGGGAACTGAGATAGGTCCTGCTGCCCATTCCCCCTCCCCTCAGCAGCTCGAGAAGCCTTGAAAGTGCAAAAATGCATAGGATCATCACCGCGCATTCATGGCTTCTTGGACTGCTGAAGGGAGGGGAATGGAGATAGCTCCTGCCGCCTGTTCTTTCAGCATCTCACGCGCTCCCTCAGCCATCCTCCCCTGCTTGGATTCACTGTGGGGTAGGAAGGCAGCGCATGAGCAGTGCTGGAAACTCGGCTTCTGGGCATGCACAGAAGAAATTTTTTTAAAAAAATTAAAAAATTTTTTTTAAAATAGCGGTGCCCAGGTTCCAGCAACAGACCGCACCGGTACTGTGACGTCACCAGCGGGCCGCTACCGGTGCTATAGAGTGGACCGCACTGGTAGGAACCCACCACTGGTTATGAAATACAAAAAGAGGGAATATTGAGCTGGGCAGTTGGTGTGGAATTTGGACAATGAAACAGGAGAATGGAAAGCAAGCATTATCTTCTTGGAGGTGAGGACAATGCCCACCTACTAGTAATGTGGGAGGAATAGCTCTGGCAGCCAGGAGGCCTTCCAATCGCAGAGACCAAGTTGCTCAGCTATAGGCTTCACTGCAGAGGAAAAAAACAACAACTCCCCATTGAAGAGTGCCCTCAGCACGTTGGGCTCCAGCAAAGGATTGACACCATTGCAGGATTGCTCCCGTGGAGAATTTGGGAATCCAATCCCAGTAACTCCCATTAAAAACTTACATTCAGTTGACTTACAATCAATCGTTGAAGAGGTAGACATCTTTAAGCTCAATATTTTACGTACCAGAGATATAAAATTGCTTTTGGCTACCCATTTGTAGGAAGGCCCCCTTCCTCAGATTAAAATACAGGGTTATTCAAAAAGAATGAACCGATTTCATGACGCAATATTTTATTAAGGAAAAGTAATACAAAACTCCAGCCAAGTCACAAGTATTCTACTCACAATCAACTTTTATTTCCTGTCTTACAAGTGTTCAATGTGGCCACCACCTGCAGCACAGGCAACATCAATGCGATAAGAGAATCCCTCCCAGGCGCCTATCAGCGTATCACAATCCACTGAGTTGATCACTGTTGTTATTCGATGTTTAAGGTCATCGAGGTTAGTGGGTAGCAGTGGAACATAAACGCCATCTTTTACATATCCCCACAAGAAAAAAAATCACACATGGTTAGGTCTGGGGATCTTTACAACCTTGACAACCAAATTTGTTTTCGCAAACTCGAGAATGCAGAACCGCCTTTTCCTGATTCTATTGATAAGGCCTAAAAGTCAGAGGTGGGTTCCTCCCAGATCGGACCGGTTCGCCCAAACCAGTAGCAAGCCGCTGATGGTGTCACGATGACATCACGGAACCGGTTCTGTCAGTGCCGGTCCGTGGACGCTGCCATCTTTTTTGGGAAAATTTTTAAATTTTTTTTAAAAAATTTTTTTAAAAATCCTAGGTTTTTTTCTTCTGCGCATGCACAGAAGCTGAGTTTCTGGCACTGTGCATCTTGATTTCGGCTTTTTTGGGGGGGGAATTTTTTTTATTTTTTGGTACTGTGCATGTGTGTGCGCTCTTTGCGTGCACCTATGCACCCACGCGGCAGAGGAGGAAGCGAACTGGCAGAACCCACCCAGGGGTGGGTTCCTACCGGTGCGGTCTTCTCTATGGCACGGCGGATTGCGAAATGGCTCCGGTGCCGTCCTCCCCGGTCCGTTGTGCAGCGCCATCTTTTTTGGGGAATTTTTGGGCATGCGCAGAAAGCAAAATCGCATGAGGGGGCGCGAGCACATGTGTGCGCAAAATGTGGTGATGCTCGCGCAGCGCACCAGGAGCGAGGTAAGAGCAACCCGCCCCTGAACCCACCCCTGCTAAAAGTGCATTTACTTTAAGTTTTGGGAGGGTGTTGGCAGCTGCATTCCATCTTGATTCATATTCAGTTTGTAATCAACTAACATTTCAAGAGATACTTGAGATAAAGGTATTTCTCATCTGCATTTGATTTCTGTTACCTACTTCACATTTGCTTCTGTGACTAATTTCCAGCCTAGTTCTTTGGGCTGAATTTTATTTTTCTCTTCTACATTAGCTTCCTGTGTCATCCACAAATTTAACGAAGTGCCTCTTTATCTTCTCATCTAGATTAGTAATGAACATGTGGAGTTCCATGATTTTAGTGCCTAACTTCAGCATTCTTTGACTAGGGTTTTCTAATTTTGTCTTCTTTCTATGGAGATTTTCAATCATCAGGTCATGGTTGTCCCAAAAGTGCTTCTTCAAAAGGCAAAGAAAAAACAAGAAAGACCAGATGCCTTTTGAAAAAACACCTTTGGGTTTATCTTCTAACCCACTTGGTAATAATTATGTCATAGTTTCTTAAATATTTTTGTAAAATTGAATAGGACTTGCAGCATTCTCCTACGATCTACCAAAACAATAACACCCTACTCAGTCAAACTATGAATTAAAATTGTTTATCTCACAAAGTTTGTTGATCTTAATTACTAGTGATTAAATTGCTAGTTTAATAATCCAAGTATGGTACTTACAGAGGGATTTGATTTATTTGTATTGCCCAGCTGTTCCTTTAATCCTGATTTGAGGACAGAGACAAGTAATCAGGCTCATCACATATTCTCCAGGACTTTTCAAAGGTAATAAGAATATAACAAAAGAAACCTCTGTTATTGTTATTAGGATCATTTGTTTATTATGAGTATTCATTTTCCTTTTACCAGTTATGGAATTGTGGGCTATTTTCTTTTTTCCCTAAGGTAGCCAACTCCCAACTTCAGAAATTTGACCTTGAGATGTTTTGCCAGTTTTAATAGCTATTCGCTTGTTATTACAGTGGTTTTGATGACTTTTCAGCTCTGAACAATAATTTAAAATTAAAGTTTACTATAGATTTATTTTAGTCCATTCTCATTATATATCCAATCCTCTTTGAATCCAAAGTTTTTATTTGGAATCCCTAGCTTTTTTATATACATATAAATAGCTGACTGTTCTGTAGTTCAATATATTTCATTTCATTTTCCATTATGTATAATATCCTCTGACTTTCCCTCTATTTGGGAGATGAAAAAGTTTATCCTTTTAAAACCGAGGGAGAAATTGCCGTCCCTCCACCCACCCACCCCTTTTCAACTAGGGCTGTGCATGCAACTTGGTGAAAGCCAAATATCCAATGTTTCTCAACCTCAACAACTTTTGGACTTCAACTCCCAGAATTCTTCAATTCCTTTGAATGCCCAGGGCTGTCTTAACACATGGGCCTGACGGGCACTTGCCTGTGGGCCCCATGAGCATAGGGGCCCCATAATAATCTGTGTATGTTAACCCTTCAATGCTCCTTGTATCATATAAATACAGCATCTGTATGGCTTACTGAGTATTACTGTGTTTTTCAAGCCTGGTGTATTGTTCAAATGTTGGAAGTGCCAATAAAATAAATATATGTTTCATTTTATCCACATTTTACATTTTAGTGCCAGTACACTGCTTTGCCCGGGGGGCCCATATTGCTGTTAAGACGGCCCTGCTGGGGAATTCTTAACGTTGCCAAGGTTGAAAAACACAGTAGTCAAAACGGAAAATTTGTTTAGTTTTGAAATGGAGCGCCGTGTAGGTCAGTGCTCTTTCGCTTGTCATCTCCCATGCACTTAAAAGACGTGCGGCAGCAAATTAGCCGGTGGTGGGAGGGATCCACAGTGGGAGGGATCCACAGGATCTGCTGCGCGGCTGCTGCTCCCAGTCAGCCCCCTCCTCTCCCCCACCCTTGGCACAGCTGACAGGATTGGTAGTGCAGGTTAAAAGACGGTCAGTTTCTCCAAATGATGAGAGGAAGGGAGATCTTTGCCCTTTGAAATGTGTGTGTGTGTGTGTGTGGGGAGAACAGAAAAGAGGCAGTTAAGACCAGTAAAGATATTTTCACCCTCGACAATGTTGTTGTTGTACGTATGTCATTAGCAGCAACCACTGGCAAAGAGAGGGCAGTTTGCCCAATGAGAAAAGGAAGACGATCACGAGGGTCAATAAAATCGCCAGCCAAGGACTGCTTTGAAAAACAAAAACAAAAGTGGCTTTTAAAAACCAATTAGGCGTTTTTTTTCCCCTCTCAAATCCAAGAACTAGAGCCAAGTGGTGGGTGTTCTTAGCAGGAGATCGCTTTATCTTTTCACAGATAAAACCCGATGGTCTTGCGAGGATTATTCAAGACAACCAGAAGAAATGGTTGGATCTACGTACCCTCGATCTAGGATAGAACCTTTGGAAGGACCGTTAGAGGGAATCTCATTGGTTTAGAATTTGATCGCTGGTTTCCTTTCATGTTCTTTCTTCACCGCAACCCCAAATACATGGGAGTGTGGTTGATCTCTGGCAAATTGCAGGGACTTTGCCCTGAAAAATCAAGGGCCGCATTTGCAAACTAGGGGTACGTGGTGTGGTACTGTGTGCGTGTGGTTGTGTGTGTGTGTATTTATTACACCCTTATCAGTGAATGGCCGTGTTCCCGCGACACCCACGCAGCCAGCCGCTTTCCAGTCCTGCGCATCGTGCCAACTCAGCCTGTGCGGGGTAGTTGTCGGTCCAGCGCGTCGGCGAACCCGGCAGAGCTCCATTAAAGCGCCGAATTCGGCGTGCCGCACGGACACGGTCGAGCTCGGAGATTGCGAGCCGCCGCACCGTTACTCGGGAGCCGGCTTTCTTAACCTGCCCTGCTCGAGAAGGGCGGGCGAAGACTGCTGGGTCGGCTTAGAGGCCCCCCGGCCCCGGCAATGCCCGGCTTCCTGCCGCTGCGTGAGAGACAAAGGCAAGCGGGCCGCCTTTCCGGCGCTCCCGCCGCGGCCGTTGCTCCGCCAGCTCCTCTTCCCCCGAGCGCGGGCGAGGCCGCTCATTGGGGTTCGCGCGGCGGGCGGCAGATTCCGGCTCCGCTGGGCGCCCGGGGAGAAAGCGCGCAGCCCCCGCTTGGGCGCCGCCGGGCTGCGCTTTCGGCCTGCAAGGCGCGGCCCGCAAGAGGAGGAGGAGGAGGCGCCGCCGCCGCGTGAGGTAAGAGCGGCCGGCGGTGGGGCTGGGAGCCAGGCCAAGCGGGGCAAGTGAGCTTGCGGTCCCTGAGAGGGGCGGGCCGAGCGGGCTGGGCTGGGCTGCCGCTGCGCCCGCTCGTGCCCAAAAGCGGGTCCTGCCCGGAGGCGTCTCCCGGGCTCGCCACATCCTGGCCCTTGCCGAGCCCTGCTCTGGCCGCCCGAGGGGACGCGGATGGAATCCATTTTAAGGTCAGCTCCCGCGCCCTTGCCGGGGTTGCGGGGGGTGGGTGGGTGGGGAAACCGGTGCCCTTTGCGCAGATGGGCAAGCGGAGGCCTCCCGCCTCTTCCCGGCCAGTTTGGTGCGGCCCGTCTTTCCTGCGCAAGAGCCCCCCCCCCCCCCGGGGCCGCCCGACAGAAGCGGCGCGTCGCTTCGCCTTTTGGGGAGCCCTTGCCGGGGGAAAGCGAGCTGGTGATCGGGAGGGGAAACGGTGGGGGGGGGCTGCGGGGCATCGGGCAGCCTGACCAGACGCGGCAAGGAGTTGGGAGATTTTCCTGCAGAAAAATCCATAGTATCAGATGCGTTTCCCTGGGACTTCAGGAGAAGGGCTTAAAAGGCTGGATTCCTCCGTGCGCAAGAAGCGCGATAAGATTGGCTTGGTCTTCTTGGCTTAGCCTTAGCATAGCCTTCGAAAAGAGCCCTGGCTAAGATGCTAGCGTGGCTGAGCGCTGTTTAAGCAGGATGCTGTGGATTGAAGTCGGTTGAGTGGAAAGAGGAAAGCGATGTAAATTAATGTTCCGATGCTGTGGATCTCCCCACACTTGCGGTCAGGGAAACAGATTTTAACTTTGTTTATGTGCAGGATAAGGAGGAAAAGCCCCGTTGCCCCCCCCCCCGGTGCTTCTATCCTTGCATTACTAATGACTAGATTTAATACAGTTTCATGTTTGATGAGAGGTGAAGAAATGCTTTTTGTTGTTGGCAATATTGCAATGTATGCGGCCGCATTTCTGTCACGGCAACCTGGCTTTTCTTCTACTTCTGTGCTTACTACTGCTCATTCTTGCTGCTGGCATGCATCTTGGATAGTTTTTGTGACAGCACTGAGTGCTGCTGCCTCTTTTCTTCCAGCCCACTTGGGCTGGAATTGGTCTTTAGGAATGGAAAACAAGCTTGTCAGTGGACTTGATTATAAAGTAAAATAATCAAGTGTTTGTTATCTAATTGCCAGCCTTGATTAGAAATAGGTTCACTTAGACATTGAAATGTGATCATATTTGATGACAAAGGTCATTTTGATGGTATAGCTAACCATGTTAAAAATTAGCATTAAACAACACTCTTGTTATAACCTCTTGGAATTCCTCAAGTATTGTATTAAGAGCTTTTCCACCACAAAGTAAATTTCAACGCTCACCAGTTTTCTGATTCATTCTTCTGACTGACAAAGGAGAGGGCAAAATATGATGTTTTTTACGAGCAACAAACCCCTGTCGGGTATAGATGCATTTATACACACATATTAAGACTGCAACTCTCAGAAAACACAGCCAACACTACCAAGACCATGTTTCCTGAGCATTTGTAGAGTTATTTTAAAGTACCCAGAGGGCATAGGTAGGAATGGCTGTCCTAAAATATGGCCAGGTATTAAAACGGTCTGAAAACAGATGGGCATTCGCATCTGTTTCTCACAAAGAAGTAATCTGAATCTCTTTCTCTAGTCTTAAATAAATAGTCATAGCTTAGTGATTGCCTCATATACCTCATAATGAGCCGAGGTGGCACAGCAGTTAGAGTGCAGTACTGCAGGCCACTTTAGCTGACTATGATCCGCAGGTCAGCGGTTCAAATCTCACCTGCTCAAGGTTGACTCAGCCTTCCATCCTTCCCAGGTAGGTAAAATGAGGACCCAGATTATTGGGGGCAATATAAATATACATTGCTTAATGGTGTAAACCACTTAGAGAGTGCTTGCACTTTGAGGCGGTATATAAGTCTCACAAATAAATAATAAATAAATAAATAAATAAATAAATGCCGACTATTTGCAGTTATGGCAATGATAAAAAAGAAACTTTGTGAACTGTCCTTATATTTACAGTCTACACACACACAAAAGGAAAGCTGAAGTAAGATCATAAAGCATAGCAATGGTTTTACTTAGCCACTACCTCGCTTAAGTACCAATTTGCAAGTCCCAGTTGTAGTTGCTAATGCTACTTGCATTGATGTCAATTGCAGTTCCCCACTTGGTACACAGTTAAACCAAACATAGGGAGGAAAGGATTAGAAAAAAATGGATGGTTCTTGGAGCTGCCCGATTAAAAGATCTCCGGAGTCTTTTGCAAAAGGAAACCCATTCCTGTCCTGATGGACTTGATTGTCCAATCACTTTTCTGAGCTACCCTTTAGAGCAGTGGTCCCCAACCTTTTTATTGCCGTGGACCGGTCAACGTTTGATAATTTTTCCGCGGCCCACTGGGGGGGGGGGGTTTGCGGCGTCGCGTTGATTATTAAATCAAAACAATCTCAAATATAAACAATTTTAATTTAATTGTATTTAAACATGGCATCAAAATAAAATACTGCCCATCGTCCCCTGCCCACCATCCCCTGCCCACCATCCCCTGCCCATCATCCCCTGCCCACCATCCCCTGCGGAATATAAAAAAAAGCAGGGGGATGTGAGCAGGGGAAAGGTCAAGTCATTAATTTCACATTTATTTATTTTTTTACTCTGATTTTACTGTTAAAATGAGGGTGCGTGTTATACGCTGATAAATACAGTAATTTTACTCATAGTGAAGGGGAAACTACAACTCCCAGCATGCCCAGACAGCCAAAGGCTGTTTTACAACAGCTGGAGGCACCATGGTTGGGAAACACTGCTGCACATAGTATTTTTAGGACACAATCGGATCTACATCCTATGTGCCATATTGGTGCTGGACCCTCGGGTATATTGTACATGTCTTCTGCGGGACTGTGTGGCTATGTGTTGGAGTCCCCTTTACCTGCTGCACTGCAGACAGGCCCTCCTGTAAACGTTACTTTCAATACTGATGAGCCGCGCACAGAAGCCCCGCCCCCACGCTGATCAGCTGGGCCGGGGCACGTCGGCAGACGCAGGAGTCCCGTCCCTGCGCTTATTATCGGGACTCGCAGGACTCGCAAAAGTTGCAGGACCCGCCGCCGCCACTAAACAGAAGACGCAGTAGCAGGGCGGCCCGGTACCATTTGTTCTGCGGACCGGTACCGGGCCGCGGACCGGGGGTTGGGGACCACTGCTTTATGTCAGAGTTACGCAATAAATCAGAAGCTTCAAAAGATAACTGCATTTTGCTGATTCAAATAACTTCTTTATAAGTAGAATAAAACATTAACAATACCACACTTTGTTTCAGATCACATGTTGAGATGTTTTCACAGCAAGCTTTAATGGTGGACAGACTAAACCACACCCTTCTTCTTGCTAAGTTTCTGGACATGCTCAATTAACACTTCAGCCCAATTGGCTGACTCAATCACATGGCTCTCCCAGTCATGAATATTCCAACACTCCTCCCTTCATTACTGGGAGAGACACCAGACCTATTGGATTTAAACATTTCAATTTTAATTCTTCAGTGACCTTTATTTGAAGACCCAAATTCACAGTTCCCTTCAAATACCTGAGAATTCTTTTCACACCCATCCAATGCAACTTTGTAGGTGTAGCAGTAAAGCGACTTAAGATGCTCACTGCACAAGCTATGTCTGGTCTGGACCACTGTGACAGATATAACAGACTCCCTATTGCAGAGTGATATATCTCCTGATCACAGGCTTCACTTTTGTCCTCACCCAAACTATTGTAAAAATCTGTGCTCATAGGTGTAGGAGCAATATTACAATCTTTCATGTTATATTTCTCTAATAATTGTTCAATTTTTCTCCTTTGACTGAGAATATAACCCTTTTCAGTTTTTTGTATCTCTACACCGAGATAATTCTTTATTTCTCCCAAATTCTTTAATTCAAATTTCTTTTCTAACTTATTAGCAAATTCTTTAACTTGTGATGCATCCTTTGCAATGAAACAAAGATCATCCACAAATGCTAATAGTAGACAATTCCCACCTTGTAACTTTCCAGTGTATATGCAACCATCAGCTTTGCAACTCTTGAACCCAAGACCTTTCAATGCAGTATCAAGACAGATATTCCAATTTCTGGCTGACTGCTTCAGCCCATAAATAGCCTTGTTCAATTTATACACCATGTTAGGCTTTTTATTTTCATACCCTGGCGCTTGAACCATATAAATTTCTTCCTCTAATTCAGCATTGAGGAATGCAGTGGTTATATCAAAATGCCAAATTCTATGCCTGTATGCTGATGCTAATGCCAGTGCTAGTCTTATGCTCTCACCTTTTACAGTTGGCGCGAACACCTCATCATAGTGCACATTTTTTAATTGAGAAAAACCTTGTGCCACTAATCTTGCCTTATACTGTACTTCATTATTGGGTAATACCTTTTTCTTATATACCCACTTACATCCTACAGCTTTCGTACCCTGTGGCAAAGTCATAGATGTGAACACTTCATGATCGCCCATGGATTTCATCTCTTTATCCATGGCTTCCTTCCACTTTTCTTGTTCAACTTTTGGTAATGCCAATACTTCCTTATAGTTTCTTGGCTCATACCACACATTACACACTTTAACTTTACTGGCAGAATACCTGTCTGGCGGAACCCCTCTGTTCCTACGCTCTGACCTACGTGGCATTGCCTGTTCTTGTGTTTCAAGCTTTTCTGGCTTCATATCTTGTTCAGACTCTCCTCCCTGAACATAGACACCTTCAGAAAATGATTCACCATCATTAAATGAGTTATTGTCACTAAGTGGATCACCGTCGCTAAGTGGATCACCGTCACTAAGTGAGACATTTTCAGAATTTGCATCAATTCTGTTCCAATTTTGTTCTGCAAAACTAGCAGACCTTGAAATCACTATCCTTTTACTTCCATCGCTAAAGCGATACCCTTTTGAGCCTGGCTCATAGCCCACAAATCTGAGCTTTCTAGCCTTTTGTTGTCCCTTTCTTCTGATTGCCTTTGGAATATGTACCCATGCAGTACTACCAAATATTTTTAAATGTGCTAGAGAAGGCTTTCTCCCATATAGCACTGCATATGGAGTATTATTGATGGATGAACTCCACAACCTATTTACTAAATAATTGGCAGTCAGTATGGCTTCACCCCAATATGACCTGCTCATACCAGAATCCTCCAGTAAGGAGTCTTTCATTGTTTGCAAAACACCATTCCTCCTTTCAGCCACTCCGTTCTCCCCCGGTGTGTAAGGATTTGTGCGCCTGTGTCTTATTCCCAATTGTCTCAACCATTGTTGAAAATTTGTTGACATAAATTCAGAACCTCTGTCAGTTTGCAACTGACATACCTGTTGTTTGTACCTTCTCTCTACAAAGCTTAACCATTGCTTAAATTGCTGTAGCACCTCTGTTTTACTCTTAAGTAAGTAGCAAAACCCAAACCTGCTGTAGTCATCCACAATGACCAGCGCATACTTTGCTCCTCCCAAACTGGCTTGCATAGGCCCAATTAAATCAGCATGAACCAGTTCTAGAGCTTTTGTGGTTTGTCTTGTGCTAAACTTGCTAACTGGGAATGCTTTGGATTTCGATGCTTTGCATACTGCACAATCCAAATATGCCTTACATCCCTTCAAATCTAATCCTTCTGCAAATTCTTTCATTTGTTGAACAACCTTAAAATTAGCATGACCAAGTCGTCTGTGCAGAAGATGAACACACGAATTGTGTTCTGCTACATTTTTAAATGTCTGGGAACAATGTGGGACCTTTTGTCCCTGCAATACATAAAGATTATCCTCTTTTATGCCCTGTGCACAAACATTCCCATTTCTTTGGATGATACACTTCCCATTAACAAATGTGGTTTCATAACCTTGCTTGTCTAAACTAGACACACTTAACAAATTATGCTCCATTTCAGGTACATATAACACATCAGTAAACCTGGATTCCAAATATGGAATTTGCACATCGCCTCTTCCAATGATTTTAGCCTTTTGACCATTGGCTAAGGCCACTTCTTCATGGTTTCCTGGGAAAAATCTGGAAAATAAGTCAGAATTATTAACAATTGTTTGACTAGCCCCACTGTCAATCAACCATTTGTCTCTATTGTTATTATAACAAACTTTTGCAACTGCAATCTGTCCTTGCAAATAATGTCTCTTGTCTTGCATATTTCTTCTCTGTGCACAGCTTTTCTGCAGATGACTTGTCTCTCCACAAATGAAACATGCTTTTTTTACTTGCTTGAAGAATTGTTGCTGTGTAACTTGATCTCTCCTGCCTCTGCTTTCCTCTTGTCTGCAGACACCTCGGCTGTTGCTAGAGATAGGCAGCCTGTGGAAAATTTTGCTGGAGACTTGCTGTAAGTTTCCACTGTACTCCTTGTTGGGCCCCCGCCTGTGGAATTTTCCATCAGCATGGCTGAAAAGCCTTTTCTCATATTCATTCAATAAACACGATTTCAAAGCCTCCAAATTCAAATCTGCTTCTGGCTTACTTTCAAAAATAGCTGATACAGTCTCCCAGCTCTGATCCAAACTATTTAACACTAATAAAACTTTCTGGGACTCTGGAAACTTTACTCCACGTTGCTCCAATTCTAGAAAATTAGACTGCATTTTCATTAAATGATCTTCCATAGAATCTCCTGTCTGCAAACTCATTCTGAAAAGCTTTCTCGAAAATTGGACCACATTACACGCAGAAACATTAACATGTACTGCTTTCAATTTCTGCCATATTTCTTTTGCAGACTTTAATTCAGCTACATTTAAGAATTGATCATCCCCCAGACTTAAAAGAAGATAAGCCATAGCTTTGTCATGAGCCTTTTGATCTGCTGCTCCAAGCACACCTTGTGGGGGGTCTGCTACGATGTCCCATAATTCTTTTGCTTTCAAAAAACATTCCATTTTTGCAGCCCAAATTAAATAATTTTTCTTCCCCAATTTGGGTATTGGACTGTCTTTAAATTCCATAGCAGCAGCCATCCTGCTTTATTTTTCTTCTCTGCCTGTTCCTTTAACAACACAGACAGCTTCTTATCAGCTTTAAATTACAATGCAGTTTTAACTTTACTTCTTGAGCGATTCCTGGGCCCATAACCTGTCAGAGTTACGCAATAAATCAGAAGCTTCAAAAGATAACTGCATTTTGCTGATTCAAATAACTTCTTTATAAGTAGAATAAAACATTAACAATACCACACTTTGTTTCAGATCACATGTTGAGATGTTTTCACAGCAAGCTTTAATGGTGGACAGACTAAACCACACCCTTCTTCTTGCTAAGTTTCTGGACATGCTCAATTAACACTTCAGCCCAATTGGCTGACTCAATCACATGGCTCTCCCAGTCATGAATATTCCAACACTTTAGAGGATAGTGATAGAGCAGCAGGGGATACTTTGTTCTACCAACAGAAGAAAATATAGGTAGCTCAGGGTTGAACTGTGGAGACACGGTTCTCTCTTGAGTTTGGTTGTTTGCTTGCAAACGTTTCATTACCAGACTAGTTAACATCTTCAGTATTAGAACATTGAATAAGGCTGGGAGGGAATTTAGAGGACTTCTAGTCCAATCCCCTGCCCATGGCAAAAGATCCTATACCATTCCAGACTTTCTTTGGGCTTGATAGGATGGATACACGTGATCATAGAAAGAATAACAGAAGAGAATAATAGAGTTGAAAGGACCCCAGAGGTCCTCCAGCCCAACCCCTCCATGCAGGCGGCAGACCCTATACCATTCCAGACAAATGGCTGTCCAATGTCTTCTTAAAAACTTACAGTAATGGAATACCCACAACTTCTGGAGGCAAGCTATTCCACTGGTTAATTGTTCTCACTGTCAGGAAATTCCTCCTTAGTTCTAGGTTGTTTCTCTCCTTGATTAGTTTCCATCCATTGTTTCTTGTCCTGCCTTCAGATACTTTGGAGAATAGATTGACCCCCTCTTATCTGTAGCAGCAACTCAAATATTGGAACACTACTATCATGTCATCCCTAGTCCTTCTTTTCACTAGACTAAATATACCCAATTCCTGCAACCATTCTTCATATGTTGAAGAATCATCTTTGTTGCTCTTCTCTACACTCTAGAGTCTCAATATCTTTTTTATATTGTGGCGACCAAAACTGGGTGCATTATTCCAAATGTGGTCTTACCAAGGCATTATAAAGTGGTACTAACACTTGACATGATCTTGATTTTATCCCTTTGTTAATGCAACCTAAGACTGAATTAGCTTTTTTGGCAGCTGCAGCATACTGCTAGCTTATATTTGAATAATTGTCCACTAGGATTCCAAGATCCCTCTCACAGTTACTACTACTGAGCCAGGTACCACCTATTCTATACCGGTGCATTTGGTTTTTCTTGCCTAAATGTAGAACCTTACAAGTGATTGTCCATTAGGACTCCAAGCCACCTCACAGTTACTGCTATTAAGCCAAGTTTCACCTATTATTCTATACCTACGTATTTTTAGAAGGGAGTGGGGTTTGCTCTCTGTTTATGTACAGTAGCTTGCACTGTCAGTTTTGATGGGAGTGTTGTTTTCTTGATTAGGCTGTTGTTTTCTGCTTGATTGGTTGTCTGGTATTAATCCTTGTCATTTTAGGAAACCAATTCTGAAAATAAAGCAAAGCCAGCAAGAATTGCCCATTTATCTTTTGCTTCCCATGACATGTTTCATAGGGTAATTATGTATTTTTGTACAGTTTTATTGCAGAAGAACAATTAAAAAGAGCCGTGGTGGCGCAGTGGTTAGAATGCAATATTGCAGGCTAATTCTGCTGGCTGCTGACTGCCAGCAGTTCAGGAGTTCGAATCTCACCAGCTCAAGATTGACGGTAAAATGAGAACCCAGATTGTTGGGGGCAATATGCGAACTCTGTAAACCACTTAGAGAGGGCTGTAAGTCTAAGTGCTATTGCTAAAACAATCAGCAGTTCAACTACTGCTGTTGAATAAGACAGAATTCCTATCTAAACAGTAGGAGATAGTTTGGTTGTGGTCTAATTATAGGGTGAGCAAGCTTGTCTTCAGACATTTAAAAGAAGCTAACCTGAAAGTTGGCAGGAGTTCTCTTAGAGAACAGTTTTATATTGCGGTGCTGCCACTGAGAAGGCCCTGCCATGCCCAGTGCAGAGTACAGAAGCAGCATTCCCAGTAGACCTTGATAGGCAAGTTTGCTGTTTCCATACCTGCTTAAGAATTTTACAGACAGAATTTATCATCTTACCTTAGGCCTAGTAGTCTTCCAGCAATCAGTGCAACCTTTTCTGTCATTCTAGTGTATGGTCTCATTTTGCCATCCCCTTAATCTGGCTACATTCTGTACCAGTTGCAGATTCTGAGCCTTCATGGAGGGGATCTTTGGGGGAGAAGACAAAGGTAATGCTGGTAGATCTGTGTACCTTAGCCAGTTGAAGCAATATCCTGATTGATTTGTGGAGGGAAGTTTCTTTTGGACAAATGGGACCCTTGGTGGGGTCAGAACTCCCATCCTCTTCCTTGGTAGCAGAGAAAGGATCCATTGATAAATATATTTTAAAGTGGGAGGAGATGGGATTTATAGAGGTAGGGAATCAGTTTTTAAATGGATTGTAAAAATGGAGGAAGGCAGATTCATGGAGTGTATTTTTGAACCTGTTTCAAAGGCAGAGGGTGTATTCTTGTTGGAAATGCAACTGGGAACAATTGGTGGACTTGTTCTGCCTTCAGATCAATTGTTTGAGGTGGTGTCCTTGGGATCTCCTTAGAGCTCCCTTTGCTTCTTGCATTCATTCACTCCATCTTGGGTATCCAGATGTGAATGAAAACTTCTTTGCAGAGGTGTAACTCAGTTGTGCCATGTAGAGATGTAGGAGGACCAGCCCAGAAAAGAAAAGGGCGAAGAAAATGGGAGTGGGGCTACTATTGCCTTCCGCCCTTTGAGGAGTATTATTTTCTGGCTGAAATAGCAGGGGAAGCGAAAGCCTTGAAATGGAATAGAAGTCATGGCCAGGAGTGGATGGCTGTGTCTGGGGCACAAGCGGAAGTGATATTTTCCAGGCTAAAGGCTGACATAGCAGGCCAAGCTGTTTCCCCCAGGGAAGGAAAGAGGCAGCTCTTATATAGCCTTCTCAGCTGGGGTTGACTTGGCCAGTGGCCATTCCATGAACTGGTTGGCTGCTGCTGTCACTTTAAGTGAGTTGGAATTTCATCCTCCTTGTTGGACACTCGCGGCCCGCGGGCCAGATGCGTAAGGTGCTGGCCACACCCACACCCAGTTTAGCAAAGGGGGAAAAAGTCCTGATACGTCACATGACGACGCCTTGACGACACGAGTTTGACACCCCTGCTCTGGAGTCTGGAGGGAAGAGGGACAGTCTTCCCCTTCTCAGCAGTGAAGACAGAGCACTTCACTGCTGTAAAGGGACAATGGAAGGCAGCTTTTCTCCGTCATGACTGCCTCTTCTAGATTGCAGCATCAGGAACCTTTGAGCAAGCTCCCTTTATTTGATGTAGTCCTGCCCTGCCCTTGTCTCATGTGGTACAAATGAAGTCGGGCCAGATATGGTTGATACTAAGACCACAGGGTACTACATGGTTGTAGAACAAGCAGGCAAATTAGGGGGGGGGAATCAGGGGTGGGCTTCAAAAATTTCAGCAACAGGTTCTCTGCCCGGTTGCTGGGTGGGCGTGGCCATGGTGGGGGTGGCCTAGTTGGCCTCCTGCACCATGGCAGGGGGCAGGGCGTTTTCGCCTCCCCTGGGCTACGGAGGCCCTCTATGGGTCCGTTTCCGGCCTTCCGGAACTTCTGGGAGGCCCGTTTTTCCCCCTCTCCTAGCCTCCGCGTGGGCCCTGCACTTACCTCGCATCCAAACGGGCCGCGTGGAGACTCCTGGGAGGTGCAGGGTGGGGGGGTAGGGTGGGCAGGGCAGGGCAGGGCCAGCCAGGGGTGGGATTTGGAGATTCTCCAAACCGGCCATAACGTTAGCTACAGGTTCTCCCAAACCCAGACGAACCCGTAGCAGCCCACCCCTGGAAAAAATCCTGGAAGAAAGCAAAAAGTCTTTCTGGAGCTCTCGATGGAGAGTCATCAAGAGGCAAGCTCACCTCACACGACCTTTTCTGTAATACAGAGAAACTCCATGTTGAGGCCACTTTGCCTCAGACTGACTTGGAATCTCTCCAATTAAACAGGGGCTTTAATCCAAGAAAACTTGGCTTTAGCAGTAGTAGAAAATAACTCTTCACATTTGCATTCTGCTTTCAGTCAGAAAGTTGAGCAAAGTGGGCAGTTTGGGGCTGGGAACAGCCTCTGCCCACATAAAGACTCCTCTCCTTTCTTCTCTGTGTCTATCTCCCCCCCCCCCCACTGCCCCCTCCCTCATTCCTTTCTTTCTTTTTAAGGCATGCCAGTCTGTCCATCCCCAGTTCTCAGGTTTGTGTACTACAGCTGAGTCCTTTTCCTTGCACTGTGTGTGTGTGGTGGATTTTGTCTTTGCAACGTGTTACCTCTGTGTATGGATGTGCACTGCACATGCATATGTGAAAGTTCCCATTTCACTTTCTTGTTCTATGTATTATATCGCCTTTAAAAGTTTAGCAGTTCTTGAAAAGCAACAGCAAAAATATACTTTACTTAATTCCGGCTTTCTAATATAGATATTTCATTTTTTTCTTAGCTCCATTTCCTTTTCATAGTTTTGAGGTTTTAATTGCTTTATATAACATTGAATTTGTTTTTGTGTTGTGCACGAACACAATAGCAGCCCAGCCTGAGCTCCTGCATCTGGGTTCAGAAAGCAAAACCACAAAGATTAATAATACATGTGACAATCACAAGATGCATTTAAAATTGTTCCTGTAGCTGCAACAATACATATATTAAAAGAAAATATGTGAAATGTCTGTCTGCATTTCTGTTTATCTTTTGTTTTTGCTTATATACTGAAATGCCTACAAAAATCTTTTCCAGAATTATTTTATGCTTCTCTACCAGATCTGGTGGTTTCCTAGTGTGGGAATATGTGCTAGAGCAGTGATGGCTAACCTTTTTCTCGTCGTGTGCCGAAAGCGCGCACGTGCCGGCACACATAATGCAATGGGCATGACTCCCCACGCTCCCCCTGAGCAACCCCCTCGCACTCCCCCCATGCATACGAGCGCAACCCCCCCCCCGCCCCATTTTGGGCCTAGCAGGCCTCCCCACAGCCTCCTGGGACCAAAAATGGGCTGCGGGGGGGGGGCCCACCACACCCCCTGTGCTCCCCCACGCATGTGCGCGTGCCCCCCGTGCATGCACACATGTCTCCAGCATGCACCTTGCCCTCTGCACATGTGCGGCAGATACCTGAAAATCAGCTGGCCGATGGGAGGCACGCGCCCGCTCAAGGCAGTGAACATATCCAACATACCTTCCTCTTCCTGTTTTCCCACAACAACAAACCCTGTGAGATGAGTTGGGCTGAGAGAGTGATTGGCCCAAAGTTTCACTCAGCCGGCTTCCATGACTAAAACGGGATTTGAATTTATGGTTTAGGTATCTCCTAAATCTTATCACATAATCCAGCATGAATCTGTTCAGATCTGATGCACCTACTTGCCTGTAGCTACTGTGTACCATAACTCATGATTCCTCCCTGCCATTTGGGGATAAAAAAAACAAGTCCCTGCTGCTCGGCTGAGTGTTTACTGAAAAACAGCGATCACTAATTGGCTAAGGGCAGAAGTGAGGTGGGAGTGCAGAAGGAGTCCTTCTGATTGGGTGGCACCCGACAGAGAATTTATTTGGAACAGCTAGTTCTGAAGCCAAGCCGTGAGCTGCATTATGTAGCTTACTCAGAAGTAAATCTCCCTCTCAGGAAAAGTTAATATTTATTTGTATGGTGGGAGTTTTTCTTCTGCCCTTTCCTGTACAGGAGGAAACCAGAATTTCCCTACTTAGTTCCAATGGGCGCAGTTCAGAAAATAGGAAGATTCAATTTTATCCACTTTGTTTCCAGTCATTTGCTTATTCCCAAATCAGCATGCATTAGATTGCAGCCTAAATCAACAAGCAAAATCAATGGAACAATCCTTTCTTTTAAAAAGCACAATGATTTTGGCTCCAAAGCTTTTAAACTGGGTTACCACTGATTTAACTGGCCCTGGATTTTGCCATTACTACATATAGCAACTGCATGAGTATTTAAAAAAATTTTTTTTTCTTAGATTATAGAATAAAATACAAAAACATGAAAGCAAATAATAGGACACAATGGGGAGGAAAGGGGAAAAGAAAAGTGAGGAAGGAAGGAAGAAAAGAAAAAGCGTTGATTTCCAACTTTCTCTGTTGCAGTAGAATAAAACATTAACATCGAACCTCAACTTTTTATTTTTCCAAAATAATATAAACTAGCCATTTCTATAAAAACAAATCAATCTAATCAGTAAAACCCCAAATCAAAGTTTCATTTTTTTTCTACCTCAAGCACGAAGTCCAGAAGTGGTCTCCATGTAGCAACCAAAGTACTTCTATTCTTTTCTTTAATCAAAACAGTCAATTTAGCCATCTCTGCCAGCTCAACTTCTGTAGCTATTTGTCCATGGTGGGAATTGAAGTGTCCTTCCATTTTTATGCATACCGTAGTCTTGCTGCCATCAGCATATATAATAAGATCAAGGTTCCAAATTTTAGGAACTGCATGAGTGTTTCCCTCTGTACTTTTTATCTAAAATATCGAATAGACCAGTGATGGCGAACCTTTTTTTCCTCGGGTGCCGAAATAGTGCGTGCACGCGCTATCGCACACGCGTGTGTGCCCACACCTATAATTTAAAGCCCTCCACTTGCCCCACCCCCTGCGCATGTGTACAGCCCCCTCCACTCCCGCATTTCCCAACTTCCAGTGGACCCGGTAGGCCCGTTTTTTGGCCTCCCCAGGCTCCAGAGGTTTTCTTAGAGCTTGGGGAGGGCGAAAATGTTCCCCCCACCACCCTGGAGGCCCTCCGGAGGCCGAAATCGCCCTCCCAGAGCCTCCGCGCGAGCCAAAAATCAGCTGGCGGGCACACACATGCGCGCTGGAGCTGAGCTAGGGCAACGGCTCGCGTGCCGGCAGATATGGCTCCACGTGCCACCTCTGACACCCGTGCCATAGGTTTGCCATCACTGGAATAGACTTTCTCATTTGCTGGAAAACATTCATAGTATCATAGAGGTAGAAGGGACCATGTTGGCCATTGAGTTCACTCCAGTCCTCGACTCAATTTAAGGTCCAGCTTGAAGGGTCTCCAGCAAATGACTATCTAACTACTACTTGACCACGTCTAAGGAAGGGAATATACTTCCCTCTGGATAAGTGATAAGTGATAAGTGGATAAGTGATAAATATGCTTCCCTCTGGATAAGCGTCAACTGTCCAGTTGGCAAATCCAGAAAAAGAAACTCCTGGGACATTATTTTACCAAGAGTATCACCTTTACTGAATAAATCCACATTGGCACAGAAGAAGCGAAAGCAGCTCTGGGCTTCCCACACAAAAGCACACATAGTTCATTCCCCCTTTTCCCCACAGACCACCCACAGTCCATTACATCCACCAATCACTTCTGTTCATTTTATTATGGGAACCGGCTGGCCCCGCTGGGACATCTGCTGGAGGTGTCCTTGAGGGGGGAACAATGTCTCATGGGAACTGACGATGCTTGGATGCCATTCCCCCCAACCTTGCATTCCATTTCAACCCCCACCCTTTTTTTTCTTTGTTGAGCTGTGAGGAAAGCGGAATATAGATGAAAGTTTGAGTCAGTCTTGACATGCTGACCTTCCCCCCCGCCCCCTGGAAGAAGGGTAGACCTGAAACAATAAACATACATACACATTATTACTTACAACCCAACTACTGCTGCATTCCTTATTGGGGCCTTTGAGGCAGGGGTGAAATTCAAAATTTCCCCCTACCGGTTCTGTGGGCGTGGCTTGGTGGGCGTGGCAGGGGAAGGATACTGCAAGATCCCCATTCCCTCCCACTCCCGAGTGAAGGATATTGCAAAATCTCCATTCCCACCACACTCTGGGGCCAGCCAGAGGTGGTATTTGCCGGTTCTCCAAACTACTCAAAATTTCCGCTACCAGTTCTCCAGAACCTGTCAGAACCTGCTGGATTTCACCCCTGCTTTGAGAGTACCTAGTGTGAAACTTCTTAACTAACCTCGCTGCTCTAACATCTGGAGCAGCCACCCACTCAGCGTTTGCTAAGGGGTAGCCTTTCCACAGTATTAGGTACTGTAATTTTCCCTTGGGATATCTGGAGTCGAGAATTTTTTTGATCTGATAGTGCTCCTCTCTCTTAACTAGGATGGGAGGAGGTTCTTTGACTGACCTCAAGCCAGATCCCCAAAAGGGTTTAAAAAGACTACAATGAAATACCGGATGAACTCGCCTGAGACTTCTTGGCAAGTTCAGCTCCACTGTCACCGGATTCATGCTCCTGATGATTTGGAAAGGCCCTATGTATTTGGGATCTAACTTTTTACAAGGCTGTCTCAGGTTTAGATGGACAAATACACTTTATCTCCTACTCTAAATTCTCTTTGGGGGGGGGGGGCTTTTCTGTTCTGCTTGCCTTTTTTGGCTTTCCCTAGCTTTATTTAGCGCTTCATGCATGGCAGGCCATGTGGCTTTTAGAGTGTCCATACAGTCGGCTAATGACACTGAGGACGGAGCTTCTTGTGGGAGCTCTAGCATGGGCACAAACTCAGTTCCCATGGTCACTCTGAAAGGGGTAAAACCTGTGCTGCTGTGCACCAAGTTGTTGTATGCCACTTCTGCGAAAGGCAGGATCAGGCTCAATAAAGGCTCAATTAGTTAGCTGATAATTTACACAACAGCACAGGTATTGCTCTACTAATGAGTTGGCATGTTCAGAAGCCCCATTGGTACTTGGATGGTAGACAGAACTAAGTCCCTGGGAGAAGCCTATCATTTTTAAAAAAAATTGCCAAAATTTTGCGGTGAATTGCACCCTCCCTGTCTGAGATAATACACTTTGGGATCCTGTGTAGTCTGTAAATGTGTTGCACAAACATCTTGGCTACGGCCTGGGTGGATGGAATCTTTGGACATGCCACAAAGTGTGCTTGCTTCGAGAACAAGTTGATGACCATCCAAATTACTGTGTTCCCAGCACTCTCAGGCAACTCCATGATAAAGTCCATGGACCTCCTCCCACAGGCTAGCTGGGTTGGCCACCAACTGTAGTAAGCCTGGAGGATTCCCAGTAGGTGTTTCATGGAGGCATACACAGGACAGCTGGCCACATAGGCTTCTATGTCCTTTTTCATCTTTGGATACCAAAACTCTTTTTACCAGGTGAAGGGTCTTCACAAACCCAAAATGCCCAGCGGATTTTGCACCGTGGCTCCTCTGCAGGACCAAGGTTCTCTGGCTGGCTGGGATGTACACTTTACTCCCCTTCTACGCCAAGCCCTCCTTCATCAACAGGTCATCTCTATGTCTCTGGAACCATCCATCCGTCCCAAGGCATCTTTTAGTGGTTGCATCACTGGGTCCCCAGCTGGCTGCGGGGAGATTCGCAAGTGCTGGCATTGAGAGCTGCCTGGATGGGATAATGGAGTTAACTACCTCCTCTCAGAGGCCATTGGCTAAGAAATTCTTCCCACCCGGCAAGTAGCGAATGGTGAAATTGAAGTGGTTAAAATACTGAGCCCGTTGGACCTGCTTAGGGGATAGCTTCCTCGGGGCCTTTAATGCCTTGTGGTCTGTCCACACTTCGAATGGAATCTTACTGCTCTCTTAAGAACTGCCTCCAGGTGAGAAGAGCCCATCGGACTGCGTAAGCCTCCTTCTCCCAGATGGCCCACTGCCTCTCAGTATCAGACAACTTGCGAGACGTGTAGGTGTATGGTTGCAACTTTCCCTTTTCATTCCTCTGGAATAATAGCAATAGCACTTAGACTTATATACCGCTTCATAGTGCTTTACAGCCCTCTCTAAGCGGTTTACAGAGTTCAGCATATTGCCCCCAAGAATCTGGGTCCTCATTTTACCCACCTCGGAAGGATGGAAGGCTGAGTCAACCTTGAGCCGGTGAGATTTGAACAGCTGAACTGCTGAAATAGCAGTCAGCTGAAGTAGCCTGCAGTGCTGCTCTTTAACTACTGCGCCACCTTGGCTCCAGTAGGGGCAGAATAAAACTGCCCCTACTGCCACATTGCTGGCATTCACCTGGTTCATGAAAGGCTAATCTGGGTTTGTGTCCTTAAAGACAGCAAAGACCCTTTTAGCTTTTTGAAGGCTGCTTGGCATTCGATGGACCAATTTAGTGGCTGACTCGATTTGGGCTTCCCTCCCCCTTCCATCTTGAGCAAGGTGATGGGCAGGGCTGGTAAGGGCTGGGTTGTCTAGCTTATGTTTAAATTCACTAGCAAAGGGGCTTCCTGATCCTTTTGCTAACTGCCAAGGGAGCTGGTTGGCCCATTTTTCTGATAGAGTGTGTGCCAGTGGACCAAACTTGTAATAATAGTTTTTAAGTTCCCATCCTCCTTCCCGGACTCTGGGAAGCCCTTGGTGAGAAGCTGAAGGGTTGATTAGAATCTTGCTGGTGACGCTGCAAAAATCATGCTAGGGAGATTTTCTAATAAGCAGAAGTTGTAAGGAAATATGCATTTGGTGTTGGACCCAAATAGAGGAGAGGGTAGGCTTTAGTTCTGTGTTTAAAATTTAGGACAATTGTAGGCAGGGGAATTATGGGAAAGATGGGTGCTCCATTGTTGGAGGTTTTCAAGAAAAGATTGGACATTCATTTGTCTGTGATGGTATAAGTACTCCTGCCTTAGGCAGGGGTTGGATTAGAAGACCTACGAGATCCTTTCCAGCCCTATGATTCTATTCTCCAGGCATGCGTTTAATTATTTCCCCCTTTTGTCATTTTAAAGCTGTATGTTTTGGGGAGCTTTCTGGGAGCCACATTGAATGCTTCATGGAGCGGGGATATGGATTTACAAGAGCTGCATTGCCTCTTTTTCTCAGGACACAAGTTTATTGCAAAGCTGGAGCTACTCACAACTTCAGTATAACCTTTGCAAAGAGAAAAATAATTCCACCTGTGTGTAGTAACCTAGAACTATTCCCTGCTCCTTTCAGCAGCAGCAGGAAATATTAAGAATACATTTGGTTCTATCTAAAGTTCAGGTCTCACGCAGAGATTAATATTTCTTTTCAAATTTTGGGTATACTAATTGTGGCTAAAAGAGCAACCTACAAGCCTATCAGTGGTGATATTGTGTGGGCTAGTGGCCACATTTTAATTGTCTGCCCTGTCATATTTAGCTTGCTTCTGGAGCATGATACAAGCCACATGCTTTCCATGTGCTTACTTTCTTTTTACTATTATTTAGCTAAATGTATTAGTTGCCCAACTCCAATGGATTTCTTGGTTGTTCCGGCCGCTATTTACTGGCCCAGCAAATCTCTTAACTCGGTGCCTCTTTGCAAAGACTAGTTGATTGAATCGAAACAAAAGTCAGTGGCTCCATGCAGCAAGAATGAGGGAGGAGTAATATCTGGAAGAGCACAGGTTCTTCACCCAAGGCAGTACAATAAAATAAAGTGCCTCAATGCAGGTATTAAGGAGAACTGGCCTTGAACACATTCTTCATTGTGCTAAGTCAGTTCATGTCAGGCCTCAAGGACCCAGAAACCGTAGAATTACTTCTGAACAGTTGCCTTTATTGTTCTTCACCTATAAACAGAAGAAATCTTGCCAACTAAAGCAATTTACTTGCATCTTGAAACATACCCTCTGAGAATTGCTAGTGAGGAGCCTTCTTAACTCTCTTTCTCCTGACCAAACTATCTAAACTTTGCTGCCTTTTGGCCTTCTGGAATACAACCTCTCCTCCCGGGAATCCAGACCAGATTTAAACATACCGGTAGTTCCTCCACCATGTTTACATTTCTGCATTTGTGTTTCAACTCCAGGAAAACATTAAGTGTTACCATATCTTTATTAGGTGACAATTACAGTAATGTTGAAGAAATAGGATTCTGTGTTAAAACGATTATTGCTCTTGAACTCCAAACAGGCTTTTTTTTTTTGCCAAGTTGAATCTGCACCTGTGTCCATTTGCTGTGGAGGGGAATGTAATCAGAGGTGGGATTCAGCCGGTTCGGACCGGTTTGGGCGAACCGGTAGTAGCGACCTGCAGGTGGGCCTGCCCATCCGCCCTGTCGCTATGCCGTCCTATTTAGCCACATTTTCTAAGCCGTGCGCATGCGTGCAAGCCATGCGCATGAGCAAGGAGTATGTGTGGAAGGCTGTGCGCATGCACAGAAGGCGTGTGCTCTCACATTTTTGGTGCTGGGCGAACCGGTAGGTAAATTATGCGAAGCCCACCTCTGAATGTAATGGTTTTCCAACTACTAGCAAAGGCTGTTCCACTGTTGTTCTGAAATAATAAAAAAAACAGATGTACAGTATTGCTGAAGGAAAAGTGTGGCATAAATAGACCGCCTCTATTTTGTTGAAGTAATCAGATTAGTACCAGGAGGATCATGTTGGACACAAACATAAAGAAACTTGTTTTGCAGCACACAAGGATGTGATTTCCAAATCCTCATGCAATCTTATTGAAGGCATGGCCAAGCATTCTGTCCATAAGATAAAAGGCAAAGAATAACACTAACCCTGTTTATGCGCTCTTAAAGGCAAGCTTCTGCAGCCTCAACTTAATGACTTTGCAAAGTAGTTGGGTTTTTCAGAATAATCTTTTATTCTGAAGAAATAGATGAAAACATTCATGCATGTTAGAACTAAGATTTAAACTCCTGACATGATCACATTCTCCTCCATTGCCATGGTGCTGACATTGAAATAAGCCTTGTATTTTTTCATATTGGGCTCAAACCTTGCTTAGCAACAAAATCCTTAGTTCGTTGGAACATTGGTTTACGTTTTTTTCCAATTCAAGCTTTTTGGCCTAGCCTCAAGTACATTGACATTTCAGAGGATCATGTGTGTGTGTGCTTTGGGGACATAAGGAAAGCATTACCAAAATGTAGGATGACCATTCTGATGCATGAGATGGGGATCTGTGTGTAACTGTAGCCCCATTATTGTGGTCTTGGGAGCCCTCTGGAATGGTTTGTTTAGGTTTTTACATGGCCAATTTAGTCCCACCCATTGGGGGGGGGACATTGCAACACCAATTCCGCACCCCTGTGACCCTCAATGCCTTTTCTTTTTTTAAAAAAGTGTCTCTTTGTTAATGCTGCTTTCTTTGCTCTAATATATGATAATAGTTGCTGGGACTTCAGCTGCAAATATTACTACATTACGCTACAGTAGTCCTCATTTAACAATCACTTGTTCAGCAACCATTTCAAATGATCACAAGCACTGAATGAGTGGTACTTACAACCACTCCTGGAAGCTCCATCTGTCCCAGCACTTCTGTGGTCAGGTGATTGCAATCTGGATGCTTGGCAACTGACTTGCACTTACGATGGTTGCAGTACCCTGTGGTCACATGATCACCATTTTTGACCTCTGGCTTCAATGGGGAAGCCAGCAGGGAATGTTGCAGGTTTCTCCGATAAGTCCTTTGCAGTATCTCCCATCTGGCAGCAGCTGCTTACTGCCTTCTGCTCTGCTTGTGAGCTGCCTGGGATTCACTTAATGACCTGCAAACCTTGCTCAACGGTGGCAGTGGGGAATGCCAGGATTGCTATTGCTAAGCAATGCAGTCACATGACATCATACTTTGGTTGCATTGCTCAGTGATGAAAATTCTGCTCCCAATTATTGTTGTTGATCAAGTAGCACCAGTATTTTTATTATGGTTCATGGCACAATCAGTCAGATATTTATGCTGGATTTGACATTTTTATCCATCTATTCCCGTGATGGCGAACCTATGGCATGCATGCCAGAGGTAGCACACAGAGCTCTCTCTGCTGGCACGCGCGCCGTCGCCCCAGGTCAGATCTCTGTGGCGTTTCTTTCGTGAGCTTCTGTTTCCCTGCAAACGACGAAACAGAAGCTCATGAAAGAAAAATATCTTATCTCTTCCTGCACTGGCGGTGTTGGGATGCCACGCCTCCCACCAGCCAGCTGGTCTTCTGGTCTCTGCTGCGCATGCGCCCATGTCCGTGCACGTGCAAGTTTGCACATGCACATGTTCGCGCGCACACACTTTTCAGTTTGGGCATGCACGCGCGCAGTTTGGGCACTCGGTGTTTAAAAGGTTCGCCATCACTGATCTATTCTGTCAAGTGCCTTGGGATAGGGAGATGATGTATGATGACATTAAAGGTATCATTGCAGAATATAAGCTGTTCCAAGTCAAACTGCCTTTTGCAATTTACTGGTGGGTATTTTGTCAATGTCGATAATGTTCAGATGGTGCTCCAAATGTTTTGGGATTGCATCCAAGGGGCCTCTTACTGTTGGAACTTATCTTTGTTTTCTTTCTGTTCTGTTATGAGCAGTGGTTAGAATGCAGTATTGCAGGCTAATTCTGTGATCCTGATCGGCTCAAGGTTGACTCAGCCTTCCAACCTTCCGAGGTCGGTAAAAATGAGGATCCAAATTGTTGGGGGCGATATGCTGACTCTGTAAACCGCTTAGAGAGGGCTGTAAAGCACTGAAGCGGTATACAAGTCTAAGTGCTATTGCTATTTCTGATTCTGGATGTTGTTCTTTTCAGAACTGGTGTATTCTTTTCAGATATTCTCTTCTTGTTCAGTTTGATAATAACAGATCATTATTTCTTTGTTTTCAGTCTTTGTATATTTGTGATAGGTAAACAACGTTTCTTCCAGTAGTGTTGCAGCAGCAGGCCTTGGTTGCTCAGCCAACAGTCCTAAGTCTATAGCCCAGTGATGGCGAATCTTTTAGGCACAGAGTGCCCAAACCAGAAGGCGCATGCGCATGGGTACGCTCCAGAGCACCGGAAACCCGACAACCAGCTGGCTGAGCTGGGGCGATGGTGTGCGTGCCCACAGAGAGGGCTTTCTATGCCACCTCTGGCACGCGTGCTATAGGTTCGTCAACACGGCTATAGCCCATTTGTTATCAGATATTGAAGAACTCCAACACCTATCGTGGTCCTTGTTGAGGGCAACAACCGATCTGATAAGGGTTTCTGTAAATTACATCTCATCATATTGTTTATGGGACACTCTTCGTGTGGCTGTTCTGATGAAACCTGTCCAGTATGGTTGAACCTCTGGCATAGCTCTTATTTTCCTAAGAGCACACAAGCCCCACAACCACATCAAGGTAATGCCTCACTGGGGGATTATTATTAATCAATATGATACTCTTTGGAAGGCTGTGTTAAAAACTCTTCTAGGAATATAAATTCAGTATTAGTATACACAGTGTTTAAACTCTTGTATATCTTAGAGTGAGACACAATCCAGATTTAGTCTGTTGAAGACTGTTTTAGAAGCAACAGAAGAGATTTGGATTTTGGGGGTGATTTAGGTTTATTAAGCAGTTGACTGTGAACATAATTCTGTTGCAGCTACTTTTCAGGTGGCATTTGGATTTAATTGAGGATGTATCCCATCCCAAAATAAGTTTTTATGCTCCAATTTGTTCATAGATTTTACCATATAAAAAGTTACCTGTTTGCATCATTATTCAAATTAAGAGACTTGAAGAGTTTTAGGATTGGAACTTCCTTTCTTGGTCACAGATGAGGGTCCTTAATTTCCATTGTAAAGAAAAGGAGGACAAAATAATTTGTTTTAAAATATTGTGGCATGTGAATGTTTTTCTGTTCCAAAAGTTGATAGAAGAGCTCTTTCCCATCTTTTCTTTTTGGTGTGAGACTTGAATAATGATCTCAGTTTCACCCAAAGCCTATTTTGAGTTCAGAAAATCTTTTTAGCACCTGGGAATAGCACCATTTACTTAAAGAGAGATGAGGATTGAGATTCAATTTCTGTCTGGAAATAAGGAAGTTGGGTGGCTAGAAAGGTCGAGGTCCGTGATGGCGAACCTATGGCACGTGTGCCAGAGGTGGCACTCAGCGCCCCCTCTGTGGTCACGCGAGCCATCGCCCCAGTTAAGCTCTGCTGTGTGCGTGCCTCCCGCTGGCCAGCTGGTCTTCGGGTCTCTGCCGTGCATGCGGGGGGCACATGCGGGGGGCACGCACATGCGGGGGGCGCATGCATGTGGGAGGGGCGTGTGCGTGTCCACGTGCATGCGGGGCACATGGGGCGTGTGCGCATGAATGTGGGGGGCGCATGCGGGCATTGCATTTTGGGGGTTCGGGCGTGCGCGTGCTTTGGGCACTCAGTTCGGAAAAGGTTCGCCATCACAGGTCTAGGTTCAGCATCAAGTTCAGCTCTTGTAAAAGGCACTTGGATTGCAGTGCTGAGCAAAGCTTTGGTGGAGCCACAGAAGCTTTCTTCCTTGGATATCTTGGAAGAAATCCAAGAAGAAACCAGGATGGTTGCACAAAGAACCCTCTGATAAACTGAAAGTCAAAAAGGATAAGTATAAAAAAATGGAAGGAGGGACACATAATTAAAGCAGAATACCAGCATATACACTCGAATCGGCAAAGATGAAGTCAGAAAAGATAAGGGTCAGAATGAACTAAGACGTACAACAAATGTCAAAAAATTAAAAAAAAACCATGTTTCTTTCAACATGTAAAAAACAAGAAAAAAGTCAAGGAAACTTTTTTCTGACCCAGCACGACAAACCCTCTGTATTTAAATCAGTGATTCCTTTATTAGGAGCGCCAGCAGCCCCGGTAAAAAGTTTCTCTCTCAATGCAAGCTAACAAGTCTGTGTGGCAGGGAGATGAATAGTTGTCTGCCACATCTATTCATCTCCGCCCCTTGCCTTTTATCCCCTGAGCTAGGGTGGGGCTTCGCTAGCAGCGGTGTTTCTTCCTTCCCAAGGATCGGCCTACGGATTTCCACTGCTCTCTCCTCTCTGCCTTCTGCACATCCGCGCATCAGGCACTGGACCCAGCTGTTCCTACTCTTTCTCATCAGCCACCTCCAGACCTGGGGGCTGTTGACTCTCTATCTGAGGGCTGATGGACGGCCCAGGCTCCGCCTCTGTCTCTCTGCCAGCTCCATTCCCTCTTCCCCCTCGGAGCTCTCAGGTTGCCTTCATGCTGACCCTGACTCCCACGCCTCCTCCTCCTCTGATTTGGCTGTTGGAGGGGCCGGCGGCTGACAGGCCACAACAGAAACAATTATTCCACTAATGGGAGAAGATGGAAGGAAATAATGGGCAGCAGGGAGAAAGCAGAGCTGCTTAATTCATTCTTTGCATCTGTCTTCATGCAAAAAGAAAAAATAGCTCAACCTTCCAAAAAGAGAAGCGTAAAAGACAGACTAGGGATACAAATTAAACTAGGGAAGAAAATGGTAAGATAACACCTGTCCACTCTAGCTCAAAGGTGCTTTTTCAGGAGGCAACTGGACTTTCTTGTTTTTTCTTTAAAGACATTTCGCTTCTCATTCAAGAAGCTTCTTCAGTTCTGACTGGATGGTGGGGAATGGAAGGATTTATGTTCCTTGAAGACAGCTGGTCATTTTCATGCTTTTTAAGGGTTGTCGAAACAAGTGGATGTTATCTGTGTCCTCAGGGTCACCTGAATAGCGCTAATGGTTCCTGCAGTCTGCAATTTTTCTGGAAATCCGTTCATGCTCCCACACCATTTGAAGGGTGTTCATCCCAAATTGCATAGCTAAAAGGCTGTAGCAATTCTCAGTCATCCAGGTCATGGCTATCCCAAAGGTGCTTTTTCAGGAGGCAATTGGACTTTCTTGTTTTTTTTCTTTGAAGACATTTCACTTCTCATCCAAGAAGCAGACTACAGGAACCATTAACACTACTCAGGTGACCCTGAGGACACAGATAGCATCCAAATCTTCAACGACCCTCAAAAAGGATGCAAATTACCCGCTGTCTGCAAGGAATATAAATCCTTCCATTCCCCACCATCAAGAAGAACTGAAGAAGCTTCTTGGATGAGAAGTGAAATGTCTTCAAAGAAAAAACAAGAAGGCCCAGTTTCTCCTGAAAAAGCACCTTTGGGATAACCATGACCTGGATGACTGAGAATCACTACAGACTGTCCACTCTAGACAAGTTCAAATCACCAGGACCAGATGGATTACATCCCAAAGTTCTGAGGGAGCTGGCAGTTGTGATCTCAGAACCATTCAACCATATCTTTCAAAGATCTGGGAGCACTGGGGAACTACCAGGGGCATGGAAAAGAGCTGATTTCCATTTTTAAAAAGGGAAAAAATAGATCCAGGAAACTACAGACCAATCAGTCTGACATCAATACCTGGGAGATCCTGGAAAAGATAATTAAGCAACAGACCAAGCAAAGTTATAACCAGAAGACAACATTGATTTGTCAAAAACAGATATGACCAAAACAAAACTTATTTCATTCTTGGTAAGCTAGAAAAATGTGGGATAGACTGCATCATCATCAGATGGATTTGTAACTGGCTGACAAACTGCACTCAACATTTATTCCTTAATGGAACTATATCTACATGGATGGAAGTAAGCAGTGGTTCTGTCTTAGGCAGAGTATTCTTCAATGTTTTCATTAAAAAAATTAGATGAGGGAATAGAAAGGGTATCTATCAAATTTGCAGATGACACCAAGCCCATGCCCCAGAAGATAGGCTCAAGATCCAGAAGGATCTCAACATCCTAAAACACTGGGCCCTATCTAACAAAATGAAATTTAATGGAGAGAAAAGTAAGGTCTTACACTTAGGCAAGGAAAACCAAATGTACAAGTACAGAATAGGTGAAACCTGGCTCAATAGCAGTAACTGTGAGAGGGATCTTGGTGTCCTAGTGGACGATTATTTAAATATGAGTCAACAGTGTGCTGCAGCCATCAAAAAAGCCATTACAATTCTATGCTGCATTAACGGAGGGCTAGTATCAAGATCCCATGAAGTGTTAGTAACACTTTATTATGTCTTGATAAGACCATGCTTGGAATACTGCTTCCAGTTTTGGTCACCACATTATAAAAAAAGTCGAGACTCTGGAAAGAGTGCAGAGAAGAGCAAGAAAAATGATTAGGGGGCTGGAGGCTAAAACACGTGAAGAATGGTTGCTGGAATTGGGTATGGCTAGTCTGATGAAAAGAAGGACTAGGGGTGACATGAGAGCAGTTTCCAATATTTGAGGGGCTACCACAAAGAGAAGGATGGTCAGCTTATTTTCCAAAGCACCAGAAGGCAAGACAAGAAGCAATGGATGGAAACTAATTCAAGGAGAGAAGCAACCTAGAACTAAGGAGAATTCTTCTGATAGTGATAACAATTAACTAATGGAATGCTTTGCCTTCAGAAGTTGTGGATGTTCCATCGCTAGAGGCATTTAAGAAGAGATTGAATAGCCATTTGTCTGAAATGGTATAGGGTCTCCTGCTTGAGCAGGGGTTGGACTAGAAGACCTCCAAGGTCCCTTCCAACTCTCTAATTCTGTTTTGTTCTGAAGCCACTCTGTACTGCATCAAATGACCTGCAACCAGTTATTCCACCCTTTTTAGTGGCTTCTGAGGGCCACAGGCTATATAGGTGGTTGACATCATGAAACTGCCACAGGTAGAGCAAGGAATACAACCTGGTTTTTTTTATTCAAAAAGTTTTATTAGTACAAAGTACAAGCATTTTTATCAATTTTCTCCCCCCCCCCATCCCCCCTACCCACCACCCACTCCCTCCCCTCCCCCCCCGGACTTCCCAGAAAAAGTACAGGGCATAGTATTCAATAACATAAATTTAAATTAAATTAAAATAACTTCTTAGATCCCTCATTTTATTGGCATCTTTAACTCCAGATTAAAACTATTCAAAATATTAAAAATTAAAGAGAGAGTAAACAAGTGAAGAACAAAAATAAGCAAAATAACAAATAAAAAAGAAACAAAGATGAACCTCATACACTAAACTTAGTCATAACTCAAACATTATTAATAGCATAATTTTACAATATACCAAAGTATTAACTTCCCAATATTTGATATATATATATATCAATAATAATTGGCTAACCCCTTATATTTCAACACCCTTAAACTTAGTTAAAATCCACCCACTTATTAATAACATAATATTATATATATAACATTTCCTCTGAACCTCAAACCGTAAAATACACCTTCATAACAATATTCCTATACCTTAAGGTATCGCCTCAGAGTATATATTATCTACTATACTAAAAATAGTAACCAAAATATATAATAATAATAATAAAAAGAATAAAAACCAACTATTTATACCTCTAAATTTTTAAACTTAATCCCTATATCCTCAAAATAATGATACCAAAATATTACACTATATCCAATTTATAACTTCAAAATATTTGATATGAAAATACCATCAATAAGCAATATTAATATTTCAGGTCCCCAAATTATTGATAACGAAATATTTATAACTCCAAAATATATAATATATATCTAAAAAACAATCTAGAAATAAAATATAATACCAATAATAGACAATATTAATACAACATATATATTAAAAAAAATGATTACAATCTTGTTCATCTTTCCAACCATCCTATAAATTTCAACACCATCTGTCCTTTGGCCATTTCCAATCTGTCGCTTCAGCTGTCATCTGATCCCATTCCTCCGTCTCCTTATCCACGTCATAAACATCTGTCTGGCTCTGCCACTCTTTTGGTATCATCGAAATTATTTCCTCTTGATCACATATATCCGGATTTCCCTTCTCCTCCCTTATTTCCATGCCTTTTTCCACTGGAATTTTAGAAATATCAGCCTTTAAAACATTGATGTAGAATTCTGTAGCTTTCTTTATTGTATTTAGTCCATATCTTTTTCCCAAGAATTTTACAGTTACTCCTGTTGGTACATTCCATTTATATTGTAGATTTTGTATTTTTAATTCCTGAACCAAAAACGAATATTCTCTTCTATCTTTAAGCATCTTGGCAGGGATTTCTTTCCATATCTTTATTTCTTGACCATTTGCCTGAAGATTTTTATTATAAGTCGCCTGTATAATTCTGTTTCGCAAAGCTCTGGTAGTGAAGTATATTACAATATCCCTTGGCAAGTGGTTTTGTTTTGCATACCAAGAATTGATTCTGTATACTTTATCGATTTTTGTAGCCAATTCATCTTTAGACAATCCAGACACCTGTTCCAGTGCCTCTGTCATTCTTTCTTTCAGATTTTCAAATTTTTTTTCTTTCAAGCCCCTGACTCTTATAGCAAATTTCATCTCTTGAAATTGAGAGATCATCGCTTCTTTTTCCAATTTTAATATATCATTTTGAACCTTGGTTATATATTCTTCTGAAATTGTTATATTTTGCTTATTTTTTTCCAAATCCTTCTCCAAAATTTCCATATTCACTGCTAATCCTTTGCAAACTTTCACCACATCCGCTCTCAATTGTAAATTCATCTTCTCCATAGCAGCCTGCATCTTTTTTTCTATCTCAGCAAGTTTTGAATTAAATTCTAAAATTAACTCATTTTTCAAAAGTTTCAGGGTATTAAAAAAAGTCTCAGGTGTTAAAGAATCAGGCATAGGTTGTTTCTTTAAAATATGATAAAAAGAGTACTCGGTTCTTTTATTCACTACAGTCTTTTCAAGTTTAGAAGCCATTTCAATATTTTCAAAAAAAAAAAAAAGACAAAGAAGAGAGGAAGAGGAAACCCAGATCTTTAGTTAAAAAAGAAAATTCTTTTCCAAGTCCAGAGCCATTTAGATTTTTCCTTCTATAAAACTATAACTTAATTCCAAAGAAGAGAAAAAAAAAGGGGAAAAAAATCATCCTTCAAATCAAAGGTTTCCAGAGGAAAGGGCTGGTAACAAAGCAAAAATAACTTTCTCTTTTACACCACAGTTGCCAATCGCCATCTTGTTGCCACTCCTTATTAAGTTACTTTGTTTCTTCCATCTTAAAAACCCAGGAATGGAGTTAAAGTACAAACTATTACCTCCAGGACTCCTGTCTTCTTCTAGCTGCTCTCTGTATTTTTAAAATAATTGTACCTCCTTTAAAGCAGCAGCGGTGGTCGCGGCATCTTGCTCCGCTTTAAAAGCGGAAGCTTCCAATCTTCCGGAGCAGCTGACAGGCTACCTGGGGAGCCCTTACCCTACGCGCCCTAAGTTGGTTTTTAGGGCACTAGGAGGGCTCTATCCCACCTGTCTCGCTCTCATCTCTCCCCTTCGCCCGGGGAGAGATTTTCAAGCCGCCAGACAGCTGTTCTGGCGGCTTTTACAGAAGATCGGAGGTGCGCCCTGCAAAGAGCGCCAGCGACGCAGTCGGAGCCGGAACCGGAAGCCCGAATACAACCTGGTTTTTTGTTGGAACAGTTTAAATGGGAAAATTAATTGAAAATTAGAATTCCAAAAGGCAAAATTACCTTGTTTGGAAGAGCTGTGGGAACAGCCCGCCCTTCACTTGATGATTGAGTCTTTTGGCTCAGTGTAGGGCAATAAAATAATCATCATCATTTGACCTTAAAGTGCAATAACCTCCCCAACTGTCTTGCCAGAGGGAACAAATAAATACTGTAAAATATAAATAAAATACATCCCTGTCCCAACTATGCATGCACAGACACTCTCCATCTCCTTTAATTGACCTCTCAGTTCTTTTCCTTTTTTAACCATTTCTGGAGAAAGCATCTCTTGCTTGCTTGGGAACCTTCTTGGGTAAAGATCCGGTATCCAAGATCAAAGGAAGATGTTCTATTGGTAGGGATGGCAGAACTGCATTTTTAAATGACAGATAAGTCTGTAAGAAATCTTCTTTTTTGTTTGTTTGAACTCTGTTTTGATTTGACGTTGAATAACATGTGCTTAATTAGTTGCATTTGGCTGCTCTGTTTTGCTTCAAGTTTATCATGCCTTAAATAACATTCCTTGGCTTAAGGCTGCAGCGAACAACATTTTATTCCATGTATGGACTTAGCCTTCAGGGCTGTTTTCCTTAGAGGCAGTTCGTGTATTGGGATTTAAGTATGTCCATGCTGAAGAGGTAGTTGAATCAGCTTTGCATGTGAGACATTCTGGTTAAGACAGGCATTTCCTCCACTGTGGGTTTGATAAATCTAAAATCCAGGCTTCTACCCCCAAGTCAAAAAGTTAATTTTTTATGGAAGTGGTATCTCAAACTGGATAATTAAAAACAGAGCTGATTCTTAGAAAGCTTCTCTCCTTCCTTCCTTCCTTCCTTCCTTCCTTCCTTCCTTCCTTCCTTCCTCCCTTCCTCCCTCCCTCCCTCCCTCCCTCCCTCCCTCCCTCCCTCCCTCCCTCCTTTCTTTCTTTCTTTCTTTCTTTCTTTCTTTCTTTCTTTCTTTCTTTCTTTCTTTCTTTCTTTCTTTCTTTCTTTCTTTCTTGCAATTTAGATCCTGAATAGCATCTCAGTCTCTGCAGCGTTAGCTTATCAATGAACAGCACTCCAGAAAGATCTATTATTGCCTGGTAAGTAAGTGTTCTAGGTTGGATGATGAAATGAGTGTAGGCCTTCCATGGAGCATGTAAAAGGGGATTGCCATTGTCCATAGTAGGATGAAAACTCTAATGATACATTAAGTTATTTTAGCAAAATGAAGAGTTGGAAAAAAGTTTGTTTTCTCCTTGTTTTGGAGTATTTTGTTCCTGGGGAGCTGTCTGGCCTTTCTGTTTGGTTTGTTTTGCTTCACTGGTCAAAGTGAAATGTTGGATTTAAATTCTTTAGTTATCGCTCTGTTTGCTGAGTCTGTTGTATTGGAAAGTTAGGCAAACAATGGGTTTCTGATGTGTTCTGGGTGAAGGTTGGAAACGTAAATATGTGTAGAGGTCAGTCGATTTCTAGTATAAGTGAGTGCAGTTTTCTCTATTATGTAGTGTAACAATAGAAAGGGAGTTAGTGAAATGAATTCATCTATGCAGAGGTTTGAAGAATGTTTCTTATTGAAATCTCAATAAGGACACTGATGGGAGAATCTGTCCTCCAACCTTATTGAAGGACCTTGATTGCTCTGCCTAGACCAGTTGACAGATTTATTTATTTATTTTTATTTTTATTTATTTATTTTATTTATTCATTTGTCAAATATGTACAAGATAGCAGGTATGGGTATAAACATAAACATAAACAAAGTAAGTACAGATAAATGAGGACAGTAGGACAGGGACAGTAGGCACACTGGTGCGCTTATGCACGCCCCTTACAGACCTCTTAGGAATGGGATGAGGTCAACAGTAGACAGTCTAAGGTTAAAGTTTTTGGGGTTTGGGGAAGAAACCACAGAGTCAGGTAGTGAATTCCAGGCATTGTTCACTCTGTTGCTGAAGTCGTATTTTCTGCAGTCGAGTTTGGAGCAGTTTACATTAAGTTTGTATCTATTGTGTGCTCGTGTATTGTTGTGATTGAAGCTGAAGTAGTCATTGACAGGTAGGACATTGTGGCAGATAATTTTATGAACTACATTTAGATTGGTTCAAAGGCGACGTAGTTCTAAGTTGTCTAAGCCCAAGATTTCAAGTCTGGTGGAATAAGGTATTCTGTTCCGAGCGGAGGAGTGGAGGACTCTTCTCATGAAATATTTTTGGACTCTCTCAATTGTATTAATGTCCGATATGCAGTGCAGGTTCCAGACAGGTGAGCTGTATTCGAGAATTGGTCTAGCTAATGTTTTGTATGCTTTAGTTAGCAGTGTAATATTGCCAGAGAAGAAGCTACGCAAGATTAGATTAACTACTCTTAGTGCCTTTTTGACAATGTTGTTACAGTGGGCTTTGGCACTTAGATCATTAGATATGAGTACTCCAAGATCCTTGACAGAATGAGGGTCATCTACAAGGTCATGTCCTCCAAGCTTGTATTTTGTGTTCTGATTCTTTTTGCCAATGTGTAAGACACAGCATTTGTTGGTTGAGATTTGAAGTTGTCACTTGTTTGACCATTCTGATACATAGTCAAGGTCTTTTTGAAGGATAGTAGCATTGTCTGTGGTGTTAAATAGTTTGACATCATCGGCGAAGATAACGCAGTTGCTTATAATGTGATCACAAAGGTTGTTTATGTAAAGTATGGTGTAGGTCCTAGAATGCTGCCTTGAGGGACACCACTATTGACAGGTGCAGGATTTGATAGAGAACTCTCTATTTTAACCACTTGATGTCTGTTTGACAGGAACACAGTTATCCAATCATGTAGGGGTCCAGAAATGCCATAAGATTTTAGTTTCAGAAGTAGTTTGTCATGTACCATTGAATCAAAGGCTTTACAAAAGTCTATGTAAATTGCATGTATTGTTACCCTGATCGAGTTGTGTAGTCCATATGTTTTTGCAGTGTAGGAGTTGCAGATTACAGAATAATTTTTTCCTGAAACCAAATTGTTTGTTAGAGAGTAGGTTGTTAGTTTCTAGGTGGAGGGTAATGGATTGGTTTATGATTGATTCCATGACTTTGCAGGTAACACAACATAATGAGATTGATCTGTAATTTTCGACGTTGCTGGAATCTCCTTTTTTGAAGATAGGGATGACTGTGGCTAGTGACCATACGTTGGGTAAGGAGCTAGTCCTGAAAGATTTATCAAAGATTATGCTTAGAGGTTCAGCTAAGGCTGTGGAGAGCTTTTTTAAAAGGTATGGCACATAGTCCATCAGGTCCAATAGATAGAGATAGTTTTAGGTTGTGTAATGCCTTTTCAACAATATCTTCTGTAAAATCAATTTGTGTTAGATCGTTGTAATTATTTGTGGTACGATTAGGAAATATGAGCCATTGCTGTTTACAAAGACTGAGCCGAAGAATGTGTTAAAGAGGTTGGCTTTAATGGTTTCATCGTTATAGTTTTTACCATTATGTCCTTTAAGGGGTGGGATGGATCTCAAGTCTTTGAGTTGGTTGTTTACAAAGTTATAGAAGGCACGGGTGAATTTCGTGCATAGAAAGTTTTCTTCTTGATTAATGTGATAATTGGTGCATTCAGTCTTTATTTGGTGGCATAGATTTTTGTAGCGGCTTTTAAAGTTAGCAACGTAGCCAGTTTTGTTTTTTTGCCAAATCACACATCATTCATTTTTCTTGTCCCTATTTTTATCATAACTAAATGCCTCATAAAAATCAACATTTCAATTATATAATTTATATTGAAATCTTATATTAATTATTCATTTCAACTTCTCATATTTATCATCAGAATTCTTTCTATGTTATTTCAAATTAATAAATTATACAAATCTTATCATATACAAATTATTATTATTATTATTATTATTATTATTATTATTATTATTATTATTATTATTATTATTATTATTATTATTATTATTATTATTATTATTATTATTATTATTATTATTATTATTATTATTATTATTCAAATTCTATATGCTTCCAAAAATTGACCTATTTTCATTCTTTTTTATGTTTTATCTTTCCCTCTGATGGTACAAATATTTAGTTCCATCAATTTTAAATTTAGTTTAATAACCAATCTTATACCAAACTATAATATAATTATAACTTCACAGAAAAAACCCTATTCATATAAATGATTATATTAAATATTTAGATAAGTCTGCATGTCTTGAGGCTTATCATTAGACTCACAACTTTTCTTTATCTGCAATTACAGCTTTTCTGTATCTGGAATTAGACTAGCTTACTCAAAGAATGGTCTCCTTGAATCTCTGTCTGCTGGCCTTTGCCTTCAAGCATTTGTGTGGATGAAGCCAACAAATATAAATGTACGTAACTGTAAAGAAAAGTAATAACTCTGCAGTTCTACAGTTCAACTGATGGAATCTCAGGTTGGAAAACAGCTCATTCCAATATTCAGTTTCATTTCCTTTGAGGTACATTAAATTTCCACTGAAAATGTTTGGATCCCACTTAGAGTATAAATGAAGGAACAAGCTTCTTTGTTCTATGTTTCCATGTAGAAACAAAATATTAATATTAGGCATTTTATTACATCTGTTAAGTGTGGCAAATTTTAATAGTGAGATCAAATTACCGGTAATAGCTTGTAGAGAACAAGTCATGGCTTTCTTCTATGTGAAGTCCCTCAGATATTTGAAAAGGGCTTCTATATCTTTGTTCAGTTTTTTTTCTTTTCAAAGCTAAATATACTTAATTTCTTTCCTCTGCAGGGACTGTTTTTAATCCCTGGTTCTCCTTGATGTGTCACCTTTTGTCAAATAATATTTGTAAAATTGTTTTATAATATCATACCCATTTGTATTCATATTTATGTTTATACTTATACCTGTTATCTTTCACATGTTTGACTCTCTCTATATCTATATCTATATCTATATCTATCTATATCTATATCTATATCTATATCTATATCTATATCTATATCTATTCTATATCTATATCTATATCTATCTCTATCTCTGTCTGTCTGTCTGTCTATCTATCTATCTATCTATCTATCTATCTATCTATCTATCTATCTATCTATCTATCTATCTATCTATCTATCTATATTATATATCTCTATCTCTATATCTATCTATCTACCATCTATCTATCTATCTATCTATCTATCTATCTATCTATCTATCTATCTATCTATCTATCTATCTATCTATCTATCTATCTATCTATCTATCTATCTATCTATCTATCTATCTATCTATCTATCTATCTATCTATCTATCTATCTATCTATCTATCTATCTATCTATCTATCTATCTATCTATCTATCTATCTATCTAATATGCTGTCCAAAGCTAGACACAGTATTTAAATATAAGAGTGAAAAAATGCAGAATATTTTTTAAGTATTTCAATGATTTAGAAATTACAATAAATGCCTATTGATGCAGCCTAAAATTGCATTGATCTTTTCCACAGTTATGTCTTTAGGCTAATTTATATTCATCTTTTCACCATCTAACATTCTCGATGAAGTAATACCAGTGATTTTGGTAATCAGAATATAATGAGTTGTAACAAATGCTTTTCTGAAAGATATATTGTGTCTTTAACATTGTCATAATCAAGAAATGACAGAAGGGTAAATTGGAAAGACTTGTTTTTGTCACTTACATGGTGACTTCTAGTATCACAGCATGTTTTCAAGTTTTTTATAAATCAGTTGCTTTCTGGTCTGCTTTTGCATCTTCCAAGTATTGGTGTCAGTCTGGCCAAGTTCTCTTTTCTCTATTTCTCCTGCAATCTTTTGTCACTTCACATTCTCCGGACCATCTCACAGAAAATGGATAAAAGTTCAGTTGGGCCATCAACAATTCCTTTCTGTCTGGGTTTTAAAAATCTTAATTTAAAGATTGAAACTTCTTCAAGGTAAAAAGTTATTCATCGTCAATTTTTCTGTTAACCTCAAGCTGAAATTCTTTTTGGTCAACATGTCCTTTAGAGACTTTTGTAGAAGGATAAAGTCAAATTACAGTTGAATAGTTCTAACCTTTTTTGTCAACATTATTCATTAGCATGTTGTCAATGAGCAGCATTTTGAACATGTCTAAAACACGTTTGTAATTCTTAGCATCCTTAGCTTGCATACATTTATCCTATAGTCTTTCCAACTCTGCTATCTGTATTCTATTTTTGGCAATTCAATTTTTTTGTATGAATCCATTTTCATTGTCAGATTATCAAATGATATTGTATAACTAGATTGGTTTCTTTTGCCATATTCTATTCTTTTTCATCACTATAATAGTTTACATTTTTAGAACATCTCTTGTTAGAAATTAGTAACTATCTTGTGCTTCTCCCAAAACTGCTCCTGACATTTGAATCTACTTAGCATTGGCTTTAATTTATTAAAATCTTCTTTCTTGAAGTCTAACATATATTTTAGTTGACACTCAGGTTTAATTTTAATAATAATTGAAAACTTGAGCATTTTATGGTCACTTTGCCCTTATTCTTAATTTTGCCATGTTGTCTTATGATAATGGTTAGCATTAAGTCAAGAATAATTAGCTCTCTTGTATCTTTGTCCATGCTGAGAAGGAGAAAATTATCCTTTTCCTCCAGAAATCTAGTTGGGAAATTTGCTTGAGACACCATATTTGTTGGATGATTAGATAATTAAAATCCAATTTTACTAGAAACACCTATGGCTCTAAACCAGGGGTGTCAAACTTGATTTCATTGAGGGCCGCATCAGGGTTGGGTTTGACCTTGTGGGGCCAGGGTGGGCATGGCCAGCTCAACGTCACTCGTGTTGGGGGTGCCCGAGCGCTCTGCCAGCGAAAATGGCTCCTGAGCTCCGTTTTCAGCTACAACGGCCTCCTGCAACTCTCTGCCAGTGAAAACAGCCCTCCTGAGCTCCATTTTCACTGGCAGAGGCACTGCGGGCCGGTCCTTTGCTGTTTCCAGGGCAGCTCCGCAGGCCAGATCTAAGCACCCAGCGGGCTAGATATGGCCCGCGGGCCTTGAGTGACAGCCCTGCTCTAAACTTGCATATATAATACTGTAGAGCTCAATGTCTGAATATTTTCCATTTGGGATTACTGGCAATAAAATGCATAGAGAAAAAGTAGTGAGCTCCTTAGACTATTGGCTAATAAGAATGAGTGATTTTCCAATATAAAATAATTATTTTTATGAGAATAAAACTACACAGTATATATTTCCCTGTTATATGGACAGTGACTGTAACAAAGAACTGAATGAATATTAACATATGAAATAAATGTACCCCAGAAGGAGCTGCAATAGCGTAGCATAGCATAACACAACACAGCATACCATAACACAGGAGTGTCAAACTTGATTTCATTGAGGGCTGCATCAGGGTTGTGTTTGACCTTGGGGGGGGGTGCGGGGTGTGTGTGGCCATGGTGGGCATGGCCAGCTTGACATCACTCGTATTGGGGACACCTCTGGTGGCCTGAGCGTACTGCCAGTGAAAACGGGCTCCCGAGCTCCGTTTTCGGCTGCGACGGCCTGCAACCCTCTGCCAGCGAAAACTGAGCTCAGGAGGGCCGCACGTGGCCCTCCCGAGCTCCATTTTTGCTGGCAGAGGCACTGTAGGCCAGTCATTTGCTGTTTCCAGGGCAGCCCCACGGGCTAGATCTAAGCATCCCGCGGGCCAAATCTGGCCCCCGGGCCTTGAATTTGACACCTCTGCCGGTGCCTGATCTTGGAATAAAGTTTCTTCTGAGATTCAAACAGGTCCCTGCCTATTGGCATTTCAAAGGGGCCTGAAGACTTTGAAAAGGACATTTGTTTCTTCCTTCCTTCCTTCCTTCCTTCCTTCCTTCCTTCCTTCCTTCCTTCCTTCCTTCCTTCCTTCCTTCCTCCCTCCCTCCCTCCCTCCCTCCCTCCCTCCCTCCCTCCCTCCCTCCCATCCATTTGTTCTTTGTTCTGTTTTTGTGTTTTCTGTTGTTCTTCATTTTAAAATGTTTTTAACAATTTGTAAACCTCCCAGAGAAGCTGTTAACCAGGTGATATATAAATTTAATGAGTTATTACCTAGTATGTGGCTACAACATAAGAACCAGTATTGCCTTTGAACACTGAAATTCCCAGAATCATCTGAACCCACTATTTTTTCTTTAAAAAGCTTATAGTTCTCCAATATATAAACAATTTTAACTGAATTAGTTGTAATTTAAATCTATGGAAATGAGATATGAAAACAGTCTTACATTAATTTGTATGAACAAAAGTTTCCAATTTTTTATTCCATGCCTCTCCATACTCTGGGATATTTAATTGGACATTTTCCTATTCTAGCAACTTTTGTAAATATTACGGGCGTATTATTTGCACAAATGATTTGCAATCTTCTAATGCTAATAGGTTATGTGAATTTAGGAGGATCAAAAGAATCAAACAGGATCTGGCTTGCAAAAGATTCCCTTCAAGCAAATTTAGCAAGAATAAGAATTCCATTGGTGCAGAAATAATTGAACTTTACGTGTGCTCAATGTATTTGCTAATTACATTTATATTCTGCCTGTTTTTGATGTGACACTCAAGCCGTCTTAGAGGAAATTATATAACACGAAAAGCAAGGCAAAATTAAAATCAGTATCATTACAATCAGTTCAATTAATAATTAAAAGCTAGGTGAAAAGACTAGGATTTCACAAGTTTCCTAAATAATGGGACCCCTTGGGAATTGTATTCCATAAGATGCAGGGGGAAGGGGAGGGGGCACACAGAAAAAAAAGCATATGGTGTAGAAAGTTAGCAACCACCACCATATTTTGACACAAAGGCTTTTTTTTTAGTGAAGGTCATATATCTGTCTCCTTTAAGGAAATGGGAACATGTTCCTCACTTAGTGATAGATGGAAAATAAATCTTCATAGAGGCAATGTTGATCTTTCTCCCGGAATTCAGACATTTAGAAATAAAACCGAAGTTTAAAAGTCTAATTGAAAATATTTATTTCGGTACAAAGCAATAAATTCTGATTGTTTACATTTCTGCTATAAAATGCGACCTTCTCGGTCAAGAATAAGTCAAGAAGAATAATGGAGTATCAGGAATGCACACATGCGTACAAGAATATTATATCACGTGTTCTAGAATGTACCAATATTAGGATAAGGGTGTATCACCCTGCATATGCATACAACTGACAATATTCACTACGTGACACTTAGGGGGTTCCATTGTTAGCAGAGTTGTTCTCCTATAGCCGTGATGGCGAACATATGGCACGCGTGCCACAGGTGGCACGCGGAGCCATAGTGGAGGGCACGCGAGCGTTGCCCACTGGCAAACCGGAAGTGCGGAAAAACGCACTTCCGGTTTGCCGGTGAGCTGTTTTTTGCACTCCAGAGGGTTCAGGGAAGCTTCCTGAAGCCCCGGAATGTAAAAAACAGCAAAACGGGCAAACCGGAAGTGCGTTTTCTGCACTTCCGGTTTGCCCATTTTGCCATTTTTTTTGCATTCCGGGGCTTCAGGAAGCTTCCCTGAACCCTCCAGAGTGCAAAAAATGGCAAAATGGCAAACCGGAAGTGCGGAAAACGTACTTCTGGTTTGCCCGTTTTGCTGTTTTTTGCATTCCGGGGCTTCAGGAAGCTTCCCTGAACCCTCCGGAGTGCAAAAAACAGCTCACCGGCAAACCGGAAGTGCGTTTTTCCACACTTCCGGTTTGCCCATTGTGCGCATGCGTGGGGGGGGCAATGGGCGTGGGCACGCAAACCAGAAAAGGTTCGCCATCACTGTCCTATAGAAATAACATAGACTGCATCCCAGCCAGATGGGAAGTTGCCCAGATCTAAAAAAGGAAGACAAAGATAACCCCCAAAATTATAGACTTGTATGCCTTATCAGAATTGTGGCTAAGATGTATGCAAAGCACCTTTTAAGTAAAATAGAAAACTTGGTAACGGGGAAAAAAGTATCTTTGTGGAGAAACAAGCTGGATCCAGACCAGAGCACTCTACAATAGACAATTGTTTTATTTTATATCATCTAATAACAAAACAAGTTTAGGTAATGTATTGACTTACAATTACAATTGAGACTGGAACTTTTGTTGATAAGTGAAGCAGTCATTAAGTGAGATATCATGTGACCATGCCTGATTTAACATTCTTTTTTGCTGTGGTCATTGAGGGAATTATGTGGTTGTTAAGTGATTCTGGCTCCCCCCCCCTCCCCAATTGATTTTGCTCCTCAGAAGCCAGCTGGGAATGAGGCAAATAGCAATCACGTGACATCGCTGCAATCATTGTGAATATATGCTGGTTTCCAAGTCCCTGGATTGCAATCACATGACCACAGAGATCCGCGATGGTCATAAGTGAGAGGACTGGTTTAAAGTCAATTTTTTCAGCACTGTCGTAACTCCAAAGCGTCACAAAATCAATGGTTGTAAGTCAAAGACTACTTGTAATTAAAGGCCAGAAACTGTTTACTGTCTTCAGAGATCTGACAGTCTTCCTAGGCAGACCAGACAGGAAATATGGACCAGATGAGCTAATTCTACTTTACTGTAAGGCTACATTATCAGAGTCTTGCAAGACTGATAAGTTAGGGACGTTCTTTTCTGAGTTTCTTTTGTTTGCCCATTAAGCACCTGAAAACCCTTCCTTAACTGATCCTTCTTTAGACCAGAGTTCCCCAACCTTTCTGGCTTTGTGGACTGGTGGTGGTGGGGAGGAAGAGAGGATGGTTTTGCACGAGCAGTGGGCAAGTGCATGCCACTCCATTTGTGTGAGCAGCATGCGTGCGCGTGTGCTCGCACACACTGCTTATGCAGGTGGGGATGCGGGGATGCATGCTCACCCGCCACTTCTGCGGCCCAGTTCCAAACAGCTCAAGGCCCAATAGTGTTGGGTTGGGAACCCCTGCTTTAGACAGTATCTCTTCCCTCTCATCCAAAGTCATTCCCACATACCATTACAAGATTTAGGCAAGAAAAACAAAATGCACAGGTACAGTATATGTGGTACCTTGCTCAATAGTAGTAACTGTGAGAGGGATCTTGGAGTCCTAGTGGACAACCATTTAAATATGAGCCAGCGGTGTGCAGCAGCTGCCAAAAAAAGCAACACAGTTCTAGGCTGCATAAACAGAGGGATATAATCAAGATCACGTGAAGTGTTGATACCACTTTATAATGCCTTGGTAAGGCCACACTTGGAATACTGCATTCAGTTTTGGTCGCCACGATGTAAAAAGGATGTTGAGACTCTAGAAAGAATGCAGAGAAGAGCAACAAAGATGATTAGGGGACTGGAGGCTAAAACATATGAAGAACGGTTGCAGCAACTGGGTATGTCTAGCTTAATGAAAAGAAGGACTAGGGGAGATATGATAGCAGTGTTCCAATATCTCAGGAGTTGCCACAAAGAAGAAGGAGTCAAGCTATTCCCCAAAGTACCTGAGGGCAGGACAAGAAGCAATGGGTGGAAACTAATCAAGGAGAGAAGCAACCTAGAACTAAGGTGAAATTTCCTGACAGAACAATTAATCAGTGGAACAGCTTGCCTCCAGAAGTTGTGGGTACTCCAACACTGGAAGGTTTTAAGAAGAGATTAGATAACCACTTGTCTGAAGTGGGATAGAGCTTTCTGCCTAAGCAAGGGGTTGGACTACAAAGGTCCCTTCCAACTATTCTATTCTATTCTATTCTATTCTATTCTATTCTATTCTATTCTATTCTATTCTATTCTATTCTATTCTATTCTATTCTATTCTGTTCTATTCTGTTCTATTCTGTTCTATTCTAATTATTTGATTGCAGTTTTTGATTCCTTAAACATTCTGTGGAAGAAATTGGCCAGCTGAAACAAAGAACCCAAACAGTTGCTCCTAAATAAGGTCCTTTAGTTCAACATCCACTTGAAAGTGTGTACTGGTATAAATGGTTCTCTAATTCAGAGTATACTTACCTCAGTGGTGGGTTGCTCCCGGTTCTTAGAACCGGCGGTGGCGGGAGGCACCACCCACCTGCCAGGGACGCTTCTGCGCATGCGCAGAAGCGTTGCGAGCGCAAACCGGTAGTAAAGGGTTTTAGAACCCACTACTGACTTACCTGTAAAGATTCATGGAATCACAGAGCTGGAAGGGACCTTGGAGGTCTTTTAGTCCAACCCCTGCCCAAGGCAGGAGACCTTATTGTATTCTGGACAAAAGGTTGTCCAATATTCTTGAAGACCTCTAGCAATGGAGCACCCACAACTCCAGGAGGCAAGCTGTTCCGTTGATTAATTGTTCTCACTGTCAAGAAATCTCTCCTTAGTTTCAGATTGGCTTTCTCTTTAACAAGCTTCCACCCATTGATTTAAAGATGTTAAACAGGACTGTATCCTAACCCCAAAGCTTTTTAACATCTGTGTCAATGACATTCTAAGATTCTTGTAAGCTTCAGATACTCTTATGTCAAAGATCCATGATAAATTAGAAACATATCATCAACATATAAAATATTAATATGTTGATGATAGGTTTCTAATGGCACAGTCTCAAATAGGCCTAAGAAAACTGTCTGCGAAAGCAAAATATTTACTGCATTCTCAATTCTCTGAAGACAATAAACCTTGAAGAAGCACATGGGAATACGTCAGCCCTCATGATCAGAGTGGAAACAGATACTTCATTCATTCATAGACACTCAATAATCAAAGTTTTATGTATTGGCAGAGGATCCATTCAATGGCTACTCAAAATATGTTTTGCTGAATAAATAAGTATGATTCAGCCCACTTCCTGGGTAAACTGACTTACCAAGATTATTTTACAACATTTTGTAAAATAATAGGGTTAAAACATAGGGTTTTCCACCTAATATTTATTCTCAACTGCCTCCAAGGCAAAGGAAAATTTTAAATAGAGTGTCCTTGATATCAGTCTCCAAACAGACATGAAATTATTGGGGGGGAAAGATATTTAATTGGTTGGCTATGAATACCTTTCAATGAGTTTGATGCAATTCCTAAGAAGGCCTATTCTAGAGCAAGATTTGAAATGTTGGATTTCATGACCAAATATGGGCACTTCCATCACTTGCCACATCATGAAAGGATGCGTATAAGCAGTTCCGCAGCCATCAAAGATGTTGCTCATGTTTTGGTTGATTGTCAACTGTATGCCTCTTTTGGGGTTAGGTATTTACTTGAAAGAACAATCCACCAAGAGCTAAGTCGTATTTCTTCTTAAACTCTGAGCAGAAACTGCTAAGTTTATAGACAAGGCACTTCAGCTAAAAATCTGTTATATTGAACATCTCAAGTTATCATGCAAAGGTGATATATTTATCTGAACTTGATTATGTTAAGTACATATGTACTTTACTATATTTTCTTTCACCTATTTTTTCCCTTGAAATAGACCTTGGATTTTACTGTTTTATTTTCTTTGATATGGTTGTAAGATCTCTCTCCCTCTCCCTCTCCCTCTCCCTCCCTATCTCTAGCTATCTCCCTCTCCTTCTCCTTCTCCTTCTCCTTCTCCTTCCCTCCCTCCCTCCCTCCCTCCCTATCTCTGTCTGTCTGTCTGTCTGTCTGTGGCATTAGTCATCTCCCACAACCATGGTGCTGGTCTGAACCGGGTACATTTTTAATCAACTAAGAATGGCTCGAATGAGCAAATGGTGTATTTTGCCTGTCTGCACAAAACTCTCCATATGCTCACAATAACATACTGAATACAATCTACATGCACATAAATATATTAGCTCCCAGAAGACTCACGAAAGTAGATTTCCAGTTGGTAACATTTGTTATTCATCAACCTGAGAAAGAAGATCTGCCTTATAATGTAAACTCCAAGCTGGGAACTCCCATCTCTGCATGAAAAATAGGCAGGAGTTGGAAGGGGGAGAGAATTATTTGAGGGGAACTTCAGAAATAATCCAGTAAACTGTCGAAGAATACATTTTAAAAAATATATAAAAGGACAACATGAATGTTATAAATAAGCTGTGCTGAAAGTATTCCTTTCCTCTTAATATTAACATTAAATTTAATATTTCCCAATTGCTAAGTTGAAGTGAGGGTCTGCATCCTGTCATAATATATTGCTGTTTTCAATACAGACATATTTAAATTCTGTAGAGTTCTGATATGCAAGATCTCTCTCTATCCCAAGTGATGATTTTTGGATGCAACAAAACCTCAGTTTAGCTTTGAATACAATGTAAAATTTTCCCCTGGACTCTTTCCCTCATTATGTTTATTTTAATTAAATCTTTGTCCACTAATTAATGTTTTACTGCAAATGATATAAATTGAAGCAAATGATGTAAATGTATTTTAATGGGTGCAATTTAATCTGCAAATGATCCATTAAATTGAGCTTTACCATACTTTTCAAATGTTTTGAAAGAAACTGATTTTGACCATATAGGAGCTCCCAAAGATACCATTTCGGATTTAGACAAATTATATGCAATATTATTTATTAAATTTATAGCCTGTGTTTCAGGAACTTAAGACTGTATCCAGGGTATTTTGGGGCAGCAGTTCCTATAGTAGGTTGGTCTGAGAGAGAGTGATTCCCCCCAAAGTTACCCAGATATACCTGCAGGGGTGGATTCCTTCCGGTTTGGACAGGATTGGCCGAACCTGTAGCAACCCGCTGGTGACGTCACTGTCGGTGCCGTTCCGTGGGCGCCACCATCTTTTTTAAAATTTTGTGCGAATTTTACCCCTTCCGCGGCTTGAAAAAGGGCCCTCCCTCCCACCCGCGGGTGAATTCTGACCTTTATTTCTTTGCCCGAAGCACAGGTGATGAGCTCCTCGCGATGCTCGTTGCGATGCGAACCGGTGGTGAAGGTAAATGGAACCCACCATTGGATGTCTTGGCTGACAGGCTCCCAGTCCTAATCTGACATTGGCTATCAATAGTAAGATCTCACACATACCTGCACAGCTCACCTGGAGAGCATTTCCCATTCTCTGCGCATATCTTAATCAACCATGAACTTCCTGAACCTAAATTCTTTTCTGCTTTTCCATGGAGGACATATATAAGACTCCAGTCCAGGTATTCTCCCACTTCCATCTCAGTGTCAAGTTCTCACCTGAAGATCTTCACCTCTGGGGCTTTTGATTACAAACCATCTGTTTTGAGCAGCCCCAGTTGCTTAGCATAATGCAAGCATTCACAATCAAGCAAACACTCCAGGGCAAATGCAGGGAAAAGTGTATCCTGTAATTCAGTTCTTGCACAATCAGTTAATAATACAATTAAATAGCTGCTCCCTCTTCTTATGCTCCCCCTAAAATGTCATCTTCCAGACCCCTCCGGTTGTGAGAAGCGTTTCTGACAAGATGGCTTGTTCCTTTCCTCACTTGCCCCTCCCTCAAATGTGCACACTTACATGCCTGCTCACATGGAAATAAATGTTGCATTATGGTACTTATCAAGGTACAGTGAGCAGAAACCTGCAAGTTATCCATGTACTCAACTTCTCTACCTTCCCAATTGCAAATGGGAGTATCCTAATGCTAATAGGGCATTTAAATATGTGACTTCTCTTTATAGCTTTCCTTCCTTTCCTCTTGTAAATTGTGTCCCTGCTTGCTTCTGTAGAGGGCGAGGGAGAGACGCTGTGAACATACATTGAGGGTGGGAGGCTTGTTAAATTCCTGATCTTTGCAGGAGGTGCTAGCTATTTATAGCGGTCACAGGGTGAAGCTTTGATAATCTTCCTCGTTTTCTTAAATGGGCTGCTTGGTGTTTTTTTTTAAGAGCTTGTGGTCCTGTTTGGTGTTTCTTGTGTACTGAAGCAGAATATCTGCTTCTTAGAATCCTGTGCTTCCTCATGACTGTGGGAAGTGGCTGTGTATGTCTGTAGAGGAGGTGTCCTCTGATTTATTCAGCAGTGGGTTGCTCCCGTTTCAGCCCGTTTCGGCCCGTTTCGATGAATTGGTAGCGACGGTGGCGGGAGGCTCCACCCACCTGCCCAGGACGCTTCTGCGTATGTGCGCGCACGAACTGGTAGCAACGGGATTTAGAATTCACTACTGCATTTATTATGTACCGTAAATACAATATAATACAATATACTAACATAGTAAGAGGTGTAGCTCTCAGTATTTCATCTTCCCTTGTTTATCTCTTACACGTATACTAATTGCATAATTGTTACAGGTGGGATGGCATGGCGTTCTTCCTAAATCTTTTTTCCTGTCACATCCAATGTTACCCATTAGAAGCCTGTAAATAACCTGCTTGTAATTACAGTGCAGTACACTTTTTACATACAATAAATGCACTTTGGAGTGATCCTTCCATTATCTAGTAGGCCTAAGTTGATGATACTTACCAATTAGCTATTTTTATCAAGGTAACAATGATAACCTTAGGGTAGCTTAGAGCATATTTATAACTTAGTAATATGGAACTTATTTTTAAAAGTATAATAATATGATGTCATTATCCTTATTTTTTTTAATTCACAGAGAGGATCCAAATTGGCCTGTGTGTAAACCAGGACCTTTTGGTGCCATGACATCAGGTAAGTTTGACTTCCTTTTTGTTCTGAAATTCTAGGAAAAACAGCTGTAAGTATATGTCAATCAGTATACTCATCGGCACAACTAGTAGAAGACATTTCTCCTTCCTGACCTTGGATATTGTATGCATGTTACATCATTCATGACAAATACATAAAGATCTTCTTATTTTCAGTAATAAGAAAACAAGATCTTCTTATTTTCAGTAATAAGAAAACACAGCTGGGGGCTCAGCTTTTTCGGCCAGAGATTTCTGTTACTACAATGGCACCTCAAGTGGAGGAAAACAGCAGTCTGTATTTCACTGATATACAGCCAGATGTAACATAGGGGAACAGCAGTCAAAAGGAGATAGGCCACAAATTCAACCTAAAGGCACAGTTCAGAAGCCCACTGCAGATCTAAGTCCTCTGGCTGATTCTCCAATCCCCAGTCTCAGGCTTATAACCTCAGAGCTGGGGATCCAGGGTAAAAACAAGGCATCCCATTGGCTTCCTAAATCAACTGTTTCCAATGCCCTGGAAAGTCTGATTTTAAAAATAGTATAAAGAAATGTGCTGGGGAGAAAAGAGAGACTCAGCATCTCTCCTCCTTTTTCTCCACTCTTCCAGGTGGGCCCAGCAGCTATTAAGGTCCTCAGTGGGTTTGTCCAGGACAACAGCTTTGCCCAGCAAGCATTTTTTACAAATGTATGCACCATAGAAAGTCATTCAGCCCCTTTATTGCTTTGAGGTATTGTGAGTTAATGTTGCTATGGAACCGAAAATAAAGGTAGTGCTAAAAACATTCAACAAATGTAGTTGCAGTTAGGTACTCCATTAGCAGGTTTAATAAAGGGCATACAGTATTAGGGAGAGAAATCAAGCTGTCAGCATGCAAGAGAATGTTAGAAATTGCTAGTTCCCAACCAAACAACACAAAAGATGAAAGATCTGTTAATTATTATGCACACTGTGGTAAATATTTAGCTCATTAATGGACCAGGGACTGTTACGGTAACTTCATTAACCGTTTTCCATCTTGGTAAGAAGAGTCAAACTTATCCTTACTTAGAATTTCTTTTCTGATAAAACAATTTGTTTGCTGAAAACCATTGCTGTTGTTTGAGCTCCTTGCAGGAGTTTGATTTTTTTAGTGCATTTTAAAGCAAATGAACTGAGAAATATGGTTAAACAGTATAGTCTTGAAAATATAATAAATGATAAACCACTGTTCTGTTAAAAGGAACACTAGAAGAATGATGACTGAAAATTATTTAAAAATTGTTTCGTTTAATGAACATTTTGTACAGTTGATTCATCTGAGTAATGTGTATAACGGCTAGAATATCTGTTTGCAGAGATACGTAATCAAAATTACAAAGTAGAGTGAGTCAAAAGATAGCATCCTCCTAAACAAGAAAAATTGGAAGTCTTAACCCATTGGTAGAATACAGATAATCCTCTCTTAATTGGGACTGGCAACTCCATTGCTAAGCGACACAGTCGTGAAGCATGTTGTCATGTGACCACACTGACCTACGATAGTAGTTGTGGCAGTTCCAGTTGACATTGTTAAGTGAATCCTGTGTGTGTTCCTTGTTCGTGTAGTTGCTATTTGCAACGCCTGCTGCCTTCCCCAAGTTCCCCATTGACTTTGCTTGTCAAAAGCTAGCAGTGAAGGTTGCAAATGACTGCAGTTTGCTGCAACCATTACAACTGTGAGCTAGTTGCCAAATGCTTGAGTTGCAAGGGACTGCAGGAATACTGTAATGGCTGCAACTGTGAGGACTGGTGATAAATTTCCTCATTCTGTGCTGTTGGAACTTTGAATGGTTACTGAATAAGTGATTGCTGAATGAGGGCTACCTGTCTGCATCAATATCTACATCAGTGAGGGGATAGATGGGGAACTCATCAAATTTGCAGAAGACACCTGTTTCATGTAGTTTAATAAAAATGCAGTTAAAACGCTATACAAGCCATCATTGAGAAAATACACACACACACACACACACACACACGAACAGGAAGTGCCTCATAGGAGCAGATAGAGGTACATCCTAGAGAGGCAGGAAATGCATCACAAAACAATGGAGTGGAATGCTAGAGAAAAATAAAGCTGCATACAAGGCAGACATTACACCTGTAACATCTTCCCCTTTTCATACTAACAACAAACAACATTGTAGAAGTGTATATATAACAAGAACAGATAAAGGTAAATCTTAGAGTGGCAGGAAATGCATCACAGAACAATGGAGATGAATGCTAGAGAGGAATAAAGCTGCATACAAGGCAGACATAACACCTGTAACAACACCAAGCTGGCAGGAATAGTCAACATTCCAGAAGATAGGCTTAAGATACAGAAGGATCTTGACAGACTTGAACATTGGGCGCTATCTAACAAAATGAAATTCAATTGTGAAAAAAGTAAGGTTCTACATTTAGGCAAGAAAAACCTAACACACAGGTATTGTATAGGTGGTACCTGGCTCAATAATAATAACTATGAAAGGGATCTTGGAGTCCTAGTGGACAGTCACTTAAGTATGAGCCAGCAGTGTGCTGCAGCTGCCAAAAAAGCCAATGCAGTTCTAGGCTGCATTAACAGAGGGATAAAATCAAGATCACATGAAGTGTTACTACCATTTTATAAATGCCATGGTAAAGAGCACACTTGGAATATTACATCCACTTTTGAGCACCACAATATCACAAAAAAAGGTTAAGACTTTGGGAATAGTGCCGAGAAATGCAACAAAGTTGATTAGGGGGCTGGAGGCTAAAACATATGAAGAATAGTTGCAGGAATTGGATATGTCTACTTTAATGAAAAGAAGGACTAGGGGAGATATGATAGCAGTGTTCCAATGTCTAAGGGGCTGCCACAAAGAAGAGGGGGGTCAACCTATTCTCCAAAGCACCTGAGGGTAGGACAAGAAGCAATGGATGGAAACTAATCAAGGGGAGAAACAACCTAGAACTAAGGAGAAATTTCCTAACAGTTAGAACAATTAATCAGTGGAACGACTTGCCTCCAGAAGTTGTGGGTGCTCCAACAGTGGAAATTTCTAAGAAGAGATTGGACAACCATTTGTCTGAAAGGGTATAGGGTTTCCTGCCTGAGCAGGGGTTGGATTAGAAGACCTTCAAGGTCCCTTTCAAGTCTGTTATTCTGCTTAGATACCTGCTAATCTCCCTTCCCAAGGTAGAGATTTCCAGAGCACAAGTGTGGCTACTGAGAAGGCCTCTTCTCTTGTCACATGCCCCAGATGAAGCGTTTTACTAAGGTGACCAGACGTCCCGATTTTGGCGGGACAGACCCGCTTTTTAATCATTTGTCCCGCGTCCCGCCCGCCCTCTTAAAAAGTCCCGATTTTTTAAAACAATGCCCGACTAGGGCATTCTTTTAAAAAATCGGCCTGCAGGCACTCGAGGACGGCCAGGTTGGGCCCAGCCGCAGGGGCAGCAGCAGCAGCAGCAGGCCCTCTCAAAATCGGGACATCTGGTCACCTTAAGCTACTGGGGAAAGTCCAGGTAGGACGCGCGTCTCTTGCTGGGGGTTGGGCGGGCGGGGCAGGACTGGCGGGCGGGACGGGGCGCGCGTCCTACCTGGGACTTTTCCAAGTAGTTCCAGTCGCGTTCCTTGCTAAGCGCCCAGAGCAGAGCAGCCCCTTCCAAAAGATCGCGAGACGTTATCTTTTGGAAGGGGCTGCTCTGCTCTGGGCGCTTAGCAAGGAACGCGACTGGAGCTGCTGGGGAAAGTCCAGGTAGGACGCGCGTCTCTTGCTGGGGGTTGGGCGGGCAGGGCAGGACTGGCGGGCGGGACGGGGCGCGCGTCCTACCTGGGACTTTTCCCAGTAGTTCCAGTCGCGTTCCTTGCTAAGCGCCCAGAGCAGAGCAGCCCCTTCCAAAAGATCGCGAGACGTTATCTTTTGGAAGGGGCTGCTCTGCTCTGGGCGCTTAGCAAGGAACGCGACTGGAGCTACTGGGGAAAGTCCAGGTAGGACGCGCGTCTCTTGCTGGGGGTTGGGCGGGCAGGGCAGGACTGGCGGGCAGGACGGGGCGCGCGTCCTACCTGGGACTTTCCCCAGTATTAAGAGTTTTAAGAATTAAAACAGCGCACCGAGAGCGTCACCTGACGGTTGTAAGGATCTTGCCTGCCAGCCAGCCCAAGCCATTGCGGCCTCCCCCCCCCATCTGGACGCCAACATTTGCCTTCTTTTGCCCTCTGCGCATGCGCAGAGGGCAAAACTCAAATGGAGAAACCCACCCCCGTCAATGGTGTCCCGCTTGAAGAAAAAAAAATCTGGTCACTTTGCGTTTTACACATCTTGCATTAGGAGCTGTCCTGTATAACAGAATTCAAATGCACAAGATTGGAAGACATGTGAGGGAATTCCTAATGGAATGCCATCTGAAAATGAGCAAGTAATATGCAGTAGCTAAAAAGCCTATGCAGTTTTGGACTGCATTATCAGAAACATTGAAGCATTTTCTCAGGACTACAAGAAGTAATTGTAGTTTTCATTGGTTAGCCCATACTTGGGAGTTCTGCATTCAGATCATGTGGTATCGACATGCACCCAAAAGAGGCGGGGCTTTCACCATTCTGCTCTTCTCAACCCATGTAGCTTTTCATGAACTTGATAGCACACTATAAGCAGCCTGATGATCTTCTGTCTGACCTCACCAAGTGAGTGAGAATATCTACAGATCTTGTTTCATGCTAACCTTAGGGTATTTTGGTTCAGGCCTTACTGACCTTTCCATACGGCATGCATAGGGTCAGATACTAATTAAGATATGGCCATAGTTGCATGGTGGATATAGACTGCTGAGCTTCTCTTGGTTGGGCATTCTTAGCATGGTCATTGAACTTCCCCAGGACAAGAGGCTGGGTCACACCACAGTCACCTCTTGAGATCACTCCAGATAGGCAGCTTCACAAGGGCTGTTGCTAGAGAGCAGGGAGTATTGTGAGCCACAGCGTTTTGCTTCATCTTAGCCTCCCAGCCATAACAATAGGACTGAAGACTGAAATTCCACATTGGCAGAATTTTGGATGGCGCATTTGAGGCCCTTCCTCCACTTCCCTATTGAATCGTCATTTCTTCTATCAGACTGAAAATTGATAAAAGGTGAGACTTCTCACCTTTTTATCCACTCTGCTCCATTTCTACTAGTAATCTCAAGAATTGCTCCCGGAGTGATTCCTGTTCCTTTCTTCCTGCGATACGTTCTTCCAGATCAGCTGCACTTGAAATAGATGCACACACTTTCAGAACTGGTCTCCCCCCTTTAGTTATGAATGTTGGAGATCTTCTTTTAATTTTTATATCTTTTTAATTGTTATATGTTTTATTGTAATGGATTTGACATGCTGTGAGCCACCCAGAGTCCCCCGGGAGTTGGGCGGCATACAAATCTATTAAATTAAATTAAATTAAATTAAACTGTCTGCTGTCATATGCATATACTCTCCCATACATACATAAAATGGGCACCTTGGCTTTAATGACAGCTTGATCCCCAGTGCTATCAGAAGTCTTGAATCAACCCTGATGGGGTAACAAGAAAAAGAAAATCTGATTCAACACCAGGAAGCCCAGGTGTTGGCATTGGTCAACCTAGGACCCCAAAAGCTAGGTTACCTGAGAGAAAAGAGTTTTGGAGATGGATCTAGGAGTAGGTGGACAAATGATAAGTTTTCCTCTCATCAAGTCTCCTCCCAGGGGATAGCAACCTTTCCTTTTCCTTAGAAACTCTGTTCCACACACTCTTGAGCAGCCAGCTTAAGGCTCATTGTTACATCTGTGAACAAATTGTCAACAAATCCTCATGTAGATTGGCTTTTATATCATAGAATGTGCCAAGACTTCCTTATTTTGAGAAACAATGTTATTATACTGAAGTTATCTGTGTAACCACTTATCAAATGGACTTGGCATTTAGTGGACTGGATCACAATTTGTTGTTTGCTTTCTTTTTCTCTGACAGTTTTTTCCCTGCCAATTTTTGGGCCGAGTTTTAACTTTTGCTGTATCTTTTTCACGAATAATAAAAATAACACCAGCAATTAATGAATTCATTATATGGTATGTATAAATATTAATCAGGAACATGACATTTATTTTATTTATTTGAGGTTCTTCTATGCCGCCCTACTCCCTCAGGACTTAGTTTAGAATTCCCCCCTCTCTCTAGAATGACAACTACATAAACTTCTCTTATCCAGGTTTCTTCTTTGGCATTTTTGCTGTTTTTTTTTTCCTGCAGTGGGTACAGTTGTTTAGCTGTTTTACTAAACTGATGTAACCATATTGTGAGAATATTATGCTGATCATATCTGCCAATTTTACAGAAACTGAAGAAGCTGATGTTGTGAATGGACTAGCACTGAATATAAACCAACATGAGAAAGGTTTGTGGAATCAAAACAAAGATATTTCCAGTACTTAATGCCACGGGGCAGTTGCTGTTTTTTGGTATAATTATATGCACAGCATTTACATATGCATAATTAAACTCCCAGGAAAAGCTGAATACTAATTCCTCAAAGTTAATTTAAAAAATGAATGCAGATGAAGTGTTCTTCAACTCATCCATCATTTCTGACATATCTCTGAAGTTTTTGTGGCAACTTGTGTGATTGTCCCATGTTCCATTCTTCCCAGACTTCTTGCCAGCTCTGAATTCCGATATCAGCATAGGTCCAACCTTGCTTAGCTTTTCAAGATAAATCAAGCTGTTACATCAAATTCATGGTACAGTTTGCCATTGCTGGATGGAGCAGTTTTCCTGCTTGTATGGAATCAAACTGCCCAGAGTCACTGATGGGCATCTCTGTAAAGAATAGTCAGATACCATAAATAAACAGATAGACAGATCAAAGCAAAACTTAACTGAAAATTCATCAGTTAAAAGGCTATCTAGAGGAAGAACTGCAGTATAGTTGCAGTGGAATGTGAGAAAAGGGAAAACCAACCAGTGGGAAAAATAAATATTGGCACTGTTAGAATTATTTTATTTTTAGCTCATTGTCTAGCAATTAGGTATGTGTAAAATCTAGTGATTCATCTGGATCATGCTGGTCCACCTCTTCTGGGGGTGGTCTGGCAGCTTTTCAGAACTTCTTCCCTGCTGGAAACTTTGATACTTGGGATTAAACAGGCCTGCTTTTGTTAGTAAAGAACTTTAAACTTAATTTGTTTATCTATTCTGCCCGGATGTTTTTTTCGGACCTTTATTGTATGCAAAGTTTAATACAGTGCCTGCCTGCCTAAAAAGGATGGGAAATCAAAAGGGATATGGGATGTTTAATTTGATAGTATTTTAAGATGAATTCCATGTTAAAATTATGAAAATTTGTAAATATTTGTGCCTCAGTACCACAGTCTTGCAGTATGGTGGTGCAAAATTCTGTTGGAATCATAAGTAATAGTTCAGTGCATATTAGGTGGATGAGATTTATGATTTGATGGTAGTTTCAGGTGGATCTCACGGGGTAAAATTGAAGACCCATAATTCAGATTCAATTTTATCCACACTTTAAGTCTGGTTTGGCTTGGACTATAGAAGAGTTGAGTAGTTAAAATGGATTGGAGATATGGCAATAAGTAAGCATAACTAAAAAATTGACAGAGACTAGAAATAAATATTATATGGGGAGATATTCAAAAGTTTTTGAATTTCATATTTTTCAAGCTTAAATTGCCAGGAGCTGAGATAGCGCAGTGGTTAAAAGCAGCATTGCGACCTTCAGCTGATTGCTAGTTCAGCAGTTCAGCTGTTCAAATCTCACTAGGCTCAAGGTTGACTCAGCCTTCCATCCTTCCGAGGTGGGTAAAATGAGGACCCAGATTGTTGGGGGCAATATGCTGAACTCTGTAAACCGCTTAGAGAGTGCTGTAAAGCACTATGAAGCGGTATATAAGTAAAGTGCTATTGCTATTGCTATATTGTTTTAAGATTATAATGGTTGGTTTAAATTTGAAATGATTGCAGTATTTCTGAAAGTGTTCCGATCGTGTTTTAACAATCCTGGAAGTGTTCCACACTTGATAGAATAATTTTGATGAACTCAGAACAGCATTTTTAAATTCAAGATGGGGCAACCTGAACCCAAAAAGTTCAGATCTTAAACACCAGGTATTTGATAAGTTCATTTTTGTGCTGAAGTGCTAAAATAAAGGTGGAGGTTTACTACTTTGATGAGGGAAGCACTATTGTATTCATCCATTTAAAAAGTTCATTTATGAAGCATTACAGAAAAATTGATGAACGGGAAGAATTACAATCATGACTCATATTAATTGTTCTAAAATGCAGTGCAAGTATTTAATTTCTATGCATTCTTGCTTTACTCCCCACTTTCTTCGTTTCATTATTTTGATTTTGATTTGGAAATTTGATTCTTGAACTGTTGGGCTATAACTGAGCAGTCCCATATTCAAATCCTCACACAGTTACGGTGTGTGCCTCAGTCTGGCATGTCTCATACGATTGCTATAAGGACAAGATGGAGTGGGATAGAATGAAGTTGGAAGAACGGCCACCTTGAAAGAAAAACAGAATACAAACCTGCAAAAGTGCTACAGTAATCTATTTATATTACACAAACTTAACCATGGAGTGAGAAATAAATTAAGCAGGATCATGAATAAATCAGTTTGCTTTAAGTTAATAATGAAATAATAATCTTGTATATATCATGATTTCAAATTACTTTCAGGTCTCAACATATTCCAACCTTTCTCCCCCACTGTAGATCAGGAATCCAGCAAAATCTGTACTGGAAAAGGAGCTGTGACCCTTTGGGCATCTCCAGCTTCTGAGAAGAGTCTCCGGGTTAGCCATCCAAAGTCTACACAAGACATCCAGCACACCAAAAGTAAGACCCAGTCTGGGATATCATATCACAAAAAAGCAAAATTATTCATTGATCACCTGATCCTTGATTGGGTTAACAGTTAAGTCCCTGGTTTAAAAAGTACAATCCCAAAATAAAGTGTGTAGATTGTTAACTGAAATTTGCATGCTGGGATTGGATTGATTAATGTTTAGTTGAATTTCAAGGATGGATTAGAGAATATAATTGCAAATGAGCAAACGTTTCAAAAACACAATGCAAATTTCAGTGAAATAAAGAATCAGCACTTGAACATGAGAACAAAGTCTCAGAAATTCAAAGTGTGCATTTTAAGTTTATGTAAAATACTTGAATTCATTCTTTCAGGATTAGTAAAACAACTCAGATTAAGGTAATGTTTTAAAAGTCAATTTACATAGAAGCTCAAGAGATTCTGTTTTTATTCTACTGATCTTTTGTGGGAAGGGGAAATATCTTCTACTTGAATGGTTATGATATCTCACTACAATGGCATTTTGTTGTGTTCTCTTAGAAAGATATATATATAATTATGGTAAACAAACTCTGAGCAAGAATATTTAAATGGATACTGAGCAGGACGTGCCATTCTCTAGGATATTTTTGTAATCATGATGACATAGAGTCATCACACTGTTCATTTCTGGGGAAGCACTGCTATACAAAGTGTAGAAAAAAGGAGTGAAGAAACTGAGGGCAGAAGATGAAAAAAAGAAAATTTAATTCAATGTAGCTTACTGTATATTAGTTCCATTCACATAACGCCTCTCCTTATTTTGTAATCTTTCAAGCTATCCTTTTTTCTTCAACACCCATACACATATTCATACTTTTTTTAAAAAAATAGAAATTTTAGTATATAGTATATTAAAAAAAGAAAAAAGAAAGAAAACATAGAATTATGATTCCTGTGCTTATTTTATCAGTTGCTATTTTATTCTTTTCCCTTCCTCTTTAACCCTTTTTAATCCCCAAATCCATAAATCATCAATTCATAGAACATAGAATAATAGGGTTGGAAGGAACCTTGGATGTTTTCTAGTCCAATGCCCTGCTCACGCAAGAGACCCTATACCATTCTGGACAAATAGCTATCCAGTTTCTTCTTGAAAACCTCCAATGATGGAGCACCCACAGTTTCTGGAGGCAAGTCTTTCCACTGTTTAATTGTTCTCTCTGTCAGGAAACTTCTCCTCAGTTTTAGGTTGGATGTCCCTTCCACCTGTTATTTCTTGACCTGCCCTTGGGTGTTTTGGAGACTAGTCAACCCCTCCTTCTCTATGACAGCCACTTCAGTACTGAAAGACTGCTATCAGACTAGACATACCTAGTTTTCCTATATCGTTTAGCCTTCAGACTCCTTATCACCTTTGTTGCTCTTCTCTGCACTCTTTCAAAAGTCTTGAAATTTTTATATCATTGTGACCTGGAACTGGAAGCAGTGTCCCAAGTGTGATCTCACCAGTGCAGTATAAAGCAGTACTATCACTTCATTAGATCTTGAAACTATCCCTCTGTTGATGCAACCTAGGACTGCAGTAGCTTTTTTGGCAACTGCAGCACACTGCTGGCTCATACTTAAGTGGTGGTCTGGTAGGACACTTAGATCCCTCTCATAGTTGCTACTATTGAGCCAGATAACATTTAGTCTATGTGTGCATTTGGTTTTCCTGCCTATGTATAGAACTTTGCTTAACACTGAATTGCATTTTGTTGGATACGGCTCAGTGTTCAAGTCTGTCAAGGTCTTTTGAATTGAATCTATCATCTACAAGGCTAGCTATTGCCCCCAGCTTGGTGTCATCTAACAATGTGATGAGTTACCCTTCTATCCCTCATTTAGATCATTTATGAAGATGTTGGAAGAATACTGAGCCTAAGACAGAACTTGAGGTACCCCACTGCATGCTTCCCTCTAGATGTAGTTCCATTGAGGACTATCCCCTGAGTGTGGTTGGTCAGCCAGTTGTGAATCCATTTGGTGGTGGTACTGTCTATTCCATATTCTGTTTTACCAAGTAGACTGTGGTCTACTTTGTCAAATAATTAAGAAATTCCACTTTCTCCCTGCTTCCCGTTACCTCCTTGCCATCTTCTCTCAATCATGGACCACTCATTTCCTTGACTTTTTTTTTTCCTTTTTACATGTTGAGAGAAACATTTCTAAAATTATTTTGGGCATTGGTTGCATGTCTTAGTTCATTTTGATCCTTAGCTTTCCTGACTTCGTCCTCGCAGATTTGGGTTATTTGCTGGTAGTGTGTTTTAGTTATATGTTCCTCTTTCCATTTTTTATACTTGTCCTTTTTTTCCTCTTCGTTTATCAGTGAGTTCTTTATGAAACCATGCTGGCTTTGTCTGGGGTCTCTTGTTTTTCTTTTTCTGTGGTATTGTGTTGATTGGGCTTTTAAAATCTCATTTTTTTCAGTTTCTCAAGCATCTTGAGTTGTTTTCCCTTTTTAGGATTTCCATCCCTGAAATCCTTCCTAAACTCTATCTTAGTGTGTTGAAGTCAGTTCTCTTAAAGTCTAAGACTGACTTTGTTCAGTTACTTATGCCTACATTATGTTGAATTCCAGGATGACATGGTCACTCCCCCCCTAAATTTCCAGCAATTTCAGTTTTTTTCTTCTTTCAACAAAAGGTCCATATAAGGCTTGCTCCATATTGATTGTTTCCTGATTGCTTATTTGTACCCTTTGACTATCATTAAGTGTTGTACCTCATGATTCTTGACAAATATATCTTTTATTTTATGTACACTGAGAGCATTTGCACCAAAGACAAATTCCTTGTGTGTTCAATCACACTTGGCCAATAAAGAATTCTATTCTATATTTATATTTATATTCTTTCTCTCTCTCTTTCTCTCTCCCAACTACCATCCAACTACTACTTTCTTAGTCTTTTCCTTCTGTTTGTCCCATTCCCTTCTCAAATATTTCCTTTATTTTACAATTCAGTCTTCATTTGTTTCTCTGTATGACCAAACCACCTCAGTGTATTTCTTTCCCATTCCTTACTTATTTGTATTTTATCTACATTGGTTCAGCAGCCATTCATTCTTGACCTTTGCTTCTTGTTTTGCCACAAACTTTTCATAAGTAAGCTATACTCATCTCAATCATCATTTATGTTTCTTCTGGCATACCTTACTCTATATAATAAGGTGTGAATGTTTAATAAATGTATTTCTTAGAATGGATTTCATAATTTCCCATGCTATCTTTTCTAACAGAGTTTAAAAATAGAAATTAACATTTCTCAGTTTTCCCCTCTTTGGTAAACATTATACCATGGTAATAATTTGCTTCCTCTAATTTTTCACCATTTATGTATAACTTGGAATTGTTTACTTTGATGTTTCTGTCAAGTGCAACTTCAATACATGAAGTGCATGTTCATAATCCTTGTTGCACTGTTCCCCTATCCTACCTTCTTCTATTGGCTGAAAATAATTCTGGTTCTTGGCCAAGGACACAGCATCATCTGCACATACAGAAGTGCTACTACATTTTTGCTAAATTGACATTGGTATTAGAAGACCCTGAGCACTGAAATTGGATATGTTTATTGCTTTTATCTTTTTTTCTAACTTATAGAGAAGTATTAGAATATTATCATCAATTTCCTTCTGTAATCTTCTCCATGGGGAGTTTTTTTTAATCTCTAGTCATGAATTAATAATGTTAAAAGTCATACTCCCTGTCCTTTTGTGATGCCTTCTCATAGTTAGCAGTAGCCCTAGCAAGTCTGCCTGACCCTGCCAACTACTGCATAGCTGCTGGGGACAATAACATGCTATAACAGCTGCTGCCCATCCCATAATCATAATTCTCCCTAGGCATGTTGTAATGTAGGAAATGGATTTTTTTAAATCATGGCACTGATATACACAGTGTGCTGTTAAAGTATTTAGCCATCTGTTTCAGTTATGGTAAGGGTAATAAAGAACATGTGTGGACTTCAGCTCACAGAATTCTATGCATGCATATGCATTTGTAAAATGGGAATGGAATTTTATGCATGCAAATGTAATTTATTTTATTTTATTCATGCATGAAAGGGCAAATGAAACTTTATTCATGCACAAAAATCGATAAAGTAGAAATCGATGAATAGATCTTCTGTCTGTTATGACCAAAGTCTGCTAAACCCTTCTGTTGTAACTTTACAACTGAATCCGTAGGCTACGGTTTTCTTTACTGCCCCTTTTATCACCCAATTCTGTGAAATCATTAACTATATGGAGAGCTGGACAGATAGTGGCGTAAAATTCTTGCTATTACATATTTTTTTTGTTGATTTCCTTGTAGGCCAGGTGCTAAATTGGAAGCTTGATCCTGGATTTGCACTTGCTGTTACATATGATAGTATCTCAACTAATCAAGGGACATTTATATTATCCTCACAAAAACCCAGTGAGGATTTCTCTGCCCTTTACTCTCTCCTTCTTCTTTATGCTTCTTTCAAATGCCATTTCCAACTTCCCTAGGGAGGAGAGTCTAAGGGCTACAGGTGCCTCTTTTCTTCCCCCTAACCCAAGTTGTGTTTTTCATGTCCTGCCCCAAATCAGTAACCACATTACCATTTACTGATGGCCACCATTGACAAATCACTGAAAACAGTTTCTGTAAGGCAGGGGTGTCAAACTCAAGGCCCGGGGGGCCAGATCCGGCACACAGGGTGCTTAGATCCGGCCCACAGGGCCACCCTGGAAACAGCAAAGGACTGGCCCGCAGTGCCTCTGCCAACAAAAACGGAGCTCGGGAGCCCGTTTTCGCTGGCAGAGTGCTCGGGCCGCCACAGGCGCCCCCGACACGAGTGAGGTCAAGCTGGCCACCCCCCCCTGACCAAGTCCACCCTGCCCCCCCGAGGTCAAACACAACCCTGATGTGGCCCTCAATGAAATCGAGTTTGACACCCCTGCTGTAAGGTTTAAAGTGAGGGAAAATAGAATTGAAAAACGGCGTGGATCTAAGACCTACAGACTAATTTGACTATGTAGTATATTCAGTTTAGCCATTTTTTTTACCAGTCAGTTTATCTTCCAAAATGTACATTTTCATCCTTGCCCCCCCCCCCTTAATGGTTTAGCATAATTTATCTTAAGGAAGCAATAACAGAACAACAGTAAATAATAAATAAAATAAAATAAAAATAGTACAGTAAATAAATAGTAATTATATATTAATAAGTACTGCCTTTACTGCTAAAGTTTTCACGACCTTCTAAACTTTTTGGAATAATCCAATTAATATTGGAGGAATGAAGAAGATCTGTTTATTTAAGCTGCAAATTAGTACTATTTGTGCTCTGCTCGCTAATTCTCTCTATGTGTCCTTTTGGCCTTTTGAGTATTTTTGAGGGCATGACATAAAATTAACTGTTGGTCAGTGGTCCAGAAAAGTTGCTCACACCTGATTTTCCAGGTTCTTTACTATGCAGCTTCCTTCATGCTGCTGCTGGTTGGCCTTTTTTCCCCATGCTCTTTCTATACATTTCCAGCAGCCCAAAAGGAATATTTCCTACCATGGAAATGGGCTTCTTGTGCTGATTCTCTTAGTTGTGTTTTGAAAAGTGTGTTGCTGAGCTAGGGAGATTATTTTTCTCATATTTTGAGAAGGGTGGGAAAGATAAGTGGTGCCAAAATCAAATACAGAACAATGTCAAAAGGAGTAAAAAAAAGAGATAGATAGATAGATAGATAGATAGATAGAGAGAGAGAGAGAGAGAGAGAGAGAGAGAGAGAGAGAGAGAGAGAGAGAGAGAACACCATAAACTTGCCTGAAATCTAGCTAAGAAATCTGCAATGCTGTGATAATATTTCTAGCCACAAAAAGAAGTGTTTGTAGATTTCACTGTTATGATTTCAGAGCAGTATAAATAAGGCATTTAAAGTGTTAACACTATGCTTCGTGTTCTTGCTGCGCTCCACAAAGATAGCATGTGATATATCGGTGCTTTTAAATGCACTTGCTTGTTTGCAGCTCTCAATCATCTTATCTGGCAAGACTAATGAAGGACAGATACATTTTCCGCTCCCGGCCTGCATCATAGGTTAAATATTGAAATCTTCCACTTGCAATAATGTGTGGCATTTGAAATTCTTACTGAGAACTCTGGCTGCCTTTTTGTGTGCTAGAATGAAATGTCAGTGAACAATTGTTTCTTCACTACTCTGAACTATAGCTTTGTGTTTGTAAAGGTCAGGCGTTGTAAGGAGTCATGTTTCTATGGGAATTAGGCAGCCTTGTTGGAAAGTGTTCTAAATGAAGTAGTCCACTTCTCTGCTCTTCTCTGATGTATTAAAATATGATGTCTCTTCCCCTTTCTTATTCTCTCTGACATTTGTCACCAGTTCATTCAGCCGAACAGCAAGGAGAAACCAACACAGGTAATTATTTAAAGCTTCAGTTTTTACTATTTCCTAAAAAAAAAAAATCTGTGGTTTATGCAAGCGTAAATCTTCACCATTAAGTATTGTTTAAATAATCCAAAAGTCTTTGTTTTGTAGATGGCTGGAGAAGACTTTCTGGTGTTGACTCAAATAGGGAGATTCTGTCTGTGAAGGACTACTGGAGTGTGAGACCAAACCTCTTTGAGAGCAAGCCACACGTAAGTACCTAACTGAAAGCCTAAATGGGTGTGAATAATGAGGGATGCATGTGTCTTAGATGTACCTCTGACTTGTAATTTTAGTAATTTGTATTTAAACCCAAGGAATATTATTTTTTGAAATTGGTATTTTTTTAAAAAGAAAGAACAAAGTTGTTTCTTGGTTGGTTGGTTTTCATGAGTTGGTGTTTCCAAAATAATTTATTCAGTTGTTGCATCAGGCATGAACTCAGTTAGGAAATCCTTCTGTACTTGGTCCACTGTATTCTAGATTCACCATGGAAAATAATAAACTTGGAATCTTGATTATGATTTGCCTACTTTCCAAAGTATGCCTTCTGAGAGTCATAATTTTAATCATAATAATAATATATAGGAGGGCTGTGTCCATCCTCTTTCTTTCCTTTTTTGTCTCCCAATTGTTAACCTTCTTCCAGTCTAATTACACTGTTACTGAGATCAAGTCTCGATAATTTGCTTCTAAATCTGAGAGTTTTGATATCAGAAAGATTCATTATAGAAATAAATTCTAACAAGATTTACTTCACTGCAGGGTAAGAAGTGGCAGATAAGTCTGTGGTTCTGTGTCCAATTCTATTTAAATACTCTTTGCAATTTTTCTTAGAGCCTAAATTTCTCTTGGCTTGTTTGGTTTTGGCAATAAAAGTATGAATGTATTACATAGTAATGAAAAAATAGCTTTAACTGAATGTAATTTTATTTTAGATTATTTAGGAGAAACCATAGTTTATCACATTTGGATATGAGAGTCACTTTTAATCAGATACATTTTGTTAAGGCATCCTTGGTGTTTCAGCTAGTTGTCATGAAAACATATTGCATTCTATTTTATAGACTCATAGAATTCTAGGGTTCGAAGGAACCCTGGTGCAAGCCATCTAGGGCAGGGTTGTCAAACTTAGGGCCCGGATCTTGCACGCGGGGTACTTAGATCTGGCCACTCATGGGGCCACCCTGGAAACAGCGAAGGACTGGCCCGCAGTGCTTCTGCCAGCGAAAATGGGCTCCCGAACTCCCTTTTTGGCTGCCAGAGCCTCCTGCAACCCTCTGCCAGTGAAAATGGAGCTTGGGAGGGCCGCAGGCAGGCCGTTGCAGCTGAAAACGGAGCTCGGGAGCCCGTTTTTGCTGGCAGAGTGTTCGGGCCACCACAGGTGCCCCCGACAGAAATTATGTCGAGCTGGCCATGCCCCCCAGCCCCCCCAAGGTCAAACACAACCCTGATGCGGCCCTCAAGGAAATCAAGTTTGACACCCCTGATCTAGGGAAGGAATCCTCAGACCATCTTAGACAAATGGTTGTCAAACTTTTGCTTGAAAACCTGGTTGGAGCACCCCTGACTCCAAGGCAGGCTATTCCACTGTTTAATAGATCTCAGGGTCAGGAAATTGCTCCTTATGTCATATTTAGATGACTGTCTGTAAAACTTCTTGTTGTATTCTTGGGCACTATAGAGATTATATCCACAACTTCTTTCCTATGATAGCCTTTTAGTGCCACCCCTTCACTTTTTTTTTTTAGCTCAACATAACTAGTTCCTTTAACTCTTCTTCGTGGGATTTGGCCTCTTAGATTACTATCTTTCATGTTCTTCTCTACACTTTCTAGTTTCTCATCATATTTCACATTTTGTGGAAACCCCAAGGACTCCTTTGCAAATTGAGCACACAAAGCCCCTAGGGCCTAGGCCAGTGATGGCGAACCTTTTTTCCCTCAGGTGCCAAAATAGTGCGCGCACGTGCTATCGCACGCTCGTGCGTGCCCACACCCATAATTCAAAGCCCCCCACTTGCCCCATCCCCCTGTGCATGCGTGCGTGACCCCCCCACTCCCCCATTTCCCGACTTCCAGTGGGCCCAGTAGGCCCTTTTTTTGCCCTCCCTAGGCTCCAGAGGCTTTCTTGGAGCTTGGGGAGGGCAAAAACACTCCCCCCCGCCACCCCGGAGGCCCTCCGGAGGCCAAAATCGTCCTCCCAGAGCCTCCGTGCGAGCCAAAAATCAGCTGGCGTGCACACACATGTGCGCTGTAGCTGAGCTAGGGCAACAGCTCGCGTGCCGGCAGATATGGCTCCGCGTGCCACCAGTGGCACCCGTGCCATAGGTTAGCCATCACTGGCCTAGGCTGACCCTGGGAATATGATTTTTTTTAAAAAAGCCAAAAGTTCCTCAGTAGCATCCTCAGTAGCACACAGGGCAGGAGATGCAACAAAGAACATAGTTTTATTTCTAATACTTCTTTCTATTTTAGATAAGGGCCAATGTAGCAGCTGGCACAAGGTGCCCTTATGTGAGGATAGAGGGTAATTTAAGTTGATCTGTTGATTGATTATGATATTTGAGCGCTATGTGAGAAGTTATCATCTATGTAAAATGTGCTACTTTGGGAAAAGATTCCTCTCATGAGCAGGTCTTCCCTTGAGGTTGGGTCTTTGAATGTCCTGTTATTATCTGAAGGTGTTGTCTCCCACAGGCTGCCACTTCCTCTCCTACCACCTCAGTTCAAACTGAGATTATAACAGGGCCTTTCCAACAGATTCAGCCAGGCAGAGAAGAAGCCAGCCCAAGCACATCACCGGCACCTCTCCGCCATTTTGACCAAGGTTTAGAAATCTCAAACAACGTGTCTCCTGGTTTCCTTCTGGCCCTTCCAACGCTAGATGATTTCATTCCCCCTCACCTCCAGAAAATTTCCAACCACCAGCACCCATTGCTTTCACCTCAGTCTGCACTACACCCTCATGCAAAACTACCTTCACTCTCGTCACCACCTCCTCTACTGATCCCTCCAGCCACAGAAACCTCAAGCAGCATTTTGGAGACTGAAAGCACAGGAATGGTCTTTCAAACAGTAAGCCTTATTACACCCATGCTGAGTCTACTGCTAAAAATAAGTATACCCAAGTTGAAATCACCTTTCACTGGCATACTAAACCTGGACTTTCCGCACTTTTTGATAGTGGCATGAAATTTTGCTTCTGTTCTGTGGCATGTATATTGTTGTCTCTTCTGACCTCAAAACTCTTCCCTTGTATAATATTCCATTGTGTTCGTTCCTCTTTTTTCATATTTGAAAACTCTACATTTAGCTGTAACCAACATGTTACAGCTAAAATGCATGATAGAAGAAGCCTTAGATCAGGAGTCTCCGACCTTGGCAACTTTAAGACTTGTGGATTTCAACTCTCAGAATTTCTCAGCCAGCTTTGCTGGCTGAGGAACTCTGGAAGTTGAAGTCCACAAGTCTTAAAGTTGCCAAGGTTGGAGAGACCTGCTTAGATCAATGAATGAGCAGCATCTGGATTAATTGTCCATGAGTTTTCCCCATATCTTCAGGAGGTCCTTCTCTACAGGGCAGCATCTTTCCCCATGGACATCATAAAGTGTTGCATCCACATCTTTCCCTCTGCACAGACAAAATAATCGAATCGGATCTGTAGCAGGGAGAGAAAAGAAATGTTTTCATCCAGAAATGGCACAGAGAAGATTTCCCTTGGTGGAGAAAAGTGGAGAAAAGTGTCATCCTAAATGACACAGGAGAAAGATGGGCCTTCCTCAGATATATTCTTGCTGGAGATATCCTGGGAAGTAATCCAGATCTTGGGCCAGGCAAGCTTTATGATTCATGGCTTAAGTTAGGAGTGCAAAATTTAGGGCGGTTGCAACAAGGGTGTGAAGTGGACCCACTCAAAATGATTATAACAGAAGACCTACCTGTTCACAAAATGGCTGTCTTAGAACCAGCCATAAAGCACCCTATTTGGCTAGAGGCAACTTAGGCCTAAGTTGCTCTTTAGCATACCACTGGGATTGAGTTAGATGGAAGTATCTGATGTCTTAGGACAGATTGCCTTTCCTTTCCTTAGAACATACTGTCCCAGGAATGTTAGGAAATATGCAGTGCATTATTTGTGGAATAGCCTTTGAAGATGGATCAGAAATATGGCCAGGGTGCAGTAGAAAGGGTGGTGATTGGATGTAGCAGCCCTGCTATATTTACAACCAATATTAAATTCTACTTTATCCATGGTGGGACTTCATCATGGAACAAACTGCACTTAAAGTTAAGTGGGTTTGAAAACCAATATTTTTATTCGAGCCTTTAAGAAATGTTTAGAAGGATTGTGTTGCTGGTTTTGAATTTCAGTTTCTCCATCCATCACTGAATTCCAAAACCATTTGGGAATGGGCAGAATATAAATCAATACAAATGAAACTGATACATGCAAACCCTCATCGTGTTTAACACTCTTTGGGTTTGCATCCTCATAGTATTGTCAACCCTTTTTGAGACTAGCAGTTTATGCACTTTTTATTTACCTGCCACACTTGTTTTCTTTTGCAGGATACATACATACAAACAAACAAACATAAAGTCCAACTTCCCACATCTTGCCCTTTGGGCAGACAGGCAATGATTAGAGGTTTGAATATCCTCTTCTTTCTGGACAAAGTGTCTCTTCCATCCATACCGTGTGTGGGTATGTGAAGCCTCATAATCAGCTCATCCCACCTGAGCATCACTATTAGTTATGTTATGGTTATGGAAGGGCCAAAGGAGCAAGCCAAGAGTGTTGAGGATTGAGGGATTGTGTGAGTAAACCCACTACATTTGAGGTGGTGCAGAGACTAAGGAATGCACAGGGTCTCCATTACCTGTGAGCATCATTAAAGTACTGCTCTACCCCTGAGAAAGAGACACCCAATTATCTCAAAATGTGAACAGCATCAATCAAAGGGTAATGATCCATTCAGCCACATCAGTCTCTTCCACATGCAATCACATCCCAGACAAAATAAGCAAAGACTGAACCATTATCTAGTTATGAATCCGAAGGAGTCTGGTAGCATATTTTTCAACTCACAAATTTTAAGGGATAAGCTTTCACGAGCTGCAGCTAATAAATTGTAATGAGGTGGGGAGGGAGGGAAGAAAGGAAGACAGGTGCTTATGCAGATCCAGGTTACATGCAAGACAAATAACCCTTAAGAAAAGATTGTTCTGGGTCAACATGAAGATGATGGTATATGAGGTCTGCCCATGGCTGGGCCACTGATTTGTAGGTATGAATTATTACCAAAAGTGAAGTGTTAAGGGTGAATGCAAAGTCCCACGGTTTAATGACTAGGCTATTGGTATTAGTGATGATGTTCTTGATGGCTTGACGTCCATGTTTGTGGAGGATGTTGACGTTTACTGCCTAAACATTCATGGTGGCTCAAATTGTGTTATTAGGAAAATTGCCCATGGGTCTCAGATTTTCTCGGGAAATCTTTTGTAGCCAAGAGTGCTAACGATATCAGATTTGAACACAGAGTCCATGCAACCTGACATTCCAGGTTTATGAGAGTAACATTTCTTTTTGTCTTACAATGTCTAGTTATGTGTATGACCCAGATAAGTTAGTATTAGAGGGACAACCTTACTATCAGCTGTATGTTGGCAGCATGCAAGTGGGTAAGTCTGAAGGCTCAATGCTGTGTTAGATTGGGGAAGTCCACCAGGAAGAAGTTCAGGTTAAAAAATACAAGGTACTCCATCAGTTCTGCATGAGTGATAAGGGTCAACATGCCTCTACCTGGAGAACTGTTACTGAGGATCCTGGTTGATGGGTACCTCTTACAGGTTTCTTTGTATGCCTGGGTTGGACACCCAATCCTTGGAATATCTCATGCTCTCATCTAAGTACAATAGGTGAACCAATCAATAGCATATGGCATTGCATTAAACATGCCCCAGAGGGATTGGCATGCTTGAACTTGACCTAGACTCTACCGTGCCAATATGGAGTCTGAAGTTGCTTCTGCTACTATAACTGTTTAACAGATGGCACAGCCTTTCAATCTTGGGACACTTTTTCAATCAGATTTTCAGTCAATGAAAGGTTATTGTCATTGCGGATGATGCTTTCCTTCATCCTTGGGTCACATCGACAGGCAAGCATGGTTGAAGCACAAACATAGCACATCTGAACTACAGTGAGGTGGGATGAGATTTTAAATTCAGGGATCCAGATAGATCCTTGCCAGTAAGAAGATCGGCCTCCAGTCACCAGATTCTTTCAGTTTTCCCTCTCGTGGTCTCTTCCTTGCAGCAGAGTCCAATTCAGAGAAGCAGCTCACATAGCTGTACTCTCGCATGGCCACTCTGCCTGTCTCCCACTGTTCTGTCTCCTGGTGTCACTTCACTGAATCTCAGATGATAGCAGTTGCTGAACCGGTCAAGGTATAGGTAATTTATTTTGGAGCACCAGCAAAATACAAGTCAACAGTCCAATTACGGATTATCTGTGCAGAACCCTTTAAACCAGAGGTCTCCAACCTTGGTAACTTTAAGACTTGTGGACTTCAACTCCCAGAGTTCCTCAGCCAGCTTTGCTGGCCGAGGAATTCTGGGAGTTGAAGTCCACAAGTCTTAAAGTTGCCACTGTTGGAGATACCTGCATTTAAACAGTTGCTTTCAGTCTCAGCTTGGAAAACATTTCCAGATGTTTTGGGTTTCAAGCTTCAGAATGACTATATGGGTGCAGACTGTTTTATGCTGGAAGCAGTATGTGTATTTCTGTTGCCACAAATGAAGAGATTCTGCCAGTGGCTGTGGCTGACCAAATTTTTATCAGTCTCCAAACTGGAATGGGTCACCACTTTGTCCTAACTGACCCTACAATCTTCCTCCCTCACGCAGTCCTGGTTTTACTAACATCCTGCTGGCTAATTGCTTGCAAATAGCATTGCCAATCTTCTTTCTAAAGTAGAGACAGCTCATCAAGCATGAGACTTGCATGTGCACAGACAATCACTCCTACCACCAACTCTGTGTATTCACTTTCCCTTTCTCTGGCCCAGAATGTAATCACTCACCCTTTTTTCTGTATGTGCACACTGCACCAAGAAAGATGTTGTGTGAAAGCAACTTCTTGTGCTGGTGGGTTCTGTTGAACTGTTCCACTTGTTTGTTTTTTCATCTGCCAAAACGGTCTTCAGCAATCTTATGCAAGTAATGACCATTCGCACTTGTGTGTTTCAGGATAGCTGCCCCCAGCCACATGAAGCCTCTAAGCCCAGTGGTGGACCTGCTGTCTCAATGACAATCAACAAATCTTTGGGTGTTTACCCTTCCACCACAATTGTTAACCCTACAATTGTCCTTCTGCAGCACAACAGAGGTAAAATGAAAGCCACACTTCTTCCTGCTTCATATTTTGCTAGGATTATCATTTTGATCATGGGGGATGCCGTCATGAAATGAATGAAACTCCAAACTTCCCAGAACAGGGACGTTTCCTAAGGGACAAAGAAAATAACAAAGTAAAGGACAAAAAAAGTGCCAAAAGTATCTAGTGTATCCAATGTAATGCTAATCAAAATACCAAATAAAACAAACATAAAAGGCCATCAAAATCTTTGTGGGTCTGAAGTAAACTTTATTGTGCAATAAGCCAAATTAGGTTCAACACAGTTCACATCAATAGCTTTTTACAATGCAGCTGTGAAAAAATAAAACTTCCTAAAAGGTTTGAGGGGGGAAAAAAACCAGAAAATTGAAAACTTGTTTTCTGAGATTGGAGTACAGTTATATTGACTTACATCTCGCATAACTTCCATTGTACATTCTGCCATATTTACTTGTTCACATCCCATCTTTATTATTTTTATAAATAACTCAAGGTGGCAAACATGCCTAATACTCCTTCCTCCTCCTGTTTTCCACACAACAACAACCCTGTGAGGTGGGTTTGGGCTGAAAAAAGAGTGACTGGCCCAAAATCACCCAGCCTCTTTCATGCTTAAGAACTTAAGAGTTTTCTGGTTTCTAGCCTGGAGCTTTAACCACTAGAGCAAATTGGCATTATGGGTGGGTTTTCTTTTCCTATTTTTAATTGTTCTGCCGTTCTGCGGCAGATGTTTTGTTTCTTACTGACCAGTGAAAGATTTCTCAGCAGTTGGTGGGAAATATTTATTTATAGTCAGAGCAAGAAGACATAAGAGATGATGGAATAGGTGGATTGCCTTTAGGTTTCTGGGTCCACAGGCTGAAAAGTGCCTTCCTGTTTTAATGTTTAGAGACCAAGCTATATTTAAAACTCTGAAACTGGTATAATGCTGTATATGACGAGGGAGATTTCGGTGTAATTACAGAGAAATTAATATTATTTGTTTAGTGAGAATGAGAATGAGACTTCCAATAGTTTCTTGTGCTGTCTTATACTTGAGGAAAGCTAGGACCCATAAGACTCTGCTTAGTTAACAGCAAGTTTATCTCCAGGTCTCTGCCCAGGATACAACTTCTGCATTTTGTTTTTTGAAAGGACAATTAACCTTGGGGTTCTACTTTTTTACCCTTTTTGCCCATTCCCTGCAACTTTTCCTTTCATCTTTTTTTCCCCCCAGTTACTTTAATTCAATCGTGTTGTTTTCCTCTCTCTTTTCATCTGGCCATTACCCTGGCTTCTAAAGATCTTATAAATTGGGAAGGGAAGGGAAGGGAAGGGAAAGAATTTGTACATGCGCATGTTTGAAAGGCACAGCACTCACTGTGATCTTACAGATTATTAAGTTTTTTACATCAATATCTTCTATGAAGCCCATTCAATTGATTGTGGCCCATCACAAAGATAGTAAAAGGCTTAATTCCATTGCAGAACTCAGAAGATTGAATCTGCATGCTAAAACGAGTAGGAGGAATCAGCTAGGATAGATTTCAGTCCCTGTCTATAACTTGATACTTTTTTCCTCATGGTTAAGCGAGGCATTATTTTTAGAGGAAGAAGTAGGCTGCTCATTTACATTTGTTATGTGCAGCCTGAACAAACAGCTGGGATTATGGTCCTTCCCCAAAATCATGTGATGATCATGATGTGAAAGACATAATAAATATTAGAAATGTGAAAATCTTCCTTTAACTCCTTTCCACCTACCACTCCTTAGACACAGGGAAAACGGAGGGCAAAAACCTTCTGTACTCCTTTCCACCTACCAATCCTTAGACACAGGGAAAACGGAGGGCAAAAACCTTCTGTACTCCTTTCCACCTACCAATCCTTAGACACAGGGAAAACGGAGGGCAAAAACCTTACGTAAGCCTAATGTAAACAATCTAAAACTACTTTCATTCATTCCTCTGAAGAATGTTAGGCTGCTTCTCTTTAATCCATGCATCGTATTATTTGGCAGGCTTCCAGTCTCTACCAAAACAAAACAAAACAAAAACAAACCATGACTAGTCATCTGACTTTTATTCAGGAAGTGAATTAGAGAGGTTACTTTCTGCTCCAGTCTATCCACAGGTAGTCCTCCAGTTATGCCCATTTGTTCAGCAATCGTTGGAAGTTACAACGGTGCTGAACGCAGGATTTATGATCAGTCCTTGAGTTCCAGCCATTGCAGTGTCTCTGTGGTCATATGATCATCATTTGTGATCTTCCCAGCTGGCTTCCCACAAGCAAAGTCAGTGGGAAGCCAGAAGGGAAGGTTGCAAGTCATTTGGGTAAGTCTCCCTCTGCCCCCTGGCCTTTCTTCGCTTCCACACATGCACACACATACCCCACGCCCTCTTTCCCTGGCCTCTTTTGCACTCTGTTTTCCCCACCTTCCTTGAGCTCCCACACGTGAACGTGTGCACCTTGCACCCTCCTTTCCTAGCCTCCCTAAGCTTGTGGCCACACTGCACATATAACTCTTAAGTCCTCTGCATCTTGGGTTATAACAATAACTGGGACTGGATTGCCTTTGGTCACGTGACATTGCACTCTACAGCTGCATCACTTAGTGATGGCAATCCCAGTCCCAAATTGCTTCAGCAACTGGAGGACCATCTGTATCTATCTTCAAGAGCATCCAGCTGCTCAAAGATGATATAAGCTCCAAAATCAGGCCTTGTTTTTCAACCTAAACTTTCATAAGATGCCTGATGGTATATTTATGATCACTTTCTTTACCTGTGACCAGGAGAGCGGAGATGGTTAGAACTTGTCCCTTGTGGATTTCATGAAATTCTGTGAGAAAGACTTTCCTGACTGGTCTTCAGATTTGAAGGTCTGCAGAGGGTAGTTCTCAGGCTTCTTCACTGTAACCTTTCTTCATTTGGGGAACAGTGATGGAAGATGTCCACTCTTACGGGCTGGTTATGTTTGGATCTGGTATTGCTGAACCTTTGGATTGTTAAAAAAAAGTTTTGTTTTAGAACAGAAGGGCTCATTTGGAGATGTTGTGAATGCAATACCCATTTATGTGATACTGTTGCACACTTATCAAAGAATACGCCAAACATTTATCAGCATTACTTTTGATCCGGTGAATACAGATATAAACTGGCTTGCAAATAAATTGGGATTGATCAGTAAAAGTAGGGAAGACTCTTGAGAACCAGATTCTATTCTGAAGAATCACAAATAACTTGCACCTCAATAAACCAGAATAAATATTTTTCATCGTTCATACTAAATGTTCCGGTTTGAATCTTGCATCTCACTTACAGTAATTCAATAAAGGTGCAGCTATATGTTGCGCTGAATGTGCACCATATAGAGTTCTTCTTGAATACACATATATGGGGACAGTGTCAAGGCAAGCCGTCCTCTCAGACTTAGTCCCCATTTGTGTGTGTAGACTATCTGATGCTCTCCCAATGTTTTGGGCTTCAGTGCCTATCAGATAATCAGCCCATATTGTTGGTAGCAAGTTGTTGTTGTAGGTTCCAGCAAGGATAATGTCAATGAAGTACTTGGAAACTTCTAGGGATTTTTAACCTTCTGATTTGGTGAAAAAAATGTATGCATGACAAGTTGTTTGAATCAAACATGTAAACATGTTACTCATTCATTATATATGGGACTCTTGCTCAGCACTTTTATTTAAAGGGCAAGTGGGTTAGCATGTTGGGTTTGATGAAATGCTAATTGTGGTAGGGTGTTTAAGCTCTTTGAGTTTTTGTTCAGCAGATTATGGATGTCTTATCAAGAGTTGAGGGCAATCATGGCTTCAACAATTTATTTGTCTTTTCCCCTCCTCTCTTTCTCACAGCAGAGCAGCAAAAAAGGCTTAGTAGCCTTGCAGGTACGATGCCCCAAATGTTGTTATGCTGTTCCCAGCTGTTGTTGTTTCTATTGCTGTATTCAGTCAAGTGCTTTTTATCTAATAGAGTATCATTAGTGAATCTGTAAAGGAAGAGCTGCAATTCAGGGGTAGAGGAATTGTACTTTGTTCAGCAACTGTGACATATTTATGCTACTTTTCTCCGGAATTCCACAAGGCAATCTTGGAAAAAGAAGAGACCTGGCCAGAGGTTGGCTGCTGCCGGTTCAGACCGGTTCGAGCGAACTGGTAGTTCCGACCAGCGACTGGGTCCACCGCCCCGCCCCGGCGTTATCCCGTCCTATATAATCACCGTATGTTTGCTGCCGCGCTCATATTTTCTGGGCGAACCGGTTGTTACAGTATGTAATGCCCACCTCTGGACCTGGCCCACCATTTCAAAAAAGTTTGAAATATCCCCCTTATATCAAAGCCACAGTCCATGAAATGTCAGCGAAGGGTCCTCTTTGTTTGTACCTAATGATTATACGGATTTTTGCAGCCCAGTTCTGATAGCCCAGCCCCAGTTTTACCAGAACGACTAGTCTGATACTTTTCTGAATTAGCATCCAACATTTTAAAATAATCAAGAATTTAATATTAAGATCATGTTCAAAAGCAGGTGGAATCAATCTTTATTGGTTTAAAATGTTTGTTAGCTGCTATTGAGGGGAACTAGTCCAGAACAATACATAAAAGTAGGTTAGAACATTTAGCTAATTAGCTCTGGTATGGATTTGCTCACGATACTCTGGGATGAATGCAGATTATATTGCATGAAACATGACTGCATAAGTTTAATTTCCATTTAGAATATTGTTCTTGAGCTCACCGTGCATGTTCTTAAGCATGAGTATGTTGCTTTTTTTCCAGTGCATGCTACACTGCCTTATCACTGTTTACTGAAAGTTGATACAGTTTGGATGAGTCATCTTATAATCCTTCTCCCTTCCGGAAATCTTTCCGGAGAATCTGGTAGAGGTGGAGCTTAAAGGCTGCTGCATTGTAATAACAGTTACATTAGTGTAGTTAAGTATGATTCTGTTGCTAAGCCTATGCAGTGTTTTTTTGATCTGAGAATCAGTGAATGAGGTCCCAAAGTTTAAAATAATATATTCTGCAAAGGATTTAGAATGCACTGTTAAAGGAAATGTGGAGCGCTTTCTTTTCTAAAATTCCTGCTTTATTCAGTCCTATTGAAAATATAAGCTCTTTTAAATCGATAAGATACTTCATTTGTATTTCTCCAAGGTTCTGATGTTAAATATTTTATAGCAATGGTGAAAGTCCAAGTGACTGCTGCTTTTGTTTACAGATCCAGTGCCTGATCCACCAGTCGTTGATAAAGTAATTGGTACATCTCTTCGACAAAAGTTAAATCCAAGCAAGGAAGATGCAGTAGAGGAACAGAAGAGAATTGTTCATAATTCTCAGCCTATGGCTGATGATTCTCTGGATTCCATAGGCATTCCACTAAGAGTAAGGAAACATTGCATCAATTCATTCTTGATCGTCTATTTTTTTGGTTATAGTCAATTTTCAGCATATAAATTACTTTGTTAGATTTTGTCATGATATAAATCCATTTAGCATTCGTATACTTTTATGAACAGTGAAGTAGGTACATGGAAGTAAAACATCCTGTCTTTAAACAAATTCCCTGAAGTTTCAAACTTTGGAATCGGAATTAAAGAAGGTAAGTTTGTCAAAAATGTGTTAAAAATATATGCGTGCAGTTGTGTTTTTTTCTTTTGTAATCCATGTATTTTCTGATAGTGTCTCACTACATTACAGAAGGATGGCACTTCCCCTGTCTTTGATCGCTTTTGGAGATTGTCCCCTTTCTTATTAGGCATCTGAGGACAACACGCTGTCCTCAAAAGGAAGACACAGAAATATAACAACCTGCCTTTAAATTATGAATCAGAACATTTGCCCATTATTGATTATGATACTTGGTGTATCTCAAGAGCTTCTAGAAGGCTTTCCTATAGCCTGAAAGTTCTAGCATTAAGCAACAGCATTAAGTGGTGCAAAAGAGCCTCCAGATTAAAAAAAGTAATTACAATGCAAAATCTCATAATCAAATATTTACCACACTTCGTGTGTAATAGCGAGCCAGTATGGTATATTGGTTAAGGCACCAGGCTAGAAACTGGAAGAGCATGGCTTGTAGTTCCTGCCTTAGGCATGAAACCAGCTAGGTGACTTTGGGCTAGAAAGCAGGCAATGACCAACCGCTTCTGAAATATTGTCAAGAAAACTTCAGGCACTAGTCCAGCTAGCCTCATGAGTCAACACTGACTTGAAGGCATGCACACAAATGTGTAATATTTTTAATTTAATCATTTCTATGTTGTGACATTCCTCTTCAACATATTTCAAGTGGGATTGCTTAGCTTCTCTGAGCTTCATCAGGAAGTGCCAGGATGGGGCCCACAACACCCATCACCTGATGGGTTTCATTTTGGGGGGGGGGTAAAGACCGTGGTCTTTGGACCAATCTCTTTCCTTCTTAACACACCCTGCCTTTCTAAAGTTGTTGTTGGGAAGAAAATAACAGGTATAATACCTTGGGCTATTTTACAAAAGGGGAAGGAGAATACAAGTCTAATAAACGAAATAGTCAGTTTTTTTGCTGAGGGAACGCACTGGCTCCTCTCAATTCAGAGCATCTCTCTGAGAAAAGCATGATTGATTCTACCATCAAGCTGCTGTTGAATCGGCTGCCCCCTCTGATGATGTGCTTAGATCGTATTGCATGCATGGCAAGAAGCACAAAACTCCTAAGCCAGAAAACCACAAATCCTCAGCCATCAGTCAATAATCTCTTGTCAGGTTCTGTGTGTTGGGTGGCTCTCTTTGGATGAGATGTAGCACCACCACCCTAAACACAGGGAATTGCAGTCTATTTCCCCAGGTCCCAGTCCTTTAAGATTGCCTGTTGACTGACGCTTTTGCCTGGCCCAGACTTTCACAGGAAGTTATTCACTTGAGTTTCCTGGAAGACCATCCTCCACCTGGGACAGCATCTCCTTCTGGAGCCACCAGGCAGAGACTAAGCTTGAATGACATCTCTGGTGTGTGGTGTGTGGGGAGGGTGCATCCTCCCAGACATAATCAGCTGAATTGCTGTGCAGAGTCGATGAACTGGTTGGAGCTCAGCCTTAGTTTGCTTTAAAATTTAAAAAAATATCCTTTCCCCTTTACAGCTTCCCTCCTTTTCTTTGCCTACAGGTCTATATAGACATGTCTATATAGACATGAAGGGTATGGGGAAGATGTGTAGAAAATACAGCCATCTCCTTTTTAGACTGAGGTAATTGGTGCCGTGGCAGCGGCAGCGTAACCCACAAACTATTGAAACTCCTTTTAGCTTCTTTCTCGTGTTTGCTTTCAAGCTACGGGTCAGCCGCATGGAATGGCAAACAGTAGCATCAAACGGGAGTCAGCTTGCTAGTGTTTCCAGTGCCCAGTGCAAAAGACTTAGCAAAAGTGGGAAGCAGCTCCATGTCAGGCTCACGATTTGCAAAGAGGGTGGAAACATCACTTGGTAGAAACAGAGATGATAGACAACCATATGGAAGCAACCCAGCATGCTGTGAAGAAGCAAAACCTTGCTTTACTGTGTTGAATATCTTTAATATATATATATATATAAGGAGCAAGAAGTGGGTGACTCCAGTGAAAACCATGTATACCAGGGGTGTCAAACTCAAGGCCTGTGGGCCGTATCTGGCCCGCGGGGTGCTTAGATCTGGCCTGCAGGGCCACCCTGGAAACAGTGAAGGACCAGCCCGCGGTGCTTCTGTCAGCGAAAACAGAGCCTGTGAGGTGAGTCCTCCCGGGCTCCGTTTTTGCTGGCAGAGCACTGCAGGAGGCCATCGCAGCCGAAAATAGAGACTGGGAGGGCCATGCACGGCCCTCACGAGCTCCATTTTTGCTGGCAGAGTGCTAGCAAAACAAACTACTAGTAAAAGTGGCATTTAATCACATGAGTGACATCGAGCTGGCAACACACCCCACCCTCCCAAGGTCAAATACAACCCTGATGTGGCCCTCGATGAAACAGAGTTTGACACCCCTGATGTAGACTAACAAAGAGGCTGCTGCCTCCTCCAACAAAATCCTGAAATAGTTAAAAGTTACTTTGATTGATATGCCTATATCTGCTCTCACATCCCTGCCCTTCAGCAGACAGACGGGAAGACAGAGATGGATCTACATAAATGATCAATGCCTCAGCAGCCATCTAGACATCTAGCCATCAATTTCATCTAGACTTTTCTTTGCTAGTGCCACCTAGAGGTGGCCTGAAATGCATAGTAAATGCAAAGTAAACAAGCAAAGGACAAGCTGAGGAACATTCCCTGTGCAGCTGCTACTGTGGCAGATTCTTCTCTAGAAATATTCCAGCATGATGAAACATGGCAATTGTGTCAGAATTTACGAACAGTTTCTGGCTGGCAGCTGGTATGCGGAACCTGGCATCTATTCCATTTATGGGGGAAAGCTCTTGATGTAATCTTGGATGAATCGAAGAAACAAAAGTCACTTCCTCTAATTAAAAAAATGAATGTAAACTTAAGGTGCTGCTTTCCTTTAATTAAAATTGATGCACATCCAGATGGTTTTAAGGAAGCTCAAGATTCGGATAAACCTGTTATCTGACTGGCATGTATTTTGTCAGCTTGAAGGCTAGACCAAATTTTATGTGACATTTGGAGGGCCATGCTCCAAGAGTGAATTATGCCAAAGCCCATTTTGGAAGGTGGGTTTCTGGAGTTTTAACAGGTAAAATAGGCACCCATTTGCTCTCTAAAATCTTCCACAAATATGAAAAAGGGAACCAGATTTTGGAACCCTATCACCCAAGCATGAAAAAGAGCATACTGCTGAGCTACATAAAACCCTTCAACCCCTAGTACTTTATGTATACTTAGTCTAAATTGTACAAATCCTCATGAAATTTAGTTATCCTTCAACATGCCTCCAAATGTTCCAAAGGCTATAACTATTAATTCAGACTACCATAGATAGTTGTGGTTATGGAGGTTGGTGGTCAAAGACTAAGTCTGGAAATTTGTTTTGGGGAGAAGAATGATACTGGTATTTATAGTGTTGCCTTTTTCAGGACATCAAAGTTTCTCAAGGCCATCAACCATCCAATCAGCTATGGAGATAAGTGTGACAGAGCCATGCCATACAATCTAGAAACTGATCATTGTTACTGTCAGACTGGCCCAGCTACTCCCTAGGAAAGAACAACCCTTGACTCCATAGGTTTTAGAGAAAAGGTACTTTTACTAGAGATGCTGAGTGCAGCATAGATGAGGCAAGTTCTGAGGTAAAACTGTGCAAAAATCGTATATTGAAAGCAATCCCCGATGTCCAAAACCCTTCATCCTGGGAGACCAGTCCAATCAGGTCCCGTTCGGATGTTTTGGGAACTCAGGCGCTGGTGTAAATTATTTTCCCAGGACTTGTGTCCTTGAAGCTAGGCAGATAGCTCATTTTAGCACCTCTGGTTCCTGTTAGTGTCCATACTCCCCAATTTCCCATTGCATTCTTTCACACCTCCAGCTTCCCTTCACAGATTCCCCCTCCCCCCTGGTTATGGCAGTTGCTTGCGAACTTCAAAGAAAGTGAAAATGAGCAGCTGACAGTTATTTTGGTGCCTAAAACTGACGCTGTCACAAGAGCTAAACAGTGTTTAATGTAGCTCAACATATAGAATTTGTTCAAAAAGAATTTGGACGCTCTTTGAATGGTCATCTGTGAATTCACAGTTTTCCCCACTTGCCTGTAGGAATGATCAACTTTGCTTTCATATGCTTGGTGATCATCCAATGTTAGTAGATCCCTGCCATGCTAAGTTGCATTCTCTGAAGATTCCAGGATCTGAAAGATTCCACACAGATTATTGCCCAGGTCTAGAAACCCAAAATGTAAATTAACAGATAACAATTTGAAGATCTACAATTACAACTAATCAGTTCTCACAACAGCTATACCAGTTCACATTACTTTAATATTGACTAGTTTTTGATCCTAAATGTATGTGATAGCAAGTCTGCCTGTAGCACCAGTGCGAAGGTCCATGTAATATGTGTTTATTGGCTGTTTTTACATTTGACTTTCTACTATCATAGTATTAATTGGGTGGATTAATCTGACATTGAATATGCATTTTGACAAATCAGCTAAAAAGAACACAGTCAGTGTGAGAGACCATGAACGCTAAAGATTTTGATTTAGACAAATCAAATGAAGTAACATTATTATAAGTAGTCAACAAACAACTTGAGAAGTAAGAAGTGAATGGACGGCATTTAACGAAGGGATTTCGGTGAAATCAGTACAATGTTGGGGAACCTGCTGATGGCTCTCGAGGTCCTGCTGGCTGTGATGATTGATGTTGTAGCAACACCTGCTGGAACTCCATACTTGTATTAGAATTACATTGGCAAAACACCACCATTAAAACTGGAAATTTGCCTTCCTAAAACTTTCTGCCTTCCATACATTACTTGCTTAACTAATCACCAGAACAATCCAAAACAATTTACCCCACAGTTGGAAAAAGTAGGTCTTTTGCATCCACAAGTTTGCCAGGGAGTCTACGATGAGCAGAAATTGTTAACATAAGGTAATAGATATAAGATACCGTAACTTGAATGGGTGTTTAAATCTTTTCAAATGCTGTGTTATCTTTCTTTTTCAATTAGAATTCAGAGCGATCCAAGGACTGGTACAAGATAATGTTCAAACAAATCCACAGATTGACAAAAGGTATATCTAATTTAAAACATTCTATCTACTGTATCTACTTACCTGTTTCCTTTGGGGTGGAATATCCTGGTTTAGGGAGGGGGGAGGCAGCAAAAATGATTCCAGGATGTGGCTTTAAACTTTCTCCCTAAGACAGGGGTCCCCAAACTTGGCAACTTTAAGACTTGTGGACTTCAACTCCCAGAATTCTCCAGCCAGCTATGTCTCCATAGCTGCCAATGGAAGATTCCCTCCCAGGCTCATAACTTATAGCAAGGAGAAGCAGGATTCTGACCAGGGTCCTAACCCCATTTCTTCCCTCAGAAGTGCATTGTATCATGTGCATTCACACATACCCTTGGCCAATTTGCAGTTAAATGTATGCTAAATTACCACACTCCACCAAAGAGAATTCTCTTCTCCTTTGGAAGCATTTTTAAAGCAAACCCTCTTTCCCTAAATGGAATCAGAATTGATAACAAAACCGCAAGATTTCTGTACCTACTATTTAGCACTGAAGGACTGGTTAATTTGAGACAAACCATCCTGGAATGTGTGAAAAGCACTCTGTGCTGATACACTGCCCATGGCTGACCTGGAGGGGCAGCCTAAGACTAAATAATGCATTTTTGAGGGATGGCAACTCTATTCAGCATGTGAGTATTAGGAGCTTCCTCTACTATATTCCACTCCATTTACAGTGTATCTTTCCTTTCTGTTCTTTCTCTGTAATGTGCTCTTCCTGCACAGACCCTCCTGAAGAAAACCCTTATTGCCCTACCTACATATTCCCTGAGCTTCCTGCTTTTCAACCCAAAAGCAAAGGTACCATAACAAGAATATATCTTGTTTTTTGTTTGGCTAACCATAGTTTAATCTGTCATACTACAATATGACTCATTAAAAATTGAATGCTCTTCCGAATCTCTCCTTGTTTTGCATTGATGGAGACCTTCTGCTCTCTCTTGGGAGTAGTGGATAATATTAGTAGCAAAGTGGGATACAAAAACATAATGGGATAGGAAATTGAGAAGTGATGAAGTTCCTCCACTTAAGCATGGCTGCTGTCCAACCCCACTGCTTTTCTCTGCTGCAGAACAAAATCCTTATTCTCCTACTTACCAGTTTCCTGTGTCTACTCCTAGCCCTAGATCTGAAGGTAATTTGTTAAGATCAATTGACTTTTGCTTTCGTACAAGCTTCTGCTTTCTTAATTTTCCAGCCGGAGTTTTTGTAGTCACCGAGTCTCATTTGCTGTCTTTTAATTGTAGTTGCTTTTTGCTCTTACATGCTCAATGGTAGAACCTCTTTATTAGCTTCGCTTCGCTTTTTCAGTTTTCTAATAGTCCCCTAATTAATACTGTGGAGCTTGGATTTTCTTTGGTTTGTGTTGTCAGTTCAAGACAATTATCCAGGCATCTGAAACCACACAGCACATGGAGACCAGTCCACAAAGACATACGTTCTTATTAAATGGAATGAAAAACCTTGAATGCATATTTGTCAAGGACTCCTTTCCCAAGGCCAGTGCGGCAGTGATGGTTGCAAGATCCAGCATGTTTTGTGTGTCACCCACATCTACAAGACAGTGTTCCCTATTAAAAATTGTGTTCAGTATTCATATCTCCAGTGATCTACTTTCTATGAAATAAGATAGAATTGCATCCAATTTTGAAATGGAAACTTGTTACTCATAGCATTCTCCTGGATAGAGATGAAATTATGGCATCTTATACTAGAGGATAATCCTTGGAAGACTTAGCTACTTTGAATATTATTGGCCTAGTGCAACATTAAAATATGTAGACTTTAACTCCCCAGTTGAAGTCTACATATTTAAGACGTGGACTTTAAGACACGTGGACTTCAATTCCAGAATTCCCTGGGGAATTCTGGAATTGAAGTCCACATGTCTTAAAGTTGCCAAGATTGAGAACCATGCATGGTGGACCACATTTTTAATCCAAATAAAGTTTGGGTCAGATGTACTTCTACCTATCTTGATATTCGTAGCTTTGGTATCAGAATTAATGTTTCACACTGTGATGAATCATTGGGCCAGTTGAAAAAGATATTTCCTCTTAAGATTAAATGGGGCAGAAGAGAGTGGAAGATCACTTATTTTTCATCAGATAAAGTGGCGTGTCTAAGCAACTGATTTTCCTTGTTTCATGACAGAAGTTTCTTTAGGTAAGGTTTGTAAACTGCTGCCGATTGATTACCTATTTAGCAGCTTATACCAGGTTCCTCTAGATCAGTGGTTCTCAACCTTCCTAATGCCGCCACCCGCCACCGCGACCTCACTGCGCCCCACCGCGCCACCGCCATTTGGGTTCTTTTACCCTCTGCGCATGCGCAAAGCATTCTGCGCATGCACAGAGAGTAAAAGAGCCCAAATGGCGGCATCTGGGCGAAGTCTTCCGACCCCTGTGAAAGAGTCATTCGACCCCCAAAGGGTGTGTTCCTAGAGAATCCAGTAAGATTTTTTTTTCTGTCTTGTATTAATATTTCCTCTTATTGGTTTAGTTAATAGCTTCAACATTAAATCTGTTTTGCTTAAAAAAATACTGCCCAACCATTATTCCAGAAAAGGATTAGGTTAAGAGGATCGCCTCCTCTCTTCATTGTAAAATAATATATGTACTTTCAGGAGTATTTTGGATCATTGAGATATCTTAGAAGACTTTCCCTTCTTCCTTACTGTATTGTTTAATTATATTGTAAGGAGCATTTAGAGTCCAATCTACTGCTCGGATTATTTATTTTTTCTTGGCATTCAATTGACACCTAATCAGTGTTAGTAGATCATCATCTTCCGTGCTATCAAATCAACCCTCAATTCAGTTACTTCAGTCTTTTTTCAGTTCTGGACTCTCCTCTTGCAATTTCTCGTCCTCAGCCCTTTTGAGTGGTGCTCAAAACTGCATACAGGTAGTTCTCAACTTACAACAATTTGTTTAGTGACTGTTAAGTTACAACAGCACTGAAAAAAGTGACTTATGACCATTTTTCACCCTTGCGACCTTTGCAACATCCCCGTGATCATGTGATCAAAATTCAGATGCTTGGCAACTGGTTCATATTTATAACCTTTGCTGTGTCCCAAAGTCACCTTTTCCGACCTTCTGACAAGCAGAGTCAATGGGGAAGCCAGATTCACTTAAACAACCAGGTTAATAACTTATCAACTGCAGTGATTCATTTAACAACGGTGGCAAGAAAAGTCGTAAAATGGGGCAAAGCTCACTTAACAAATGTCTCGCTTAACAGTAGAAATTTGGGGCTCAATTGTGGTTGTAAGTTGAGGACTACCTGTATAATACTAGACCTGGGTTATAGGACTGAAGAGTTGGAGATTATAGCTGGGATTTAACCTCTCCCCCACCCCCCACCTATAAAAATTGGATAATTTGCCACTTATCTTACTAGATTTGGGTAGCTTTACTTGGGATATTGGAAGATCTAAAACTGGGTGCTGGCCCACCACTACCATAGAAGGCTTGGACTCCCCATGCCGCAACAAAAAATATTTTCTCAATCCTTGTGAAATGCAACTGATTACATGCCAATCATCCAGATTATTCAAATCTTGGTGCAAGACCTCAGCTTTCTTCTGTCAATAGCATTTGCATAGCCATTCACTTCCAGGATTCCTTTGCTTTGAGCCCTCTTCTGTGGATGGGAAGGATGAATGAGAGCCTTCCCTGAAGATTCAACTTCATGAATTTCTTTCATTTATCTTCAGAGTGAACAGATGTAGCTGATCTTAGCAGTGACATTCCCACATTAATTAGGAGCAAGATAAAATTGCCAGATCTAATAAGTCTTGGAAATTGTCCCATCCCCTTCTACATAATGTACCCTTTCAGATCCTTGAAAAATAATATGATATCCTCATCTACTGATATTGCCTAAAATTGCATTTGTTTTTGTAGCAGCCATACCAGCATGTTGACTCATATTTAGCTTGTAAGTGATCAATGTCCTTTTCACCCCATACTATGTTTCTTTTGCCTCTGAATAAGTTTGCATTTGTTGCTATTAAATTTATATTCAATGCCATTTTCAACCCACTTCTCACAAAAATCTATCATGACCATTTTGAATTTTGTTTCTGACTTCTTAATCTCTTAGTTGCTCTCTCCACTTTTCTGATACGTTTTCTCCTGTACCAAAGAGTCATATGGCACCTTACATTATACCTCTCCCAACTTGATGAAAAGCCATTGATGAGTATTCTGGGTGGAGGTTCAGGCCCAGTTATGGATTAAATCTATAGAAATCTCACCCAATCAAACTTGAATAACTTGCTAATCGGAATGTCATGCACGCATTGTCAGATGTTTTACAGCATTTCCACACTGTATGTAAGACATTACCTGATCCAGAAATGAAGTAAAATTAATCTGACAAGATATGCTGCATTGTTTTCTAAGAACCTAGGCACCAATGGTATTATGGCAGATTTGTATAATAATCTACTCAGATAAAGTACCGCCTAATAAAAACACGATCTAGTTACTTAACCAGTTGCGGTTGTATGACTAATCCTAGAAGTATTGGAGAAGCAGCTCTCCTCTTTACAGGTCCCGTGATGATTAGACCTTGCTTCACTGAATTCAGAAAGCCCCTTGTCTGCCTCTCATTTTATTCTCATTTCAGATGACATCCATTTTGCGATTGCTTGGCTGGGGCCCTTGCTAAGCTGGAATTGTTTTCAATTCCTAAGTCTGCTGCTATCATTGCTTTAAGAAGCTTCTGCTTCTCACATTTCTTTACACATTCCTTGTGTAAAGACAGGAATATTATATGGCATGACTGTATCAGATCATGGGGGGTCTGGAGGCTGATCCAGGTTCTTTGGCTATCAGGCAATTGTAAGCAGAGAGATTGGTGGTCTTTACAGCAGCAAATGACTAAAGAATGCACTTTAACTTCCACTCCTGTGGGAATGTTTGTAAAAATTATTTGTTGACAAATCTTTATAAATGTTGTTTATTTATCAAGTTTCTACATTGTCCATCTCACCTAAGTGACTCTGGGTGATTTGTAAATTAGCCTGAAAAAGTCAGTGCTCAGATGCAAGGCTGGAGGTCCATAGATTTATTCTTTTCTGATTTTTGCATCAACCCTGCTATGCAAAGTACCATATATGTTTTCAAATGTGAGGCAGTGTTGGCTTTGCCAATCGTAAACCATATTTGCTAAATTACCTTGTATTATGAGAGTTTGGAAGGTTTCACTGAGGGATTATGAAGAATCTTTCCCTAGGGATTTTTTTTGATACACAGATCTGGAAGCTTAGTCAGTGAAATGAAAATAGAGCATGTAAATCATTAGAACGGAGGAGAGTAAAATGGAAGATTTTAGTTGTAATTCCAGGGCATGAGATCATGGGACATATTAATTTGAATAAGCAAAGGCCTATGGAGTTGGCATTGAATTTTTGGTGCTCAATTTAAAAAGTTGGGATTGGAATACTAACTTGCATTTTCCATTCCCAGGTATTTCCAGCCACCTTTTTTATTAAGAAAGAATGCTGTGCTTCTGGGAAAGTTGATGTGATAGATATGTATATGATTTCTGTAAAAATAGTTTAGAATATGATTTGAATGAATACAGCTGCAAACCTGTGTATAAATCAATATATATATTATTAAATGCATTAGGACTGAATTTTGAGGACATGTACATAGGATTGGATTGTAATACTGATAAAGGGGCCTGGTTCACATGCTATAATTGCAGTTTAATGCAGTAGCTGAATTCATCTGATTTGATTTGGTGTTAAAAGCACATCACCATAGTTTATTCATAATCTTGGCTTAACGTTACATGTAAACCAGATCTCATGCAGTTGCCCCATCAAAGCCTTCATAGATCTCCTCTGCTTATGGAGAGAGAAAGCCCAGCTCCTGGCCTCCCCTGTACAGATTCAAAGAGTTTCAAGGTATATTTATTAGGACCAATCTTGGTCCTAATAAATGAGGTGACATGAAAACTGTGCGGGCATTCAAGAATACATGAATACTGAATATATTTAATTCTGGGAGGTATGAATAACCCACCCATATATTCCTTGCAATGTACTGATGGCTGCTTTTGCATAAAGAGCGCAGTGTCTTTGTTATTAATCAAACTACCAGAAATGATAATAGCATTTGCACTTGGATTCATAAAGTGGCAGAAGGAGAAGCCATCGTCATAAATATATAATGGAATACCTAAACAGATAGCAAATTATGTTTTTTTCCCCAGATGAAGATTCTGATTCATATTTTCCACAGGACTCCTTTGGCAAAGAAGGTAAGCATTTGAACATTGAAATGCGTTACGTGAGCGCTAAAGGTTGTATGAAAGAGAAAGTTACATGATGTGCCGAATCTTAACTCCAGTTGAAAAACCCATTATATATCCAGAATACAACAAACCTTCAAGTTTTGGAATTTGGTGCCTTTGTTCTCCTACAAACATATCTGATTTGGTCCCTTTGCAGTAACAGCACAAACTTCAGTGCCCCGTTCCAAGAGTGAGAATGATACCATCAACACAGACAAGATAATGAAGAGATCAGCCACCTTGCCACTGCCCACTCGTTCTTCATCTCTTAAAGAGAGGTAATCACAGATAAGAACAGTTGAAGGAGTAGCTCAGGGTGATGCAACTAGCAGCAAACAAACAAGCAAGCCAGTTTTGAGTGGTGGTTAAGATGCTGCCCTAGAAACTAGGAGACAGTGATTTCTAGTCCTGGCTTGGACATGAAAGCTGGCTGGGTGACTTTGGCCTAGTCCAGGGGTCAGCAACCTGCGGCTCTGGAGCCACATGTGGCTCTTTCATAGCAATAGCACTTAGACTTATATACCGCTTCATAGTGCTTTACAGCCCTCTCTAAGCGGTTTACAGAGTCAGCATATTGCCCCCAACAATCTGGGTCCTCATTTTACCGACCTCAGAAGGATGGAAGGCTGAGTCAACCTTGAGCCGGTGAGATTTGAACAGCTGAACTGCTGAACTAGCAGTAGCCTGCAGTGCTGCATTTAACCACTGCACCATCTCGGCTCTTCATGACAGAGCCATCTCTGCTCTTTCATCCCTCTGCTGCAGCTCCCTGTCGCTCAAAATATGCATCACAACCGCCAATGTGTGATACAATGTGTGAGCTTTTCGAGCACCGGTAGGCCAACCATGGATAAATCCAAGAAAAGAAAAGTTTCAGAAGAAAACAGAACGTTTAATTCAACTACATATGCTATTTCTGTAGCCGCTCAGGAAATAGGCACGGGAAGGGTTTTGTGGCTCCCGGAGTTTTCTTTTCTGTGGGAAACGGGTCCAAATGGCTCTTTGAGTGTTTAAGGTTGCCGACCCCTGGCCTAGTCACTCCCTCTCAGCGCAACCCATTTCACAGGGCTATTGTGGGGAAAATAGGAGGAAAGAGTATTGGGTATGTTCACTGACTTGAGTTACTTATCAAGTAATAAGAGCAGAATTAAAAAATAAAATGAAAAATAATAAACTAAATTGAAAACTAGGTTTTATATATCATTCACAAAGTAATCTTTAGTAAGCACATACATTTTAGATAGAATTTGTATCCAAGTAAGCATATTTTGGGTTCATCTTGTGTTCTGTTTGCTATGGCACAGAGATTTCTTACAGTTCTATATATTGTCATCCTATCACAACCCCAACCAATTACTGATGTAGCCAAGAACAATCTTTGAATGTTCCACCATGCAAAAAGTGCCATCTTTCTCTTGACCCAAGATTTCTCATGTCGAAAATCTAAGGTCCCTCGGGGATGACCCTAGGAATGGTGCAATGAAGGATAGCAATCTACTTGGCTCCACTTTAAATAAGTGGTGTCTTTAAAGAAGTGGTGTCATTTAGCTAAAAATTAGGAATTGGCTCAACTGAGGTTCCAAACTTTGCCAATTACTTTGGTGTGTGTGTGTGTGTGTGTGTGTGTGTGTGTGTGTGTGTGTGTGTGTTTGTTTGTTTCTGGGAATAGCAGGAGCATTTATTTGAACAGGGACTCATTTGCTTTTTATAATGAAAAAGAAGAACAAACCTATAGTACAAATAATAGATCTACTAACTAAGCCTTACAATGTTCCTCAGCAGAAGGCATGTATATGAAGCAGAGTTTGTCAGAGAATGGAAATGAGAATGGAAATTTTTTTTATAAATTAAAGACATTGATAATACTTTGGTTTGTGGTTTTGTAGCATTTGTAATAAACAGAATGATGGTTTGGAGAATTCGTGAAAAAAATCATTCCGCAAACAAATTAAATTGGATGAAGCTTTCTTTTTCTTTTCAGCTTCTAAAGAAAATGTTGATTGCTGTGACCTTTATTTTATTTTTACTTTACTTATTTGTACTTTATTTTTCTTTTCTTTCTTTTTCCTTTAAAGGAATGATTGGGAGCCTCCAGACAAAAAAATAGACTCGAGGAAGCACTGGGCTGAACCTAAAAGCATTTATGAATATCGTCCAGGGATGTCCTCAGTTTTGGACAATGAAACATTGGTAATGGTAATTTGATTTTACTTTTACGTGCATATTTTCCATTGTGCCCTGTGGATTTGGTTCCTGCCTGAATTGTATCTCCTGAAAGCCTGCAGAGGAACTGGCCAAGAGGTCATGGTTTTAGAGTTAGAGAGGCCTAATTTGAGGAACTGGGTGAGGTTCTCCCCTTGGGAGCAACCCGAGAAGCCATGTTCCTGTGTGGAGACCACAGATTGAGGGGCAATGCTTGTTAGGCCTTCCTGGGACTGGTTGCCTTCTACTGCATTCTGAATGAGTAGTAAGAAAGCCCTGCTGCTCTCCATCCCTTATTGAGTCTCTACTACATCACAACTGGCAGGGGCAGGAAGGAAGAAGACAGAGAGGCAGTTTGCACACTGGCAGGAAGGCAGGCAGGCAGAAACCACCCCTCAACCAGCCACTTTCCTATTGGGGGGAAAGACTAGTGTTCCTTGTGCCACAGGTAAATTATCTGTAAATATCATTACCATTCAGATAATGAAAATACTGCTGTTTCTCCATTTCCCTGTGAATAAGGGAAGACTTTCTCTCTTTTGTGCCAACTTTTTCGCTGCAGTAGCCCAATCCACAAATAAATCAACTATCATCCAGTTTTTCCTGAATGGATGGAAGGGAAAGGATCAGGGGCGGGTTACTCTTACCTTCTCCTACCGGTGCGCATTGCAACGTTGTGTGTGCGCACGCATCCTCTCACGTAATTTTGGCTCTCTGCGCATGCGCAGAAGGACAATTTTACTTCCGTGCATGCACAGAGAGCCAAAAACCATGAAAAATTTCAAAAAAAAAAAAGATGGCAGTGTGCACGGACCAGCAAACAAAGCACCGGAGCCGTCGCACCAATATTACGCAATCGGCGGGCCCCTACTGGAACGGAGCTCTGGACCGCACCAGGAGGAACCCACCCCTGGAAAGGATGATATTTTTTTTTTCTCCTCTGGCTACAGCAGCCAAACTACTGGGGAATAAAACATTATTTTCTCTCTCACTGTTCATCTTCATATAAAATGGAGGGATGTTTTCTCTCTATTTCTATTAGTATTTTACAAGAGACATTACCAAATATGCCAAATACCAAATTGAAAAGATCAGGACAAGTTTTATTTCCTAAAGCTCTCTGTACATACAGCAAGCTATAAGAGAAGGAGGAGTCAACTCAGATTGTTAGATGGGCTGTCAATAAGCCAGTCCAAAATCTGTGAAGACTGGTAGATCAATAAATGAAATACATTCTTAAGCCTTGTATGATATATCTACATGCCATAGCTTCTAAATGTGAACTACTTTTCAAGAACAAGATCATTCAGAAGTTTGTGCAATCAATAAACAAATCTCAAATTCAAATTCTATGAAAAAGCTCTACCAGAAAGTTGTTTTTTAAAAAAATTATATATAAAAAAGCTTGGCTGTATTTTAAAACATGAGTAACAAATCTGTGATTTACATTATTCCCCCTGCAATGTGGCCACTAGATTAGTTTCCTTAGTTGACTCTAATTTGATGACCAAGGGGAATTTTTAAAAATTGAATGGTTTGGAAGAGTTAAATTAGATGCAGTCACTGAATATATATCTATATCACTATGATGCAGTGACAGAGTTGTCAAGAGCAAATTTGCCACGTATCTCTCCCTCTCTGTTTTTATTGGCTAACCTTAATAAATTGTGGGAATGCTGTAGACATAACACTGATTTCAGTTACGCATTTGGCAAAATTCCCTGTTGAATCTGAATTAACAAGCTAGTTAAATATGATCTAGATAGCATGACAAATTTTGAATCCAGATTTCCTTTAAAAAATGTTTCTTATTAAAATAGAGGAAGTTGTCACATGTGGATACCCAAGCCTTTAAATCTTGGGTGACTATTTTCAACATGTATTTACCTGGATAACAGCATGGAAAGAATACTTAACAAATTTCCAGGTAGAACAAATTTGAAGAGGACTGCTAGAAGACACAAACTACACTCAAAATGATCTTTTGAATGGTTTCTTAGGAATTTAAATGTAACAGATTTAAATTTAACAAACAAATGTGAAGCATTTTTCTAAGGGGAAAAAAGGTAAGAAAATATCCAAGAGTTGAATTGGGTGTAGCTAGCTTGGTAGTAGTACTTGTGAAGAGCATCTTGGAATTGTACTGGTAATTGATACTAAGATTAATATGAGTGCGATATGGAAACAAAAGACATTTGCAAACCTGGGACCACTCTACATATTCTGGGTTGTTTGCATTGTATCTTATATATCAAGGCTGTGTCTTAAGAACTGTTTCATGTATTCTTTATTTCTTGTACAGTGATTCTAAGAACTGCATGTCATTAATTTTATATTTTTTCCTTAACATGGAATACAGTAGCAAAATACGACTCCTTCTTAACTGTCATATTGTTTCTGGTATATCCAGTTCTTAGATATACCATTCAATTGTTATTTGAATTCTTAACCCATAATCATGCATGGAATGTTGGCAATTTCTTAGAGTAGAAGCTTTTCACTCTCTTTTGTAGGAAATTATCTGTTTCCCTTAGCAACTTCACCATTAACATATCTGCTGTCTAAATGTACTCTCTTTAATGTGGAGCAAGATTTCCCAACCGTGGCAACTTGGACTCCAAGACCCAGAATTCCTTTCCAGCTATATGGTGTAGAGCAGAGGTGGGGAACTATGGCCCCTTTATGACTTGTGATCTTCAACTTCCAGAATTCCTGAGCCAGCATGGTCATAAAAGAGCCATAGTTCCCCACCCCTGGTTTTACCTTTTCATGTGCTATTTTTGAGACAGGCCTTCTTACTTACCCCATGTGCTGTTAAAGATGCCATGCTCTATATAAATAAGGTAATATGTTGCAGTGGGAATGGAGTAAAAAATGAATCATGTTCAAAGAATGATATTATCCAGCATCTGAGGAAATAGAAATCTTGGCTATTTCAGGTAAAGTGCTTTGGAGATTAGAGATGGAATTTTAGACTTTGTTCATGTGTTGTATTAGTAGAAGGACATGTCATGTTGATTCCTCCACTCTTATTACTGTTGACAATTCATAATCTTCCAGTCATTCCCCTATGTATTTTTGTTTTTGCTTAGCCGGTGAAGTTGTACCACTAGAATTCTGGAAGAAGTGATTATTTAACTTGAAATGTACATATGCAGGAACTGATCATTTATTTATGTAGTTTAATGAAAAGAAGGACTAGGGGAGACATGATAGCAGTGTTCCAATATCTCAGGGGTTGCCACAAAAAAGAGGGAGTCAAACTATTCTCCAAAGCACCTGAGGGTAGGACAAAAAGCAATGGGTGGAAACTAACCAAGGAGAGAACCAACCTAGAACTAAGGAGAAATTTCCTGACAGTTAGAACAATTAATCAGTGGAACAACTTGCTTCCAGAAGTTGTGAATGCTCCAACACTGGAAGTTTTGAAGAAGAGATTGAACAACCATTTGTCTGAAATGGTATAGGGCTTCCTGTCTGAGCAGGGTTGGACTAGAAGACCTCTAAGGTCCCTTCCAACTCTGTTATTCTGATATATCTTATTTCTTTATTGCTTTTCCTGTTTTAGAAAAATAACACAAATATAATATGTGGAGAGGTTATTTTTTGTTAGGAAATACCTTTCTTTAATAACAACAACGCACTCCCATTTTTTGTTTACTTAGAAATGAGTGTAACTAAACCTATTCCCAGTGAAGTATGAATAAGATTGCAAATTGTTATTAAAATTATGGGTGTGACCTTCCAGTTTGATAACTAGGAAACTATTGAAAAAAATTACAGAATGTGGCACCTTTAACAGTCTTCCTATGCATTCTTTGCATAATATTGTCCTTCTCTTTCTTCCATTCTTATATTACCAACTCTTTAGCCTCGGGATATAAGCCCAGAAGAGATAGATTTAAAGAATGAGCCTTGGTATAAATTCTTTTCGGAATTGGAGTTTGGGAAACCGGTAAGTTGATAGTCCCAAGCATTAATAAATAAGATTTTGTTATGGATCACTGTCTTTTCCATCTTCACTGTATGCATAATGGAACAAAAATTAACCCATCCTGGTTTAGCCAACTTAATTATACTGTAAAAAGAGTTATTATTTTATAAGCTATAGTGTATGTTATTTATCTTTTGGGGAAATCATGCAGGCCAGATTTTGAAAATCAAACTGAAGGAATATCAACAAATTTGTAACTATAAGATACTATGGATGTTTTCTATAGGTCTTCTAGAATTGCATTTCAAACTGTGATTTGATTCTACAACCATGAGGAGTCAATTCAGTTACCTTGTTTTTCCAACTCTTATGCTTTTCAAGTTTTGTTTTTGCTAACAAGTAGGAAGGGAGAATATCAGAAAGTATTCTCATTTTGAAGTTCTCATTTTTATCTTGTATTGAATGAAATTGTTGGTTATAGAAGGCCTTATATGAGAGGTCTGCATGGATTTTATGTGGGATCTATATTTCAAAGGACAATGTACCAATTTAAAGGTATCTTCCAAAAGGCAGTTCAATAGTTGAAAAAAGTATTTGGTGAAATTTAGTAGTTGACTTACTGCCTTTCTTTTCTGAAGCTGAACGCAGTGGACACAGAGCTGGGCTAAGACATTGGTTATCCCAGAGTCACCCAGTGCAATCTGGGCTTAATGCTTCCTTTATCTCATATCTTATTTAGTTTTATAAAGTGGCAATTGTTTGTCAAAAGAACAACACAAGAAAACACATACAGTGTTCTGTATAAATTAGACTGGGAGACTTAGTTCGTATTGATTCTTTGACCAAATGGAGGCATTTGATTCCTTTACTTGGTGTTTGCTTTTATTTGTGGAATTGGTATTGGGCAATGCATGGATAAGATTTTCAAGTAAGGCAAGGGTTTGTTTTTACCCTTCTTAATGGACACATATTTTTATGAACTGGTCTGAGCAATAAAGTGGAGGAGGATCAGATACCCATTGAAGGTGAGGCCCTTCCCAAGAAGGCTTATTCCCAGGGCTCTCTTGATGACATTCCCTCAAAGAAGAGGCTTTTAGCGCATGCTCTCTGGATGTCCTATTGCAGAGGTCCCCAAACTTGGCAACTTTAAGACTTGTGGACTTCAACTCCCAGAATTCTCCAGCCAGCTGGGAGTTGAAGTGCACAAGTCTTAAAGTTGCCAAGTTTGGGGACCCCTGTCCTATTGGCTTATTTTTAAGTAAACAAATAAAATGAAACCAGATTTGGAATTTGTTTTGTCCAGAACCCACTTGTTACTTTTGAAGAATGGTGAAATTGAAATTTCAACCGTCACTGATTTAAGTGGAAAATTATGTCAGATTACTCACTATGATGAATGCAAGGCAAAACGCTTGAAAATGAACTGCTGAGCCAAATTATAGCTAACGGCATTCCTTGAAACACCCCATTCCCCAGCTCCATCATCAGCCATGGCACATGGCATCAGTATTGCTTTTTGACAAGGGATAATAGTCAAATTGACTTCAAGAGCCACAAGTAGCTTTTTGAACAACAGAAAGCTAGCACTTAGCAAACGGAGAACATTTCATACAGCAGAAAGATGGAAGTGGCAACTGAATATTGAAAAGCTGGGTTTGACAATAAGTGCTAATCCAGCATTCATTAGAGTTGTGGACAACAAGGAAACCAGTAACTTTACTGCCCTCTCATCTATTATTTTGTTCAAAGTCAGTACCATTGCAAAACCCAAAAAAGCTTCACTTGCTTTCCCACAGTTTGTTTCTGCATAAGAATAATAGAATATCAGAGTCATATAATTGGAGAGGACCCCTTGGTCCAATCTACTGCCCGTCGTAGCAATTGAAAGTAGAGCATCCCAAGCAAATACCGGTATATATCCAGCCATTACTTCAACAAACCCAGCCTACAGGATCCTCTCACAGCAAATGAAAGTTCAGGTAACTTGATCCCATTGATGGACTACCCTTGTAGAAGCATTTTTCTGCTATTCAACTTCCACAATCTGCACTCTAAGATTAAAAATGTACTGGGTTTTTCTATGTGACATCATTTTAGGTATTTGAAGAATGCTGTCACATCCACAGTTTTGTCCCATAGTTACCCAGTTCTCATAGTTCATCTTGCACAATTGAGTTTTGTATTCTCTGATCACGTTTATTATCTTTGGTTGTGTCTCCAAATTTATTTTTAAAATGTGATGCCCGGAAGTAGACGCAGCATTCAAAGTGTCAGCATTCTGACAGATATAGAACAGAACATTTGTTTCCACTTTAAGGCTTAAGGCCAGTAAAGGCCAGAAAAGAGTAAGGTTGAGAATCATCAAAAAAATCCAAGTAAACTTTGCAGGAGGTAAGCAGTACAATTTGTGGTACAGTCAGTAAAGCTCAAGGAGATGGGAGTCCAAGGAGCATGACAAGGCTGGAGTTGAGTTGAGGCCTGAAATATCTTTGTAGCAGTAAAATGCTCATTAGTGAATGCCTTATATACAGCATGAAGAGGCATATCTCAGTCCCCTCTGTGAGTCTTAATGCAGATAAGGTCCATACAATAGCCATCTCCCCACCAGCCCCCTCAGTCCATGTGTTGCTGCACAGAAATATCACCCATAGTACCGTATCTCTGAAAGACGCCTGCCAAGCTTCAGCTTCTCTTTACCATTTCAAGCACTTTGGTATAAACCAGGGGTCTCCAAACTCGGAAACTTTTAGACTTTCATTAGATCATGAAGGCCAACCAAAGACCTTTAACAGATTAACAGAGTTGGAAGGGACCTTGCAGGTCATCTAGTCCAATCCCCTGCCCAAGCAGGAGATCCTACATCTGCCTCTACCTAGGATTGAACTCATAACCTCCTGATTGTGAGACCCCTGGTATAAATAGAGTAGTTGTCTTCACTATTTGTAAAATTCTGTATTGCTGTGCAGAAAGCTCCCCAGGATCCTATTGTTCAAGGAACAAAGTAATAGTATTTGGATATTTTAACTGAATGTAACTGAATTCGTCTACATAAGAACATCTGTTGTTTAGGAAAGCCAAATTGTAAGATGAAATGGTCCCCTGTGTAAGACCCTTTCTTAACCTAGGGCAGGACAAGAAGCAATGGGTGGAAACTAATCAAGGAGAGAAAGCAACTTAGAACTAAGGAGAAATTTCCTGACAGAACAATTAATCATTGGAACAACTTGCCTCCAGAAGTTGTGAATGCTCCAACACTGGAAGTTTTAAAGAAGATATTGGATAACCATTTATCTGAAGTGATGTAGGGTTTCCTGCCTAAGCAGGGGGTTGGACTAGAAGACCTCCAAGGTCCCTTCCAACTCTGTTATTCTATTCTATTCTATTCTATTCTATTCTATTCTATTCTATTCTATTCTATTCTATTCTATTCTATTCTATTCTATTCTATTCTATTCTATTCTAAAACCTCCTAGAAGAAACTGGGTAGAAATATAACGTATTTCATAAATAATTTGTAAAAATTCTCAACACTGTATATTCCACCCGGAGAATCTGAGGGCAGGTTGAAGGTGCAGAACTCCAGATTGAGACTGATGGAAATTCTATTATTTTAATGAGTTTAAATCTCTTAGGTCTGAATGAATTGCATCAAAAATCAATGAAGGAGCCTGTTGATTTTACCTTTTCAAACTCTGAAGTACTTGGTAAAGTGCCAAATGCCTGAAGGATGACACATATTGTCCCTGTCTTCTGAAGAGGCAAAGGAGAACCCAAATGCAGTGCCAACCACTGCATTTGAAATATTTATTTTCATTTATTTGTATTTGAGTTTTTAATATACGCTAGTGACCCATAGTGACCGATGCCAGATGGACAACCATATAAATTGACTGAAAGAAAAATAAATAAAGAAATTGGAGAACAAAAAACTTCAAACATTCATATTGTGAAAGTTTCCGAAAGATCCCCTAATTAATTCATGAGCCACGAGCCAAACTTCAAAAGAAATATAGCCATTAGGAGCGACATTTCAGCAATACTTCGATGGAGTCAGAACTGAGCTCACGTATGTTACGTGCCCTCATGACCCTGTTTCCCCCCTCCTCACTGGACGTCATAAATCACATTCTCCAATGAACCACATTGGCAGGCTGTGAACCCCATACCCCTCCTCCTGACTCCGGTAACCAAGGACACAATCAGTAAAAGAAGCATTTGTGAAATGTAGTTTCAGTTAGTACAGTCAGCAACTCCGTCAGCTCTCCCCCCTCCTGCTTATGGCAACTTGAAAGCTTTGCAAGTTGACATATATTTGTTAATTCTATCCAAAAGGATATTTGTCTACTCTACACCAATGTAAACTGTGGGAAAAGCTTTGCTAATGTAATTAAGAAATAGAAAATAGATTTGAATAAAACTATCCAATGTATAGTTTTTCAAAGCTCTTTGTTCTTGGGTTGATTCCTCATCCAAAATAATTTCATACACTTTTAAATATGATTAAATATAATGAGCCGAGGTGGCGCAGCAGTTAGAGTGCAGTACTGCAGGCTACTTTAGCTGACTGTGATCAGCAGTTCAGCTGTTCAAATCTCACTGGCTCAGGATTGACTCAGCCTTCCATCCTTCCGAGGTAGGTAAAACGAGGACCCAGATTGTTGGGGGCAATGTAAATACACATTGCTTATTGGTGTAAACCGCTTAGAGAGTGCTTGCACTATGAGGCGGTATATAAGTCTCACTAATAAATAAAATAATAAATAAATGATTGATCCAAGAAAGATGTACTTTGGTTTTCTGATATTTTCAATGATAAAGTTGATAATTAATCTATCGCACAAAGTTATGCCAACAGTAAAATTCATAACTTAAAACTGTTGAGGCAAAATGAATAACTGAATGCCAACTGGAAATGGTAAAATCTATCAATGATTATATTTACTTCCATGGACAACTATTACATATTATGTACTTTTAGAAAATATGTGGGGGAAATTAATTCGGTGTAGTGGATAAGGCACCAGACCCAAAATCTGGGAGATCATGAGTTCTAGTCCCACCTGATACACCAAGCCAGCTGGATGACGTTTGGCCGGTCATTTTCTCTCAGCCCTAGAAAGGAGGTAATAGCAAACCACTTCTGCAAAACCTTGTCAAGAAAATTGCAGGGACTTGTGCAGGTGGTTGTCAAAGAGTCAGTACTGACATGAAGGCCCACATATAGATCCAAAGGGTTGATTTTTCATGTCTTTCATGAATTTTATGCCCATTTATAAATCCCTAATCATTTTCTTAGAATGTTTTCTATTTTCAAGAAAAAGTCTAAAATATCATTATAATTTGATGTGAGTTTTCAGAGATACCGTATTTTTCGGAGTATAACATGCACCGCAGTATAAGACGCATCTTAGTTTTGGGGGAGGAAAACAAGGAAAAAAGACCTCTGCCTCCCAGCAATTTGCCAAACAGCAAACAGTACAGATGGTATACACTGTTTGTTGTGTATTTCTGTGCATGTGTGCCTGACCCATAGAAATAGGGGAATTGGAGAAATGTACATAATGGCAGTATATTAATCCCAGAAAGTTTTCTTAAATGTAATCACACTAACTCCTCCCAATTATTTGAATAGATCTAATCCAAACATGACTAAGTCAGGGTTTAACTCAGCTGCCTTATTTTAATACTAATACTTAATACTAAAACAGGACATTTCAGATTATACTTTTGCAGATCTTTAAAATTGATGTGGCTTTCTGGAAGGCTTTCTGCTATTTCAAAGAAGATACAATAGCACTGGGCCTCTTCAGAGCAAGCATTTATTTTAAAAAGCTTCTTCATTTTGTTGTCTAGAACAATAATAAAACAGTCTTTAAAAAATAAGTCTAATAATTTGAACACTCTACAAACATTTAACAAAATAACATATTAACAGAATCTGCCTATACCTAGGATAGAACTCACAACCTCCTGAATTTGAGGCAAGAGCTTACCTCTAGGCCACAGCAGCTATAGCTTACCTCCTTGCAATTTCAGCATCTAACATTGCCAGCAGTTTATCTTCCAGCAATTTGTCTCTTTACAGCCACCGTGGTTAGTTTCATTTTACCACGTGGCTTGCAAGCCTCAGTCAGTTGTAGGTCGGGAGGCAGATAATCTCTTCTTGTGCTAATCAGGCTTCTGTTTCTCTTCTATTTGCTGCAAAGAGGTAAATTGCTGGCAGACAGAGGCCAAAGGGTGGGGTGGCTGGGTGGGGCTACATTCGGTGTATAAGACGCACCCAAATTTTCACCCTCTTTTTGAGGGTAAAAAGGTGCGTCTTATACTCCGAAAAATACGGTATTTACTTTCCTATCACTCGTGTATCCTCCCAACACTAACCAATCTGTGTATCACTGCCATGCAGCCCAAACCCCCACGTCATCCCTCCGTACAGCCCCTCCTTCCCCACCTGGCAGAAACCCCTTTACCTGTCTGCTCGCCTGGAACTTCCAACTTCCTGCTGGCTTCCCCATTGATTTTCCTTGGGCAAAGCTGGCAGTGGAAGTGATGATCACATGACTGCAGCAATCAAAGGGAATACAACTTTTCCAACTTTCAATTCCGTAGGAATAATAGGTCCTGGATTTTGGATGCTGTAAATTAACCCATTTGAAGTACCTTGCTTCAAAAATTGTTGCCCTGTGATGCGCTTGAAGGTTACAAACAAACACAAGATTTTTACAGTAGTGGTATAACAGTAGATTGTAAAGACTTCATTCAGAGTTAGAACTATTTGTCAAAAATTTTAATGGTGGCAATGGATGAGGTTTGGTAAAGCTTATGGAGAAAAGATTCAACTTTCAAATAAGATGAAAGAGAGCCCAAGATTTGATTATTCAGGAGAATTTCAAAATCAATTCTATAAAATGCTTCCCCCAGAAATAATTGCTTCATTCTTAAATCTGTACAATCCTTTATCTTCCCATTCATTATACTGTATCAATTTATCCAGATCAGGGGTGGGTTCCACTTACCTTCGCCACCGGTTCACATCGCGACATTTTGCACGTGCGTGCTAGCTCCGCTCGCGCACGCGCACATTCCCTCCTGCAATTTGGCTTCCGCGCATGCTCAGTAGCTGGAATCGGCCCAAAACACAGCTGAGGAGCTGATCAGCTGTGCTTTGGGCGAAGGAATAAAGCTCAGTTTAAACCCGGGGGCGGGCGGGAGGGCCCTTTTACAAGCAGCAGAACAGGAAAAACCTTCAAAACAGTAAAAAAATTGCAAAAATTCCCCCAAAAAGATGGCGGCGCCCACGGATCCAGTTCAGTGATGTCACCAGCGGGTCACTACCGGTTCGGGTGATCCGGTCCGAACCGGGAGGAACCCACCCCTGATCCAGATGCTTCAAAACTTAGAAGGAATAAGGGAGAAGAGATCAAGTGCAGAAAGCTATCTCCAATTTTTCCAAATATCCATGGTAAATTATAGATACAGATTTGTAGTAGTAAATATTCATTTCTTGAAAAAAAAAATGGGGGGCTTTTAGAGAATCTAGTGCTAATTCACTGTGTAATAACTAGTCATTATTAGAATTTTTAATCACATTATTGTTTTAACTGAAAAGTAATAAAGTGATATTTTAAATTTGATATGATGATTTCATGATTGTTTGAGTATCTACCAACTAGCCTGGATACTTCTGACTGTTTTTGAGCAGTTGTTGAATGAATAAGCTACATATTTGCAAGATGTGTTTCTTTGGCCCAATTTGCAAGATTTCTGCAAGATGTTTTTCAAAGACCGCATGAGAGAAGAAGTTGGGAAAATAATTGTTGATATTTGATAAATCATCTTCATATTCAAGAATTGATATAGACAAACTTCTGGCTGAGGATCACACTAGAATAGTGGTTCCCAACCTTCCTAATGCCGTGAACCACGCCCCACCTCCGCGCCCCCACCGTGACCCACCCCGCCGCCACCATTTGGGTTCTTTTACCCTCTGCACACGCGCAAAGTGTGCTGCGCATGCCCAGACGGTAAAATAACCCAAATGGCGGCAGCGGGGTGGAGCGCGGTGGGGGCGCAGGTTGTGGGGCGCGATATGGCCAGGCTTGTGGCAGTGGGGGGGGACCTGAGGATGCCGGGGTGACCCCTGGGAAATGGTCATTCGACCCCCCCAAAGGGGTCCCGCCCCCCTGGTTGGGAACCGCTGCACTAGAACAAACAGAACTAAGGGCACTACGATCTCCTGTCCTGCCTGGTGGTCGGGGGTTTACATACAGTAGAACTTATCCTGTATAATTATATTTTATAATTATATTATATATATAATATAATATATATATAATTATAATATATAATTATATTATTGTACGCTTCTTATTCTGTTGTACGCCGCCCTGAGTCCCACGGGATTGGGCGGCCTATAAGAACGTCTATTAAATTAAATTAAATTAAATTTCTCTCCTTAAGCCTTCCAAATATTACAAGTCAGAAACTTTTAACCCTAATGTCTCTAGGATCTTTTAATAAGGTCATGGCATCTCATCCATTTCTGAATGAGATTCTTTGAATCATAGAGGATAAATTGTGTAAGATAGTAGGCAAACTATTGGTGAAGAATAAGTAAGAATGGAACTATACTGTACATTGTACAACTATACATCGTATAGACATACTTGTTTGCTTTTATTTTGGGGGAAAATATCTTTTTGAAATGATTACCAAATTGTATTTGTTAAACTACTGTTCCTATGAGTATCCTAGAGATTTGTAGTAGTTATAAAGCTGTTGTTTCAAGCAAACCAGGAGAAGGCTGCATAGTTTTCCTTGCTATAATCTGTGGTTCTAGAGCAGGTTTGCTTTCTCTTTCTTTTCACTTTTTATTTCTGATGTTGACACAATTTCCCCCAAATATACTCTTTCTGCACTAGTTGAGTTTCCATATTCTCTGTGATGTCTTTCTTTATCTTCATTTCCTCATTTCCTCCTCTGCTTTCCATCAGCCTCCAAAAAAGATATGGGATTATACTCCAGGAGATTGCTCTATCCTTACTAGAGAGGATAGAAAGGTAATTTGAATATATAATGTATGCAATATAGTTGTGTGTGTGTATATTAGAGCTTATCTTTCATCTGTAGCAGTGTTTGAATTGGAGTGCTTTGAATTTAATTGAAAATACATATATGTGATGGACTGCAACCCCAAAATATTGTAATCTTCACTAGCTCAGAGCATCTTTTATTTTTGTGATATGTAGTAATTTTTCTAGTATGAATGCATTTTAAATTTATTTTCTAATAAAAAAATTAGGAGAAAATTGATCCTGAAAATTTCAACAGTGAACCTTCTAAGCCGTATTTGAATACGTAGAAAGTATTTGAATGTTGTCCTATGTATGGCATAGTTTCTTATTAAAGTTGTCGGACAATTCTTCAGCCTTTCCTCCTTTTCCTTTTTAACCAGGTTGATCCAGGAAAAAACCACTGCCTCTATCATACTGAATTAGATGCAGATATAGACAAAATGGAGAAGCTTTATAAAGCCCCAGATCAACTGAAGGTATCTCACGCTGCTTGTTTTCTAAACTTTCTACTGGAGATGTTGTTGGATATCACCTGTTCTTATAAGCAATAGTATGCTAACCACTCCCCAGTTATGGTAATCGGTATAACTAGTAGCATGTAGTAGTCAGGTTCGGATACAATCCTAAACTATGTCCAGTTCATACTGTACATTCTCTTCTTTCCTTGCCATTTTTTTTCCTGTTTGGTGCTAGACCAGAGAATAGGGCAACATGAGCCAGAGGAAGGCTAATAGCAGCTAGAAGTACAATTCAGCAGAACTGCAGAAGTTCAGAATTTAAGAATTTATTTATTTATTTATATAGTCAAGTGTGTATATGAATACAAACAAAGTACGAGGGTGAGTCAAAAAGTAATGCCATTTTCTTTATTTCAGGTGAAGTTTTTGATAAAAAATACCTGAAATTTTTCCCAGTTATAAATGATTACCGTATTTTTCAGAGTATAAGACGCACAGGAGTATAAGACGCACCTTAGTTTTTGGGGAGGAAAATAGGGGAAAACAATCTGCCTACCAGGTATTCATCTGGCTAGCATTCTTAGTCTGGTCAGCTTCAGCACATTATTTTATCCCCTGGTTAGGACTTAAAAAAACCTTCTTCTGAGAGAGTAACAATGAAAGAGCATACAAGCCAGTAAGAGCTGGGAAGATCGTTAGCACCTGGTTAGGGCTAGAAAAAAACTTATTTGGAGCAAGTAGAGCAATGAAAAAAAAATCTGCAAAGACTTAGGGCTGGAAAAACATTCTTTGGAGAGAGTAACAATGAAAAAGCCTGCAAGGTAAGAGCTGGGAAGATCTGTTAGCACCTAGTTAGGGCTGGAAAAAAAGCTACATTTGAAGTATAAGACGCACCCACATTTTCAGCCACTTTTAGGGAAGAAAAAGGTGCGTTTTATACGCCGAAAAATACGGTATATCATTTACGTTCTGAAATATTTTGTTTCTTACTTGTCAGGTTTTTAGACTCGCAAGGAAAATTCAAAATGGCTGCCCCCTTAGAGTTGCGTCAAAAACAAAGAGCAGTGATTGAATTCCTTGTTGCTGAGGGGGAAACCCCTGTGAACATTCACAGACGATTACAAAATGTCTTTGAGGACAATACTTTAAATTATAGCAATGTATGCAGGTCTCTTCGGCCCATGAAAAAGGGTTTGAGAGTCAAACATTATTCCAGTGACAAGGAAGTGAAAACTGCAGTGAAGCAGTGGCTGAAAAAACAGTCAACAGAATTTTATGAGGCAGGGATACATGCTCTCATTCGAAGGTGGAACATTGCTATTGAGAGAAACGGTGACTATGTTGAGAAGTAGGGGTGTGATCCACAGAGGACCAGCTTCATTTTGATGTATGCTACATGCGCCTGTGTTGGTAATTATACCTGTCCTAAAGAAAATGGCATTACTTTTTGACTCACCCTCATATAAACATTAATATGAATATATAAAAAGTACAAGCATGGTTTTGAGTCATGATATTTTACGAAATACATGGGAACTTTAGGACAGGGACGGTAGGCATGCTAGTACGCTTATGCATGCCCCTTACAGACCTCTTAGGAATGGGTTGAGATCAACAGTAGACAGTTTAAGGTTAAAGTTTCGGGGGTTTGGGGAAGAAACTACAGAGTCAGTAATGTATTCCAGGCATTGATCACTCTGTTGCTGAAGTCGAATTTTTTTGCAATCAAGTATGGAGCGATTTACATTGAGTTTGTATCTATTGCGAGATCGTGTATTGTTGCGGTTGAAGCTGAAGTAGTCGTTCACAGGTAGGACATTATAGCATATATTTTTGTGTGCTACACTTAGGTCAGATCGAAGGTGGCGTAGATCTAAATTTTCTAGGCCCAAAATTTCAAGTCTGGTGGCATAAGTTATTCTGTTGCATATGGAGGAGTGTAGTGCTCGTCTCGTGAAATATCTCTGGACATTCTCAATTGTATTAATGTCCGATATGTAGTGCGGGTTCCAGACAGATGAGCTGTATTCGAGATTTAGTCTAGCAAATGTTTTATATGCTCTAGTTAGAAGTACAATATTATCAGAGAAGAAGCTACGCAGGATTAGGTTAACCTCTCTTAATGCCTTCTTAGCAATGCTATTGCAGTGGGCTTTGGCCCTTAGATCATTAGAGATGAGTACTCCAAGGTCCTTATCCAAGAATAAGGAAACCCAGTTCTCTATATGTACTGTACATTTCTCTGCTGTAAGAGAAATCAGAGCCAGTCCAAGGAAATAATAAGGTTAAGGATCCCTGCTTTGCTTTCAACAGTGTCTGTCTACAAGACATCTTGTTTTAAATTTGCCATAGAGACAGATGCTTCCTGATGATGTCCATGACATGGAAATCTTCCTGTCACGATGTGAATATTGTCAGTTTGTGCATCTCTGTGTTTTCTACTGTTTCTTGTATTTATGGTCAAGCAGACGTATGATATATTCTATTACGCATGCCTGCATTCCTGAAGTCAATTCCTTTTTTTCTCTTCCGCCATTTCTGCCGAAGGTAGAAGTGATTTATTCATTAGCCGATAAGATGTAGCTTAATAAGGATTCTTTTTATTATTTTCTACTGAAATAACTATTTTGTTAATTAGATTTGAATCTCAGTTTTATTTTCTAATGAGAATGATTTCAAAAGGGAAGCAAAGATCCATCGACCTCCGGAGGATTGATTTATTCCTCCCCGTTAACACTTCCTGCCTCCAATCTGAAGTGCCTTCTTGCCTCTTCATTTGTTCTAATGAGGAAAACCTATAAAATCTGCAAGATGACTGGCACTGCTGTCTGTATGTCAGGAGGTTCCTAGCTCCACTCTGGCAGTTGGGACAATCTGTTGTCCATTGAAAGGAAATCTCACCACTTCTCACCACCTCCTGTGCTCCATTGAATCTTTCCAGTTTCACATGAGACAAAGGGTTGATGGAAGGGCTGTAATGAGCTATCAGAGGCCTAGGGCTTCTGTGTCCATTGTTTGAAGCTGATCTTCCTTAAGGTGACCAGATGTCCCGATTTTGGCGGGACACACCCGCTTTTTCACCATTTGTCCCGCGTCCCGCCCGCCCTCTTAAAAAGTCCCGATTTCTTGAAAGAATGCCCGACTAGGGCATTCTTTCAAAAAATCGGCCTGAAAGGCAGCAGGCCTCTCAGCTCGGGCCGGCTGTGGGCGGCGTTGGCGGCGGGCGGGCGTCCCGCGTTGTTGACTCCTCCGGCGGCGGCTGGGGGGAGGGGGAAGGGAGGCTGCTCCTCCTCTCCTTCCCCCGCCCCATCCCTAGCCCCACCCTCGGAGGCGCCGCTGCTGTTGGGAGGGGTGAGGGACGAGGAGCCGTCGCCGCTTTGAATTTACGTCACGAGCGGCGCAAACAGCCCTTCCTCGTCCCCCTCCCCTTTCTTCCCCCCGTCGCCTCGCTGCCGCCGTTGCCCTGGGGCCGGGCGGGCGACCGGGAGACCGCGGCGCTTGGATGCTTGGAGCAGGTAAGCTGCCGGCTGCCTCCTTTCCCCGTCTCCCGCCTCCCGTTCGTTGCTTGCCAGCCCAGCCGAAGGGAAGGCGGGAGGCGAGGAAAGGCCTCCTGAAAGGAGGGGAGGCGAGCCAGCCCGGCCGAAGGGAAGGCGGGAGGCGAGGAAAGGCCTCCCGAAAGGAGGGGAGGCTTCGGGAGCCCGCCTCCCTTTCGGGCCGAAAGGGAGGCGGGCTCCCGAAGCCTCCCCTCCTTTCGGGAGGCCTTTCCTCGCCTCCCGCCTTCCCTTCGGCCGGGCTGGCAAGCAACGAACAGGAGGCGGGAGACGGGGAAAGGAGGCAGCTTACCTGTCGCGGGCTGCAGGCATCCAAGCGCCCTCCCGCCTCCCCCCTCCCCCCCTCCCCCCCTCCCCCCCACCTCACCTGGACGCCGACATTTGCTGTTTTGCCCTCTGCGCATGCGCAGCGTTCTGCGCATGCGCAGAGGGCAAAACTCAAATGGAGAAACCCACCCCCGTCAATGGTGTCCCGCTTGAAGAAAAAAAAATCTGGTCACTTTAATCTTCCTTTACTTTCTGAATGTAATTTATGCCAGAATGAACACACCCATTCAGAAACCCTTTGAATAGAAGTCCGTTACTTGCTTATTCATTCATAACTTTTGTGCTTGTAAGTGTAATATGACCATTCTGCTGATCCTGTAAAATAGCTCCTTTTAAATGTATGTTTACTTTTTTCCCAGTCAGTCTTCCCCTAATCAGCATCTCAGAAGCTATTTTGTTTTCATACACTGAATAGACAAATATAGAGAGGTAATATTGCCAAGTTGTTTTTATTTCCAGCTTGTAGAAGTTCAATTTAGTTTTAAAACCTAAACTCTATATTTTGATTAATTTTAAATGTATCTGTTTAAAAAAATAGCTGACCTCAAAAAATTGAATTTATCCTTGTCTTTTTGTTTTGTGTAAGCATTTAAAGCAGATTCTAACAGTAAATGATGCAGAGTATAAAACACTACTCTAAATGTTAAGAACAGATGAAGTCAACAATAGAAACATTATTAGTATAATAATACTGATTAACATTGAACAATTAACCATTAAAAGCTTGGCAATAGAGATTCATTTTTGACATCTTAAGTTGGGAAGGGGAAATAGTACAGCACCCTGGGGAGAATTTCTTCAGCCCCAGAGATTGACAGCTGGCAGAGAATTTATGAAGGGCCTCTCCTGCTGGGTTTCTTTTGGGAAAGGGAGAGAGTCCTAAGCGTAGTGTGGCCCTTGGCTGTTTAGAGCATTAAGGTCAGCATCAGGGTATTTTATTATTTGGATTGTAACATGCTGAGAGTTTCCTGATTGTAGGTAGAAAAAAAATCAGATGAATCAATAAATATAGCCTTAAATTGTGCTTGGTGGGCAATTGGTGGCAGGGCAGAGATCTGGCCCATGGAGTGCTTAGATGTGTCCCGCAGGGCCGGCCTGGAAACAGCAAAGGACTGGCCCGTGGTGCCTCTGCCAGTGAAAACGGAGCTCATGAGGGCCTCCCGAGTTCCGTTTACAGTGGCAGAGGGTTGCAGGAAGCCATCGCAGCGAAAAACGGAGCTTGGGAGACTGTTTTTGCTGACAGAGCTCTTGGGCCACCACAGGCGCCCCCAACATGAGTGACATCGAGCTGGCCACGCCTACCTCGGGCCTCCAAAGTCAAACACAACCAGAGGTGAGTTCTTGCCGGAGCTGCCCGGTGCGCAGCTCCAGTAGGGAGCGGCCGATTGCACAATTTGCGCACGACTGCTCCAGAGCCCTCTCTGCCGGTCCACCATGCGCATCACCATTTTTTTGTTAATTTTTGGCTGATTTTGCTTCTGCACATGCACGGAAGCAAAATCTCGCCAAAATCTCATGAGGGGACGCGCGTGTGCGCGATTTCAGCAAGATTTTGCCTCCGTGCATGTGTGGAAGCAAAATTGCGTCAAAATCTCACACACACGCGTGTACCCTTGTGAGATTTCGGCGCAATTTTGCTTCTGCACATGCGCAGAAGCAAAATCGCATGAGGGGGCGCGCGTGCGTAGCGAGCGAGTGCGCCCCCGAAACTTGGAGATGCACGCGCAGCACACCGGCACCGATAAGACAGCAACCTGCCACTGAACACAACCCTGATGTGGCCTTCAATGATTTATTTATTTAGCGTATGGCAAATACATGGATTTATAGTAGTTCAAATGGCCCAAAGATCAAGACAGATTGGGGACATTGTCTGAATATGCCAAATTAATGTTGAAGGGCTCAGCAAATCTAAGAGCCAATACATTTCCAAACTTTTACTTGAAAGGAATAAAGATATGGCCATCCTTTTAGAAACACATATAGAGAACGATGATCAGCAATATGGCCCTCAATGAAATGGCCTTCATAATTTTGATGGTTTCATATCCTTGTTGGAAAGTGGAATGGGAGGAATTGATGCCTCTAGCGGGGCAGCCAGCAGGGGGCAGCTTTCACGCCACCGCCAAGTCGCCTCTGCTAACTCGGTGATGCCATTTCTTCGCAGGACATCACAACACCAGAAAGTCGCTGTGGGGATTACTTGCTGCAGGCACCGAACAGAGAACCGAATGAGCGAGCGGGTGAGCAGGCTGTCAGAGGGCGGCGGCAGTAGGTTGGCTCTGTCTCGAACTCCGAACTGGCAGTTCGGCTGCAGCGGGGGATGAAGTGGAGGGTGGGAAGGCAGTGGCAGGTGGGGGTTTCCTATTTGGACACCCCCCACTGTTGCCTCTGAGCCTTCGGCTGCGCCTCTCTACAAGGTTTTTTTTAAAGCCCTGTGGCTCTTACCAGTTTTTTTTTTTTGAAAAGTGCCAAGGCTCTTCAAGGTTTGAAAAACCTTGTAGAGGCTCAGCACTTTAGAAAATTTTTTTGCAGTGCCTCAGCACTTTAGAAAAAAAACCTGGCAGAGCCCTGTGGCTTAAAAAACAACAACTTGTAGAGTTTTTTTTTAAGGCCACAGGGTTGTAGGCACTTTAGGAAAAAACACACCTTGCAGCACTTTGTAGAGCGGCGCAGCGGTGCAAGCCGCCCTACCGCTGCCACCCTCTGACAGCCCACTTGCTTGCCCTTCCACCCGGCTCTCCATCCAGCGCCCAGTGCCATTGCCCTCTGACAGCCCGCTCACCCACTCGCTCATCTGGCTCTCCATTCAGTGTCCGCAGTGACTTATCCCCGCAGTATATTTCCGGTATTGAGATGAGAAATGGTGGCACCAAGTTGGCAGAGGTGACTTGGCGGTGGCAAGAAGGCTGCCCCCTGCTGGCCGCCCAAGCAAGCAGTGTCGAGTCATCATACACCCGTTGGACAGTACCTCATAACACAACACACATTGTGATAGTTGCTTGTCCTCATGACCAGTACACGTGAAGCCAGTTGACAGATATTCCTTGCTATAATGGGGATACTTTTTAAAATGACCGGAAGCCTCACTATGCTTTGAACAGGATTCACTCTCATCAACATTGGTCCCTTTACATTTCAAATTCAGCCAGCCAGCCATCCTGAGGCTAAGCCAAAGTGCACTTTCATGAAATCCACTGCAGCAATATCGAGAAACCACCTTAATCAGGGGTGCTTAAATCTGGCCCATGGGGCCGGCCTGAAAATATCAAAGAACCGGCCTGCGGTGCCTCTGCAGGCCAAAATGGGCCGCGTGTGGGGCCCCCACGTCCCATTTTTGGCCTTTCTGGCCTCCTGCAGCACCCGCAGAGGCCAACGCATAGCCTGTTTTTGGCCGACAGAGTGCTGCAGGAGGCCATGGAGGGCAAAAGCAAGATGTTTCGGTCGGCAGGATGCTGCAGGAGGTGTCCGTCCCATCTCCCCCCGCTCCCCACTCCCCCTCCAGCCCACGGAGGAGAACTACAATGCTGATCCGGTCCTCGAAGAAATCCAGTTTGACATCCCTGACCTTAATGAACGATAACCAAATGGTTAGCAGAACTTGAAAACAATTACGAAATCGGTCCAAATGCTCGCTCACACTGACAGTGACTAACTTGGCTTTCTCTGCCCCGGGGTCTCTGGTAGTCTGTGCCATAGCAAGAAATGTCACATGCTCTCTCTTTGCCATTCAGCACCATTCACTTGCACAGTTCTTAGTGTGTACAGAAATACCAAACACAGCTGTTTGCCATCAGATGGCCACTGTCGTAGCTGATTTATACCTCTGATTGTTTTTAATTGGGACAATAGGTTAAAAAAGCCAAGTTTTACAAAACAAGCATCAAAAACAAAGATTTTGTTCTATTTCCCATTCCGTCTTGCCGCCATTTGTTTACTCATTTGTTCATTCAGATTTTGCTGCAAAAAAACCAGAACATTTCTTCAAGCTTCCATGCACCCTCTGTGATGACATTGTGGTCCCCAGGGATCCGTGGACCACAGATTGAGAATCACTGGTATAAACAATAATTTGTTTTATTTATCTTTAGGGTTTTACCTAAACATTCACAGGCAAAAGAGTAAGCTTTATGTCTACAGTATGGATTGTATGAATTTTCTCTGATGAGGGAAATCCAGATTATTAGCTATTTCACAATCCGGCATAAGAACTGATAATTTTAAAAAATCTGAGCTCTAGATAGAGGATAATAAGAACTGCAGAAAAAACAATTACTGCCAACCTGCCTTCCATTGAGGACCTGTATACTGTACGAGTCAAAAAGAGGGCCGTGAAAATATTTACTGACCCCTCACATCCTGGACATAAATTGTTTCAACTTCTACCCTCAAAACGACGTTATAGAGCACTGCACACCAGAACAACTAGACACAAGAGCAGTTTTTTCCCAAATGCCATCACTCTGCTAAACAAATAATTCCCTCAACACTGTCAAACTATTCACTAAGGCTGCATTACTATTACTATTAGTCTTCTCATCGTTCCTATCACCCATCTCCTCCCACTTATGACTGTATGACTATAACTTGTTGCTTGTATCCTTACGATTTATATCAATATTGATTGTTTCCTGATTACTTATTTGTACCCTATGACAATCATTAAGTGTTGTACCTCATGATTCTTGACAAATGTATCTTTTCTTTTATGTACACTGAGAGCATATGCACCAAAGACAAATTCCTTGTGTGTCCAATCACACTTGGCCAATAAAAGAATTCTATTCTATTCTATTCTATTCTATTCTATTCTATTCTATTCTATTCTATTCTATTCTATTCTATTCTATTCTATTCTATTCTATTCTATTCTATTCTAAATATTTTGTCTTCGCTTTAACATAAAGTGTCCTTTAATAACTACTACTTTGTCTGGATTCTTGCAGAATGCAGCAAGCTCCCCACCGCTGGAAACCGTGTCAGAGCATTTGTCTCCGTAAGTTTTGAAATATCTCTTTGATGGTTCAGTTCATTTTTTGGACTGCTGGAAATACATCTCAAGGCCTTACAGGGTTATTAATGGCATGTCAGGATAGGAATTGCACGCATCCTTTCCTTAAATTTGTGGAGTGCAATGGATATTGTTCATCAGTGTGCCTTAAAGTTTAATATGAACAAAAGGCCATTGAAGTATTAATTGAAAAATTTAGAATAAAAGGTTTAGGGTTGATCAGTTTTTTTAAAAAAAACAACCACTCCTTTGGACTCAGCTGAGCAACACAAAGCATACTGCTCAGAGAAGCGATACCTGTTTAGCCTTGAAAGAGGCAAGGAGATGAGAAAGAAATTTAAGATTAACCTGCCTTGATTCTCTTGAGTATAAGGTGGGGGTGAGGGGAGAGAAATTCTTCCAAGCTTTGAAGATTTTGTTATTATATCCTGTTATTATGAAGTAGTGTTTCAGTGGTCCTTGTGGTGTCTTTTTCCTGACCTGGCCTACCTTAAAAGACTGACATTCCCATTTTGAATAAGTTTCAAGGCTTGCATTTTACTCTGAAGTGTACCCCACTCTATAAAATATATTGGTCTTTCTGTATTAATACATCTAGGTCTTCCTATCTGTTCTCCATGCACTTGTAGAGATGGTCTGAAAATCTTGGGTTATATACTTTGACTTCTTCCTATCCCCTTCATATGCAGTGTATCATTTCCTGTTCTGGTCTGTGTAGTTGATATTGCAGCATTTTATTTTATTTTTTAAATAATTTTTATTAAAGATATTTTCAACAGAATAAAAACAATACAGATTTTGAATTGAAGAGAAAAAGAATAAGGAAAAGTAATAAAAAAGAAACAAAGAAATAGAAATAAAAAAGTAATGTGGTTTCCAGTCAACAGCAGTTATAGCTACATTCACATGATACCCTCTCTTTCTAAGTTTATACCATAATTTCCTTCTTTCCCCTTCTATCCTTTCTAATCATCAAACCCATAAATCACCAGTTCATTCTTTTCTGTTTTCAATGTAAAATCCATAAGATGTTTCCAGTCACTAATAAATATAGTCATAGAACATAGAATAATATCAAAGGAAAAGACCTTGGAGGTCTTCTAGTCCAGTCCCCTGCTCGAGCAGGAGACCCTACAGACCCAGGTCAAATGGCTGTCCAGTCTCTTCTTGAAAACCTCCAATGATGGAGCACCACAACTTCAGGAGATAAGCTGTTCAACTGATTAATTGTTCTCACTGTCAGGAAATTTCTCCTTAGTTCTAGGTTGGATTTCTCTTTAATGATCTTCCACCCATTGTTTCTTGTCCTGCTCTGAATCGGTTTGGAGAATAGGTCTACCCTTTCTTCTCTGTGATAGCCCTTCAAGTACTGGAAGACTGCTATCCCCTTGCCCTCCCTTCGTTAGACTAGACATACCTAGTTTCCTCAATTGTTCATCAGGCTAAATCATATGATGAATGGTTAAGGGAACTAGGTATGTTTGGCTAATGAAGAGAAAGCAGAAACTCATCAGAGGAAGATCCAACATGGAAATGAATTTCCTGATAGCAAGAACTATCAATCAGTGGAACAGCTTGCCTCATAGTTTTGGGTGCTCCCATCGCCATGAGTAGGGGGTTGGACTAGAAGACCTCCATAAAGTTATGAAATATTGTGGTGAATACTTGAGCTAAAGTCAAGTTAAAGAAATTCCAAGTTACTTGGACTTCAGTAAGGCATTTGATAAAGTAGACCATAACCTACTACTAGATAAAGTAGAAAAATATGGGATGGACAGCAACACCACCAGATGGATTCAAAACTGGCTAACAAACTGCACTCAACGTGTAGTGCTCAATGGAACTGCATATACATGGAGGGAAGTATGCAGTGGAGTACCCCAAGGCTCTGATTTAGGCCCAGTACTCTTCAACATCTTCATCAATGATTTAGATGAAGGGATAGATGGGGAACTCATCAAATTTGCAGATGACACCAAGCTGGCAGGAATAGCCAACACTCCAGAAGATAGGCTCAAGATACAGAAGGATCTTGACAGACTTGAATATTGGGCGCTATCTAACAAAATGAAATTTAATGGTGAAAAAAATAAGGTTCTACATTTAGGCAAGAAAAACAAAATGCACAGGTACAGTATATGTGGTACCTTGCTCAATAGTAGTAACTGTGAGAGGGATCTTCGAGTCCTAATGGAAAACCATTTAAATATGAACCAGTGATGTGCAGCAACTGTCAAAAAAGCCAACACAGTTCTAGGCTGCATAAACAGAGGGATAGACTCTGTGAAGATCACGTGAAGTGTTAATGCCACTTTATAATGCCTTGGTAAGGCCACATTTGGAATACTGCATTTAGTTTTGGTCACCACGATGTAAAAAAGATGTTGAAACTCTAGAAAAAGTGCAGAGAAGAGCAACAAAGATGATTAGGGGACTGGAGGCTAAAACATATGAAGGTTGCAGGAACTGGCTATGTCTAGTTTAATGAAAAGAAGGACTAGGGGACACATGATAGCAGTGTTCCAATATCTCAGGGGCTGCCACAAAGAAGAGGGAGTCAAGCTATTCTCCAAAGCACCGGAAGGTAGGACAAGAAGCAATGGGTGGAAACAAATCAATGAGAGAAGCAATTTAGAACTAAGGAGAAATTTCCTGACAGTTAGAACAATTAATCACTGGAACAACTTGTCTCCAGAAGTTGTGAATGCTCCAACACTGGAAGTTTTTAAGAAGATGTTGGATAACCATTTGTCTGAAGTGGTGTAGGTTTTCCTGCCTAAGCAGGGGGTTGGACTAGAAGACCTCCAAGGTCCCTTCCAACTCTGTTATTCTATTATAAAAGGTCCCTTCCAGCCCTATGATTCTATCATTCAGAAGGATCTTAAAATGTATCTTGCTGAGATGCTACTTCTACAAACTGATTTGCCTCCCAGGGCCTTTGTTTCTCTGAATCAGCATTCCTTATGTCTGTTTTATGGCTGACCTAGCACTTTGTTTCCTTTGAAAAAGCACAGGGGTTAATTAGATTTGTCAGACAGAGTTCAGATACTCAGTGGAAAGAGGCAAAGATAGAGAGAGCCAGATCTTTTGTATTGGTAAATCGAGAGCAGTAAATTCCAATAAAGGAAGAGTGTAGGAAGAGGTAGTCAACCTAAGTCAGAGAAATTTCCTGCCCCAAAATATGCTTCACTCATTGCAGGTTCTGAAAATATCTGACATCAGAAGATTAATATTAAATTTTATCAAAAAATAATTCAATCTAACAAAATAGTTAATTTTTATTTTCATATTTTAAATGGCAAAAAGTGGGTATTCTAATATTGGAATTTATTGAGGGTTGAACTTTTTAAAAGTATTTCATTTGATGAAGATAAGTCTTATTCCACTCATTTTTCTTTCTTGTGGTGACCCAAATCATGTGCTTCATAAAGGGCTTGCCATGAATTGCATATGTTTATGCAATTGCTGAAATTAATCTGAAGTATGAGGTGCCTTTAGCAATTCTCTTGGGGTACCAGAATATTGACAGTGTGTGTCTAGATATTTTGTTTAATAATTTGCTGTTAGTTGCTGAGAAAATATGTCTTCCCTCTTATATACCAGCTACCATCCTGTAAAAAGAGAGCTGGAAACAGAATTTGGACATTCCACTGGGCTGGGAAATGAAAGACAGATTTATAAAAGTGTTTTGGAAGGAGGAGATATCCCATTGCAAGGGTTGAGTGGCTTGAAGCGTCCATCCAGTTCAGCATCCACAAAAGGTAAAGGTGAACATTTTTGTGATCAAACTATAAAGAGTAAAATGCATAACATGGTATTGCACTTATACCAAAATTCCACATGTCATAATTCAAAGAAAAACCTGAATGTTTTTGCATCGAAGAGCAGCTTGCATAAAAGAAAGGGTGGTGAGATTACAGATCTTTGGCTCATTATCGTATAAACCCGTGATGGCGAACCTATGGCACGCTTGCCACAGGTGGCACGCGGAGCCATAGCAGAGGGCACGCGAGCGTTGCCCACCGGCAAACCAGAAGTGCGGAAAAACGCATTGCTGGTGAGCTGTTTTTTGCACTCCGGAGGGTTCAGGGAAGCTTCTTGAAGCCCCGGAGTGCAAAAAACGGCAAAATGGCAAACCGGAAGTGTGGAAAACGCACTTCCGGTTTGCCCGTTTTGCTGTTTTTTGCATTCCGGGGCTTCAAGAAGCTTCCCTGAACCCTCCGGAGTGCAAAAAACAGCTCACCGGCAAACCGGAAGTGCGTTTTTCCGCACTTCCGGTTTGCCCATTGTGCGCATGCGTGGGGGGGGGCAATGGGCGTGGGCACACGAACCAGAAAAGGTTTGCCATCACTGGTATAAACCCTTAATATTGTGATCATGAGCCTTGGTGGCGCAGTGGTTAGAGTGCAGCATTGCAGGCTACTTCTGCTGCCTGCCGGCTGCCTGCAATTTGGCAGTTCAAATCTCACCAGGCTCAAGGTTGACTCAGCCTTCCATCCTTCCGAGGTGGGTAAAATGAGGACCCAAATTGTTGGGGGCAATATGCTGGCTCTGTAAACCGCTTAGAGGGGACTGTAAAGCACTGTGAAGCGGTATATAAGTCTAAGTGCTATTGCTATTGCTATCATGATCACATTGTCATTAACTTAGAGTGTGTTAGCTAAATCATCTCTCCTCCTTGGTTTGGTGTCACAGCCATTTGTCTTTTTGAGATGTCTGTGACTGGAAATATAGCAATCCAAAATTCAATTTCTTCAGAAGGACAAGAAGCAATAGAATCAGAAGAGGAATTGCATTCTGTGTTTTTTTTTAAAATAGCCTCTGTTCAGAAATCCAAGTGTATGGGGTTAACTCTCCACGTCCAGAATAATTCATCCAGAGTATTGAAATAATATCTTGATGGTTTGCCAAACCTTTATAAAGTTTATCAAATACATTCACAAGATTATATGAAGTGTTGGGTGACATTAGTTCAGCTAATGTTACCTCTATTTTGAAGAGGAGGAAGAAGAGAATTTGGGAACTACAGACTGGGGACATTCTAGAGCAGAGATCCCCAAACTTGGCAACTTTAAGGCTTGTGGACTTCAACTCTCAGAATTCTCCAGCCAGCATAGCTGGCTGGAGAATTCTGGGAGTTGAAGTTCACAAGCCTTAAAGTTGCCAAGTTTGAAGACCTCTGTTCTAAAGCAAATCTTAAAGTGACTGATCTGTAAGTACCTTGGAAAAATGTGAATATTACCAGATGTTAGTAATTGGTTTGTCAAAACAATTTTTGCCAAGCCAATTTTATTCATTTTTAAATGAATGACTTCCATGATAACGTTATGGGACAATTTGAGGCATTGATGGGTTTGTTTTAGCAAAGCATTTGACAACATTCCCATGCCATTACTTGTTAATAAGCTACTTCATTCTGTCTTGGATGGCAAGATAATTACGTGGGTGCAGAGCTGGTGCAGGGTTCTTATTCTGAGTTCTCAGCCATCATTTCTCACCTGGTTCTAGAGAAGAAGCAAGTGGAACGTCACAAAACGTGTCCCTGGGCTTCTGCTCTTCTGTGTTTTGTAAGTGAGTTGGATGAGAAGCTGTCAGAGATGCTTAGCAGATTATAGATCACATAATTGAGTGAGATAGTTAACATCTTAGAAGTCAAAATTCAAAATGAAAATAAAATTCATTATTCTTTGACTGAAAATAACATGAAATTTAAAAGTTTTTTATTACAGGAACAAATTGCATTTTTAAAAAATTATACATGTATTCTATTACCACCCATTTAATGGATTCTAAATGGCTTAGAGTTATATCAAATGTTTGTTGAAATAATAGTTGATTACTAATTACCATAAGGTCAGAATGTTCATAAAATTGCAGTAGTTTTAGTACACATTCCACTTAATGAAGTTTACAGAAAGAGATTTGCATCAGGTAAGAGGGAAATGTCTACACTGCTCACATCCCTTCTTTCAAGTTCAAAGCTTTACTATTCCACCTATTTGGTGGTCATGTTTCACTAATGGGACAATAGAAAGCTGTGAAAACCTCTACAGTTTATTAATTAATACCCGTTTCCCCGAAAATAAGACCCTTATATTTTTTTGAACCCTGAAATAAGCGCTTGGCCTTATTGCCATGCACTCAAAAGCCCGATTGGGCTTATTATCAGGGGATGTCTTATTTGGGGGGAAACAGGGTAGCAAGAAAAAGATTGTGCTGAAAGTAAGCTACAAACACACAAAATCACACATCAAGTCAATCAACGTGGACTCCTGTTGGAAGATGTTTTGATTTTGTAGTGTGAAAGGAATTGCATCCCAGTTTGAGGATGACTGAAAGAAAGAAGGGAATCTAGTCTAACTGTAAGGCTTTGGAATAGATCTCCAAGCATACTTTCTCTTATTTGTGCATTTGTGATATTAACCCTTCAATACTTGTGGTTTTTTAAACAGAATTGGCACAAAAGGATATTGCCAATTTAGCTGTTACCTCATCCCAATCTCGTAGCAATACTAAGGGTGCAACAAAAGACATGGCTAGTAAAAAAAAAGAGTCTGCCAAAGGAAATACCAGCTTCCTAGAAATGTCTTGTGAGCCTATTTTTCTTCAGCTAGAAAAAGGTCTAGCAGTGCCGTTTCCTCGGCTGTGCCCAAGAGATCCATCATTGTCCAGTTGTGAGATCCAGACTAGCCCTCAGTCAAGCAGGAAGACATGGGCAAGTGCTAAAGAAAATCTCAGCTCCCAAATGTCTCCTCTGTTGGGGTATGGTCATAAGATGAGCCACTTTCTGAATCTTGAAACTCAGCCAAACTGCTCTGCTTTGTTTTGGACACTGCAAATGTGTTTGATAATTTTCCTTTGGCTTCTTAATACAACTCCACCATGAGCAAGAAACACCACCACCCCCGCTTCCAAAGAAACTCAGGACGTACTCTGGGTGTGATATTTGGATGTACTTTACCATTTCTACCTCTTTTTCCTTTCCTGTTTTTTTTTTAATCCCCTCTACTGTGTTCGTTCTTTTCCTTGTATGTCCTGTCCTGCTTACATTTCAGGACTTGGCTCAGCTACTGAGAAATCATTTCTGCTATCCTTCTAATCAACATCAAAGCAGTTTGTCCCAAATGCCATCATTTAGAAGGTGATTTATTTATGGAAACCAGCTTAAAATCCTTGTAATTTGCATCCCTAAGGAACAAAATTAATAAACCCAATGTCTAGGAACAGTTTTTTCAATTCTTGTGAAGTATCTGTTTTATGTTCATCCATACATCCATCTGTATATGTGTGGGTGAGTGTATATGTGTCAGTATTATTGCATGCAATTAAGCACCCTTCCTTAGCAACATTAAATGATAATTTCTGAACAGAAACTGTTTTCTTTGATGAGTCTTTTGATGGGCTTAAACGTTGTTCTTTCAATTTGTTCCCACAGTAGTTTGTTTGCTTATTGTTTAGCAAAATAAGATATTATTCTAAATTAATTGATCCAAATAAAGGTTTTGTTTTTTCTTTTCTCCTTGGTTCTTTTCATACCTTTATTTTAATGATGTTGTGTTGTTTTAAAGAAGATTCAGAATCACCAAGACATTTTGCAACACTTGATTATATAGAGAGTCCTGAAGAAATGTTCCAAAAGCGCAGCAGTGATAAAGAGGTAATCTTCCTGTTACAGATAATATTTTCACAAAATCAATATCGTGGATGAAAAGTGGAACGATATTTGATCATAAGCAAAACTTCTGAGTTGACATTTATTAATTGCCCGGGGAATGTAAGATTGGGATATGTTTGTAAATAAATCAACAGCAGCACCTGAAAGAGTTTGAGATTAAGCATGAGTGCTAGAGAAAAGAGCTGAGTTTCATCACAAGGTTTGGCTTTCGGTAACCAAGACAAAATTGAGTGCAATATTGTTCACTTGGAAGTAAGCCTACAGGGATCAGCCTCAAAGTAAGGCATTCAGAACAGAATGAGTCTTAATTTGTCCAGTAAAGTTTTGGAATGGTTGTCATTGGTCTCCTTCCCAGGTCGGTTGCCATGCTCACCAATTGTACAAGTCCTCACCTTTTTCTGTTGCTTTATGTAAGAAAGCTAGAATTGCATGAGGGATGGCCTCTTGAAGCACCTGTGGTGACCGTAGTTCAGCTCTAACCATAGGTATCTGCAATAGGGGTAAGGAGGGGGGAAGTGACAAAATTAGCTGATGTCACAAAATGAAATCCATGACTTACATACTTGCATCCCATACTTGAGATGCAAGAATGAAAGTGCATGTTTCATCATTTTTATGTCAGCATAGTTCGGAGTGGTTGCCTGTGTCTGCTTTAGATTTAAATAGAAGAAAATCTGGGGCACCATTAAGTAGTGGTTGTGTATCTGCAAGAGCATTGCAGAATCCAGTCAGTCCACTTCATTTCCTTCTCTTGCATAAGAACCCTCTGATATTCAGAGGAGCAACTTAATGGGGATGTTTTCCCCTCCCTCCAGAGCAGCGGTTCTCAACCTGGGAGTCACAACCCCTTTGGGGGTCGAATGACCCTTTCACAGGGGTCGGGAGACTTCGCCCAGATGCCGCCATTTGGGTTCTTTTACCTTCTGCGCATGCGCAGAACGCTTTGCGCATGCGCAGAGGGTAAAAGAACCCAAATGGCGGCAGTGGGGCGGGGGTCGCGGCGGCGAGCACAGCGGCGGGGTGGGTCATGGCGGGGGGGCGGGTCGCGGGTCGTGGCATTAGGAAGGTTGAGAACCACTGCTCCAGCGTTTCAAGCAACAAAGAACAGGAGGATTTTCCCATCACTCATTGCGGAGAGAAAGGGGGTCACTTTACCCAGTTAGGGGACGGAGCAGAACAAAAATGGCTAAGATGCATTGATCACAGATTATAGTTGTCTGAAGACTGGGAACAGCAGGAATCTCTAAAGTAAAATTGCATTTGTTCATACTTTTACCTTTTTAAATTGGTATTTGTGCCTTAATCCTTACTTCTCTGTAAAAATCTGTCACTAGCTTGTTAAAAGATGGCAAGCAAATCCGGTTATCATTATGTGATTGATAGATTGATTGACTTAAAGCAAATTTGTGCTCAATCTAACCTTTTTGGGAAACAGCCACAAAAATAGTTATTGCAAAAGGAGAATTGTGAAAGCTTCTTTAATGTCTCCTGAACTTGAGAAGGAAATTTTTAAGCCTGTTAATCTGATTCTGTTTTCATGCTTTAATCTTAGAGAATGGCATTTAAAAACAAACAAATTTCCCTCTCCCCCCCCCCCCTCGAATATGTGATGCTGAATTCCAAGATGATAATCTTGGAATTCAGTCTTTGCTTTCATTATACTGTGGTGGTGCCCATGAGTAGCATTTGTGCCCCTTGATATCCAGCAGGCTCCCAGAGCTTTAAAATATAAGTTTTTTTTAAAAAGTGGCATAAAGCAAAACATCAGTCGAAGAAACACGGTGGGATTCTGCAGAATTCCCTCTGGGAAGGTAGCTTGATTTCTGATAAGTGGATATTTATAGCTATACCTGTCATTTTGTATCTAGGTAAGCCTGCACTCATTTCTTGCTCTAAAGTTTTCAAATGTGTTTCCAGTCCAAAAACAACAATTAACCTTGAATTATGTAGTTAATATAGACCAGGGGTGTCAAACTCAAGGCACGAGGGCCGGATCCAGCCTGCAGGGTACTTAGATTTGGCCCACGGAGCCGCCCTGGAAACAGTGAAGGACCGGCCCGTGGTGCTTCTGCCAGCGAAAACAGGCTCCCGAGCTCCATTTTCGCCTGCCATGGCCTCCTGCAACCCTCTGCCAGTGAAAATGGAGCTCCGTTTTCACTGGCAGAGGGTTGCAGGAGGCCGTGGCAACTGAAAGCCGAGCTCGGGAGCCCGTTTTCACCGGCAGAGCACTTGGGCCACCACAGGCGTTCCCAACAGGAGTGACGTCGAGGTGGCCATGCCCTCCCTGGCCACACCGACCCTGGCCCCCTGAGGTCAAACGCAACCCTGATGCGGCCCTCAATGAAATCTAGTTTAACACCCCTGAAATAGACCGTGATTACTACACAGCATTGTTTGGGAGAACGTTGCGGTAACATAACAGTAATCTGAATGGCAGTGGCAATAGTAGTAGGGATTTCTTTCTGTGAACAACCATCCAGATGTTTGAAGGCTGCAGTTCCTCTCCGTAGGGATTTTTTTCTAACTTGATTTCTTTGTAGTTGAGAAACTGAAAGGAAGACTGGCTGTATGGCCATGGAGATGAAATCCTTGCCATGGAGGCTGGTACTCAGCTTTCCCCTTGCCAGTTTATTGTCCTCTTGAACTTATTCAGTGGACTATATTTTGAGAGCTTGATTTTTAAAAATGATGTTTCTGTAAGCTTCTTGTTGTGGGCAGTGCTATTTTAGCTACATAAGCAGTGAATATTCAGTGTGACTGTCATAAAAAGAAGGAAGGCTGCGTTCTTCCCCAGCTAGGCGAAGTTCCGGGATGGCGGAGAGCTTGGTTGGGCTCTCCAAAGCAAGCTCTGCCACCGCCGCTGGCTCTCCCAAGCAAGTTCTCCATCATCCCGGAACTGTGCCACGCCGGAAGGCACAATAGGCTGCACTGCCCTGGTCCCGCTCAACCACGCTTCTTCCAGCTCATCCGCCCCATGGCGTGAACGAGACAATTGGCCGCACTTCCCCGCCCGGTCTTCCTCACCGAGTGCTGCACCGGCAGCTCTGTCCTGCCCAGCTCCGCCCACCGCCACTTCCCGGGAGATGGCCGGCGCTCGGCTTACCTTCCTGGCAAGGCTCGGAGACTGCCAGGCTTGGCGTCCGTTACTCAAGGAGCAGCACGCCGGCGGGGCTGCACATGCCTGCACATGATGGGACGCGCTGGACTGGGCCGGGCTGCCCACCCTCCCAGAGCACTTTCTTTCTTCTCCCGCCGTCGAGAGAAAGAAAGAAAAAAAGAAAGAAAGGAAGAAAGAGGAAGAAAGGGGGGAGAGAGAGAGAGACAAGAAAGAAAGAAGGAAGGAAAGGAAAGAAGGAAAGGAAGGAAGGAAGAAAAAGGAAAGAAAGAAAGAAAGAAAGAAAGAAAGAAAGAAAGAAAGAAAGAAAGAAAGAAAGAAAGAAAGAAAGAAAGAAAGAAAGACTTATGACCACAATTGAGCCCAAAATTTTGGTTGCTAAGCATGAGTGTTGTTAAGTGAGTTTCACCACATTTTACAAGTTGGCCACGGCCACCCGGTCACCTGACCACCAAGCATGCCCACCTGACCACCAAGCAACACCCACAAAATAAGCCACACCCACAGAACCGGTAGGGAAAATTTTTAGATTTCACCACTGGGATAATGGAAATGTCTGGTGGACCAGACCCGTCTTCCACAAACATCCCAACTATTCTTCTTTTGATTATTTCAATCTAGTTTAATATATGGGATGTAATAATCATTTCTCTAAGTTACTTTGGGGTTGTAGTGGAGAGATTGTATGCTCTTTATTTTGTTTCCTAACACTTTTTTTTTGCCGATATTAAATTGCTGTAAATTGGATGATTTACTGCCCATTTTATGCAATTTTATGGCAGAAACTTTTAGAGGACCAGAGACGGCTTAAACGTGAGCAAGAAGAGGCTGATATTGCAGCCAGAAGGCACACGGGGGTCATTCCTACGCACCATCAGTTTATCACTAATGAGCGCTTTGGGGACCTTCTAATTAGAGACGATACAATCAAAAGGAAATCTGGGGCAGAGGTCTGTTGTGGTTGCCTCACTCTGCTGCTTGACCCAATTCATAGTTGCTTTTCATAGCATTCTGCTTTTTGGCCAACGTTAGCTGTCCCAAGTGTTGGTTTTATTTTCACTTAGAACCTGCTTTGACCTTGTTCTACATAATTCTGCAGAAAACTGCACATTTTAATGCATGTCTGCTAAGTAAAGAATACTTGTGCACAACTGTGATGCATGCCTCTTTTAAAACAGCAGTTACTTTTATGGCAAATCAGCGAACATTTGCTTCATCTTTTGCACTGTATAGAATGCTTCCTTCTCTCTTTATCTTTGCCATCCGCTTAGACGTCTAATTGTCTTGTGGCTCCTGATCATGCAGTTTGGTTATGCATTGTGCACTCCGTAACATTTATTCTTTCTGTAGTTTCTGTTGTTAAGAATCTTTAGGGTCAGGCAAGATAAATGATCTTGTTTTAAAAAGGCAAAAGAAAGAACTGACTCTGCAAGGAGTCATAGGTTAAGAGAACAGATCAACTTGCCTTCACTGGAAGTGAGGGTGACAAGACAGCCATGCTTTACATAAAAATGTATTTATCTTTCTGGGGGGGAAAGCTATGTGAAAGCCCTGTCTTTATTTCTTCCTGCCACTCATTCCAGCTGATCAGGAACAGATGATCATTCCTGAGTTCTGGAGAAATTATCAGGAGGCTTCCATTGCACTCATAAAGATACAGTGTTGTGTGATGCTTGGCTTCTCTGGGTCTACCAAGCTACCCACTACACATTCCAGAAGGCCATTTCATTCTATGGATCACATTTGCAACTCAGACTGTTGCCTTCTGGAGTAGGATGGTCAGAGTTCAGTTGATCACTGCCTCTCCATTTAGGAGAGTCTAACCCAGGGGTGTTAAACTCGCGGCCCGCGGGCCGGTTGTGTCACGTGCTGGCTCCGCCCCCGCCCGGTTTAGCAAAGGGGGGGAAAGTCCTGATACATCACATGACAACACTGTGACAACACGAGTTTGACACCCCTGGTCTAACCATTCACTCAAACACGTCTAATTTACTTAGTAATACCTACATCTGATTTTTTCCCCCTTTACTTTTGATAAAGGCTACAAATTCTTCAACTGTGGTATTCATTTTGATTCTGCTGATTTTGCAAATTTACAAACTTGCTGGAAATACTGAAGTCGAGCTCCCTTGAAAAGTCTAGTTCCCTTATTTTAGTCGTAGCCCTACTAGGTCTGATAGGAAGGTTTAACCACTCTTAGTTGCTCAAGAATTGGGACTAGATTCATCACACATTTAAGAAAGGAAACTCTGACAGTGTGCTTGTAATGTGTATACCCTTTCAAATGATGTTGGCAATTTTTTTTTTAATTGCGCTATTTTCAACCACTAGATGAGAGCTGCTAAAGTGAAGTTTGACTTTAAAGCCCAGACATTAAAGTGAGTATTGATTATTTTCTCCCTGTATCTATAATATCTTCATGTTTTAACCATTTCTTTCCTTCTGATAATTATCTTATTTAAGTATATACTGTTTTGCTGCCCACTTGCACCCTCAATGCAGTCCAATAATGTATTCTGACCAAGGGAATGTATGCAGCTGTCCATTGACCATCATTGTTCCAGCATTACTCCTCCCCTGAATGCCATAGTAGCTTCTCTGTCCCCTTTAATGCCTTATCATCGCCTGCCATCTTTATACGGCTTCCTGCCTTCTCATCATGTAATGCCATCATCAAGATGTTTGTTCCATTTGCCATCTCCATCTCCACCTCCTTCTTTCTCTTAAAACCTTCTCCAGATGCAATTTCAGTTCCATGTCTAATTCCTCCAGTTTCAAATCCATTACTTTCATGAACTCTTTTCACTTCTCTTCTGACCAAGCATCCATCCATCCATTCACCATCCCAAGATCTGCCAGTCTTTAAATACTGCCCATGCAATCAGTTCTTTAGAATTTGGGGACAGATATTTATGTTTGTTTCTCCAGTTATGTTCTCCAGTTGTTAATATTTGTATTCGAAATGTGATGTTAATGAGATTTTATTAAAATAATTAACACATGAATTAATATGTCATTAACAGGGAACTCCCATTACAGAAAGGCGATATTGTTTACATTTATAAGCCGGTTGATCAGAACTGGTATGAAGGCGAACACCATGGCCGAGTGGGCATCTTCCCACAATCTTACATAGAGGTATTGTTTTGTTTATTAACCTACTCAAGGTGTCAGCACTGGTCAGGCTGACACAAGATCGAAACCATCTGTCTTCTTTAAGATTTTTACACATGCCTTTTACTTTTGTTTTATAGTTACTTAATCCAACAGAAAAAATCCAAACTAAAAGAACGTCACCATTGCAAATCTTGGAATATGGAAATGCAATTGCCAAATTCAGTTTCAGTGGAGATACTGCTGTGGAAATGTCCTTCAGGAAGGTAGAGTTATAGCAGTTATTGTAAACCATTTTGAAATATTTCTTTCTCTCATTGTCTCTTTTACTTGTTCATCTTCCACCTTAATATTTAACAAATAGCTACCCTATATATTTTCTTAATTAATTTTTCACCTGTCCCTGTTAATATCGGATCTAATTCTGTTAATTCTTTACTTGAACCATACATTTTAACATCCTTCTCATATCTAGATTGTATCATATGACCAATCTATGACTACCATGTTATCTCAATCCCTTTCTCATGCAGTCTAATGACAATCAGTTCCATTGCAAAGCATAGCAAATGGATGTTCTAAGCAGCAGATTGGAAATTGAAAAAAGTGAAAAAAGATAACTTTGCACATGGTTTTCTAAAAATGGAAGGTTTGAGGTTAATTGTCACATAATGTGAACTTTGTTCAATGCAACAAGCGTACTTGTTTACACTTCTATAGCCTTCGTTTTGCATCTGAATGACAAAAATATGCAATCATTGTTGATACTAGAGATACTGGGCAAGAAACTGAATGCCAATTATATGTATTTATTATATATGTAATAATTAGTCTGAATTATTTTGCCAAAATAGAAAATATATGCATGTCTATCACTTTGTTCTTCTTTTTTTTAAATTTTTCTATCTTTGTGAGCTATCTGCATTATACTGGAGTCTCTGAATATTTTAATTTTGGATCAAAAAGTTAAGCCATTTTCTTAGGCACTGTAAATGCAAGCCAGATAATTTAAAAGAGTTTAATAGAAAGGAGACATCAAGTCCATTTTAGCAGAGGAATGTGGTTCAGGCAAACCCAGAGCATCCACTGAGTACAGCCTTTATATGTAAGTAGCATAAGCAAATCCTGAACTTAAACTCCTGTTTCTTTTTTTGTCTACAGGGAGAAAGAATCACACTGATTCGACAAGTAGATGAGAACTGGTATGAAGGAAAAATCCTTGGCACCAGTCGCCAGGGCATCTTCCCTGGCTCTTATGTGGACATACTTAAGCACCCAGTGCTGAAAGACACATCAGGCTATGCCTACCGGCCGCCAAATTGCAGCATGGCTTTTCCACAGGTAACCTGTTTGCGCTGCTGTCCTTTGCAGAACATCCATGGCTTTATTAGTGTATTTCCTAGGGCAGGATCCCCATCATTGCCTTGTATATATTTCAAATTTTTTTTTTCTCTTGCATCCTTCCCTTCCGGTCTGGTATTTTCTCAGAATGCTTAGGCACCGCTTTAACAAATAATTTTGAGCAAATAGTTCTAAAATATTTCTTGGGGTAAGTTTAAGGCAAAAAGGAATCCTCTCCCCCAGTTCCAGTCACTGTTCACCTACTTTGCTCCAGCACCAGTCTTAGTTGTTCTTTGGTTGTCCCAGCTTTGTAGCAGCCATCTTTAGGCTGCCTCTTGACCTTGCCATGGCTGAAAGGGAAAAAGAACCCTGGGGTCAGACAGGAGAGCTGTGACTCTCCTCAACCTCACAGTGCGGCCCTCTTTGCTTCACCGCCCCTACAGGGCGGCTTTGGCTCCTGTTGGAGCCCACAAACAGGAAGAACTCAGCACAGGGAACGCGGAGATCCGTTCCCTGTGTCTGATATCGCTGCGACATCAACCGGATTGGCTTGTGTCAGCCACGTCTTCTGGATCGACAAAGAATCTATGTAGGTTAAAATATCCTTTAGCAGAATTGAAGTGAGAGATTTCATCCAAAGCTACGCATAGGAATGCATAGATTCTCCTGTGGTGGTTGATTCCAGACACAGATTGTGATGTAAAATATGGTTTCAGTGGGGAAACAAGAAAACAGGGACGTTCCTCAACTAGAGCATTTTAAGGTCGTGCAGGAAGAGAGAGAAGCCACCACCTTGCTGACTGTTAAGGAGTAAACCTGCTTCTCCAACCTGGTAGTGCCTCTGGCTGGGTAATGGTTTGGATTAGCCTTGGGTGAGAGGAAAGTTTGCAGGAGTGCTAATGCTAATCAAGGCCCAGGAGAACAAATATGCTTGTAATTCTGGACTGTGGTTGCAAAAAGGCTGATCTCCTGTGGGCTGTGCTGGTGGGTTTTCAATTAGAGAAGTAGATAAACTCCCTCTTAATAAAACAAACTCAGATGTTTAAGAACATTTACCAAATCTCCGCCATGTACTCCGGCTGATCTAAGCATAGAAACATCTGTTCACTTTATCCCAGAACTATTTAAACATTGGAATACATTCATTGTTTTTTTTTACAAATCCATTGTTTTATTTTTATAAAACTGCAATTAAAAAACAATTCAGAGCATCATTTTTGGAGCCATATTTGCAGTTGTTCCTGTTTTTTTTTTTAAAAAAAAAAACCCAACTAAACATACTCCCATTATGAGAAATGCTTGTAAACCAGTTCCAAGACTGGCCCAAATGTCTTCCGTGACTAAAGCCTGACTGAGAAAACTTTGAATTACGTGGATCCACATCTGGATGGTGAAGCTCTTAAATCACAGCCAGTTTTCATTCTACTCTAAAAAAGATTGCCTTAGATCAGGGGTGCCGAACTCAAGGCCCGTGGGGCAGATCCGGCCTGTGGGTTGCTTAGATCTGGCCCGCGGTGCCACCCTGGAAACAGCAAAGGGCCGGCCCGCGGTGCCTCTGCCAGCAAAAACGGAGCTCATGAGGGCTGCGTGCGGTCCTCCCGAGGTTTGTTTTTGCGGGCAGAGAGTTGCAGCCAAAAATGGAGCTCAGGAGCCCGTTTTCACTAGCAGAGCACTCAGGGGCCTCCAAAGGTGCCCCCAACACAAGTGATGTCGAGCTGGCCACGCCCACCCTGGCCCACCGAAGTCAAACACAACCCTGATGCGGCCCTCAATGAAATTGAGTTTGACACCCCTGCCTTAGATAATATTTCTAATATTTCTAAGAGATTGAAGGGGAACCAGGAGATGGAAACAGAATAATTACAATTCAGACAATGAGTATAGGACTTTCTCTCTCTCTCAGTGTGTGTGTGTGTGTGTGTGAGACCTTCCAAACGATTTTTTAAAAAACTTGCCGCCACTTATTTGTGTGTGATCTTCCTGGTTTTTTTTTCCCCAGAGGTTGTCCAAAAACTTTAATTTCCCTCTTTAGATGCTTTGAGTGCTGGCTTCTGGGTGTCCTGGGAGAAGGTCCCACAATGGAAAAGTAACACCATCTCAGGTGGTATTACTTTTCTGTGGAAAACATTTCCTCAGTAAAAAGGAAAAAGACTTCTTGCACCTGTGACCTTCTTGATTTACCTCACTTAAGAAGGTGGTAGTGACTGTGCAGAAGGCAATGAATTCAAGGCACAGCTTTTGGCTTTTGTGATCAAAAGCCGCACAAGAAACGAGATTTGCTTTGCAGTCTGTGCTATAGCTTGCTTGACAAGATGGCCCTTTGGTAGCACCAGTTTGGCTGGGTAGCAAAATAATTTTATTTATTTATTTACATACATTTATATTGTCCGTATTACTACACTCCAAGTAGTATATGAAAAGTTGCATAAAACGTACCATTCAATTAAACATCTCCCCCAAAACACATAGAAAAAGGAAACGGCAACAGGTTCAAAAGCTTGCCTGAATAGCCTTGTTTCCATAGCTTTGCCAAATACTAAGGGGACAAAGGGGACAGGCGGGCACAGCCCTGGAGGGGTGGGGCATGTTCGGATAGGCTTACAGCAGCAAGGTGAATTTGCCAACATTAGTAGAATTGGTATTAAAGGTGGGGAAACGGAGGGGGACACAGGAATGTTGCTAGAAAGCTAGTCGCTAACATGTGATATGAATGTCAAAAGAAATAAAACAGTGGAATCCAAGGGCGCTTTTTAGTCCACCCCCCCAGGATAGGAACCTCTTCCAACACCATCTCTGTGCAAGAGAAGCTGCTCATTGGGGGGGGGGGGGCGGGGGGGTTAAATACAAATGCAAGCAACCGCTGTGAGAGTTAAGAAGGAAAAACTGAATTGCAAAGAAAATACATGAAGGAAGAGTGAATGCACCAAGAGGAAAAAGAGGAGTAGCTAGACGAAGTGAGATGTTGAGATAGAGAGCACTGAGAAAGTTGGAAAAGAAAATGGCAGGATGGAAGGGAAAAAAATTTGCAACATCAGGGAGTTATCAAGAAGCCTCATGTTGTCCTCATTCATCTGAGCTGTGTTTTCTTTTCTTTTTGTTGCCATCTGTCTGTTATTCACCATCATGGGCATGGGGGAGGGAGGAGAGAAGAGGGCCCTTGTATCCCAATTTTGTGATGCAAATTCCACTCCTTTTATACAACAGACACTAATCATCATCTTCTTTTAATGACCCCATAATCCCTTGCGGGATGGAGTCTGGGCAACTGAACAGAGCGGAGTGTTTACTGGCCGGATGCCCTTCCTGTCGCCAATGCGGAGTTATATTCAGCAGATATTCATCGTGCCCAGAGACAGAAGTATCTGCCTCTACCTAGGATCGAACTCACAGCCTCCTGACTGTGAGGCAAGAGCTCCACCTCTAGGCCAATGCACCACATACAACAGATACTAATGCTTGGTGCTTATTCTTTATCTGTGTTGTAACTTTGCTTGCTCTCCCTCTTTCTTATTAGTTTTCTTATTTGTAAGAATTAATGCCTTGGATTTCCAGTGGCTCAGGAGGACTTTGTCCGCAGACCCCTCAGCAGATAGCATTACAATTCACATCCTGCGTATTTTCAAAGGAGGGATGTTTAAATTTATTTATCTTACAAATATTAACCTAGTTTCTGTAAACTTGACTATGTGGAAGTAGCACTTTATTATACCTGTGATCACACTGAAGGCCCCACTACTTTGGTGATAGAGTGTAGGTTGCAAGATGCTCTAAATTTGGGAGCATGATAAAATTACAGGGATATCCATGTTCAATCAATCAATCAATCATTAAATCATTAAAATGGTCCATAGTACCAACCGGGGTCACAGGGAATAGGAGACATCTTCCTGCTGCTAAGGGACCTCAAATGTTGTGTTAATGTGCCTCTCATGTCGTGTTCCCTGTCTCCGCATCCAGCTCTGTTATTTCAATTAACTGTCTAAAGTTGGAAATCTAATGTTGTGCTGTTTGTAAGATTTGAATCTGTTAATGGTACCGGTGCTAACATTTTCCCTTCTCATGTACTTTAACAATTAAACAGCCTTCACTGAGGCCAGGACCCGAACTCACAGAATCGGAAAAGAACTATGTGGTAAGGTCACCCCAGAGTCCTTTCTGCAGCCTCACTTGCACACAGTTCTCCTCTGAGCCCTCTGCAATGGCCAGCACTACTGAGCTGAGCAAGGTTTTGAGTGTGTGTTTGTCAGCTGTGCATAAGGGTTTCCACGTGTCCAGGTCTTTCGACTGTTTTTACAACATAAAGGCCAAAAACACAAATGGCAGTACAGATAGAAATGGAGAAATCCGACTAGTTGTCCTTATAAGCCCCGCATTTGTAAAAGCCACAGCTGGGGTTTGAGTTTCTATCATTTGGTGGCTCAGTGAATGCAGAGTCTCTCAAAGTTGGCTATGAATAAAGGAAAAAAAACGCAGTCTGGGATATATTGTATTGTTAGAAAACTTAAATTGCATGCCAGACGCAAACATTTCATACCCAGATTTGAATTTTTAAATGTGAGATGCTTTCTGACTAATTGCAATCTCTTTTGCTGCTGTGTTACAACATTGAAAACTAAATACTCAATTCTTCTGTATCTTGCCTGTTTTTCTATGCTTACAACTTGGATTTCTTCTACACATTCCTACTTGGATTATATTTCTGGATCTACCACTCTGTTGTCTGGCTGGACATGCTAAATGCTTCCTCTGGACTGTCCCACATTTCCTGTTTCCTTCATTCTGTTCCCACCCGGGATGGCTATTATGTCCTGTCACTGTTATCCAGGAAGTTGTTTGCAATGAGATCTTAAACATTGCTGAAAAATCTGTTCATTACTGCAGCACTCTTTCTCAGCCTGTCTTTTGTCATAAGGGGCCGTTTAGTGACAATAAATCATCTTTCATCATTTCTCAGCAACCACAAGTCCTGCCATTAGAAACTGGCCTGGACCGGAATCATGCCACACGAGAAATGTAAGTTTGCCTGGGCTATTTTCTTTTCTTTTTTTTTAAGAATAAAGTTCCTGGTCAAGGAATTTGGGGTTATGTTAATTTTAGATTGCAGTTTGAGTAATATAGTTAGTTGTCCCCTATAGTTATACTATCCCAGTTCTAGGAAAGTTTTAGAGGAAATTTTATCCCAGGAAAAGGTCCTTCAATTGGTGATGTAGCCACTCATAGCTGCTGGCAATGAGTTTGAATGATCCTCCTTTCTTTGTTGAGAATCTTAGATACTGTATTTTTCGGAGTATAAGATGCACCGGAGTATAAGACGCACCTTAGTTTTGGGGGAGGAAAATAGGGGAAAAATCTACCTACCAGTTATTCATCTGGCTAGCGACCTTAGTCTGGTCAGCTTCAGCACATTATTTTATCCCCTGTTTAGGGCTGAAAAGAATCTTCTTCGGAGGGAGTAGCAATGAAAACAAGACTGCAAAGACTTAGGGCTGGAAAAAAACTTCTTCGGAGGGAGTAGCAATGAAAAAATCCTGCAAGCTGGGAAGATCGTTAGCACCTCGTTAGGGCTGAAAAAACCTTTTTCGGAGGGAGTAGCAATGAAAACAGGCCTGCAAGCCGGGAAGAGCCAGGAAGATTGTTAGCACCTCATTAGGGCTGGAAAAAAAGCTTAGAAAAAGCTACATTCTGAGTATAAGACGCACCCAAATTTTCAGCCTCTTTTAGGAGGGGGGAAGGTGCGTCTTATACTCCGAAAAATACTGTAACTTGGAAAAACCAAAATCTTGCTTTGATGTCACACTGGCAGACCACAGGATGAGTTTTACATAGTCACTGTATATACATGTAAAAATTAAAGGTCATTTAGAATAGTTTTTAAGTATGTTTTTTGCCTTATTACCTCTTTTGCTCTGTACCCGAAGAAGCATGGCTGGAAAGGCTCACGATTGCCATCTTTTCTTCCCTCCCCACCCCAATCATGAACCTTCAGGCTTACCTATCGAGCACTTTACAGCTACATCCCACAGAATGACGATGAGCTGGAGTTAAGAGATGGAGATATCATAGATGTTATGGAAAAGTGTGATGATGGCTGGTTTGTTGGTAAGCAAATTTGCCAGCATTTGGCTCTACAGTCCAATCCACATGCATGACATTTAAGTCGGATATTAAAAAAAAAATCACATCGCTGTCTTGGGGAACTACATCATTGTGACAGTAACTACATCATTGTGAGGGTAAAAAGGAGATTCGCAAAGAGATATTTGAAGGTGGAAGTATGACCCTACTTCAGAATGGATCTGATTAAGTCATTATGAGATTATTTAAAACACTGTCAGGGAAATTTTCTTCAATCTTAACTATTTGACCTGTAGGGGTGTCTACAGAGGGGAGGTTAAGAAAGTCCAGATGGTGAGTTCAACCACGTGATCAAAGACTTGGCAACCTTGATATATATTATTCACTTCCCTTGAGATAAGTATAGATTTTCAAGAAGTAAGCACATAGGTAGCCCTCAACTGACTACCTTAAAGGAGCCTACCAGGGGTGAAATGCTCCCGGTTCGGGCGGGCCGGTCTGTCGTCATAGAGCCGATAGTGATGGCAGCGCGAGCCTTCCCCCACCCACGTGGACGCCGCCATTTGGGTTATTTTACCCTCTGCGCATGCGAAAGCGTTCTGCGCTTTGGGGAAGCGGGTGGGGGAAGGCTCGCGCTTCTATCGCTATCGGCTCTATGACGACCGACTGGCCCACCCAAACCGAAAGCATTTCACCACTGGAGCCTACCCAGAATGGGTGGAAGTCTTGACAGCTGTTAAGCAAAGGGCCCAGGCGACTGCCTCTTGCCTCACGACCGCCCCCCCATCCCTGCTCTTCCTGATGTGGTTATTAAATGAACATGGGGCTGGTTAAGTGAGCCCTCAGGTCTAGGGCAAGGACACTTTCAGCCCTCAGGGTCTTCACAGGCATGGACTGCTTCCCATCCCACCAGCCCCATACCCTCCTCCTCCTCCTCACCCCATGTCACCATTGCACACTTCTTGTTCTTCAGAACTCAGGGAAGGAGGGCAGATTGATCCATTCCTAGGCCATGTGGTACCATCCTAGAAGCGGCCATTTTCTGGGTGGCTGCATTTTAAATGGCAGTCACTTCTGGGATTGTGCCCCACCATCCAGGAATGAGCAACCTGCCTTCCTCCCTAATGTGGACCCTGGAGATCTTCAAAAGGTGAGGAAGAGGGAACTGGTGTGGTGGAAGGAGGTCCAAAGGCTGTAACTTTGGTCGCTAAGGGATTAGTTGCAAATTGAGGACTTGTATAACAGCAATTACATATTTTTAATTTCTATATTTTTTATCGTTTTATTCGGCCCCAAAGCGAACTCATGAAATCATTAGATGTCGATTCAGTTAACCTAGGTCATTGATGACAAGCAAGCTAAGGCCTCACCAGTTTAAAATAACTTCCCCACGGATCCCACTGCGGTCTTGTCTTATCTGGATTTTTCTGCCTTTTATTCCACAACAGGCACATCAAGGAGAACCCAACAGTTTGGGACTTTCCCAGGAAACTATGTGAAACTACTATCCCTTTAGAAGCCATGGGCCACCTCTTCGTTTCATCTGGAGGAGGACCTGAGTGTGACCTTTTTAAAACAATCCTTGGGAAAGAGAAGTTTTGAATGGAGTAGTCGAGACAAGTAGGAGTGCACATGGAACGTGGTGAAATGCTGGAGTTACGCTGCAAAGTTCCTGCTTCCTTTGAACGTCCGTGGAGGAGAGGAGACAGGATGATAAAGCTGTGTGATACTCTGCTGTGTTTGTTTCTGTTTTTTTATTCAGCTGCAGGAAAATAACAGAAGGAAACAAACCAGGGTTTCTGTTGGACAGAGGAAGAAAAAGAGGGAGATTGCCAGAAGCAGAGGGGGTGTAGACTGCTTAAACATCCTGCAGCTTTTGTTTGCTCTTTATAGGAAAGGCCAAGTGGTCAGCATTCATGGAGCTCCTCCTCTCCCAAGGACATAAAAAGCCCCAAGAACTAATTGTAGTCCAGCAGGATCTGGAAGGCCAGGCCTGCCCACCCTTGTTCTAGTGCTTGACAGATTCCAAACTGAACGGCTAGAACAAAGGAAGATGGAATAGATGTTCCGCCATAGTCGCATTTGGATTTATTCTGCAAAATATTCCTAAACGTGCCTTTCTAGAACTGATAATATATGTAATTTCTGGCTGCATCTTTTTTTTTCTGTTATAATAAACTAGACATTCGGTCAAACTTATACTGTGCACACTTGATTGGGAGTAAACCCCATTGAATTGATTGACAGTTTCCCGTTATTGGACTTTATTTCTGTTTTTTTATAGTAATTTTGATGGTGAATCGCATAACGATACACTAAAATAAATCTTGTTTCTGCTGTGTGTTTTTTTATAGTTTATTCTTAATAGCAGGAGAGTCACATTCAGCATATTTTCTTTCTCTTATACGTTAGCCTTCAGAACAGACGTGTTCAGTTTTTTTCATCCTGAGATCAGCCAAAAACAGCAACTGAAGTGCTTTAATAATATGATTGTAGATATGTATATTCCCTTTGTAAAAACATATAAATCCTATATTGCAAATAGAAATATAAAGCAGAGTCTTTTAAAAACAGTTTGAGGAGGACGCTTCCATTTTATTTATTATCACACTAAATAAATTAGTACTTGGGCTACAAAACGCTGTTTTTCAACAGAGTTGGCATCATTGCTTCAATTGCACTAAAATGGCTTGTTGCAAGTTAAGCAGTTTTGTGCTCAGGCTTCTAGAATGCCATCCATTTCTAGGCTTGAAGCAACTCTAGGCAGCCTTAACAGCTGAGTCACTTGGGGAGTTTTGAGACCACTCGGGCTGCCTGCCGTGGGAAGGTTATCAGTTCCCAAAATACATGTACGTGGCACGGCTAATCACAAAACAACCCCTTTACTACAAGGCGAACAAGCGCTTCAGGTTTGTCAACCATCCTAATGCGGTGCAAAGACATTGCTATAGCTCAAAATTCCTATTTATTTTATTTAGTAATATATTTTAAAAAAGAGGTGTAGTCTACCCTGTTTTAAGGGATATTTGAATATTTTTTATTTTAGAATTGGCAGTATAGTTACAGAATTAAACGATTTTATTTTGCAAATATCTTAATATTGGTAGCATGTAACTATCACAATAGCATTTTTAATTACTATATATTTATATTTCTGCTGACATAGTTCTAAACAAAAAGTTATTGTCTGTTTTATTTTACAGAGGATTATTTACAGTTAACAATTACAATTACAAATGGAAATGTTTAAAGCATGTTTCTTTGTGTAAAATATTAAATAAATATTAACCCAACATGAAATAGTAAAGTCTGCCCTGTTTCCTTAGATGTTATTTGAGAGATTGTCCCAATCTGAATGTGATTTGGAGCAGAGTTAAAGTCCGCCTAAAGCTTACTATGCTGAAGAGGCGAGCAAATTTGTGGGAAGAGAAAATTAAGAACAGCCACGTTTCTTCCCATCAGCAATGCCCGCCTTGGGGATTTTCTACATCATTTCCTCAGGAGTGCAGGTCAGGAAGAGTGCTCAGGTGGGTGCAAGAGGTGGTGCTGGGGAGAAAGACGGGGAGTGCACAAAAGGTGGCATGTAGATGGGGTGCAAAGGGGTGTACAAGAGGTGTTGCACAAGTCGGCGCTTAACGGGTGTGGTGCAGGTCAGGAAGGGTGGCAGTGCATGGTGTGCACAAGAGCTGCCACAGGTCGTGAAGGGCAGATGTGTAAAAGCTGGTGTAAGTCAAGGGAAATGCGTAGAGGTGCAGTGTGGGTCAGTAAGGGTGGGCAGGGGTCTTTCATGGTCAGGAAGGGTCCCGGGAGTGTGTGAAACATGTTGCAGTTTGGGAATGGTGCGTAGGAGCACGAAAGGTGCTATGGGAGTCGGAGAGCATGGAGGAGTGTGGCTTTGGCTGGGAAGGGTACAAAGGTGTGCAAAAAGGTGTGACACATAAGGGAAAATATGTAAAGGTGCAACATGAGTTGGGATGCATGTGGAATCAAAGTGATTGGTGCATGATGTGTGCTCAAGAGGTGCTGCACAGGTCAGAGAAGGCATGTAGGTGTGGCGTAGGTCAGGGAAGGTGGTAGAGGTGTGGCATACATCAGGACAGGTACATGGGGGAGAGCAAGGGGTGCATGTGGGTCATGGAGAGTGCACGGGAGTGTGTTGAAATCCTGGAGTGGTGCCTGATGTGTGAAAGGTGCCACGCAGATTAGGAATGGTATCTGACAGGTGCTGTGGGAGTTAGGGAGGGCACTTGGGAGTGCAGTACAAGGCAGGAAAGGTGCACAGGATGTGTGAGAAATGCCATGGGAATCAACATGCAAGGGTGCAGGGTGGATTAGGATGGGTATGTGGGAGATGCCTCACAGGTCAGGAAGGGTGCACGGGTGCAGCATAGATTGGGAAGAGTGCACATGGCCATGCAAGGTGTTGAGTCAAGGAGTGCACATGGGGGTTGTCAGCTACCACCTCACACTTGCGCCTCACAACCATTCAAATCATCTGCCATGAACTCAAGGGGGGGCTGGATGGGAGGGGGGATGCTTCGAGGGCAACAAAACTTCACTATATCTCTCCGAGATGGGCTTTAAGGACAATTTAATTTAATTTAATTTAATAAGCGTTCTTATAAGCCGCCCAATCCCGTGGGACTCACGGCGGCATACAGCATGGGTAAGAACAATGCAATAAAAACATAATAGTTTAAAAACAGAACATTATTTTAAAAAACATTCATTCATGGGGGAATCTGATCTTCTTTTTCACCCCGCCTGCCGGAAGAGCCATGTTTTTACGGCTTTACGGAAGGCCAGTAGAGTGGGATAGTCCAGATCTCTGGTGGGAGTTGGTTCCAGAGGGACGGGGCTCCCACAGAGAAGGCCCTCCTCCGTGGCCCCACCAACCAACATTGTTTGGCTGATGGGACCTGGAGGAGGCCCACTCTGTGGGACCTAACTGGTCATAGGGAGGTGTGTGGTAGGATGCGGTCCCGAAGGTAGCCTGGTCCTGAGCCATGTAGGGCTTTAAAGGTCAAAACCAACACCTTAAATTGCGACTGGAGACTAATAGGCAACCAATGCAGCTGGCGGAGAATGGGTGTTACATGGGTGTATCTCGGTACACCCACCACAGCTCGCGCAGCTGCATTCAAGTGGCTGGGAATGCAGTTGCATACCAAACCTACACCCAAAGTGCCTGTTCTAAAAATATCTCGTTTGAATTTGATTGGACATGGGGGCCCAGTGATGGGAAGCAACTAAGGAAGGGAAATGTTAGACTTGGGGATTTTGGCATGCAATTCTCGGTTCTGGCTATGAATTCACTTGGCTTCTAGTAAACCATACTTTTCTCAATAAATGGAGTTAAGGATCGTTCTTATTGAGGTTCAAGCTGAGACAGGTCTGACAGGCACTGCATGTGTCGCATAGGGATGTGCGAATGGGGAGGTAGATTTACCCAAGCAATTTAAGACTTTCCCTGCCATCTTCCCCATCACAAAGCTCCCTCCTAGGTTCTCACAAAGACTTCGTTTGTGGGAAACTGGCAGGGAAACATTGGCAATCTCGATCAAGTTTATGCTTCCTGCTGGCTTTTACGTGTGGAAAGCTACCGCTGACAATCACATGACTGGCTGATTTGACAGTGTAGCATCACTGAAGCAGCAGCAGAACAGCAGCACTTGAAGTTACCACAACTTCTCCAAATTTCAATTCCCACAGCATTTTGTAAATTAGCCCATTTGAAGTACCTTGGTTCAAAAATTGTTGCTCTATAATGCACTCTTTCATCCAATTAAAGGCTACTCACAGACAAACAGGAGAGCTTTAGTAGTATGCAAATATGCTGGGTTGACCATTATATACATACATACCATATTTTATTTATGTATTTATTTATTAGTGACATTTATATACCGCCTCACAGTGCAAGCACTCTCTAAGCAGTTTACACCAGTAAGCAATGTATATTTATATTGCCCCCAACAATCTGGGTCCTCCTTTTACCTACCTCGGAAGGATGGAAGGCTGAGTCAACCTTGAGCCGGTGAGATTTGAACCGCTGACCTGCGGATCACAGTCAGCTAAAGTGGCCTGCAGTACCCCACTCTAACTGCTGCGCCACGTCGGCTCTATTTTTCGGTGTATAAGACACACTTCCCCCCCAAAAGTGGGTGGAAATGTCTGTGTGTCTCATAGAGCAAATGTTGCTGAAGCCCTGTCCACCTGCCAGCCCCCACACTTCGGCCTCTGCCTCCCAGCAATTTGCCTCCTTGCAGCAAACAGCAAACAACCTGGTCAGCTTCAGCACAGCCTGATTTAGCACGAACAGCTGATTGGTGGTTGGATCTGCCTCCCGGAATACCACCTATCAGCCGTTCCAGGCTGCAGGGATCACCACCGCCTATTGCTGCCTCCATGTGCCCCATTTTCGGCCTCCATATGCCCTGTTTTTGGCCTCTGTGTACCCCGTTTTTGGCCTCCACGTGCCCCATTTTTGGTCTGTTCCAGGTGGCATTCCGGGAGGCCAATCCAACTGCCAATCAACTCCTCATACTAAATCAGGCTGTGCTGAAGCTGACCACACTGCTGTTTGCTGCAAGGAGGCAAATTGCTGGGAGGCAGAGGCAGATTTTTTTTCTTCTTTTCTTCTCCAAAAGCTAGGTGCGTCTTATAGCTCGGAGCGTCTTATAATCCAAAAAATATGGTACATAACATTGTTTATTTATTTATTTCCGGTATTTTTAAGCTGTGTCATTTGGGTAAGCAGATTTACAACAAAACATAATATACAAGAAATCTCACTGTATTAAAAATAATATTAATAAAATCCTAGGAAGTAGTAGCTTACACACCTACTAGGTACCAAATTCCCAGGCTGTCTTTTCCATCTAATCCAGGAGTATGAAACTCAAGACCCGCAGGCTGGATCCGGCCCATAGGGTGCTTCAATCTGGCTCACGCGGCTGTCCTGTAAACAGCAAAGGACCAGCCCGCAGTGCCTCTACCAACAAAAACGGAGCTCGGGAAGTCTGTGTGTCCGCCTCTCGAGCTCATTTTTCGCTGGCAGAGGGTTGCAGGAGGCTGTTGCAGCCGAAAATGGACTTGCGAGGCCTGCGCATGGCCCTCCCAAGCTCCATTTTCACTGGCAGAAGATTGCAGGAGGCCGTTGTAGCTGAAAATGGAGCTTGGGATCCTGTTTTCACTGGCAGAGTGCTCAGGCCACCACATACGCCCCCGACACAATGACGTCAAGCTGGCCATGCCCACCCTGGCCAAGCCTCCCCCCCTCAAGGTCAAATACAACCCTGATGTAGCCTTCAATGAAATCAAATTTGACACCCCTGTTCTAGGGTCTCAACACTTTTTTTCTGTATTATAGTGACTAGAATTGAATGCAGTATTCCAGTTGTGGCCTCACCAGTGCAGTATAAAGTAATATATTTGGGATGCACAGATATTTTATTTATTATTTATATTTATTTATTATTGGTTCTTCTATGCTGCCCTACTCCCGAGGGACTCAGGGCGGCGTACAACAAATTTTACGAGAACACTAATAATAAACAGAAGTTAAAACAAATAAACAAGCTTTGGCAACTTCGGTGAATTACATAGATAAAATCCAAAATGATATTGCAAATTTTGAAAAAGAGGTCTTAATGACTCAGTTCAGATCCATGGAAGTTGCTATAAGGATTAGAGGTTTGAAAGAAGGATTATATGAAAATCTAAAAGGCAGGATGGTTGACATATTGGATCAGGTGTCTGGAATTTCTAAAGTGGAATTGGCTACACAAATCGACAAAATTTACAGAATCAATTCGTGGTACGCTAAACAAAAGCATTTACCAAGGGACATTGTCATATATTTTACCACAAGAGCTCTACGGAACAGAATTATACAAGCAACGTTTAACAATAATCTTATGGTGAATGGTCAGGAACTAAAGATTTGGAAAGAAATCCCCTCTAAAATGCTTAAAGCCAGAAAAAGCTATACTTTTTTGATTGATGAATTTAAGAGATTAAATTTACAATATAAATGGGAAGCGCCAGTTGGAGTAGCAGTGAAATTTTCTGGAAAAAGATACCGGCTCAACACGATAAAAAAAGCTACTGAATTTTATGTCAATGTTCTAAAGGCTGATATATCCAAGAGTCCAGAGGAAGGATGTATGAAAATAAAAGAGGAGGAGGAGGGGAAGCCACCTTTGATGGATCAAAAGGAAATAGATTCAAAAATCCAAAAGGAGTGCCTGAACCAGATAGCTGGGGAAAAGGAGATGGAGGTTTGGGATCAGACGGGAGACGACTCGACAAATTCGAATTTAGTGAACTATTAAAAGATGAACTATCAAGATACAAAACGATGTGATGTTGAAATATATTGGATGGATAGAGACTAATATGATTGTATTTTATCTTTTCCCTATCTAATGATTACTTATGCAATATTTAGTTAAGTTTTATATAATTTTGAGGTTATTTTTAATGTTAATAATATTAGATATATATAGTTTGTTGAAGATTTGTTTATTCTTCTTTTATTTTCTTTTTTTGTTTATTGAAGTTAGTAAGTTAATTTAGAATAATATTATCTTATTAATATCATGACGAAATTTAATATTTGATGATCACTTATGTAACATTTAGTTAAGTTTTATCTTAGAGGTTAATTTTAATGTCAATAATATCAGTTTAAGATTTGTGTATTTTATATTTAGTTATTACTTTTGTAACATTTACCTTGTATAAGATAGAGGACTGAAGGGAGGAGGTAGGAGGTTTGTTTGTTTGTATTGTTAAAGAGTTTTCTCTTTCTTTCTTTCTTTTTTTTTTCTTTTTTGTATCTTTACTATTGTATATAAATGCGATATATTAGTAGTGTATAATCTGGAGTTGAAGTTTTTTTTAAAAAACAGTGTTCTTTTTTTTCCCCTCTTTTTTTCCTCTTTTTATTAACAATTTAAATTTATTATTATGCCCTGTATTATCTCTGGGAAGTCCGGGGGGGAGGTGGGGAGGGAAGGGGGTGGGTTCGGGGGGGGGGAGAAAAAAACAAAAATGTTTGTACTTTATATTTAATATTTTGCTACTACTTATGTAAGTCTGTACTAATAAAACTTTTTGAATAAAAAAATAAAATAAACAGAAGTTAAAAATGGCAATTAAAAATGTACAAAACATTAAAAATATTCTCCATCAGTCACACCGGGGGGGAGCTCAGATTGGAATTAGTCTCCTCCCCCCCGCCTGCAGGAAGAGCCATGTCTTGACGGCTTTTCGGAAAGCCAGCAGGGTGGGATGGTTCGGGTCTCTGGGGGAAGTTGGTTCCAGAGCACGGAATCAAGCTAAAGAGAATATCTATTTATAGGGAATTCTAATTCTGAAGTAATAGGTTTATTACTAAGTAATAATTTAGCCTGGCATATTAAGATGACTTTGTTATGTATGCTATTTGGTCTTTCTATTATTTGATTTGAACTATGTGAGTTCCAGGGGTGGGTTCTACTTACCTTCCCTACCGGTTCTGATCACTACAGAAGTGCATGTTCTGCACGCGCATGTGCGCTTTGTGCGTGCCCCCATCACAATGCGCAAAAGACCCAGAAATGACCCTCTGCGCATGTACAGAAGCCTTTGTGCATGCACAGAGGGTTTTTTGGCAAGCCACAGTGACTGGAGGACCGGTTCGGGCGCGTGGGCCGCCAGTCATCGTTGCCGGTTTGGCAAGCGGCAGTAAATTTCCGCTACCGGTTCTAAAGAACGGGTCGAAACCAGCAGCAACCCACCACTGGTGAGTTCCATAGTCCTTAAATTTTTGCTTTGTAAGATTTTAAAATTGAGAAGAACCTTTCTCCATACTGGGTGGAGCTAGCCTCCAAGAATGGGTTGACACTGCCCTCTAGCCAATCAGGACTGAGTCTGGAAAAAGTATAAATAGCACCTCAGTGCCTCAGTTCCCCCTCTTTTGACTCAGTCCTGAGCCAAGAACACATGCCTTTTCATCTTCAAAGACTTCTGGCGTCTCTACTCAGTGATATATCTGGAATATATACAGTATATAGTAAGTTTCCCTGATTGAGCCCCCCAGGTGCTTCTGATCTCTGCACTTGGGAGAAAGCAGCCAGGCCGTCAGACCAGCTGCTGCTTGCCCCTCCAGCTGAAGGCCCAATACCTACTATCTAAATTCCGGCTGCTGAGGGAGTGGGAACGGTCCCATTTCATCAAAGGGACCAACAGTGTTTTTCTTCACCGTTTTCAATTGGGCTCTGAACGAGGCTGGCAAGTAATTTGCTGATTGACTATGTATAGCTGCGTGAGGGAAAGACCCTCTTTGCCTCGTATCAGACTGCGCTGATCCTGGGGGAGGCTGGCTAGTTATTTATCATTTTTTCATAAAATGAACAAATGTCCTCCATTCTATTGGTTGGAATCCCCCCCCCCAATTTGGCCGGATCAAGCGCTTTTCCGCCACTGCCGCTCTCACTACTTCACAGCTGATTCATTAACTAACTGACAGTGTCCGTGCCTCCTGGGAGGTCGATCGTGGCGTTCTAAAGCAGCCTGACTAAAATCGCAGCTGGCCCAGTCCCTGATAACAAGGGAGCCGAATCGAAAGACCAACATTGCAGCTGAGCTCAGGGCTTATCAGTAAATCCCATTGCAGCGTCCCTCAAGCGACCACTCACATCGCTAGGGCTCTGAACTCACTGTGACTGCTTGGCTGGCTGGAATGGTGTTCTCCTCTCCTTCTGCAGCTTCTACTGTGAGACAAACTCTTCATTGGGCTTCGTGAGCCAGGCAATAAGGGGGGGACCAGTTGGGCCTTGCTCTCATTACCCCCCCAAAGGGTGTCAGCCATTTTGAGAGTGCCTCATGGCTACTGGCCATTTTGAATATTAATTAGGTCTGCCCACCAGAGGCTTCCCTTCATTTTTTTTCTCTTTTTTGGACTCTCTTACTCAGCAATGGCTGACAAAGAACAAAAACCAGGGAAGGCAAAGGCCAAGACCCCCAGGACCGGGCATGATGAAAGGGATCCTGCTAGGGCTGCTTCACGCGGCATCACACGTTTTTTCCTCGGAGACCAAAAACACTCAATTTTTAAAAAATTTTTTTGCTTCGAGGCACCATTTTTTCTGACCGCGGCATCACGCGTTTTTTCAACGGGGACCAAAAACACTCAATTTTTAAAAACAGCAAGCAATACCATTTTTAAGTATGGAATGCCACCCTGATTCATGTCCCAGCATCCATTTTTGCATTTGAGATGAAAAATTTTTTTTGCTTCTGGGCACCATTTTTTCTGACCGCGGCATCACGCGTTTTTTCCTCCGGGACCAAAAACACTCAATTTTTAAAAACAGCAAGGAATACCATTTTTCAGTATGGAATTCCACCCTGATTCATGTCCCAGCATTCATTTTTGCATTTGAGATGAAAATTTTTTTTCGCTTCTGGGCACCATTTTTTCTGACCGCGGCATCCTGCGTTTTTTCCTCGGGGAACAAAAACACTCAATTTTTGAAAACAGAAAGCAATACCATTTTTAAGTATGGAATTCCACCCTGATTCATGTCCCAGCATCCGTTTTTGCATTTGAGATGAAATTTTTTTTTTGCTTCTGGGCACCATTTTTTCTGACCGCGGCATCACACGTTTTTTCCTCATGGACCAAAAACACTCAATTTTTAAAAACAGCAAGCAATACCATTTTTAAGTATGGAATTCCACCCTGATTCATGTCCCAGCATCCGTTTTTGCATTTGAGATGAAATTTTTTTTTTGCTTCTGGGCACCATTTTTTCTGACCGCGGCATCACGCGTTTTTTCCTCATGGACCAAAAACACTCAATTTTTAAAAACAGAAAGCAATACCATTTTTCAGTATGGAATTCCACCCTGATTCATGTCCCAGCATCCGTTTTTGCATTTGAGATGAAAAATTTTTTTCGCTTCTAGGCATCATTTTTTCTGACCGCGGCATCACGCGGTTTTTCCTCGGGGACCAAAAACACTCAATTTTTAAAAACAGCAAGCAATACCATTTTTAAGTATGGAATGCCACCCTGATTCATGTCCCAGCATCCATTTTTGCATTTGAGATGAAAATTTTTTTTTGCTTCTGGGCACCATTTTTTCTGACCGCGGCATCACGCGTTTTTTCCTCCGGGACCAAAAACACTCAATTTTTAAAAACAGCAAGGAATACCATTTTTCAGTATGGAATTCCACCCTGATTCATGTCCCAGCATTCATTTTTGCATTTGAGATGAAAATTTTTTTTCGCTTCTGGGCACCATTTTTTCTGACCGCGGCATCCCGCGTTTTTTCCTCGGGGACCAAAAACACTCAATTTTTAAAAACAGCAAGGAATACCATTTTTCAGTATGGAATTCCACCCTGATTCATGTCCCAGCATTCATTTTTGCATTTGAGATGAAAATTTTTTTTCGCTTCTGGGCACCATTTTTTCTGACCGCGGCATCCTGCGTTTTTTCCTCGGGGAACAAAAACACTCAATTTTTGAAAACAGAAAGCAATACCATTTTTAAGTATGGAATTCCACCCTGATTCATGTCCCAGCATCCGTTTTTGCATTTGAGATGAAATTTTTTTTTTGCTTCTGGGCACCATTTTTTCTGACCGCGGCATCACACGTTTTTTCCTCATGGACCAAAAACACTCAATTTTTAAAAACAGCAAGCAATACCATTTTTAAGTATGGAATTCCACCCTGATTCATGTCCCAGCATCCGTTTTTGCATTTGAGATGAAATTTTTTTTTTGCTTCTGGGCACCATTTTTTCTGACCGCGGCATCACGCGTTTTTTCCTCATGGACCAAAAACACTCAATTTTTAAAAACAGAAAGCAATACCATTTTTCAGTATGGAATTCCACCCTGATTCATGTCCCAGCATCCGTTTTTGCATTTGAGATGAAAAATTTTTTTCGCTTCTAGGCATCATTTTTTCTGACCGCGGCATCACGCGGTTTTTCCTCGGGGACCAAAAACACTCAATTTTTAAAAACAGCAAGCAATACCATTTTTAAGTATGGAATGCCACCCTGATTCATGTCCCAGCATCCATTTTTGCATTTGAGATGAAAATTTTTTTTTGCTTCTGGGCACCATTTTTTCTGACCGCGGCATCACGCGTTTTTTCCTCCGGGACCAAAAACACTCAATTTTTAAAAACAGCAAGGAATACCATTTTTCAGTATGGAATTCCACCCTGATTCATGTCCCAGCATTCATTTTTGCATTTGAGATGAAAATTTTTTTTCGCTTCTGGGCACCATTTTTTCTGACCGCGGCATCCCGCGTTTTTTCCTCGGGGACCAAAAACACTCAATTTTTGAAAACAGAAAGCAATACCATTTTTAAGTATGGAATTCCACCCTGATTCATGTCCCAGCATCCGTTTTTGCATTTGAGATGAAAATTTTTTTTCGCATCTTGGCATCATTTTTTCTGACCACGGCATCACGCGTTTTTTCCTCAGGGACCAAAAACACTCAATTTTTAAAAACAGCAAGCAATACCATTTTTCAGTATGGAATTCCAACCTGATTCATGTCCCTGCATCCATTTTTGCATTTCACATGAAAAAAAAATTTCACCTCTGGGCACCATTTTTTCTGACCACGGCATCACATGTTTTCTCCTCGGGGACCAAAAACACTAAATTTTTAAAAACAGCAAACAATACCATTTTTCAGTTTGGAATTCCACCCTGATTCATGTCCCTGCATCCGTTCTTGCATTTGAGATGAAAAAATTTTTTTCGTCTCTGGGCACTTATTTTTCTGACCGCGGCATCACATGTTTTTTACTCGTGGACCAAAAACACTCAATTTTTAAAAACAGCAAGCAATACTATTTTTAAGTATGGAATTCCACCCGGATTCATGTCCCTGCATCCGTTTTTGCATTTCACATGAAAAAAAATTTTCGTTTCTGGGCACCATTTTTTCTGACCGCGGCATCACCTGTTTTTTCCTCATGGACTAAAAACAGTTAATTTTTAAGAACAGAAAGCAATACCATTTTTAAGTATGGAATTCCACCCTGATTCATGTCCCAGCATCCGTTTTTGCATTTGAGATGAAAAAATTTTTTTGCGTCTAGGCACCATTTTTTCTGACCGCGGCATCACGCGTTTTTTCCTCGGGGACCAAAAACACTCAATTTTTAAAAACAGAAAGCAATACCATTTTTCAGTATGGAATTCCACCCTGATTGATGTCCCAGCATCCATCTTTGCATTTGAGATGAAAATTTTTTTTTGCTTCTGGGCACCATTTTTTCTGACCGCGGCATCACGCGTTTTTTCCTCGGGGACCAAAAACACTCAATTTTGAAAAACAGCAAGCAATACCATTTTTCAGTATGAAATTCCACCCTGATTCATGTCCCAGCATCCGTTTTTGCATTTGAGATGAAAAAAATTTTTCGCTTCTGGGCAGCATTTTTTCTGACCGCGGCATCACGCGTTTTTTCCTCGGGGACCAAAAACACTCAATTTTTAAAAACAGAAAGCAATACCATTTTTCAGTATGGAATTCCACCCTGATTCATGTCCCAGCATCCGTTTTTGCATTTGAGTTGAAAAAATTTTTTTGCTTCTGGGCAGCATTTTTTCTGACCGCGGCATCACGCGTTTTTTCCTCAGGGACCAAAAACATTCAATTTTTAAAAACAGCAAGCAATACCATTTTTCAGTATGGAATTCCACCCTGATTCATGTCCCAGCATCCATTTTTGCATTTGAGATGAAAAAAAATTTCGCTTCTGGGCAGCATTTTTTCTGACCGCGGCATCACGCGTTTTTTCCTCAGGGACTAAAAACACTCAATTTTTAAAAACAGCAAGCAATACCATTTTTCAGTATGGAATTCCACCCTGATTCATGTCCCAGCATCCGTTTTTGCATTTGAGATGAAAAATTTTTTTCGCTTCTGGGCAGCATTTTTTCTGACCGCGGCATCACGCGTTTTTTCCTCAGGGACCAAAAACATTCAATTTTTAAAAACAGCAAGCAATACCATTTTTCAGTATGGAATTCCACCCTGATTCATGTCCCAGCATCCGTTTTTGCATTTGAGATGAAAAAAATTTTTCGCTTCTGGGCAGCATTTTTTCTGACCGCGGCATCACGCATTTTTTCCTCAGGGACCAAAAACACTCAATTTTTAAAAACAGCAAGCAATACCATTTTTCAGTATGGAATTCCACCCTGATTCATGTCCCAGCATCCGCTTTTGCATTTGAGATGAAAAAAAAATTTCGCTTCTGGGCAGCATTTTTTCTGACCGCGGCATCACGCGTTTTTTCCTCAGGGACCAAAAACATTCAATTTTTAAAAACAGCAAGCAATACCATTTTTCAGTATGGAATTCCACCCTGATTCATGTCCCAGCATCCGTTTTTGCATTTGAGATGAAAAAAAAATTTCGCTTCTGGGCAGCATTTTTTCTGACCGCGGCATCACGCGTTTTTTCCTCGGGGACCAAAAACACTCAATTTTTAAAAACAGCAAGCAATACCATTTTTCAGTATGGAATTCCACGCTGATTCATGTCCCAGCATCCGTTTTTGCATTTGAGATGAAAAAAAATTTTCGCTTCTGGGCAGCATTTTTTCTGACCGCGGCATCACGCGTTTTTTCCTCAGGGACCAAAAACACTCAATTTTTAAAAACAGCAAGCAATACCATTTTTCAGTATGGAATTCCACCCTGATTCATGTCCCAGCATCCGATTTTGCATTTGAGATGAAAAAATATTTTTCGCTTCTGGGCAGCATTTTTTCTGACCGCGGCATCACGCATTTTTTCCTCAGGGACCAAAAACACTCAATTTTTAAAAACAGCAAGCAATACCATTTTTCAGTATGGAATTCCACCCTGATTCATGTCCCAGCATCCGTTTTTGCATTTGAGATGAAAAAATTTTTTCGCTTCTGGGTAGCATTTTTTCTGACCGCGGCATCACGCGTTTTTTCCTCGGGGACCAAAAACACTCAATTTTTAAAAACAGAAAGCAATACCATTTTTCAGTATGGAATTCCACCCTGATTCATGTCCCAGCATCCGTTTTTGCATTTGAGATGAAAAAAATTTTTCGCTTCTGGGCAGCATTTTTTCTGACCGCGGCATCACGCGTTTTTTCCTCGGGGACCAAAAACACTCAATTTTTAAAAACAGAAAGCAATACCATTTTTCAGTATGGAATTCCACCCTGATTCATGTCCCAGCATCCGTTTTTGCATTTGAGTTGAAAAAATTTTTTTGCTTCTGGGCAGCATTTTTTCTGACCGCGGCATCACGCGTTTTTTCCTCAGGGACCAAAAACATTCAATTTTTAAAAACAGCAAGCAATACCATTTTTCAGTATGGAATTCCACGCTGATTCATGTCCCAGCATCCGTTTTTGCATTTGAGATGAAAAAAAATTTCGCTTCTGGGCAGCATTTTTTCTGACCGCGGCATCACGCGTTTTTTCCTCAGGGACCAAAAACACTCAATTTTTAAAAACAGCAAGCAATACCATTTTTCAGTATGGAATTCCACCCTGATTCATGTCCCAGCATCCGATTTTGCATTTGAGATGAAAAAATATTTTTCGCTTCTGGGCACCATTTTTTCTGACCGCGGCATCACGCGTTTTTTCCTCGGGGACCAAAAACACTCAATTTTTAAAAACAGAAAGCAATACCATTTTTCAGTATGGAATTCCACCCTGATTCATGTCCCAGCATCCGTTTTTGCATTTGAGATGAAAAAAATTTTTCGCTTCTCGGCAGCATTTTTTCTGACCGCGGCATCACGCGTTTTTTCCTCGGGGACCAAAAACACTCAATTTTTAAAAACAGAAAGCAATACCATTTTTCAGTATGGAATTCCACCCTGATTCATGTCCCAGCATCCGTTTTTGCATTTGAGTTGAAAAAAATTTTTTGCTTCTGGGCAGCATTTTTTCTGACCGCGGCATCACGCGTTTTTTCCTCAGGGACCAAAAACATTCAATTTTTAAAAACAGCAAGCAATACCATTTTTCAGTATGGAATTCCACCCTGATTCATGTCCCAGCATCCGTTTTTGCATTTGAGATGAAAAAAAATTTCGCTTCTGGGCAGCATTTTTTCTGACCGCGGCATCACGCGTTTTTTTCCTCAGGGACTAAAAACACTCAATTTTTAAAAACAGCAAGCAATACCATTTTTCAGTATGGAATTCCACCCTGATTCATGTCCCAGCATCCGTTTTTGCATTTGAGATGAAAAAAATTTTTCGCTTCTGGGCAGCATTTTTTCTGACCGCGGCATCACGCGTTTTTTCCTCAGGGACCAAAAACATTCAATTTTTAAAAACAGCAAGCAATACCATTTTTCAGTATGGAATTCCACCCTGATTCATGTCCCAGCATCCGTTTTTGCATTTGAGATGAAAAAAAATTTCGCTTCTGGGCAGCATTTTTTCTGACCGCGGCATCACGCGTTTTTTCCTCAGGGACTAAAAACACTCAATTTTTAAAAACAGCAAGCAATACCATTTTTCAGTATGGAATTCCACCCTGATTCATGTCCCAGCATCCGTTTTTGCATTTGAGATGAAAAAAATTTTTCGCTTCTGGGCAGCATTTTTTCTGACCGCGGCATCACGCATTTTTTCCTCAGGGACCAAAAACACTCAATTTTTAAAAACAGCAAGCAATACCATTTTTCAGTATGGAATTCCACCCTGATTCATGTCCCAGCATCCGCTTTTGCATTTGAGATGAAAAAAAAATTTCGCTTCTGGGCAGCATTTTTTCTGACCGCGGCATCACGCGTTTTTTCCTCAGGGACCAAAAACATTCAATTTTTAAAAACAGCAAGCAATACCATTTTTCAGTATGGAATTCCACCCTGATTCATGTCCCAGCATCCGTTTTTGCATTTGAGATGAAAAAAAAATTTCGCTTCTGGGCAGCATTTTTTCTGACCGCAGCATCATACGTTTTTTCCTCAGGGACCAAAAACACTCAATTTTTAAAAACAGCAAGCAATACCATTTTTCAGTATGGAATTCCACCCTGATTCATGTCCCAGCATCCGATTTTGCATTTGAGATGAAAAAATATTTTTCGCTTCTGGGCACCATTTTTTCTGACCGCGGCATCACGCATTTTTTCCTCAGGGACCAAAAACACTCAATTTTTAAAAACAGCAAGCAATACCATTTTTCAGTATGGAATTCCACCCTGATTCATGTCCCAGCATCCGTTTTTGCATTTGAGATGAAAAAATTTTTTCGCTTCTGGGTAGCATTTTTTCTGACCGCGGCATCACGCGTTTTTTCCTCGGGGACCAAAAACACTCAATTTTTAAAAACAGAAAGCAATACCATTTTTCAGTATGGAATTCCACCCTGATTCATGTCCCAGCATCCGTTTTTGCATTTGAGATGAAAAAAATTTTTCGCTTCTGGGCAGCATTTTTTCTGACCGCGGCATCACGCGTTTTTTCCTCGGGGACCAAAAACACTCAATTTTTAAAAACAGAAAGCAATACCATTTTTCAGTATGGAATTCCACCCTGATTCATGTCCCAGCATCCGTTTTTGCATTTGAGTTGAAAAAATTTTTTTGCTTCTGGGCAGCATTTTTTCTGACCGCGGCATCACGCGTTTTTTCCTCAGGGACCAAAAACATTCAATTTTTAAAAACAGCAAGCAATACCATTTTTCAGTATGGAATTCCACCCTGATTCATGTCCCAGCATCCGTTTTTGCATTTGAGATGAAAAAAAATTTCGCTTCTGGGCAGCATTTTTTCTGACCGCGGCATCACGCGTTTTTTCCTCAGGGACTAAAAACACTCAATTTTTAAAAACAGCAAGCAATACCATTTTTCAGTATGGAATTCCACCCTGATTCATGTCCCAGCATCCGTTTTTGCATTTGAGATGAAAAAATTTTTTCGCTTCTGGGCAGCATTTTTTCTGACCGCGGCATCACGCGTTTTTTCCTCAGGGACCAAAAACATTCAATTTTTAAAAACAGCAAGCAATACCATTTTTCAGTATGGAATTCCACCCTGATTCATGTCCCAGCATCCGTTTTTGCATTTGAGATGAAAAAAAATTTCGCTTCTGGGCAGCATTTTTTCTGACCGCGGCATCACGCGTTTTTTCCTCAGGGACTAAAAACACTCAATTTTTAAAAACAGCAAGCAATACCATTTTTCAGTATGGAATTCCACCCTGATTCATGTCCCAGCATCCGTTTTTGCATTTGAGATGAAAAAAATTTTTCGCTTCTGGGCAGCATTTTTTCTGACCGCGGCATCACGCATTTTTTCATCAGGGACCAAAAACACTCAATATTTAAAAACAGCAAGCAATACCATTTTTCAGTATGGAATTCCACCCTGATTCATGTCCCAGCATCCGCTTTTGCATTTGAGATGAAAAAAAAATTTCGCTTCTGGGCAGCATTTTTTCTGACCGCGGCATCACGCGTTTTTTCCTCAGGGACCAAAAACATTCAATTTTTAAAAACAGCAAGCAATACCATTTTTCAGTATGGAATTCCACCCTGATTCATGTCCCAGCATCCGTTTTTGCATTTGAGATGAAAAAAAAATTTCGCTTCTGGGCAGCATTTTTTCTGACCGCAGCATCATACGTTTTTTCCTCAGGGACCAAAAACACTCAATTTTTAAAAACAGCAAGCAATACCATTTTTCAGTATGGAATTCCACCCTGATTCATGTCCCAGCATCAATTTTTGCATTTGAGATGAAAAAAATTTTTCGCTTCTGGGCAGCATTTTTTCTGACCGCGGCATCACGCGTTTTTTCCTCAGGGACCAAAAACACTCAATTTTTAAAAACAGCAAGCAATACCATTTTTCAGTATGGAATTCCACCCTGATTCATGTCCCAGCATCCGTTTTTGCATTTGAGATGAAGAAAAATTTTCGCTTCTGGGCAGCATTTTTTCTGACCGCGGCATCACGCGTTTTTTCCTCGGGGACCAAAAACACTCAATTTTTAAAAACAGCAAGCAATACCATTTTTCAGTATGGAATTCCACCCTGATTCATGTCCCAGCATCCATTTTTGCATTTAGATGAAAAAATTTTTTCGCTTCTGGGCACCATTTTTTCTGACCGCGGCATCACGCGTTTTTTCCTCGGGGACAAAAAACATTCAATTTTTAAAAACAGCAAGCAATACCATTTTTCAGTATGGAATTCCACCCTGATTCATGTCCCAGCATCCGTTTTTGCATTTGAGATGAAAAAAATTTTTCGCTTCTGGGCAGCATTTTTTCTGACCGCGGCATCACGCGTTTATTCCTCAGGGACCAAAAACACTCAATTTTTAAAAACAGCAAGCAATACCATTTTTCAGTATGGAATTCCACCCTGATTCATGTCCCAGCATCCGTTTTTGCATTTGAGATGAAAAAAAATTTTCGCTTCTGGGCAGCATTTTTTCTGACCGCGGCATCACGCGTTTTTTCCTCAGGGACCAAAAACACTCAATTTTTAAAAACAGCAAGCAATACCATTTTTCAGTATGGAATTCCACGCTGATTCATGTCCCAGCATCCGTTTTTGCATTTGAGATGAAAAAATTTTTTCGCTTCTGGGCAGCATTTTTTCTGACCGCGGCATCACGCGTTTTTTCCTCAGGGACCAAAAACACTCAAATTTTAAAAACAGCAAGCAATACCATTTTTCAGTATGGAAATCCACTCTGCTTCATGTCCCAGCATCCGTTTTTGCATTTGAGATGAAAAATTTTTTTCCGCTTCTGGGCACTATTTTTTCTGACCGCGGCATCACGCGTTTTTTCCCTCAGGGACCAAAAACACTCAATTTTTAAAAACAGCAAGCAATACCATTTTTCAGTATGGAAATCCACCCTGATTCATGTCCCAGCATCCGTTTTTGCATTTGAGATGAAAAAAAATTTTTCGCTTCTGGGCAGCATTTTTTCTGACCGCGGCATCACGCGTTTTTTCCTCAGGGACCAAAAACACTCAATTTTTAAAAACAGCAAGCAATACCATTTTTCAGTATGGAATTACACCCTGATTCATGTCCCAGCATCCGTTTTTGCATTTGAGATGAAAAAAATTTTTCGCTTCTGGGCAGCATTTTTTCTGACCGGGGCATCACACGTTTTTTCCTCAGGGACCAAAAACACTCAATTTTTAAAAACAGCAAGCAATACAATTTTTCAGTATGGAAATCCACTCTGATTCATGTCCCAGCATCCGTTTTTGCATTTGAGATGAAAAAAATTTTTTCGCTTCTGGGCAGCATTTTTTCTGACCGCAGCATCACGCGTTTTTTCCTCAGGGACCAAAAACACTCAATTTTTAAAAACAGCAAGCAATACCATTTTTCAGTATGGAATTCCACCCTGATTCATGTCCCAGCATCCGTTTTTGCATTTGAGATGAAAAAATTTTTTCGCTTCTGGGCAGCATTTTTTCTGACCGCGGCATCACGCGTTTTTTCCTCAGGGACCAAAAACACTCAATTTTTAAAAACAGCAAGCAATACCATTTTTCAGTATGGAATTCCACCCTGATTCATGTCCCAGCATCCGATTTTGCATTTGAGATGAAAAAATATTTTTCGCTTCTGGGCAGCATTTTTTCTGACCGCGGCATCACGCGTTTTTTCCTCGGGGACCAAAAACACTCAATTTTTAAAAACAGAAAGCAATACCATTTTTCAGTATGGAATTCCACCCTGATTCATGTCCCAGCATCCGTTTTTGCATTTGAGATGAAAAAAATTTTTCGCTTCTGGGCAGCATTTTTTCTGACCGCGGCATCACGCGTTTTTTCCTCGGGGACCAAAAACACTCAATTTTTAAAAACAGAAAGCAATACCATTTTTCAGTATGGAATTCCACCCTGATTCATGTCCCAGCATCCGCTTTTGCATTTGAGATTAAAAAAATTTTTCGCTTCTGGGCAGCATTTTTTCTGACCGCGGCATCACGCGTTTTTTCCTCAGGGACCAAAAACACTCAATTTTTAAAAACAGCAAGCAATACCATTTTTCAGTATGGAATTCCACGCTGATTCATGTCCCAGCATCCGTTTTTGCATTTGAGATGAAAAAAAATTTTCGCTTCTGGGCAGCATTTTTTCTGACCGCGGCATCACGCGTTTTTTCCTCAGGGACCAAAAACACTCAATTTTTAAAAACAGCAAGCAATACCATTTTTCAGTATGGAATTCCACCCTGATTCATGTCCCAGCATCCGTTTTTAAATTTGAGATGAAAAAATTTTTTCGCTTCTGGGCAGCATTTTTTCTGACCGCGGCATCACGCGTTTTTTCCTCAGGGACCAGAAACACTCAATTTTTAAAAACAGCAAGCAATACCATTTTTCAGTATGGAATTCCACCCTGATTCATGTCCCAGCATCCGTTTTTGCATTTGAGATGAAAAATTTTTTTCGCTTCTGGGTAGCATTTTTTCTGACCGCGGCATCACGCGTTTTTTCCTCGGGGACCAAAAACACTCAATTTTTAAAAACAGAAAGCAATACCATTTTTCAGTATGGAATTCCACCCTGATTCATGTCCCAGCATCCGTTTTTGCATTTGAGATGAAAAAAAATTTTCGCTTCTGGGCAGCATTTTTTCTGACCGCGGCATCACGCGTTTTTTCCTCGGGGACCAAAAACACTCAATTTTTAAAAACAGAAAGCAATACCATTTTTCAGTATGGAATTCCACCCTGATTCATGTCCCAGCATCCGCTTTTGCATTTGAGATTAAAAAAATTTTTCGCTTCTGGGCAGCATTTTTTCTGACCGCGGCATCACGCGTTTTTTCCTCAGGGACCAAAAACACTCAATTTTTAAAAACAGCAAGCAATACCATTTTTCAGTATGGAATTCCACGCTGATTCATGTCCCAGCATCCGTTTTTGCATTTGAGATGAAAAAAAATTTTCGCTTCTGGGCAGCATTTTTTCTGACCGCGGCATCACGCGTTTTTTCCTCAGGGACCAAAAACACTCAATTTTTAAAAACAGCAAGCAATACCATTTTTCAGTATGGAATTCCACCCTGATTCATGTCCCAGCATCCGATTTTGCATTTGAGATGAAAAAATATTTTTCGCTTCTGGGCACCATTTTTTCTGACCGCGGCATCACGCATTTTTTCCTCAGGGACCAAAAACACTCAATTTTTAAAAACAGCAAGCAATACCATTTTTCAGTATGGAATTCCACCCTGATTCATGTCCCAGCATCCGTTTTTGCATTTGAGATGAAAAATTTTTTTCGCTTCTGGGTAGCATTTTTTCTGACCGCGGCATCACGCGTTTTTTCCTCGGGGACCAAAAACACTCAATTTTTAAAAACAGAAAGCAATACCATTTTTCAGTATGGAATTCCACCCTGATTCATGTCCCAGCATCCGTTTTTGCATTTGAGATGAAAAAAATTTTTCGCTTCTGGGCAGCATTTTTTCTGACCGCGGCATCACGCGTTTTTTCCTCGGGGACCAAAAACACTCAATTTTTAAAAACAGAAAGCAATACCATTTTTCAGTATGGAATTCCACCCTGATTCATGTCCCAGCATCCGTTTTTGCATTTGAGATGAAAAAATTTTTTTGCTTCTGGGCAGCATTTTTTCTGACCGCGGCATCACGCGTTTTTTCCTCAGGGACCAAAAACATTCAATTTTTAAAAACAGCAAGCAATACCATTTTTCAGTATGGAATTCCACCCTGATTCATGTCCCAGCATCCGTTTTTGCATTTGAGATGAAAAAAAATTTCGCTTCTGGGCAGCATTTTTTCTGACCGCGGCATCACGCGTTTTTTCCTCAGGGACTAAAAACACTCAATTTTTAAAAACAGCAAGCAATACCATTTTTCAGTATGGAATTCCACCCTGATTCATGTCCCAGCATCCGTTTTTGCATTTGAGATGAAAAAATTTTTTCGCTTCTGGGCAGCATTTTTTCTGACCGCGGCATCACGCGTTTTTTCCTCAGGGACCAAAAACACTCAATTTTTAAAAACAGCAAGCAATACCATTTTTCAGTATGGAATTCCACCCTGATTCATGTCCCAGCATCCGCTTTTGCATTTGAGATGAAAAAAAAATTTCGCTTCTGGGCAGCATTTTTTCTGACCGCGGCATTACGCGTTTTTTCCTCAGGGACCAAAAACACTCAATTTTTAAAAACAGCAAGCAATACCATTTTTCAGTATGGAATTCCACCCTGATTCATGTCCCAGCATCCGATTTTGCATTTGAGATGAAAAAATATTTTTCGCTTCTGGGCACCATTTTTTCTGACCGCGGCATCACGCGTTTTTTCCTCGGGGACCAAAAACACTCAATTTTTAAAAACAGAAAGCAATACCATTTTTCAGTATGGAATTCCACCCTGATTCATGTCCCAGCATCCGTTTTTGCATTTGAGATGAAAAAATTTTTTCGCTTCTGGGCAGCATTTTTTCTGACCGCGGCATCACGCGTTTTTTCCTCGGGGACCAAAAACACTCAATTTTTAAAAACAGAAAGCAATACCATTTTTCAGTATGGAATTCCACCCTGATTCATGTCCCAGCATCCGTTTTTGCATTTGAGATGAAAAAATTTTTTTGCTTCTGGGCAGCATTTTTTCTGACCGCGGCATCACGCGTTTTTTCCTCAGGGACCAAAAACATTCAATTTTTAAAAACAGCAAGCAATACCATTTTTCAGTATGGAATTCCACCCTGATTCATGTCCCAGCATCCGTTTTTGCATTTGAGATGAAAAAAAATTTCGCTTCTGGGCAGCATTTTTTCTGACCGCGGCATCACGCGTTTTTTCCTCAGGGACTAAAAACACTCAATTTTTAAAAACAGCAAGCAATACCATTTTTCAGTATGGAATTCCACCCTGATTCATGTCCCAGCATCCGTTTTTGCATTTGAGATGAAAAAATTTTTTCGCTTCTGGGCAGCATTTTTTCTGACCGCGGCATCACGCGTTTTTTCCTCAGGGACCAAAAACACTCAATTTTTAAAAACAGCAAGCAATACCATTTTTCAGTATGGAATTCCACCCTGATTCATGTCCCAGCATCCGCTTTTGCATTTGAGATGAAAAAAAAATTTCGCTTCTGGGCAGCATTTTTTCTGACCGCGGCATCACGCGTTTTTTCCTCAGGGACCAAAAACACTCAATTTTTAAAAACAGCAAGCAATACCATTTTTCAGTATGGAATTCCACCCTGATTCATGTCCCAGCATCCGATTTTGCATTTGAGATGAAAAAATATTTTTCGCTTCTGGGCACCATTTTTTCTGACCGCTTCATCACGCATTTTTTCCTCAGGGACCAAAAACACTCAATTTTTAAAAACAGCAAGCAATACCATTTTTCAGTATGGAATTCCACCCTGATTCATGTCCCAGCATCCGTTTTTGCATTTGAGATGAAAAATTTTTTTCGCTTCTGGGTAGCATTTTTTCTGACCGCGGCATCACGCGTTTTTTCCTCGGGGACCAAAAACACTCAATTTTTAAAAACAGAAAGCAATACCATTTTTCAGTATGGAATTCCACCCTGATTCATGTCCCAGCATCCGTTTTTGCATTTGAGATGAAAAAAATTTTTCGCTTCTGGGCAGCATTTTTTCTGACCGCGGCATCACGCGTTTTTTCCTCGGGGACCAAAAACACTCAATTTTTAAAAACAGAAAGCAATACCATTTTTCAGTATGGAATTCCACCCTTATTCATGTCCCAGCATCCACTTTTGCATTTGAGATTAAAAAAATTTTTCGCTTCTGGGCAGCATTTTTTCTGACCGCGGCATCACGCGTTTCTTCCTCGGGGACCAAAAACACTCAATTTTTTAAAACAGCAAGCAATACCATTTTTCAGTATGGAATTCCATGCTGATTCATGTCCCAGCATCCGTTTTTGCATTTGAGATGAAAAAAAATTTTTGCTTCTGGGCAGCATTTTTTCTGACCGCGGCATCACGCGATTTTTCCTCAGGGACCAAAAACACTCAATTTTTAAAAACAGCAAGCAATACCATTTTTCAGTATGGAATTCCACCCTGATTCATGTCCCAGCATCCGATTTTGCATTTGAGATGAAAAAATATTTTTCGCTTGTGGGCACCATTTTTTCTGACCGCGGCATCACGCGTTTTTTCCTCAGGGACCAAAAACACTCAATTTTTAAAAACAGCAAGCAATACCATTTTTCAGTATGGAATTCCACCCTGATTCATGTCCCAGCATCCGTTTTTGCATTTGAGATGAAAAAATTTTTTCGCTTCTGGGCAACATTTTTTCTGACCGCGGCATCACGCGTTTTTTCCTCAGGGACCAAAAACACTCAATTTTTAAAAACAGCAAGCAATACCATTTTTCAGTATGGAATTCCACCCTGATTCATGTCCCAGCATCCGTTTTTGCATTTGAGATGAAAAAAAATTTTCGCTTCTGGGCAGCATTTTTTCTGACCGCGGCATCACGCGTTTTTTCCTCAGGGACCAAAAACACTCAATTTTTAAAAACAGCAAGCAATACCATTTTTCAGTATGGAATTCCACCCTGATTCATGTCCCAGCATCCGCTTTTGCATTTGAGATTAAAAAAAATTTTCGCTTCTGGGCAGCATTTTTTCTGACCGCGGCATCACGCGTTTTTTCCTCAGGGACCAAAAACACTCAATTTTTAAAAACAGCAAGCAATACCATTTTTCAGTATGGAATTCCACCCTGATTCATGTCCCAGCATCCGTTTTTGCATTTGAGATGAAAAAATTTTTTCGCTTCTGGGCAGCATTTTTTCTGACCGCGGCATCACGCGTTTTTTCCTCAGGGACCAGAAACACTCAATTTTTAAAAACAGCAAGCAATACCATTTTTCAGTATGGAATTCCACCCTGATTCATGTCCCAGCATCCGTTTTTGCATTTGAGATGAAAAATTTTTTTCGCTTCTGGGTAGCATTTTTTCTGACCGCGGCATCACGCGTTTTTTCCTCGGGGACCAAAAACACTCAATTTTTAAAAACAGAAAGCAATACCATTTTTCAGTATGGAATTCCACCCTGATTCATGTCCCAGCATCCGTTTTTGCATTTGAGATGAAAAAAAATTTTCGCTTCTGGGCAGCATTTTTTCTGACCGCGGCATCACGCGTTTTTTCCTCGGGGACCAAAAACACTCAATTTTTAAAAACAGAAAGCAATACCATTTTTCAGTATGGAATTCCACCCTGATTCATGTCCCAGCATCCGCTTTTGCATTTGAGATTAAAAAAATTTTTCGCTTCTGGGCAGCATTTTTTCTGACCGCGGCATCACGCGTTTTTTCCTCAGGGACCAAAAACACTCAATTTTTAAAAACAGCAAGCAATACCATTTTTCAGTATGGAATTCCACGCTGATTCATGTCCCAGCATCCGTTTTTGCATTTGAGATGAAAAAAAATTTTCGCTTCTGGGCAGCATTTTTTCTGACCGCGGCATCACGCGTTTTTTCCTCAGGGACCAAAAACACTCAATTTTTAAAAACAGCAAGCAATACCATTTTTCAGTATGGAATTCCACCCTGATTCATGTCCCAGCATCCGATTTTGCATTTGAGATGAAAAAATATTTTTCGCTTCTGGGCACCATTTTTTCTGACCGCGGCATCACGCATTTTTTCCTCAGGGACCAAAAACACTCAATTTTTAAAAACAGCAAGCAATACCATTTTTCAGTATGGAATTCCACCCTGATTCATGTCCCAGCATCCGTTTTTGCATTTGAGATGAAAAATTTTTTTCGCTTCTGGGTAGCATTTTTTCTGACCGCGGCATCACGCGTTTTTTCCTCGGGGACCAAAAACACTCAATTTTTAAAAACAGAAAGCAATACCATTTTTCAGTATGGAATTCCACCCTGATTCATGTCCCAGCATCCGTTTTTGCATTTGAGATGAAAAAAATTTTTCGCTTCTGGGCAGCATTTTTTCTGACCGCGGCATCACGCGTTTTTTCCTCGGGGACCAAAAACACTCAATTTTTAAAAACAGAAAGCAATACCATTTTTCAGTATGGAATTCCACCCTGATTCATGTCCCAGCATCCGTTTTTGCATTTGAGATGAAAAATTTTTTTTGCTTCTGGGCAGCATTTTTTCTGACCGCGGCATCACGCGTTTTTTCCTCAGGGACCAAAAACATTCAATTTTTAAAAACAGCAAGCAATACCATTTTTCAGTATGGAATTCCACCCTGATTCATGTCCCAGCATCCGTTTTTGCATTTGAGATGAAAAAAAATTTCGCTTCTGGGCAGCATTTTTTCTGACCGCGGCATCACGCGTTTTTTCCTCAGGGACTAAAAACACTCAATTTTTAAAAACAGCAAGCAATACCATTTTTCAGTATGGAATTCCACCCTGATTCATGTCCCAGCATCCGTTTTTGCATTTGAGATGAAAAAATTTTTTCGCTTCTGGGCAGCATTTTTTCTGACCGCGGCATCACGCGTTTTTTCCTCAGGGACCAAAAACACTCAATTTTTAAAAACAGCAAGCAATACCATTTTTCAGTATGGAATTCCACCCTGATTCATGTCCCAGCATCCGCTTTTGCATTTGAGATGAAAAAAAAATTTCGCTTCTGGGCAGCATTTTTTCTGACCGCGGCATTACGCGTTTTTTCCTCAGGGACCAAAAACACTCAATTTTTAAAAACAGCAAGCAATACCATTTTTCAGTATGGAATTCCACCCTGATTCATGTCCCAGCATCCGATTTTGCATTTGAGATGAAAAAATATTTTTCGCTTCTGGGCACCATTTTTTCTGACCGCGGCATCACGCGTTTTTTCCTCGGGGACCAAAAACACTCAATTTTTAAAAACAGAAAGCAATACCATTTTTCAGTATGGAATTCCACCCTGATTCATGTCCCAGCATCCGTTTTTGCATTTGAGATGAAAAAAATTTTTCGCTTCTGGGCAGCATTTTTTCTGACCGCGGCATCACGCGTTTTTTCCTCGGGGACCAAAAACACTCAATTTTTAAAAACAGAAAGCAATACCATTTTTCAGTATGGAATTCCACCCTGATTCATGTCCCAGCATCCGTTTTTGCATTTGAGATGAAAAATTTTTTTTGCTTCTGGGCAGCATTTTTTCTGACCGCGGCATCACGCGTTTTTTCCTCAGGGACCAAAAACATTCAATTTTTAAAAACAGCAAGCAATACCATTTTTCAGTATGGAATTCCACGCTGATTCATGTCCCAGCATCCGTTTTTGCATTTGAGATGAAAAAAAATTTCGCTTCTGGGCAGCATTTTTTCTGACCGCGGCATCACGCGTTTTTTCCTCAGGGACTAAAAACACTCAATTTTTAAAAACAGCAAGCAATACCATTTTTCAGTATGGAATTCCACCCTGATTCATGTCCCAGCATCCGTTTTTGCATTTGAGATGAAAAAATTTTTTCGCTTCTGGGCAGCATTTTTTCTGACCGCGGCATCACGCGTTTTTTCCTCAGGGACCAAAAACACTCAATTTTTAAAAACAGCAAGCAATACCATTTTTCAGTATGGAATTCCACCCTGATTCATGTCCCAGCATCCGCTTTTGCATTTGAGATGAAAAAAAAATTTCGCTTCTGGGCAGCATTTTTTCTGACCGCGGCATCACGCGTTTTTTCCTCAGGGACCAAAAACACTCAATTTTTAAAAACAGCAAGCAATACCATTTTTCAGTATGGAATTCCACCCTGATTCATGTCCCAGCATCCGATTTTGCATTTGAGATGAAAAAATATTTTTCGCTTCTGGGCACCATTTTTTCTGACCGCGGCATCACGCATTTTTTCCTCAGGGACCAAAAACACTCAATTTTTAAAAACAGCAAGCAATACCATTTTTCAGTATGGAATTCCACCCTGATTCATGTCCCAGCATCCGTTTTTGCATTTGAGATGAAAAATTTTTTTCGCCTCTGGGTAGCATTTTTTCTGACCGCGGCATCACGCGTTTTTTCCTCGGGGACCAAAAACACTCAATTTTTAAAAACAGAAAGCAATACCATTTTTCAGTATGGAATTCCACCCTGATTCATGTCCCAGCATCCGTTTTTGCATTTGAGATGAAAAAAATTTTTCGCTTCTGGGCAGCATTTTTTCTGACCGCGGCATCACGCGTTTTTTCCTCGGGGACCAAAAACACTCAATTTTTAAAAACAGAAAGCAATACCATTTTTCAGTATGGAATTCCACCCTTATTCATGTCCCAGCATCCGCTTTTGCATTTGAGATTAAAAAAAATTTTCGCTTCTGGGCAGCATTTTTTCTGACCGCGGCATCACGCGTTTCTTCCTCGGGGACCAAAAACACTCAATTTTTAAAAACAGCAAGCAATACCATTTTTCAGTATGGAATTCCATGCTGATTCATGTCCCAGCATCCGTTTTTGCATTTGAGATGAAAAAAAATTTTCGCTTCTGGGCAGCATTTTTTCTGACCGCGGCATCACGCGATTTTTCCTCAGGGACCAAAAACACTCAATTTTTAAAAACAGCAAGCAATACCATTTTTCAGTATGGAATTCCACCCTGATTCATGTCCCAGCATCCGATTTTGCATTTGAGATGAAAAAATATTTTTCGCTTGTGGGCACCATTTTTTCTGACCGCGGCATCACGCGTTTTTTCCTCAGGGACCAAAAACACTCAATTTTTAAAAACAGCAAGCAATACCATTTTTCAGTATGGAATTCCACCCTGATTCATGTCCCAGCATCCGTTTTTGCATTTGAGATGAAAAAATTTTTTCGCTTCTGGGCAACATTTTTTCTGACCGCGGCATCACGCGTTTTTTCCTCAGGGACCAAAAACACTCAATTTTTAAAAACAGCAAGCAATACCATTTTTCAGTATGGAATTCCACCCTGATTCATGTCCCAGCATCCATTTTTGCATTTGAGATGAAAAAAAATTTTCGCTTCTGGGCAGCATTTTTTCTGACCGCGGCATCATGCGTTTTTTCCTCAGGGACCAAAAACACTCAATTTTTAAAAACAGCAAGCAATACCATTTTTCAGTATGGAATTCCACCCTGATTCATGTCCCAGCATCCGCTTTTGCATTTGAGATTAAAAAAATTTTTCGCTTCTGGGCAGCATTTTTTCTGACCGCGGCATCACGCGTTTTTTCCTCAGGGACCAAAAACACTCAATTTTTAAAAACAGCAAGCAATACCATTTTTCAGTATGGAATTCCACGCTGATTCATGTCCCAGCATCCGTTTTTGCATTTGAGATGAAAAAAAATTTTCGCTTCTGGGCAGCATTTTTTCTGACCGCGGCATCACGCGTTTTTTCCTCAGGGACCAAAAACACTCAATTTTTAAAAACAGCAAGCAATACCATTTTTCAGTATGGAATTCCACCCTGATTCATGTCCCAGCATCCGTTTTTGCATTTGAGATGAAAAAATTTTTTCGCTTCTGGGCAACATTTTTTCTGACCGCAGCATCACGCGTTTTTTCCTCAGGGACCAAAAACACTCAATTTTTAAAAACAGCAAGCAATACCATTTTTCAGTATGGAATTCCACCCTGATTCATGTCCCAGCATCCGATTTTGCATTTGAGATGAAAAAATATTTTTCGCTTCTGGGCACCATTTTTTCTGACCGCGGCATCACGCATTTTTTCCTCAGGGACCAAAAACACTCAATTTTTAAAAACAGCAAGCAATACCATTTTTCAGTATGGAATTCCACCCTGATTCATGTCCCAGCATCCGTTTTTGCATTTGAGATGAAAAAAATTTTTCGCTTCTGGGTAGCATTTTTTCTGACCGCGGCATCACGCGTTTTTTCCTCGAGGACCAAAAACACTCAATTTTTAAAAACAGAAAGCAATACCATTTTTCAGTATGGAATTCCACCCTGATTCATGTCCCAGCATCCGTTTTTGCATTTGAGATGAAAAAAATTTTTCGCTTCTGGGCAGCATTTTTTCTGACCGCGGCATCACGCGTTTTTTCCTCGGGGACCAAAAACACTCAATTTTTAAAAACAGAAAGCAATACCATTTTTCAGTATGGAATTCCACCCTGATTCATGTCCCAGCATCCGTTTTTGCATTTGAGATGAAAAATTTTTTTTGCTTCTGGGCAGCATTTTTTCTGACCGCGGCATCACGCGTTTTTTCCTCAGGGACCAAAAACATTCAATTTTTAAAAACAGCAAGCAATACCATTTTTCAGTATGGAATTCCACCCTGATTCATGTCCCAGCATCCGTTTTTGCATTTGAGATGAAAAAAAATTTCGCTTCTGGGCAGCATTTTTTCTGACCGCGGCATCACGCGTTTTTTCCTCAGGGACTAAAAACACTCAATTTTTAAAAACAGCAAGCAATACCATTTTTCAGTATGGAATTCCACCCTGATTCATGTCCCAGCATCCGTTTTTGCATTTGAGATGAAAAAATTTTTTCGCTTCTGGGCAGCATTTTTTCTGACCACGGCATCACACGTTTTTTCCTCAGGGACCAAAAACACTCAATTTTTAAAAACAGCAAGCAATACCATTTTTCAGTATGGAATTCCACCCTGATTCATGTCCCAGCATCCGCTTTTGCATTTGAGATGAAAAAAAAATTTCGCTTCTGGGCAGCATTTTTTCTGACCGCGGCATCACGCGTTTTTTCCTCAGGGACCAAAAACACTCAATTTTTAAAAACAGCAAGCAATACCATTTTTCAGTATGGAATTCCACCCTGATTCATGTCCCAGCATCCGATTTTGCATTTGAGATGAAAAAATATTTTTCGCTTCTGGGCACCATTTTTTCTGACCGCGGCATCACGCATTTTTTCCTCAGGGACCAAAAACACTCAATTTTTAAAAACAGCAAGCAATACCATTTTTCAGTATGGAATTCCACCCTGATTCATGTCCCAGCATCCGTTTTTGCATTTGAGATGAAAAAATTTTTTCGCTTCTGGGTAGCATTTTTTCTGACCGCGGCATCACGCGTTTTTTCCTCGGGGACCAAAAACACTCAATTTTTAAAAACAGAAAGCAATACCATTTTTCAGTATGGAATTCCACCCTGATTCATGTCCCAGCATCCGTTTTTGCATTTGAGATGAAAAAAATTTTTCGCTTCTGGGCAGCATTTTTTCTGACCGTGGCATCACGCGTTTTTTCCTCGGGGACCAAAAACACTCAATTTTTAAAAACAGAAAGCAATACCATTTTTCAGTATGGAATTCCACCCTGATTCATGTCCCAGAATCCGCTTTTGCATTTGAGATTAAAAAATATTTTCGCTTCTGGGCAGCATTTTTTCTGACCGCGGCATCACGCGTTTTTTCCTCGGGGACCAAAAACACTCAATTTTTAAAAACAGCAAGCAATACCATTTTTCAGTATGGAATTCCACCCTGATTCATGTCCCAGCATCCGTTTTTGCATTTGAGATGAAAAAAATTTTTCGCTTCTGGGTAGCATTTTTTCTGACCGCGGCATCACGCGTTTTTTCCTCGGGGACCAAAAACACTCAATTTTTAAAAACAGAAAGCAATACCATTTTTCAGTATGGAATTCCACCCTGATTCATGTCCCAGCATCCGTTTTTGCATTTGAGATGAAAAAAATTTTTCGCTTCTGGGCAGCATTTTTTCTGACCGCGGCATCACGTGTTTTTTCCTCGGGGACCAAAAACACTCAATTTTTAAAAACAGAAAGCAATACCATTTTTCAGTATGGAATTCCACCCTGATTCATGTCCCAGCATCCGTTTTTGCATTTGAGATGAAAAATTTTTTTTGCTTCTGGGCAGCATTTTTTCTGACCGCGGCATCACGCGTTTTTTCCTCAGGGACCAAAAACATTCAATTTTTAAAAACAGCAAGCAATACCATTTTTCAGTATGGAATTCCACCCTGATTCATGTCCCAGCATCCGTTTTTGCATTTGAGATGAAAAAAAATTTCACTTCTGGGCAGCATTTTTTCTGACCGCGGCATCACGCATTTTTTCCTCAGGGACCAAAAACACTCAATTTTTAAAAACAGCAAGCAATACCATTTTTCAGTATGGAATTCCACCCTGATTCATGTCCCAGCATCCGTTTTTGCATTTGAGATGAAAAAATTTTTTCGCTTCTGGGTAGCATTTTTTCTGACCGCGGCATCACGCGTTTTTTCCTCGGGGACCAAAAACACTCAATTTTTAAAAACAGAAAGCAATACCATTTTTCAGTATGGAATTCCACCCTGATTCATGTCCCAGCATCCGTTTTTGCATTTGAGATGAAAAAAAATTTTTCGCTTCTGGGCAGCATTTTTTCTGACCGCGGCATCACGCGTTTTTTCCTCGGGGACCAAAAACACTCAATTTTTAAAAACAGAAAGCAATACCATTTTTCAGTATGGAATTCCACCCTGATTCATGTCCCAGCATCCGCTTTTGCATTTGAGATTAAAAATTTTTTTCGCTTCTGGGCAGCATTTTTTCTGACCGCGGCATCACGCGTTTTTTCCTCGGGGACCAAAAACACTCAATTTTTAAAAACAGCAAGCAATACCATTTTTCAGTATGGAATTCCATGCTGATTCATGTCCCAGCATCCGTTTTTGCATTTGAGATGAAAAAAAATTTTCGCTTCTGGGCAGCATTTTTTCTGACCGCGGCATCACGCGTTTTTTCCTCAGGGACCAAAAACACTCAATTTTTAAAAACAGCAAGCAATACCATTTTTCAGTATGGAATTCCATCCTGATTCATGTCCCAGCATCCGATTTTGCATTTGAGATGAAAAAATATTTTTCGCTTCTGGGCACCATTTTTTCTGACCGCGGCATCACGCGTTTTTTCCTCAGGGACCAAAAACACTCAATTTTTAAAAACAGCAAGCAATACCATTTTTCAGTATGGAATTCCACCCTGATTCATGTCCCAGCATCCGCTTTTGCATTTGAGATGAAAAATTTTTTTCGCTTCTGGGCAGCATTTTTTCTGACCGCGGCATCACGCGTTTTTTCCTCAGGGACTAAAAACACTCAATTTTTAAAAACAGCAAGCAATACCATTTTTCAGTATGGAAATCCACCCTGATTCATGTCCCAGCATCCGTTTTTGCATTTGAGATGTAAAAAATTTTTTCGCTTCTGGGCAGCATTTTTTCTGACCGCGGCATCACGCGTTTTTTCCTCAGGGACCAAAAACACTCAATTTTTAAAAACAGCAAGCAATACCATTTTTCAGTATGGAATTACACCCTGATTCATGTCCCAGCATCCGTTTTTGCATTTGAGATGAAAAAATTTTTTCGCTTCTGGGCAGCATTTTTTCTGACCGGGGCATCACACGTTTTTTCCTCAGGGACCAAAAACACTCAATTTTTAAAAACAGCAAGCAATACAATTTTTCAGTATGGAAATCCACTCTGATTCATGTCCCAGCATCCGTTTTTGCATTTGAGATGAAAAAATTTTTTTCGCTTCTGGGCAGCATTTTTTCTGACCGCGGCATCACGCGTTTTTTCCTCAGGGACCAAAAACACTCAATTTTTGAAAACAGCAAGCAATACCATTTTTCAGTATGGAATTCCACCCTGATTCATGTCCCAGCATCCGTTTTTGCATTTGAGATGAAAAATTTTTTTCGCTTCTGGGCAGCATTTTTTCTGACCGCGGCATCACGCGTTTTTTCCTCAGGGACCAAAAACACTCAATTTTTAAAAACAGCAAGCAATACCATTTTTCAGTATGGAATTCCACCCTGATTCATGTCCCAGCATCCGATTTTGCATTTGAGATGAAAAAATATTTTTCGCTTCTGGGCAGCACTTTTTCTGACCGCGGCATCACGCATTTTTTCCTCAGGGACCAAAAACACTCAATTTTTAAAAACAGCAAGCAATACCATTTTTCAGTATGGAATTCCACCCTGATTCATGTCCCAGCATCCGTTTTTGCATTTGAGATGAAAAATTTTTTTCGCTTCTGGGTAGCATTTTTTCTGACCGCGGCATCACGCGTTTTTTCCTCGGGGACCAAAAACACTCAATTTTTAAAAACAGAAAGCAATACCATTTTTCAGTATGGAATTCCACCCTGATTCATGTCCCAGCATCCGTTTTTGCATTTGAGATGAAAAAAAATTTTCGCTTCTGGGCAGCATTTTTTCTGACCGCGGCATCACGCGTTTTTTCCTCAGGGACCAAAAACACTCAATTTTTAAAAACAGCAAGCAATACCATTTTTCAGTATGGAATTCCACCCTGATTCATGTCCCAGCATCCGCTTTTGCATTTGAGATTAAAAAAATTTTTCGCTTCTGGGCAGCATTTTTTCTGACCGCGGCATCACGCGTTTTTTCCTCGGGGACCAAAAACACTCAATTTTTAAAAACAGCAAGCAATACCATTTTTCAGTATGGAATTCCATGCTGATTCATGTCCCAGCATCCGTTTTTGCATTTGAGATGAAAAAAATTTTTTGCTTCTGGGCAGCATTTTTTCTGACCGCGGCATCACGCGTTTTTTCCTCAGGGACCAAAAACACTCAATTTTTAAAAACAGCAAGCAATACCATTTTTCAGTATGGAATTCCACCCTGATTCATGTCCCAGCATCCGATTTTGCATTTGAGATGAAAAAATATTTTTCGCTTCTGGGCACCATTTTTTCTGACCGCGGCATCACGCGTTTTTTCCTCAGGGACCAAAAACACTCAATTTTTAAAAACAGCAAGCAATACCATTTTTCAGTATGGAATTCCACCCTGATTCATGTCCCAGCATCCGCTTTTGCATTTGAGATGAAAAATTTTTTTCGCTTCTGGGCAGCATTTTTTCTGACCGCGGCATCACGCGTTTTTTCCTCAGGGACCAAAAACACTCAAATTTTAAAAACAGCAAGCAATACCATTTTTCAGTATGGAAATCCACTCTGCTTCATGTCCCAGCATCCGTTTTTGCATTTGAGATGAAAAATTTTTTTCCGCTTCTGGGCACTATTTTTTCTGACCGCGGCATCACGCGTTTTTTCCCTCAGGGACCAAAAACACTCAATTTTTAAAAACAGCAAGCAATACCATTTTTCAGTATGGAAATCCACCCTGATTCATGTCCCAGCATCCGTTTTTGCATTTGAGATGAAAAAAAATTTTTCGCTTCTGGGCAGCATTTTTTCTGACCGCGGCATCACGCGTTTTTTCCTCAGGGACCAAAAACACTCAATTTTTAAAAACAGCAAGCAATACCATTTTTCAGTATGGAATTACACCCTGATTCATGTCCCAGCATCCGTTTTTGCATTTGAGATGAAAAAATTTTTTCGCTTCTGGGCAGCATTTTTTCTGACCGGGGCATCACACGTTTTTTCCTCAGGGACCAAAAACACTCAATTTTTAAAAACAGCAAGCAATACAATTTTTCAGTATGGAAATCCACTCTGATTCATGTCCCAGCATCCGTTTTTGCATTTGAGATGAAAAAAATTTTTTCGCTTCTGGGCAGCATTTTTTCTGACCGCAGCATCACGCGTTTTTTCCTCAGGGACCAAAAACACTCAATTTTTAAAAACAGCAAGCAATACCATTTTTCAGTATGGAATTCCACCCTGATTCATGTCCCAGCATCCGTTTTTGCATTTGAGATGAAAAAATTTTTTCGCTTCTGGGCAGCATTTTTTCTGACCGCGGCATCACGCGTTTTTTCCTCAGGGACCAAAAACACTCAATTTTTAAAAACAGCAAGCAATACCATTTTTCAGTATGGAATTCCACCCTGATTCATGTCCCAGCATCCGATTTTGCATTTGAGATGAAAAAATATTTTTCGCTTCTGGGCAGCATTTTTTCTGACCGCGGCATCACGCGTTTTTTCCTCGGGGACCAAAAACACTCAATTTTTAAAAACAGAAAGCAATACCATTTTTCAGTATGGAATTCCACCCTGATTCATGTCCCAGCATCCGTTTTTGCATTTGAGATGAAAAAAATTTTTCGCTTCTGGGCAGCATTTTTTCTGACCGCGGCATCACGCGTTTTTTCCTCGGGGACCAAAAACACTCAATTTTTAAAAACAGAAAGCAATACCATTTTTCAGTATGGAATTCCACCCTGATTCATGTCCCAGCATCCGCTTTTGCATTTGAGATTAAAAAAATTTTTCGCTTCTGGGCAGCATTTTTTCTGACCGCGGCATCACGCGTTTTTTCCTCGGGGACCAAAAACACTCAATTTTTAAAAACAGCAAGCAATACCATTTTTCAGTATGGAATTCCATGCTGATTCATGTCCCAGCATCCGTTTTTGCATTTGAGATGAAAAAAATTTTTTGCTTCTGGGCAGCATTTTTTCTGACCGCGGCATCACGCGTTTTTTCCTCAGGGACCAAAAACACTCAATTTTTAAAAACAGCAAGCAATACCATTTTTCAGTATGGAATTCCACCCTGATTCATGTCCCAGCATCCGATTTTGCATTTGAGATGAAAAAATATTTTTCGCTTCTGGGCACCATTTTTTCTGACCGCGGCATCACGCGTTTTTTCCTCAGGGACCAAAAACACTCAATTTTTAAAAACAGCAAGCAATACCATTTTTCAGTATGGAATTCCACCCTGATTCATGTCCCAGCATCCGCTTTTGCATTTGAGATGAAAAATTTTTTTCGCTTCTGGGCAGCATTTTTTCTGACCGCGGCATCACGCGTTTTTTCCTCAGGGACCAAAAACACTCAAATTTTAAAAACAGCAAGCAATACCATTTTTCAGTATGGAAATCCACTCTGCTTCATGTCCCAGCATCCGTTTTTGCATTTGAGATGAAAAATTTTTTTCCGCTTCTGGGCACTATTTTTTCTGACCGCGGCATCACGCGTTTTTTCCCTCAGGGACCAAAAACACTCAATTTTTAAAAACAGCAAGCAATACCATTTTTCAGTATGGAAATCCACCCTGATTCATGTCCCAGCATCCGTTTTTGCATTTGAGATGAAAAAAAATTTTTCGCTTCTGGGCAGCATTTTTTCTGACCGCGGCATCACGCGTTTTTTCCTCAGGGACCAAAAACACTCAATTTTTAAAAACAGCAAGCAATACCATTTTTCAGTATGGAATTACACCCTGATTCATGTCCCAGCATCCGTTTTTGCATTTGAGATGAAAAAAATTTTTCGCTTCTGGGCAGCATTTTTTCTGACCGGGGCATCACACGTTTTTTCCTCAGGGACCAAAAACACTCAATTTTTAAAAACAGCAAGCAATACAATTTTTCAGTATGGAAATCCACTCTGATTCATGTCCCAGCATCCGTTTTTGCATTTGAGATGAAAAAAATTTTTTCGCTTCTGGGCAGCATTTTTTCTGACCGCAGCATCACGCGTTTTTTCCTCAGGGACCAAAAACACTCAATTTTTAAAAACAGCAAGCAATACCATTTTTCAGTATGGAATTCCACCCTGATTCATGTCCCAGCATCCGTTTTTGCATTTGAGATGAAAAAATTTTTTCGCTTCTGGGCAGCATTTTTTCTGACCGCGGCATCACGCGTTTTTTCCTCAGGGACCAAAAACACTCAATTTTTAAAAACAGCAAGCAATACCATTTTTCAGTATGGAATTCCACCCTGATTCATGTCCCAGCATCCGTTTTTGCATTTGAGATGAAAAATTTTTTTCGCTTCTGGGCAGCATTTTTTCTGACCGCGGCATCACGCGTTTTTTCCTCAGGGACCAAAAACATTCAATTTTTAAAAACAGCAAGCAATACCATTTTTCAGTATGGAATTCCACCCTGATTCATGTCCCAGCATCCGTTTTTGCATTTGAGATGAAAAAATTTTTTCGCTTCTGGGCAGCATTTTTTCTGACCGCGGCATCACGCATTTTTTCCTCAGGGACCAAAAACACTCAATTTTTAAAAACAGCAAGCAATACCATTTTTCAGTATGGAATTCCACCCTGATTCATGTCCCAGCATCCGCTTTTGCATTTGAGATGAAAAAAAAATTTCGCTTCTGGGCAGCATTTTTTCTGACCGCGGCATCACGCGTTTTTTCCTCAGGGACCAAAAACATTCAATTTTTAAAAACAGCAAGCAATACCATTTTTCAGTATGGAATTCCACCCTGATTCATGTCCCAGCATCCGTTTTTGCATTTGAGATGAAAAAAAAATTTCGCTTCTGGGCAGCATTTTTTCTGACCGCGGCATCACGCGTTTTTTCCTCGGGGACCAAAAACACTCAATTTTTAAAAACAGCAAGCAATACCATTTTTCAGTATGGAATTCCACGCTGATTCATGTCCCAGCATCCGTTTTTGCATTTGAGATGAAAAAAAATTTTCGCTTCTGGGCAGCATTTTTTCTGACCGCGGCATCACGCGTTTTTTCCTCAGGGACCAAAAACACTCAATTTTTAAAAACAGCAAGCAATACCATTTTTCAGTATGGAATTCCACCCTGATTCATGTCCCAGCATCCGATTTTGCATTTGAGATGAAAAAATATTTTTCGCTTCTGGGCAGCATTTTTTCTGACCGCGGCATCACGCATTTTTTCCTCAGTGACCAAAAACACTCAATTTTTAAAAACAGCAAGCAATACCATTTTTCAGTATGGAATTCCACCCTGATTCATGTCCCAGCATCCGTTTTTGCATTTGAGATGAAAAAATTTTTTCGCTTCTGGGTAGCATTTTTTCTGACCGCGGCATCACGCGTTTTTTCCTCGGGGACCAAAAACACTCAATTTTTAAAAACAGAAAGCAATACCATTTTTCAGTATGGAATTCCACCCTGATTCATGTCCCAGCATCCGTTTTTGCATTTGAGATGAAAAAAATTTTTCGCTTCTGGGCAACATTTTTTCTGACCGCGGCATCACGCGTTTTTTCCTCGGGGACCAAAAACACTCAATTTTTAAAAACAGAAAGCAATACCATTTTTCAGTATGGAATTCCACCCTGATTCATGTCCCAGCATCCGTTTTTGCATTTGAGTTGAAAAATTTTTTTTGCTTCTGGGCAGCATTTTTTCTGACCGCGGCATCACGCGTTTTTTCCTCAGGGACCAAAAACATTCAATTTTTAAAAACAGCAAGCAATACCATTTTTCAGTATGGAATTCCACGCTGATTCATGTCCCAGCATCCGTTTTTGCATTTGAGATGAAAAAAAATTTCGCTTCTGGGCAGCATTTTTTCTGACCGCGGCATCACGCGTTTTTTCCTCAGGGACCAAAAACACTCAATTTTTAAAAACAGCAAGCAATACCATTTTTCAGTATGGAATTCCACCCTGATTCATGTCCCAGCATCCGATTTTGCATTTGAGATGAAAAAATATTTTTCGCTTCTGGGCACCATTTTTTCTGACCGCGGCATCACGGGTTTTTTCCTCGGGGACCAAAAACACTCAATTTTTAAAAACAGAAAGCAATACCATTTTTCAGTATGGAATTCCACCCTGATTCATGTCCCAGCATCCGTTTTTGCATTTGAGATGAAAAAAATTTTTCGCTTCTCGGCAGCATTTTTTCTGACCGCGGCATCACGCGTTTTTTCCTCGGGGACCAAAAACACTCAATTTTTAAAAACAGAAAGCAATACCATTTTTCAGTATGGAATTCCACCCTGATTCATGTCCCAGCATCCGTTTTTGCATTTGAGTTGAAAAAATTTTTTTGCTTCTGGGCAGCATTTTTTCTGACCGCGGCATCACGCGTTTTTTCCTCAGGGACCAAAAACATTCAATTTTTAAAAACAGCAAGCAATACCATTTTTCAGTATGGAATTCCACCCTGATTCATGTCCCAGCATCCGTTTTTGCATTTGAGATGAAAAAAAATTTCGCTTCTGGGCAGCATTTTTTCTGACCGCGGCATCACGCGTTTTTTTCCTCAGGGACTAAAAACACTCAATTTTTAAAAACAGCAAGCAATACCATTTTTCAGTATGGAATTCCACCCTGATTCATGTCCCAGCATCCGTTTTTGCATTTGAGATGAAAAAATTTTTTCGCTTCTGGGCAGCATTTTTTCTGACCGCGGCATCACGCGTTTTTTCCTCAGGGACCAAAAACATTCAATTTTTAAAAACAGCAAGCAATACCATTTTTCAGTATGGAATTCCACCCTGATTCATGTCCCAGCATCCGTTTTTGCATTTGAGATGAAAAAAAATTTCGCTTCTGGGCAGCATTTTTTCTGACCGCGGCATCACGCGTTTTTTCCTCAGGGACTAAAAACACTCAATTTTTAAAAACAGCAAGCAATACCATTTTTCAGTATGGAATTCCACCCTGATTCATGTCCCAGCATCCGTTTTTGCATTTGAGATGAAAAAAATTTTTCGCTTCTGGGCAGCATTTTTTCTGACCGCGGCATCACGCATTTTTTCCTCAGGGACCAAAAACACTCAATTTTTAAAAACAGCAAGCAATACCATTTTTCAGTATGGAATTCCACCCTGATTCATGTCCCAGCATCCGCTTTTGCATTTGAGATGAAAAAAAAATTTCGCTTCTGGGCAGCATTTTTTCTGACCGCGGCATCACGCGTTTTTTCCTCAGGGACCAAAAACATTCAATTTTTAAAAACAGCAAGCAATACCATTTTTCAGTATGGAATTCCACCCTGATTCATGTCCCAGCATCCGTTTTTGCATTTGAGATGAAAAAAAAATTTCGCTTCTGGGCAGCATTTTTTCTGACCGCAGCATCATACGTTTTTTCCTCAGGGACCAAAAACACTCAATTTTTAAAAACAGCAAGCAATACCATTTTTCAGTATGGAATTCCACCCTGATTCATGTCCCAGCATCCGATTTTGCATTTGAGATGAAAAAATATTTTTCGCTTCTGGGCACCATTTTTTCTGACCGCGGCATCACGCATTTTTTCCTCAGGGACCAAAAACACTCAATTTTTAAAAACAGCAAGCAATACCATTTTTCAGTATGGAATTCCACCCTGATTCATGTCCCAGCATCCGTTTTTGCATTTGAGATGAAAAAATTTTTTCGCTTCTGGGTAGCATTTTTTCTGACCGCGGCATCACGCGTTTTTTCCTCGGGGACCAAAAACACTCAATTTTTAAAAACAGAAAGCAATACCATTTTTCAGTATGGAATTCCACCCTGATTCATGTCCCAGCATCCGTTTTTGCATTTGAGATGAAAAAAATTTTTCGCTTCTGGGCAGCATTTTTTCTGACCGCGGCATCACGCGTTTTTTCCTCGGGGACCAAAAACACTCAATTTTTAAAAACAGAAAGCAATACCATTTTTCAGTATGGAATTCCACCCTGATTCATGTCCCAGCATCCGTTTTTGCATTTGAGTTGAAAAAATTTTTTTGCTTCTGGGCAGCATTTTTTCTGACCGCGGCATCACGCGTTTTTTCCTCAGGGACCAAAAACATTCAATTTTTAAAAACAGCAAGCAATACCATTTTTCAGTATGGAATTCCACCCTGATTCATGTCCCAGCATCCGTTTTTGCATTTGAGATGAAAAAAAATTTCGCTTCTGGGCAGCATTTTTTCTGACCGCGGCATCACGCGTTTTTTCCTCAGGGACTAAAAACACTCAATTTTTAAAAACAGCAAGCAATACCATTTTTCAGTATGGAATTCCACCCTGATTCATGTCCCAGCATCCGTTTTTGCATTTGAGATGAAAAAATTTTTTCGCTTCTGGGCAGCATTTTTTCTGACCGCGGCATCACGCGTTTTTTCCTCAGGGACCAAAAACATTCAATTTTTAAAAACAGCAAGCAATACCATTTTTCAGTATGGAATTCCACCCTGATTCATGTCCCAGCATCCGTTTTTGCATTTGAGATGAAAAAAAATTTCGCTTCTGGGCAGCATTTTTTCTGACCGCGGCATCACGCGTTTTTTCCTCAGGGACTAAAAACACTCAATTTTTAAAAACAGCAAGCAATACCATTTTTCAGTATGGAATTCCACCCTGATTCATGTCCCAGCATCCGTTTTTGCATTTGAGATGAAAAAAATTTTTCGCTTCTGGGCAGCATTTTTTCTGACCGCGGCATCACGCATTTTTTCATCAGGGACCAAAAACACTCAATATTTAAAAACAGCAAGCAATACCATTTTTCAGTATGGAATTCCACCCTGATTCATGTCCCAGCATCCGCTTTTGCATTTGAGATGAAAAAAAAATTTCGCTTCTGGGCAGCATTTTTTCTGACCGCGGCATCACGCGTTTTTTCCTCAGGGACCAAAAACATTCAATTTTTAAAAACAGCAAGCAATACCATTTTTCAGTATGGAATTCCACCCTGATTCATGTCCCAGCATCCGTTTTTGCATTTGAGATGAAAAAAAAATTTCGCTTCTGGGCAGCATTTTTTCTGACCGCAGCATCATACGTTTTTTCCTCAGGGACCAAAAACACTCAATTTTTAAAAACAGCAAGCAATACCATTTTTCAGTATGGAATTCCACCCTGATTCATGTCCCAGCATCCGTTTTTGCATTTGAGATGAAAAAAAAATTTCGCTTCTGGGCAGCATTTTTTCTGACCGCAGCATCACGCGTTTTTTCCTCAGGGACCAAAAACACTCAATTTTTAAAAACAGCAAGCAATACCATTTTTCAGTATGGAATTCCACCCTGATTCATGTCCCAGCATCCGTTTTTGCATTTGAGATGAAGAAAAATTTTCGCTTCTGGGCAGCATTTTTTCTGACCACGGCATCACGCGTTTTTTCCTCGGGGACCAAAAACACTCAATTTTTAAAAACAGCAAGCAATACCATTTTTCAGTATGGAATTCCACCCTGATTCATGTCCCAGCATCCATTTTTGCATTTAGATGAAAAAAATTTTTCGCTTCTGGGCACCATTTTTTCTGACCGCGGCATCACGCGTTTTTTCCTCGGGGACAAAAAACATTCAATTTTTAAAAACAGCAAGCAATACCATTTTTCAGTATGGAATTCCACCCTGATTCATGTCCCAGCATCCGTTTTTGTATTTGAGATGAAAAAAATTTTTCGCTTCTGGGCAGCATTTTTTCTGACCGCGGCATCACGCGTTTATTCCTCAGGGACCAAAAACACTCAATTTTTAAAAACAGCAAGCAATACCATTTTTCAGTATGGAATTCCACCCTGATTCATGTCCCAGCATCCGTTTTTGCATTTGAGATGAAAAAAAATTTTCGCTTCTGGGCAGCATTTTTTCTGACCGCGGCATCACGCGTTTTTTCCTCAGGGACCAAAAACACTCAATTTTTAAAAACAGCAAGCAATACCATTTTTCAGTATGGAATTCCACGCTGATTCATGTCCCAGCATCCGTTTTTGCATTTGAGATGAAAAAATTTTTTCGCTTCTGGGCAGCATTTTTTCTGACCGCGGCATCACGCGTTTTTTCCTCAGGGACCAAAAACACTCAAATTTTAAAAACAGCAAGCAATACCATTTTTCAGTATGGAAATCCACTCTGCTTCATGTCCCAGCATCCGTTTTTGCATTTGAGATGAAAAATTTTTTTCCGCTTCTGGGCACTATTTTTTCTGACCGCGGCATCACGCGTTTTTTCCCTCAGGGACCAAAAACACTCAATTTTTAAAAACAGCAAGCAATACCATTTTTCAGTATGGAAATCCACCCTGATTCATGTCCCAGCATCCGTTTTTGCATTTGAGATGAAAAAAAATTTTTCGCTTCTGGGCAGCATTTTTTCTGACCGCGGCATCACGCGTTTTTTCCTCAGGGACCAAAAACACTCAATTTTTAAAAACAGCAAGCAATACCATTTTTCAGTATGGAATTACACCCTGATTCATGTCCCAGCATCCGTTTTTGCATTTGAGATGAAAAAAATTTTTCGCTTCTGGGCAGCATTTTTTCTGACCGGGGCATCACACGTTTTTTCCTCAGGGACCAAAAACACTCAATTTTTAAAAACAGCAAGCAATACAATTTTTCAGTATGGAAATCCACTCTGATTCATGTCCCAGCATCCGTTTTTGCATTTGAGATGAAAAAAATTTTTTCGCTTCTGGGCAGCATTTTTTCTGACCGCAGCATCACGCGTTTTTTCCTCAGGGACCAAAAACACTCAATTTTTAAAAACAGCAAGCAATACCATTTTTCAGTATGGAATTCCACCCTGATTCATGTCCCAGCATCCGTTTTTGCATTTGAGATGAAAAAATTTTTTCGCTTCTGGGCAGCATTTTTTCTGACCGCGGCATCACGCGTTTTTTCCTCAGGGACCAAAAACACTCAATTTTTAAAAACAGCAAGCAATACCATTTTTCAGTATGGAATTCCACCCTGATTCATGTCCCAGCATCCGATTTTGCATTTGAGATGAAAAAATATTTTTCGCTTCTGGGCAGCATTTTTTCTGACCGCGGCATCACGCGTTTTTTCCTCGGGGACCAAAAACACTCAATTTTTAAAAACAGAAAGCAATACCATTTTTCAGTATGGAATTCCACCCTGATTCATGTCCCAGCATCCGTTTTTGCATTTGAGATGAAAAAAATTTTTCGCTTCTGGGCAGCATTTTTTCTGACCGCGGCATCACGCGTTTTTTCCTCGGGGACCAAAAACACTCAATTTTTAAAAACAGAAAGCAATACCATTTTTCAGTATGGAATTCCACCCTGATTCATGTCCCAGCATCCGCTTTTGCATTTGAGATTAAAAAAATTTTTCGCTTCTGGGCAGCATTTTTTCTGACCGCGGCATCACGCGTTTTTTCCTCAGGGACCAAAAACACTCAATTTTTAAAAACAGCAAGCAATACCATTTTTCAGTATGGAATTCCACGCTGATTCATGTCCCAGCATCCGTTTTTGCATTTGAGATGAAAAATTTTTTTCGCTTCTGGGCAGCATTTTTTCTGACCGCGGCATCACGCGTTTTTTCCTCAGGGACCAAAAACACTCAATTTTTAAAAACAGCAAGCAATACCATTTTTCAGTATGGAATTCCACCCTGATTCATGTCCCAGCATCCGTTTTTGCATTTGAGATGAAAAAATTTTTTCGCTTCTGAGCAGCATTTTTTCTGACCGCGGCATCACGCGTTTTTTCCTCAGGGACCAGAAACACTCAATTTTTAAAAACAGCAAGCAATACCATTTTTCAGTATGGAATTCCACCCTGATTCATGTCCCAGCATCCGTTTTTGCATTTGAGATGAAAAATTTTTTTCGCTTCTGGGTAGCATTTTTTCTGACCGCGGCATCACGCGTTTTTTCCTCGGGGACCAAAAACACTCAATTTTTAAAAACAGAAAGCAATACCATTTTTCAGTATGGAATTCCACCCTGATTCATGTCCCAGCATCCGTTTTTGCATTTGAGATGAAAAAAAATTTTCGCTTCTGGGCAGCATTTTTTCTGACCGCGGCATCACGCGTTTTTTCCTCGGGGACCAAAAACACTCAATTTTTAAAAACAGAAAGCAATACCATTTTTCAGTATGGAATTCCACCCTGATTCATGTCCCAGCATCCGCTTTTGCATTTGAGATTAAAAAAATTTTTCGCTTCTGGGCAGCATTTTTTCTGACCGCGGCATCACGCGTTTTTTCCTCAGGGACCAAAAACACTCAATTTTTAAAAACAGCAAGCAATACCATTTTTCAGTATGGAATTCCACGCTGATTCATGTCCCAGCATCCGTTTTTGCATTTGAGATGAAAAAAAATTTTCGCTTCTGGGCAGCATTTTTTCTGACCGCGGCATCACGCGTTTTTTCCTCAGGGACCAAAAACACTCAATTTTTAAAAACAGCAAGCAATACCATTTTTCAGTATGGAATTCCACCCTGATTCATGTCCCAGCATCCGATTTTGCATTTGAGATGAAAAAATATTTTTCGCTTCTGGGCACCATTTTTTCTGACCGCGGCATCACGCATTTTTTCCTCAGGGACCAAAAACACTCAATTTTTAAAAACAGCAAGCAATACCATTTTTCAGTATGGAATTCCACCCTGATTCATGTCCCAGCATCCATTTTTGCATTTGAGATGAAAAATTTTTTTCGCTTCTGGGTAGCATTTTTTCTGACCGCGGCATCACGCGTTTTTTCCTCGGGGACCAAAAACACTCAATTTTTAAAAACAGAAAGCAATACCATTTTTCAGTATGGAATTCCACCCTGATTCATGTCCCAGCATCCGTTTTTGCATTTGAGATGAAAAAAATTTTTCGCTTCTGGGCAGCATTTTTTCTGACCGCGGCATCACGCGTTTTTTCCTCGGGGACCAAAAACACTCAATTTTTAAAAACAGAAAGCAATACCATTTTTCAGTATGGAATTCCACCCTGATTCATGTCCCAGCATCCGTTTTTGCATTTGAGATGAAAAAAATTTTTTGCTTCTGGGCAGCATTTTTTCTGACCGCGGCATCACGCGTTTTTTCCTCAGGGACCAAAAACATTCAATTTTTAAAAACAGCAAGCAATACCATTTTTCAGTATGGAATTCCACCCTGATTCATGTCCCAGCATCCGTTTTTGCATTTGAGATGAAAAAAAATTTCGCTTCTGGGCAGCATTTTTTCTGACCGCGGCATCACGCGTTTTTTCCTCAGGGACTAAAAACACTCAATTTTTAAAAACAGCAAGCAATACCATTTTTCAGTATGGAATTCCACCCTGATTCATGTCCCAGCATCCGTTTTTGCATTTGAGATGAAAAAATTTTTTCGCTTCTGGGCAGCATTTTTTCTGACCGCGGCATCACGCGTTTTTTCCTCAGGGACCAAAAACACTCAATTTTTAAAAACAGCAAGCAATACCATTTTTCAGTATGGAATTCCACCCTGATTCATGTCCCAGCATCCGCTTTTGCATTTGAGATGAAAAAAAAATTTCGCTTCTGGGCAGCATTTTTTCTGACCGCGGCATTACGCGTTTTTTCCTCAGGGACCAAAAACACTCAATTTTTAAAAACAGCAAGCAATACCATTTTTCAGTATGGAATTCCACCCTGATTCATGTCCCAGCATCCGATTTTGCATTTGAGATGAAAAAATATTTTTCGCTTCTGGGCACCATTTTTTCTGACCGCGGCATCACGCGTTTTTTCCTCGGGGACCAAAAACACTCAATTTTTAAAAACAGAAAGCAATACCATTTTTCAGTATGGAATTCCACCCTGATTCATGTCCCAGCATCCGTTTTTGCATTTGAGATGAAAAAAATTTTTCGCTTCTGGGCAGCATTTTTTCTGACCGCGGCATCACGCGTTTTTTCCTCGGGGACCAAAAACACTCAATTTTTAAAAACAGAAAGCAATACCATTTTTCAGTATGGAATTCCACCCTGATTCATGTCCCAGCATCCGTTTTTGCATTTGAGATGAAAAATTTTTTTTGCTTCTGGGCAGCATTTTTTCTGACCGCGGCATCACGCGTTTTTTCCTCAGGGACCAAAAACATTCAATTTTTAAAAACAGCAAGCAATACCATTTTTCAGTATGGAATTCCACCCTGATTCATGTCCCAGCATCCGTTTTTGCATTTGAGATGAAAAAAAATTTCGCTTCTGGGCAGCATTTTTTCTGACCGCGGCATCACGCGTTTTTTCCTCAGGGACCAAAAACACTCAATTTTTAAAAACAGCAAGCAATACCATTTTTCAGTATGGAATTCCACCCTGATTCATGTCCCAGCATCCGTTTTTGCATTTGAGATGAAAAAAAATTTCGCTTCTGGGCAGCATTTTTTCTGACCGCGGCATCACGCGTTTTTTCCTCAGGGACTAAAAACACTCAATTTTTAAAAACAGCAAGCAATACCATTTTTCAGTATGGAATTCCACCCTGATTCATGTCCCAGCATCCGTTTTTGCATTTGAGATGAAAAAATTTTTTCGCTTCTGGGCAGCATTTTTTCTGACCGCGGCATCACGCGTTTTTTCCTCAGGGACCAAAAACACTCAATTTTTAAAAACAGCAAGCAATACCATTTTTCAGTATGGAATTCCACCCTGATTCATGTCCCAGCATCCGCTTTTGCATTTGAGATGAAAAAAAAATTTCGCTTCTGGGCAGCATTTTTTCTGACCGCGGCATTACGCGTTTTTTCCTCAGGGACCAAAAACACTCAATTTTTAAAAACAGCAAGCAATACCATTTTTCAGTATGGAATTCCACCCTGATTCATGTCCCAGCATCCGATTTTGCATTTGAGATGAAAAAATATTTTTCGCTTCTGGGCACCATTTTTTCTGACCGCGGCATCACGCGTTTTTTCCTCGGGGACCAAAAACACTCAATTTTTAAAAACAGAAAGCAATACCATTTTTCAGTATGGAATTCCACCCTGATTCATGTCCCAGCATCCGTTTTTGCATTTGAGATGAAAAAAATTTTTCGCTTCTGGGCAGCATTTTTTCTGACCGCGGCATCACGCGTTTTTTCCTCGGGGACCAAAAACACTCAATTTTTAAAAACAGAAAGCAATACCATTTTTCAGTATGGAATTCCACCCTGATTCATGTCCCAGCATCCGTTTTTGCATTTGAGATGAAAAAAATTTTTTGCTTCTGGGCAGCATTTTTTCTGACCGCGGCATCACGCGTTTTTTCCTCAGGGACCAAAAACATTCAATTTTTAAAAACAGCAAGCAATACCATTTTTCAGTATGGAATTCCACCCTGATTCATGTCCCAGCATCCGTTTTTGCATTTGAGATGAAAAAAAATTTCGCTTCTGGGCAGCATTTTTTCTGACCGCGGCATCACGCGTTTTTTCCTCAGGGACTAAAAACACTCAATTTTTAAAAACAGCAAGCAATACCATTTTTCAGTATGGAATTCCACCCTGATTCATGTCCCAGCATCCGTTTTTGCATTTGAGATGAAAAAATTTTTTCGCTTCTGGGCAGCATTTTTTCTGACCGCGGCATCACGCGTTTTTTCCTCAGGGACCAAAAACACTCAATTTTTAAAAACAGCAAGCAATACCATTTTTCAGTATGGAATTCCACCCTGATTCATGTCCCAGCATCCGCTTTTGCATTTGAGATGAAAAAAAAATTTCGCTTCTGGGCAGCATTTTTTCTGACCGCGGCATCACGCGTTTTTTCCTCAGGGACCAAAAACACTCAATTTTTAAAAACAGCAAGCAATACCATTTTTCAGTATGGAATTCCACCCTGATTCATGTCCCAGCATCCGATTTTGCATTTGAGATGAAAAAATATTTTTCGCTTCTGGGCACCATTTTTTCTGACCGCGGCATCACGCATTTTTTCCTCAGGGACCAAAAACACTCAATTTTTAAAAACAGCAAGCAATACCATTTTTCAGTATGGAATTCCACCCTGATTCATGTCCCAGCATCCGTTTTTGCATTTGAGATGAAAAAATTTTTTCGCTTCTGGGTAGCATTTTTTCTGACCGCGGCATCACGCGTTTTTTCCTCGGGGACCAAAAACACTCAATTTTTAAAAACAGAAAGCAATACCATTTTTCAGTATGGAATTCCACCCTGATTCATGTCCCAGCATCCGTTTTTGCATTTGAGATGAAAAAAATTTTTCGCTTCTGGGCAGCATTTTTTCTGACCGCGGCATCACGCGTTTTTTCCTCGGGGACCAAAAACACTCAATTTTTAAAAACAGAAAGCAATACCATTTTTCAGTATGGAATTCCACCCTTATTCATGTCCCAGCATCCACTTTTGCATTTGAGATTAAAAAAATTTTTCGCTTCTGGGCAGCATTTTTTCTGACCGCGGCATCACGCGTTTCTTCCTCGGGGACCAAAAACACTCAATTTTTAAAAACAGCAAGCAATACCATTTTTCAGTATGGAATTCCATGCTGATTCATGTCCCAGCATCCGTTTTTGCATTTGAGATGAAAAAAAATTTTCGCTTCTGGGCAGCATTTTTTCTGACCGCGGCATCACGCGATTTTTCCTCAGGGACCAAAAACACTCAATTTTTAAAAACAGCAAGCAATACCATTTTTCAGTATGGAATTCCACCCTGATTCATGTCCCAGCATCCGATTTTGCATTTGAGATGAAAAAATATTTTTCGCTTGTGGGCACCATTTTTTCTGACCGCGGCATCACGCGTTTTTTCCTCAGGGACCAAAAACACTCAATTTTTAAAAACAGCAAGCAATACCATTTTTCAGTATGGAATTCCACCCTGATTCATGTCCCAGCATCCGTTTTTGCATTTGAGATGAAAAAATTTTTTCGCTTCTGGGCAACATTTTTTCTGACCGCGGCATCACGCGTTTTTTCCTCAGGGACCAAAAACACTCAATTTTTAAAAACAGCAAGCAATACCATTTTTCAGTATGGAATTCCACCCTGATTCATGTCCCAGCATCCGTTTTTGCATTTGAGATGAAAAAAAATTTTCGCTTCTGGGCAGCATTTTTTCTGACCGCGGCATCACGCGTTTTTTCCTCAGGGACCAAAAACACTCAATTTTTAAAAACAGCAAGCAATACCATTTTTCAGTATGGAATTCCACCCTGATTCATGTCCCAGCATCCGCTTTTGCATTTGAGATTAAAAAAATTTTTCGCTTCTGGGCAGCATTTTTTCTGACCGCGGCATCACGCGTTTTTTCCTCAGGGACCAAAAACACTCAATTTTTAAAAACAGCAAGCAATACCATTTTTCAGTATGGAATTCCACCCTGATTCATGTCCCAGCATCCGTTTTTGCATTTGAGATGAAAAAATTTTTTCGCTTCTGGGCAGCATTTTTTCTGACCGCGGCATCACGCGTTTTTTCCTCAGGGACCAGAAACACTCAATTTTTAAAAACAGCAAGCAATACCATTTTTCAGTATGGAATTCCACCCTGATTCATGTCCCAGCATCCGTTTTTGCATTTGAGATGAAAAATTTTTTTCGCTTCTGGGTAGCATTTTTTCTGACCGCGGCATCACGCGTTTTTTCCTCGGGGACCAAAAACACTCAATTTTTAAAAACAGAAAGCAATACCATTTTTCAGTATGGAATTCCACCCTGATTCATGTCCCAGCATCCGTTTTTGCATTTGAGATGAAAAAAAATTTTCGCTTCTGGGCAGCATTTTTTCTGACCGCGGCATCACGCGTTTTTTCCTCGGGGACCAAAAACACTCAATTTTTAAAAACAGAAAGCAATACCATTTTTCAGTATGGAATTCCACCCTGATTCATGTCCCAGCATCCGCTTTTGCATTTGAGATTAAAAAAATTTTTCGCTTCTGGGCAGCATTTTTTCTGACCGCGGCATCACGCGTTTTTTCCTCAGGGACCAAAAACACTCAATTTTTAAAAACAGCAAGCAATACCATTTTTCAGTATGGAATTCCACGCTGATTCATGTCCCAGCATCCGTTTTTGCATTTGAGATGAAAAAAAATTTTCGCTTCTGGGCAGCATTTTTTCTGACCGCGGCATCACGCGTTTTTTCCTCAGGGACCAAAAACACTCAATTTTTAAAAACAGCAAGCAATACCATTTTTCAGTATGGAATTCCACCCTGATTCATGTCCCAGCATCCGATTTTGCATTTGAGATGAAAAAATATTTTTCGCTTCTGGGCACCATTTTTTCTGACCGCGGCATCACGCATTTTTTCCTCAGGGACCAAAAACACTCAATTTTTAAAAACAGCAAGCAATACCATTTTTCAGTATGGAATTCCACCCTGATTCATGTCCCAGCATCCGTTTTTGCATTTGAGATGAAAATTTTTTTTCGCTTCTGGGTAGCATTTTTTCTGACCGCGGCATCACGCGTTTTTTCCTCGGGGACCAAAAACACTCAATTTTTAAAAACAGAAAGCAATACCATTTTTCAGTATGGAATTCCACCCTGATTCATGTCCCAGCATCCGTTTTTGCATTTGAGATGAAAAAAATTTTTCGCTTCTGGGCAGCATTTTTTCTGACCGCGGCATCACGCGTTTTTTCCTCGGGGACCAAAAACACTCAATTTTTAAAAACAGAAAGCAATACCATTTTTCAGTATGGAATTCCACCCTGATTCATGTCCCAGCATCCGTTTTTGCATTTGAGATGAAAAATTTTTTTTGCTTCTGGGCAGCATTTTTTCTGACCGCGGCATCACGCGTTTTTTCCTCAGGGACCAAAAACATTCAATTTTTAAAAACAGCAAGCAATACCATTTTTCAGTATGGAATTCCACCCTGATTCATGTCCCAGCATCCGTTTTTGCATTTGAGATGAAAAAAAATTTCGCTTCTGGGCAGCATTTTTTCTGACCGCGGCATCACGCGTTTTTTCCTCAGGGACTAAAAACACTCAATTTTTAAAAACAGCAAGCAATACCATTTTTCAGTATGGAATTCCACCCTGATTCATGTCCCAGCATCCGTTTTTGCATTTGAGATGAAAAAATTTTTTCGCTTCTGGGCAGCATTTTTTCTGACCGCGGCATCACGCGTTTTTTCCTCAGGGACCAAAAACACTCAATTTTTAAAAACAGCAAGCAATACCATTTTTCAGTATGGAATTCCACCCTGATTCATGTCCCAGCATCCGCTTTTGCATTTGAGATGAAAAAAAAATTTCGCTTCTGGGCAGCATTTTTTCTGACCGCGGCATTACGCGTTTTTTCCTCAGGGACCAAAAACACTCAATTTTTAAAAACAGCAAGCAATACCATTTTTCAGTATGGAATTCCACCCTGATTCATGTCCCAGCATCCGATTTTGCATTTGAGATGAAAAAATATTTTTCGCTTCTGGGCACCATTTTTTCTGACCGCGGCATCACGCGTTTTTTCCTCGGGGACCAAAAACACTCAATTTTTAAAAACAGAAAGCAATACCATTTTTCAGTATGGAATTCCACCCTGATTCATGTCCCAGCATCCGTTTTTGCATTTGAGATGAAAAAAATTTTTCGCTTCTGGGCAGCATTTTTTCTGACCGCGGCATCACGCGTTTTTTCCTCGGGGACCAAAAACACTCAATTTTTAAAAACAGAAAGCAATACCATTTTTCAGTATGGAATTCCACCCTGATTCATGTCCCAGCATCCGTTTTTGCATTTGAGATGAAAAATTTTTTTTGCTTCTGGGCAGCATTTTTTCTGACCGCGGCATCACGCGTTTTTTCCTCAGGGACCAAAAACATTCAATTTTTAAAAACAGCAAGCAATACCATTTTTCAGTATGGAATTCCACCCTGATTCATGTCCCAGCATCCGTTTTTGCATTTGAGATGAAAAAAAATTTCGCTTCTGGGCAGCATTTTTTCTGACCGCGGCATCACGCGTTTTTTCCTCAGGGACTAAAAACACTCAATTTTTAAAAACAGCAAGCAATACCATTTTTCAGTATGGAATTCCACCCTGATTCATGTCCCAGCATCCGTTTTTGCATTTGAGATGAAAAAATTTTTTCGCTTCTGGGCAGCATTTTTTCTGACCGCGGCATCACGCGTTTTTTCCTCAGGGACCAAAAACACTCAATTTTTAAAAACAGCAAGCAATACCATTTTTCAGTATGGAATTCCACCCTGATTCATGTCCCAGCATCCGCTTTTGCATTTGAGATGAAAAAAAAATTTCGCTTCTGGGCAGCATTTTTTCTGACCGCGGCATCACGCGTTTTTTCCTCAGGGACCAAAAACACTCAATTTTTAAAAACAGCAAGCAATACCATTTTTCAGTATGGAATTCCACCCTGATTCATGTCCCAGCATCCGATTTTGCATTTGAGATGAAAAAATATTTTTCGCTTCTGGGCACCATTTTTTCTGACCGCGGCATCACGCATTTTTTCCTCAGGGACCAAAAACACTCAATTTTTAAAAACAGCAAGCAATACCATTTTTCAGTATGGAATTCCACCCTGATTCATGTCCCAGCATCCGTTTTTGCATTTGAGATGAAAAATTTTTTTCGCTTCTGGGTAGCATTTTTTCTGACCGCGGCATCACGCGTTTTTTCCTCGGGGACCAAAAACACTCAATTTTTAAAAACAGAAAGCAATACCATTTTTCAGTATGGAATTCCACCCTGATTCATGTCCCAGCATCCGTTTTTGCATTTGAGATGAAAAAAATTTTTCGCTTCTGGGCAGCATTTTTTCTGACCGCGGCATCACGCGTTTTTTCCTCGGGGACCAAAAACACTCAATTTTTAAAAACAGAAAGCAATACCATTTTTCAGTATGGAATTCCACCCTTATTCATGTCCCAGCATCCGCTTTTGCATTTGAGATTAAAAAAATTTTTCGCTTCTGGGCAGCATTTTTTCTGACCGCGGCATCACGCGTTTCTTCCTCGGGGACCAAAAACACTCAATTTTTAAAAACAGCAAGCAATACCATTTTTCAGTATGGAATTCCACCCTGATTCATGTCCCAGCATCCGATTTTGCATTTGAGATGAAAAAATATTTTTCGCTTGTGGGCAGCATTTTTTCTGACCGCGGCATCACGCGTTTTTTCCTCAGGGACCAAAAACACTCAATTTTTAAAAACAGCAAGCAATACCATTTTTCAGTATGGAATTCCACCCTGATTCATGTCCCAGCATCCGTTTTTGCATTTGAGATGAAAAAATTTTTTCGCTTCTGGGCAACATTTTTTCTGACCGCGGCATCACGCGTTTTTTCCTCAGGGACCAAAAACACTCAATTTTTAAAAACAGCAAGCAATACCATTTTTCAGTATGGAATTCCACCCTGATTCATGTCCCAGCATCCGTTTTTGCATTTGAGATGAAAAAAAATTTTCGCTTCTGGGCAGCATTTTTTCTGACCGCGGCATCATGCGTTTTTTCCTCAGGGACCAAAAACACTCAATTTTTAAAAACAGCAAGCAATACCATTTTTCAGTATGGAATTCCACCCTGATTCATGTCCCAGCATCCGCTTTTGCATTTGAGATTAAAAAAATTTTTCGCTTCTGGGCAGCATTTTTTCTGACCGCGGCATCACGCGTTTTTTCCTCAGGGACCAAAAACACTCAATTTTTAAAAACAGCAAGCAATACCATTTTTCAGTATGGAATTCCACGCTGATTCATGTCCCAGCATCCGTTTTTGCATTTGAGATGAAAAAAAATTTTCGCTTCTGGGCAGCATTTTTTCTGACCGCGGCATCACGCGTTTTTTCCTCAGGGACCAAAAACACTCAATTTTTAAAAACAGCAAGCAATACCATTTTTCAGTATGGAATTCCACCCTGATTCATGTCCCAGCATCCGTTTTTGCATTTGAGATGAAAAAATTTTTTCGCTTCTGGGCAACATTTTTTCTGACCGCAGCATCACGCGTTTTTTCCTCAGGGACCAAAAACACTCAATTTTTAAAAACAGCAAGCAATACCATTTTTCAGTATGGAATTCCACCCTGATTCATGTCCCAGCATCCGATTTTGCATTTGAGATGAAAAAATATTTTTCGCTTCTGGGCACCATTTTTTCTGACCGCGGCATCACGCATTTTTTCCTCAGGGACCAAAAACACTCAATTTTTAAAAACAGCAAGCAATACCATTTTTCAGTATGGAATTCCACCCTGATTCATGTCCCAGCATCCGTTTTTGCATTTGAGATGAAAAAAATTTTTCGCTTCTGGGTAGCATTTTTTCTGACCGCGGCATCACGCGTTTTTTCCTCGAGGACCAAAAACACTCAATTTTTAAAAACAGAAAGCAATACCATTTTTCAGTATGGAATTCCACCCTGATTCATGTCCCAGCATCCGTTTTTGCATTTGAGATGAAAAAAATTTTTCGCTTCTGGGCAGCATTTTTTCTGACCGCGGCATCACGCGTTTTTTCCTCGGGGACCAAAAACACTCAATTTTTAAAAACAGAAAGCAATACCATTTTTCAGTATGGAATTCCACCCTGATTCATGTCCCAGCATCCGTTTTTGCATTTGAGATGAAAAATTTTTTTTGCTTCTGGGCAGCATTTTTTCTGACCGCGGCATCACGCGTTTTTTCCTCAGGGACCAAAAACATTCAATTTTTAAAAACAGCAAGCAATACCATTTTTCAGTATGGAATTCCACCCTGATTCATGTCCCAGCATCCGTTTTTGCATTTGAGATGAAAAAAAATTTCGCTTCTGGGCAGCATTTTTTCTGACCGCGGCATCACGCGTTTTTTCCTCAGGGACTAAAAACACTCAATTTTTAAAAACAGCAAGCAATACCATTTTTCAGTATGGAATTCCACCCTGATTCATGTCCCAGCATCCGTTTTTGCATTTGAGATGAAAAAATTTTTTCGCTTCTGGGTAGCATTTTTTCTGACCGCGGCATCACGCGTTTTTTCCTCGGGGACCAAAAACACTCAATTTTTAAAAACAGAAAGCAATACCATTTTTCAGTATGGAATTCCACCCTGATTCATGTCCCAGCATCCGTTTTTGCATTTGAGATGAAAAAATTTTTTCGCTTCTGGGCAGCATTTTTTCTGACCGTGGCATCACGCGTTTTTTCCTCGGGGACCAAAAACACTCAATTTTTAAAAACAGAAAGCAATACCATTTTTCAGTATGGAATTCCACCCTGATTCATGTCCCAGAATCCGCTTTTGCATTTGAGATTAAAAAATATTTTCGCTTCTGGGCAGCATTTTTTCTGACCGCGGCATCACGCGTTTTTTCCTCGGGGACCAAAAACACTCAATTTTTAAAAACAGCAAGCAATACCATTTTTCAGTATGGAATTCCACCCTGATTCATGTCCCAGCATCCGTTTTTGCATTTGAGATGAAAAAATTTTTTCGCTTCTGGGTAGCATTTTTTCTGACCGCGGCATCACGCGTTTTTTCCTCGGGGACCAAAAACACTCAATTTTTAAAAACAGAAAGCAATACCATTTTTCAGTATGGAATTCCACCCTGATTCATGTCCCAGCATCCGTTTTTGCATTTGAGATGAAAAAAATTTTTCGCTTCTGGGCAGCATTTTTTCTGACCGCGGCATCACGTGTTTTTTCCTCGGGGACCAAAAACACTCAATTTTTAAAAACAGAAAGCAATACCATTTTTCAGTATGGAATTCCACCCTGATTCATGTCCCAGCATCCGTTTTTGCATTTGAGATGAAAAATTTTTTTTGCTTCTGGGCAGCATTTTTTCTGACCGCGGCATCACGCGTTTTTTCCTCAGGGACCAAAAACATTCAATTTTTAAAAACAGCAAGCAATACCATTTTTCAGTATGGAATTCCACCCTGATTCATGTCCCAGCATCCGTTTTTGCATTTGAGATGAAAAAAAATTTCACTTCTGGGCAGCATTTTTTCTGACCGCGGCATCACGCATTTTTTCCTCAGGGACCAAAAACACTCAATTTTTAAAAACAGCAAGCAATACCATTTTTCAGTATGGAATTCCACCCTGATTCATGTCCCAGCATCCGTTTTTGCATTTGAGATGAAAAAATTTTTTCGCTTCTGGGTAGCATTTTTTCTGACCGCGGCATCACGCGTTTTTTCCTCGGGGACCAAAAACACTCAATTTTTAAAAACAGAAAGCAATACCATTTTTCAGTATGGAATTCCACCCTGATTCATGTCCCAGCATCCGTTTTTGCATTTGAGATGAAAAAAAATTTTTCGCTTCTGGGCAGCATTTTTTCTGACCGCGGCATCACGCGTTTTTTCCTCGGGGACCAAAAACACTCAATTTTTAAAAACAGAAAGCAATACCATTTTTCAGTATGGAATTCCACCCTGATTCATGTCCCAGCATCCGCTTTTGCATTTGAGATTAAAAAATTTTTTCGCTTCTGGGCAGCATTTTTTCTGACCGCGGCATCACGCGTTTTTTCCTCGGGGACCAAAAACACTCAATTTTTAAAAACAGCAAGCAATACCATTTTTCAGTATGGAATTCCATGCTGATTCATGTCCCAGCATCCGTTTTTGCATTTGAGATGAAAAAAAATTTTCGCTTCTGGGCAGCATTTTTTCTGACCGCGGCATCACGCGTTTTTTCCTCAGGGACCAAAAACACTCAATTTTTAAAAACAGCAAGCAATACCATTTTTCAGTATGGAATTCCATCCTGATTCATGTCCCAGCATCCGATTTTGCATTTGAGATGAAAAAATATTTTTCGCTTCTGGGCACCATTTTTTCTGACCGCGGCATCACGCGTTTTTTCCTCAGGGACCAAAAACACTCAAATTTTAAAAACAGCAAGCAATACCATTTTTCAGTATGGAATTCCACCCTGATTCATGTCCCAGCATCCGCTTTTGCATTTGAGATGAAAAATTTTTTTCGCTTCTGGGCAGCATTTTTTCTGACCGCGGCATCACGCGTTTTTTCCTCAGGGACTAAAAACACTCAATTTTTAAAAACAGCAAGCAATACCATTTTTCAGTATGGAAATCCACCCTGATTCATGTCCCAGCATCCGTTTTTGCATTTGAGATGTAAAAAATTTTTTCGCTTCTGGGCAGCATTTTTTCTGACCGCGGCATCACGCGTTTTTTCCTCAGGGACCAAAAACACTCAATTTTTAAAAACAGCAAGCAATACCATTTTTCAGTATGGAATTACACCCTGATTCATGTCCCAGCATCCGTTTTTGCATTTGAGATGAAAAATTTTTTTCGCTTCTGGGCAGCATTTTTTCTGACCGGGGCATCACACGTTTTTTCCTCAGGGACCAAAAACACTCAATTTTTAAAAACAGCAAGCAATACAATTTTTCAGTATGGAAATCCACTCTGATTCATGTCCCAGCATCCGTTTTTGCATTTGAGATGAAAAAATTTTTTTCGCTTCTGGGCAGCATTTTTTCTGACCGCGGCATCACGCGTTTTTTCCTCAGGGACCAAAAACACTCAATTTTTGAAAACAGCAAGCAATACCATTTTTCAGTATGGAATTCCACCCTGATTCATGTCCCAGCATCCGTTTTTGCATTTGAGATGAAAATTTTTTTTCGCTTCTGGGCAGCATTTTTTCTGACCGCGGCATCACGCGTTTTTTCCTCAGGGACCAAAAACACTCAATTTTTAAAAACAGCAAGCAATACCATTTTTCAGTATGGAATTCCACCCTGATTCATGTCCCAGCATCCGATTTTGCATTTGAGATGAAAAAATATTTTTCGCTTCTGGGCAGCACTTTTTCTGACCGCGGCATCACGCATTTTTTCCTCAGGGACCAAAAACACTCAATTTTTAAAAACAGCAAGCAATACCATTTTTCAGTATGGAATTCCACCCTGATTCATGTCCCAGCATCCGTTTTTGCATTTGAGATGAAAAATTTTTTTCGCTTCTGGGTAGCATTTTTTCTGACCGCGGCATCACGCGTTTTTTCCTCGGGGACCAAAAACACTCAATTTTTAAAAACAGAAAGCAATACCATTTTTCAGTATGGAATTCCACCCTGATTCATGTCCCAGCATCCGTTTTTGCATTTGAGATGAAAAAAAATTTTCGCTTCTGGGCAGCATTTTTTCTGACCGCGGCATCACGCGTTTTTTCCTCAGGGACCAAAAACACTCAATTTTTAAAAACAGCAAGCAATACCATTTTTCAGTATGGAATTCCACCCTGATTCATGTCCCAGCATCCGCTTTTGCATTTGAGATTAAAAAATTTTTTCGCTTCTGGGCAGCATTTTTTCTGACCGCGGCATCACGCGTTTTTTCCTCGGGGACCAAAAACACTCAATTTTTAAAAACAGCAAGCAATACCATTTTTCAGTATGGAATTCCATGCTGATTCATGTCCCAGCATCCATTTTTGCATTTGAGATGAAAAAAATTTTTTGCTTCTGGGCAGCATTTTTTCTGACCGCGGCATCACGCGTTTTTTCCTCAGGGACCAAAAACACTCAATTTTTAAAAACAGCAAGCAATACCATTTTTCAGTATGGAATTCCACCCTGATTCATGTCCCAGCATCCGATTTTGCATTTGAGATGAAAAAATATTTTTCGCTTCTGGGCACCATTTTTTCTGACCGCGGCATCACGCGTTTTTTCCTCAGGGACCAAAAACACTCAATTTTTAAAAACAGCAAGCAATACCATTTTTCAGTATGGAATTCCACCCTGATTCATGTCCCAGCATCCGTTTTTGCATTTGAGATGAAAAAAAAATTTCGCTTCTGGGCTGCATTTTTTCTGACCGCGGCATCACGCGTTTTTTCCTCAGGGACTAAAAACACTCAATTTTTAAAAACAGCAAGCAATACCATTTTTCAGTATGGAATTCCACCCTGATTCATGTCCCAGCATCCGTTTTTGCATTTGAGATGAAAAAAAAATTTCGCTTCTGGGCTGCATTTTTTCTGACCGCGGCATCACGCGTTTTTTCCTCAGGGACTAAAAACACTCAATTTTTAAAAACAGCAAGCAATACCATTTTTCAGTATGGAATTCCACCCTGATTCATGTCCCAGCATCCGTTTTTGCATTTGAGATGAAAAAATTTTTTCGCTTCTGGGCAGCATTTTTTCTGACCGCGGCATCACGCGTTTTTTCCTCAGGGACCAAAAACACTCAAATTTTAAAAACAGCAAGCAATACCATTTTTCAGTATGGAAATCCACTCTGCTTCATGTCCCAGCATCCGTTTTTGCATTTGAGATGAAAATTTTTTTTTCGCTTCTGGGCACTATTTTTTCTGACCGCGGCATCACGCGTTTTTTCCCTCAGGGACCAAAAACACTCAATTTTTAAAAACAGCAAGCAATACCATTTTTCAGTATGGAAATCCACCCTGATTCATGTCCCAGCATCCGTTTTTGCATTTGAGATGAAAAAAAATTTTTCGCTTCTGGGCAGCATTTTTTCTGACCGCGGCATCACGCGTTTTTTCCTCAGGGACCAAAAACACTCAATTTTTAAAAACAGCAAGCAATACCATTTTTCAGTATGGAATTACACCCTGATTCATGTCCCAGCATCCGTTTTTGCATTTGAGATGAAAAAAATTTTTCGCTTCTGGGCAGCATTTTTTCTGACCGGGGCATCACACGTTTTTTCCTCAGGGACCAAAAACACTCAATTTTTAAAAACAGCAAGCAATACAATTTTTCAGTATGGAAATCCACTCTGATTCATGTCCCAGCATCCGTTTTTGCATTTGAGAGGAAAAAAATTTTTTCGCTTCTGGGCAGCATTTTTTCTGACCGCGGCATCACGCGTTTTTTCCTCAGGGACTAAAAACACTCAATTTTTAAAAACAGCAAGCAATACCATTTTTCAGTATGGAAATCCACCCTGATTCATGTCCCAGCATCCGTTTTTGCATTTGAGATGAAAAAAATTTTTTCGCTTCTGGGCAGCATTTTTTCTGACCGCGGCATCACGCGTTTTTTCCTCAGGGACCAAAAACACTCAATTTTTAAAAACAGCAAGCAATACCATTTTTCAGTATGGAATTCCACCCTGATTCATGTCCCAGCATCCGATTTTGCATTTGAGATGAAAAAATTTTTTCGCTTCTGGGCAGCATTTTTTCTGACCGCGGCATCACGCATTTTTTCCTCAGGGACCAAAAACACTCAATTTTTGAAAACAGCAAGCAATACCATTTTTCAGTATGGAATTCCACCCTGATTCATGTCCCAGCATCCGTTTTTGCATTTGAAATGAAAAATTTTTTTCGCTTCTGGGCAGCATTTTTTCTGACCGCGGCATCACGCGTTTTTTCCTCAGGGACCAAAAACACTCAATTTTTAAAAACAGCAAGCAATACCATTTTTCAGTATGGAATTCCACCCTGATTCATGTCCCAGCATCCGATTTTGCATTTGAGATGAAAAAATATTTTTCGCTTCTTGGCAGCATTTTTTCTGACCGCGGCATCACGCATTTTTTCCTCAGGGACCAAAAACACTCAATTTTTAAAAACAGCAAGCAATACCATTTTTCAGTATGGAATTCCACCCTGATTCATGTCCCAGCATCCGATTTTGCATTTGAGATGAAAAAATATTTTTCGCTTCTGGGCAGCATTTTTTCTGACCGCGGCATCACGCGTTTTTTCCTCAGGGACCAAAAACACTCAATTTTTAAAAACAGCAAGCAATACCATTTTTCAGTATGGAATTACACCCTGATTCATGTCCCAGCATCCATTTTTGCATTTGAGATGAAAAAATTTTTTCGCTTCTGGGCAGCATTTTTTCTGACCGGGGCATCACACGTTTTTTCCTCAGGGACCAAAAACACTCAATTTTTAAAAACAGCAAGCAATACAATTTTTCAGTATGGAAATCCACTCTGATTCATGTCCCAGCATCCGTTTTTGCATTTGAGATGAAAAAAATTTTTTCGCTTCTGGGCAGCATTTTTTCTGACCGCGGCATCACGCGTTTTTTCCTCAGGGACCAAAAACACTCAATTTTTAAAAACAGCAAGCAATACCATTTTTCAGTATGGAATTCCACCCTGATTCATGTCCCAGCATCCGATTTTGCATTTGAGATGAAAAAATATTTTTCGCTTCTGGGCACTATTTTTTCTGACCGCGGCATCACGCATTTTTTCCTCAGGGACCAAAAACACTCAATTTTTAAAAACAGCAAGCAATACCATTTTTCAGTATGGAATTCCACCCTGATTCATGTCCCAGCATCCGTTTTTGCATTTGAGATGAAAAAAAATTTTCGCTTCTGGGTAGCATTTTTTCTGACCGCGGCATCACGCGTTTTTTCCTCGAGGACCAAAAACACTCAATTTTTAAAAACAGAAAGCAATACCATTTTTCAGTATGGAATTCCACCCTGATTCATGTCCCAGCATCCGTTTTTGCATTTGAGATGAAAAAAATTTTTCGCTTCTGGGCAGCATTTTTTCTGACCGCGGCATCACGCGTTTTTTCCTCGGGGACCAAAAACACTCAATTTTTAAAAACAGAAAGCAATACCATTTTTCAGTATGGAATTCCACCCTGATTCATGTCCCAGCATCCGTTTTTGCATTTGAGATGAAAAATTTTTTTTGCTTCTGGGCAGCATTTTTTCTGACCGCGGCATCACGCGTTTTTTCCTCAGGGACCAAAAACATTCAATTTTTAAAAACAGCAAGCAATACCATTTTTCAGTATGGAATTCCACCCTGATTCATGTCCCAGCATCCGTTTTTGCATTTGAGATGAAAAAAAATTTCGCTTCTGGGCAGCATTTTTTCTGACCGCGGCATCACGCGTTTTTTCCTCAGGGACTAAAAACACTCAATTTTTAAAAACAGCAAGCAATACCATTTTTCAGTATGGAATTCCACCCTGATTCATGTCCCAGCATCCGTTTTTGCATTTGAGATGAAAAAATTTTTTCGCTTCTGGGCAGCATTTTTTCTGACCACGGCATCACACGTTTTTTCCTCAGGGACCAAAAACACTCAATTTTTAAAAACAGCAAGCAATACCATTTTTCAGTATGGAATTCCACCCTGATTCATGTCCCAGCATCCGCTTTTGCATTTGAGATGAAAAAAAAATTTCGCTTCTGGGCAGCATTTTTTCTGACCGCGGCATCACGCGTTTTTTCCTCAGGGACCAAAAACACTCAATTTTTAAAAACAGCAAGCAATACCATTTTTCAGTATGGAATTCCACCCTGATTCATGTCCCAGCATCCGATTTTGCATTTGAGATGAAAAAATATTTTTCGCTTCTGGGCAGCATTTTTTCTGACCGCGGCATCACGCATTTTTTCCTCAGGGACCAAAAACACTCAATTTTTAAAAACAGCAAGCAATACCATTTTTCAGTATGGAATTCCACCCTGATTCATGTCCCAGCATCCGTTTTTGCATTTGAGATGAAAAAAATTTTTCGCTTCTGGGTAGCATTTTTTCTGACCGCGGCATCACGCGTTTTTTCCTCGGGGACCAAAAACACTCAATTTTTAAAAACAGAAAGCAATACCATTTTTCAGTATGGAATTCCACCCTGATTCATGTCCCAGCATCCGTTTTTGCATTTGAGATGAAAAAATTTTTTCGCTTCTGGGCAGCATTTTTTCTGACCGTGGCATCACGCGTTTTTTCCTCGGGGACCAAAAACACTCAATTTTTAAAAACAGAAAGCAATACCATTTTTCAGTATGGAATTCCACCCTGATTCATGTCCCAGAATCCGCTTTTGCATTTGAGATTAAAAAATATTTTCGCTTCTGGGCAGCATTTTTTCTGACCGCGGCATCACGCGTTTTTTCCTCGGGGACCAAAAACACTCAATTTTTAAAAACAGCAAGCAATACCATTTTTCAGTATGGAATTCCATGCTGATTCATGTCCCAGCATCCGTTTTTGCATTTGAGATGAAAAAAAATTTTCGCTTCTGGGCAGCATTTTTTCTGACCGCGGCATCACGCGTTTTTTCCTCAGGGACCAAAAACACTCAATTTTTAAAAACAGCAAGCAATACCATTTTTCAGTATGGAATTCCATCCTGATTCATGTCCCAGCATCCGATTTTGCATTTGAGATGAAAAAATATTTTTCGCTTCTGGGCACCATTTTTTCTGACCGCGGCATCACGCGTTTTTTCCTCAGGGACCAAAAACACTCAATTTTTAAAAACAGCAAGCAATACCATTTTTCAGTATGGAATTCCACCCTGATTCATGTCCCAGCATCCGCTTTTGCATTTGAGATGAAAAATTTTTTTCGCTTCTGGGCAGCATTTTTTCTGACCGCGGCATCACGCGTTTTTTCCTCAGGGACTAAAAACACTCAATTTTTAAAAACAGCAAGCAATACCATTTTTCAGTATGGAAATCCACCCTGATTCATGTCCCAGCATCCGTTTTTGCATTTGAGATGTAAAAAATTTTTTCGCTTCTGGGCAGCATTTTTTCTGACCGCGGCATCACGCGTTTTTTCCTCAGGGACCAAAAACACTCAATTTTTAAAAACAGCAAGCAATACCATTTTTCAGTATGGAATTACACCCTGATTCATGTCCCAGCATCCGTTTTTGCATTTGAGATGAAAAAATTTTTTCGCTTCTGGGCAGCATTTTTTCTGACCGGGGCATCACACGTTTTTTCCTCAGGGACCAAAAACACTCAATTTTTAAAAACAGCAAGCAATACAATTTTTCAGTATGGAAATCCACTCTGATTCATGTCCCAGCATCCGTTTTTGCATTTGAGATGAAAAAATTTTTTTCGCTTCTGGGCAGCATTTTTTCTGACCGCGGCATCACGCGTTTTTTCCTCAGGGACCAAAAACACTCAATTTTTGAAAACAGCAAGCAATACCATTTTTCAGTATGGAATTCCACCCTGATTCATGTCCCAGCATCCGTTTTTGCATTTGAGATGAAAAATTTTTTTCGCTTCTGGGCAGCATTTTTTCTGACCGCGGCATCACGCGTTTTTTCCTCAGGGACCAAAAACACTCAATTTTTAAAAACAGCAAGCAATACCATTTTTCAGTATGGAATTCCACCCTGATTCATGTCCCAGCATCCGATTTTGCATTTGAGATGAAAAAATATTTTTCGCTTCTGGGCAGCACTTTTTCTGACCGCGGCATCACGCATTTTTTCCTCAGGGACCAAAAACACTCAATTTTTAAAAACAGCAAGCAATACCATTTTTCAGTATGGAATTCCACCCTGATTCATGTCCCAGCATCCGTTTTTGCATTTGAGATGAAAAATTTTTTTCGCTTCTGGGTAGCATTTTTTCTGACCGCGGCATCACGCGTTTTTTCCTCGGGGACCAAAAACACTCAATTTTTAAAAACAGAAAGCAATACCATTTTTCAGTATGGAATTCCACCCTGATTCATGTCCCAGCATCCGTTTTTGCATTTGAGATGAAAAAAATTTTTTGCTTCTGGGCAGCATTTTTTCTGACCGCGGCATCACGCGTTTTTTCCTCAGGGACCAAAAACACTCAATTTTTAAAAACAGCAAGCAATACCATTTTTCAGTATGGAATTCCACCCTGATTCATGTCCCAGCATCCGTTTTTGCATTTGAGATGAAAAAATTTTTTCGCTTCTGGGTAGCATTTTTTCTGACCGCGGCATCACGCGTTTTTTCCTCGGGGACCAAAAACACTCAATTTTTAAAAACAGAAAGCAATACCATTTTTCAGTATGGAATTCCACCCTGATTCATGTCCCAGCATCCGTTTTTGCATTTGAGATGAAAAAAATTTTTCGCTTCTGGGCAGCATTTTTTCTGACCGCGGCATCACGCGTTTTTTCCTCGGGGACCAAAAACACTCAATTTTTAAAAACAGAAAGCAATACCATTTTTCAGTATGGAATTCCACCCTGATTCATGTCCCAGCATCCGTTTTTGCATTTGAGATGAAAAAATTTTTTTTGCTTCTGGGCAGCATTTTTTCTGACCGCGGCATCACGCGTTTTTTCCTCGGGGACCAAAAACACTCAATTTTTAAAAACAGAAAGCAATACCATTTTTCAGTATGGAATTCCACCCTGATTCATGTCCCAGCATCCGTTTTTGCATTTGAGATGAAAAAAAATTTTTCGCTTCTGGGCAGCATTTTTTCTGACCGCGGCATCACGCGTTTTTTCCTCGGGGACCAAAAACACTCAATTTTTAAAAACAGAAAGCAATACCATTTTTCAGTATGGAATTCCACCCTGATTCATGTCCCAGCATCCGCTTTTGCATTTGAGATTAAAAAATTTTTTCGCTTCTGGGCAGCATTTTTTCTGACCGCGGCATCACGCGTTTTTTCCTCGGGGACCAAAAACACTCAATTTTTAAAAACAGCAAGCAATACCATTTTTCAGTATGGAATTCCATGCTGATTCATGTCCCAGCATCCGTTTTTGCATTTGAGATGAAAAAAAATTTTCGCTTCTGGGCAGCATTTTTTCTGACCGCGGCATCACGCGTTTTTTCCTCAGGGACCAAAAACACTCAATTTTTAAAAACAGCAAGCAATACCATTTTTCAGTATGGAATTCCATCCTGATTCATGTCCCAGCATCCGATTTTGCATTTGAGATGAAAAAATATTTTTCGCTTCTGGGCACCATTTTTTCTGACCGCGGCATCACGCGTTTTTTCCTCAGGGACCAAAAACACTCAATTTTTAAAAACAGCAAGCAATACCATTTTTCAGTATGGAATTCCACCCTGATTCATGTCCCAGCATCCGCTTTTGCATTTGAGATGAAAAATTTTTTTCGCTTCTGGGCAGCATTTTTTCTGACCGCGGCATAACGCGTTTTTTCCTCAGGGACTAAAAACACTCAATTTTTAAAAACAGCAAGCAATACCATTTTTCAGTATGGAAATCCACCCTGATTCATGTCCCAGCATCCGTTTTTGCATTTGAGATGTAAAAAATTTTTTCGCTTCTGGGCAGCATTTTTTCTGACCGCGGCATCACGCGTTTTTTCCTCAGGGACCAAAAACACTCAATTTTTAAAAACAGCAAGCAATACCATTTTTCAGTATGGAATTACACCCTGATTCATGTCCCAGCATCCGTTTTTGCATTTGAGATGAAAAAATTTTTTCGCTTCTGGGCAGCATTTTTTCTGACCGGGGCATCACACGTTTTTTCCTCAGGGACCAAAAACACTCAATTTTTAAAAACAGCAAGCAATACAATTTTTCAGTATGGAAATCCACTCTGATTCATGTCCCAGCATCCGTTTTTGCATTTGAGATGAAAAAATTTTTTTCGCTTCTGGGCAGCATTTTTTCTGACCGCGGCATCACGCGTTTTTTCCTCAGGGACCAAAAACACTCAATTTTTGAAAACAGCAAGCAATACCATTTTTCAGTATGGAATTCCACCCTGATTCATGTCCCAGCATCCGTTTTTGCATTTGAGATGAAAAATTTTTTTCGCTTCTGGGCAGCATTTTTTCTGACCGCGGCATCACGCGTTTTTTCCTCAGGGACCAAAAACACTCAATTTTTAAAAACAGCAAGCAATACCATTTTTCAGTATGGAATTCCACCCTGATTCATGTCCCAGCATCCGATTTTGCATTTGAGATGAAAAAATATTTTTCGCTTCTGGGCAGCACTTTTTCTGACCGCGGCATCACGCATTTTTTCCTCAGGGACCAAAAACACTCAATTTTTAAAAACAGCAAGCAATACCATTTTTCAGTATGGAATTCCACCCTGATTCATGTCCCAGCATCCGTTTTTGCATTTGAGATGAAAAATTTTTTTCGCTTCTGGGTAGCATTTTTTCTGACCGCGGCATCACGCGTTTTTTCCTCGGGGACCAAAAACACTCAATTTTTAAAAACAGAAAGCAATACCATTTTTCAGTATGGAATTCCACCCTGATTCATGTCCCAGCATCCGTTTTTGCATTTGAGATGAAAAAAAATTTTCGCTTCTGGGCAGCATTTTTTCTGACCGCGGCATCACGCGTTTTTTCCTCAGGGACCAAAAACACTCAATTTTTAAAAACAGCAAGCAATACCATTTTTCAGTATGGAATTCCACCCTGATTCATGTCCCAGCATCCGCTTTTGCATTTGAGATTAAAAAAATTTTTCGCTTCTGGGCAGCATTTTTTCTGACCGCGGCATCACGCGTTTTTTCCTCGGGGACCAAAAACACTCAATTTTTAAAAACAGCAAGCAATACCATTTTTCAGTATGGAATTCCATGCTGATTCATGTCCCAGCATCCGTTTTTGCATTTGAGATGAAAAAAATTTTTTGCTTCTGGGCAGCATTTTTTCTGACCGCGGCATCACGCGTTTTTTCCTCAGGGACCAAAAACACTCAATTTTTAAAAACAGCAAGCAATACCATTTTTCAGTATGGAATTCCACCCTGATTCATGTCCCAGCATCCGATTTTGCATTTGAGATGAAAAAATATTTTTTGCTTCTGGGCACCATTTTTTCTGACCGCGGCATCACGCGTTTTTTCCTCAGGGACCAAAAACACTCAATTTTTAAAAACAGCAAGCAATACCATTTTTCAGTATGGAATTCCACCCTGATTCATGTCCCAGCATCCGCTTTTGCATTTGAGATGAAAAATTTTTTTCGCTTCTGGGCAGCATTTTTTCTGACCGCGGCATCACGCGTTTTTTCCTCAGGGACTAAAAACACTCAATTTTTAAAAACAGCAAGCAATACCATTTTTCAGTATGGAATTCCACCCTGATTCATGTCCCAGCATCCGTTTTTGCATTTGAGATGAAAAAATTTTTTCGCTTCTGGGCAGCATTTTTTCTGACCGCGGCATCACGCGTTTTTTCCTCAGGGACCAAAAACACTCAAATTTTAAAAACAGCAAGCAATACCATTTTTCAGTATGGAAATCCACTCTGCTTCATGTCCCAGCATCCGTTTTTGCATTTGAGATGAAAAATTTTTTTTCGCTTCTGGGCACTATTTTTTCTGACCGCGGCATCACGCGTTTTTTCCCTCAGGGACCAAAAACACTCAATTTTTAAAAACAGCAAGCAATACCATTTTTCAGTATGGAAATCCACCCTGATTCATGTCCCAGCATCCGTTTTTGCATTTGAGATGAAAAAAAATTTTTCGCTTCTGGGCAGCATTTTTTCTGACCGCGGCATCACGCGTTTTTTCCTCAGGGACCAAAAACACTCAATTTTTAAAAACAGCAAGCAATACCATTTTTCAGTATGGAATTACACCCTGATTCATGTCCCAGCATCCGTTTTTGCATTTGAGATGAAAAAATTTTTTCGCTTCTGGGCAGCATTTTTTCTGACCGGGGCATCACACGTTTTTTCCTCAGGGACCAAAAACACGCAATTTTTAAAAACAGCAAGCAATACAATTTTTCAGTATGGAAATCCACTCTGATTCATGTCCCAGCATCCGTTTTTGCATTTGAGATGAAAAAAATTTTTTCGCTTCTGGGCAGCATTTTTTCTGACCGCGGCATCACGCGTTTTTTCCTCAGGGACCAAAAACACTCAATTTTTGAAAACAGCAAGCAATACCATTTTTCAGTATGGAATTCCACCCTGATTCATGTCCCAGCATCCGTTTTTGCATTTGAGATGAAAAATTTTTTTCGCTTCTGGGCAGCATTTTTTCTGACCGCGGCATCACGCGTTTTTTCCTCAGGGACCAAAAACACTCAATTTTTAAAAACAGCAAGCAATACCATTTTTCAGTATGGAATTCCACCCTGATTCATGTCCCAGCATCCGCTTTTGCATTTGAGATGAAAAATTTTTTTCGCTTCTGGGCAGCATTTTTTCTGACCGCGGCATCACGCGTTTTTTCCTCAGGGACCAAAAACACTCAATTTTTAAAAACAGCAAGCAATACCATTTTTCAGTATGGAATTCCATCCTGATTCATGTCCCAGCATCCGATTTTGCATTTGAGATGAAAAAATATTTTTCGCTTCTGGGCACCATTTTTTCTGACCGCGGCATCACGCGTTTTTTCCTCAGGGACCAAAAACACTCAATTTTTAAAAACAGCAAGCAATACCATTTTTCAGTATGGAATTCCACCCTGATTCATGTCCCAGCATCCGCTTTTGCATTTGAGATGAAAAATTTTTTTCGCTTCTGGGCAGCATTTTTTCTGACCGCGGCATCACGCGTTTTTTCCTCAGGGACTAAAAACACTCAATTTTTAAAAACAGCAAGCAATACCATTTTTCAGTATGGAAATCCACCCTGATTCATGTCCCAGCATCCGTTTTTGCATTTGAGATGTAAAAAATTTTTTCGCTTCTGGGCAGCATTTTTTCTGACCGCGGCATCACGCGTTTTTTCCTCAGGGACCAAAAACACTCAATTTTTAAAAACAGCAAGCAATACCATTTTTCAGTATGGAATTACACCCTGATTCATGTCCCAGCATCCGTTTTTGCATTTGAGATGAAAAAATTTTTTCGCTTCTGGGCAGCATTTTTTCTGACCGGGGCATCACACGTTTTTTCCTCAGGGACCAAAAACACTCAATTTTTAAAAACAGCAAGCAATACAATTTTTCAGTATGGAAATCCACTCTGATTCATGTCCCAGCATCCGTTTTTGCATTTGAGATGAAAAAATTTTTTTCGCTTCTGGGCAGCATTTTTTCTGACCGCGGCATCACGCGTTTTTTCCTCAGGGACCAAAAACACTCAATTTTTGAAAACAGCAAGCAATACCATTTTTCAGTATGGAATTCCACCCTGATTCATGTCCCAGCATCCGTTTTTGCATTTGAGATGAAAAATTTTTTTCGCTTCTGGGCAGCATTTTTTCTGACCGCGGCATCACGCGTTTTTTCCTCAGGGACCAAAAACACTCAATTTTTAAAAACAGCAAGCAATACCATTTTTCAGTATGGAATTCCACCCTGATTCATGTCCCAGCATCCGATTTTGCATTTGAGATGAAAAAATATTTTTCGCTTCTGGGCAGCACTTTTTCTGACCGCGGCATCACGCATTTTTTCCTCAGGGACCAAAAACACTCAATTTTTAAAAACAGCAAGCAATACCATTTTTCAGTATGGAATTCCACCCTGATTCATGTCCCAGCATCCGTTTTTGCATTTGAGATGAAAAATTTTTTTCGCTTCTGGGTAGCATTTTTTCTGACCGCGGCATCACGCGTTTTTTCCTCGGGGACCAAAAACACTCAATTTTTAAAAACAGAAAGCAATACCATTTTTCAGTATGGAATTCCACCCTGATTCATGTCCCAGCATCCGTTTTTGCATTTGAGATGAAAAAAAATTTTCGCTTCTGGGCAGCATTTTTTCTGACCGCGGCATCACGCGTTTTTTCCTCAGGGACCAAAAACACTCAATTTTTAAAAACAGCAAGCAATACCATTTTTCAGTATGGAATTCCACCCTGATTCATGTCCCAGCATCCGCTTTTGCATTTGAGATTAAAAAAATTTTTCGCTTCTGGGCAGCATTTTTTCTGACCGCGGCATCACGCGTTTTTTCCTCAGGGACCAAAAACACTCAATTTTTAAAAACAGCAAGCAATACCATTTTTCAGTATGGAATTCCACCCTGATTCATGTCCCAGCATCCGATTTTGCATTTGAGATGAAAAAATATTTTTCGCTTCTGGGCACCATTTTTTCTGACCGCGGCATCACGCGTTTTTTCCTCAGGGACCAAAAACACTCAATTTTTAAAAACAGCAAGCAATACCATTTTTCAGTATGGAATTCCACCCTGATTCATGTCCCAGCATCCGCTTTTGCATTTGAGATGAAAAATTTTTTTCGCTTCTGGGCAGCATTTTTTCTGACCGCGGCATCACGCGTTTTTTCCTCAGGGACTAAAAACACTCAATTTTTAAAAACAGCAAGCAATACCATTTTTCAGTATGGAATTCCACCCTGATTCATGTCCCAGCATCCGTTTTTGCATTTGAGATGAAAAAAAAATTTCGCTTCTGGGCTGCATTTTTTCTGACCGCGGCATCACGCGTTTTTTCCTCAGGGACTAAAAACACTCAATTTTTAAAAACAGCAAGCAATACCATTTTTCAGTATGGAATTCCACCCTGATTCATGTCCCAGCATCCGTTTTTGCATTTGAGATGAAAAAATTTTTTCGCTTCTGGGCAGCATTTTTTCTGACCGCGGCATCACGCGTTTTTTCCTCAGGGACCAAAAACACTCAAATTTTAAAAACAGCAAGCAATACAATTTTTCAGTATGGAAATCCACTCTGATTCATGTCCCAGCATCCGTTTTTGCATTTGAGATGAAAAAAATTTTTTCGCTTCTGGGCAGCATTTTTTCTGACCGCGGCATCACGCGTTTTTTCCTCAGGGACCAAAAACACTCAATTTTTGAAAACAGCAAGCAATACCATTTTTCAGTATGGAATTCCACCCTGATTCATGTCCCAGCATCCGTTTTTGCATTTGAGATGAAAAATTTTTTTCGCTTCTGGGCAGCATTTTTTCTGACCGCGGCATCACGCGTTTTTTCCTCAGGGACCAAAAACACTCAATTTTTAAAAACAGCAAGCAATACCATTTTTCAGTATGGAATTCCACCCTGATTCATGTCCCAGCATCCGCTTTTGCATTTGAGATGAAAAATTTTTTTCGCTTCTGGGCAGCATTTTTTCTGACCGCGGCATCACGCGTTTTTTCCTCAGGGACTAAAAACACTCAATTTTTAAAAACAGCAAGCAATACCATTTTTCAGTATGGAAATCCACCCTGATTCATGTCCCAGCATCCGTTTTTGCATTTGAGATGAAAAAAATTTTTTCGCTTCTGGGCAGCATTTTTTCTGACCGCGGCATCACGCGTTTTTTCCTCAGGGACCAAAAACACTCAATTTTTAAAAACAGCAAGCAATACCATTTTTCAGTATGGAATTCCACCCTGATTCATGTCCCAGCATCCGATTTTGCATTTGAGATGAAAAAATTTTTTCGCTTCTGGGCAGCATTTTTTCTGACCGCGGCATCACGCATTTTTTCCTCAGGGACCAAAAACACTCAATTTTTGAAAACAGCAAGCAATACCATTTTTCAGTATGGAATTCCACCCTGATTCATGTCCCAGCATCCGTTTTTGCATTTGAGATGAAAAAATTTTTTCGCTTCTGGGCAGCATTTTTTCTGACCGCGGCATCACGCGTTTTTTCCTCAGGGACCAAAAACACTCAATTTTTAAAAACAGCAAGCAATACCATTTTTCAGTATGGAATTCCACCCTGATTCATGTCCCAGCATCCGATTTTGCATTTGAGATGAAAAAATATTTTTCGCTTCTTGGCAGCATTTTTTCTGACCGCGGCATCACGCATTTTTTCCTCAGGGACCAAAAACACTCAATTTTTAAAAACAGCAAGCAATACCATTTTTCAGTATGGAATTCCACCCTGATTCATGTCCCAGCATCCGATTTTGCATTTGAGATGAAAAAATATTTTTCGCTTCTGGGCAGCATTTTTTCTGACCGCGGCATCACGCGTTTTTTCCTCAGGGACCAAAAACACTCAATTTTTAAAAACAGCAAGCAATACCATTTTTCAGTATGGAATTACACCCTGATTCATGTCCCAGCATCCGTTTTTGCATTTGAGATGAAAAAATTTTTTCGCTTCTGGGCAGCATTTTTTCTGACCGGGGCATCACACGTTTTTTCCTCAGGGACCAAAAACACTCAATTTTTAAAAACAGCAAGCAATACAATTTTTCAGTATGGAAATCCACTCTGATTCATGTCCCAGCATCCGTTTTTGCATTTGAGATGAAAAAATTTTTTTCGCTTCTGGGCAGCATTTTTTCTGACCGCGGCATCACGCGTTTTTTCCTCAGGGACCAAAAACACTCAATTTTTAAAAACAGCAAGCAATACCATTTTTCAGTATGGAATTCCACCCTGATTCATGTCCCAGCATCCGATTTTGCATTTGAGATGAAAAAATATTTTTCGCTTCTGGGCACCATTTTTTCTGACCGCGGCATCACGCATTTTTTCCTCAGGGACCAAAAACACTCAATTTTTAAAAACAGCAAGCAATACCATTTTTCAGTATGGAATTCCACCCTGATTCATGTCCCCGCATCCGTTTTTGCATTTGAGATGAAAAAAATTTTTCGCTTCTGGGTAGCATTTTTTCTGACCGCGGCATCACGCGTTTTTTCCTCGAGGACCAAAAACACTCAATTTTTAAAAACAGAAAGCAATACCATTTTTCAGTATGGAATTCCACCCTGATTCATGTCCCAGCATCCGTTTTTGCATTTGAGATGAAAAAAATTTTTCGCTTCTGGGCAGCATTTTTTCTGACCGCGGCATCACGCGTTTTTTCCTCGGGGACCAAAAACACTCAATTTTTAAAAACAGAAAGCAATACCATTTTTCAGTATGGAATTCCACCCTGATTCATGTCCCAGCATCCGTTTTTGCATTTGAGATGAAAAATTTTTTTTGCTTCTGGGCAGCATTTTTTCTGACCGCGGCATCACGCGTTTTTTCCTCAGGGACCAAAAACATTCAATTTTTAAAAACAGCAAGCAATACCATTTTTCAGTATGGAATTCCACCCTGATTCATGTCCCAGCATCCGTTTTTGCATTTGAGATGAAAAAAAATTTCGCTTCTGGGCAGCATTTTTTCTGACCGCGGCATCACGCGTTTTTTCCTCAGGGACTAAAAACACTCAATTTTTAAAAACAGCAAGCAATACCATTTTTCAGTATGGAATTCCACCCTGATTCATGTCCCAGCATCCGTTTTTGCATTTGAGATAAAAAATTTTTTCGCTTCTGGGCAGCATTTTTTCTGACCACGGCATCACACGTTTTTTCCTCAGGGACCAAAAACACTCAATTTTTAAAAACAGCAAGCAATACCATTTTTCAGTATGGAATTCCACCCTGATTCATGTCCCAGCATCCGCTTTTGCATTTGAGATGAAAAAAAAATTTCGCTTCTGGGCAGCATTTTTTCTGACCGCGGCATCACGCGTTTTTTCCTCAGGGACCAAAAACACTCAATTTTTAAAAACAGCAAGCAATACCATTTTTCAGTATGGAATTCCACCCTGATTCATGTCCCAGCATCCGATTTTGCATTTGAGATGAAAAAATATTTTTCGCTTCTGGGCACCATTTTTTCTGACCGCGGCATCACGCATTTTTTCCTCAGGGACCAAAAACACTCAATTTTTAAAAACAGCAAGCAATACCATTTTTCAGTATGGAATTCCACCCTGATTCATGTCCCAGCATCCGTTTTTGCATTTGAGATGAAAAAATTTTTTCGCTTCTGGGTAGCATTTTTTCTGACCGCGGCATCACGCGTTTTTTCCTCGGGGACCAAAAACACTCAATTTTTAAAAACAGAAAGCAATACCATTTTTCAGTATGGAATTCCACCCTGATTCATGTCCCAGCATCCGTTTTTGCATTTGAGATGAAAAAATTTTTTCGCTTCTGGGCAGCATTTTTTCTGACCGTGGCATCACGCGTTTTTTCCTCGGGGACCAAAAACACTCAATTTTTAAAAACAGAAAGCAATACCATTTTTCAGTATGGAATTCCACCCTGATTCATGTCCCAGAATCCGCTTTTGCATTTGAGATTAAAAAATATTTTCGCTTCTGGGCAGCATTTTTTCTGACCGCGGCATCACGCGTTTTTTCCTCGGGGACCAAAAACACTCAATTTTTAAAAACAGCAAGCAATACCATTTTTCAGTATGGAATTCCACCCTGATTCATGTCCCAGCATCCGTTTTTGCATTTGAGATGAAAAAATTTTTTCGCTTCTGGGTAGCATTTTTTCTGACCGCGGCATCACGCGTTTTTTCCTCGGGGACCAAAAACACTCAATTTTTAAAAACAGAAAGCAATACCATTTTTCAGTATGGAATTCCACCCTGATTCATGTCCCAGCATCCGTTTTTGCATTTGAGATGAAAAAAATTTTTCGCTTCTGGGCAGCATTTTTTCTGACCGCGGCATCACGCGTTTTTTCCTCGGGGACCAAAAACACTCAATTTTTAAAAACAGAAAGCAATACCATTTTTCAGTATGGAATTCCACCCTGATTCATGTCCCAGCATCCGTTTTTGCATTTGAGATGAAAAATTTTTTTTGCTTCTGGGCAGCATTTTTTCTGACCGCGGCATCACGCGTTTTTTCCTCAGGGACCAAAAACATTCAATTTTTAAAAACAGCAAGCAATACCATTTTTCAGTATGGAATTCCACCCTGATTCATGTCCCAGCATCCGTTTTTGCATTTGAGATGAAAAAAAATTTCACTTCTGGGCAGCATTTTTTCTGACCGCGGCATCACGCATTTTTTCCTCAGGGACCAAAAACACTCAATTTTTAAAAACAGCAAGCAATACCATTTTTCAGTATGGAATTCCACCCTGATTCATGTCCCAGCATCCGTTTTTGCATTTGAGATGAAAAAATTTTTTCGCTTCTGGGTAGCATTTTTTCTGACCGCGGCATCACGCGTTTTTTCCTCGGGGACCAAAAACACTCAATTTTTAAAAACAGAAAGCAATACCATTTTTCAGTATGGAATTCCACCCTGATTCATGTCCCAGCATCCGTTTTTGCATTTGAGATGAAAAAAATTTTTTCGCTTCTGGGCAGCATTTTTTCTGACCGCGGCATCACGCGTTTTTTCCTCGGGGACCAAAAACACTCAATTTTTAAAAACAGAAAGCAATACCATTTTTCAGTATGGAATTCCACCCTGATTCATGTCCCAGCATCCGCTTTTGCATTTGAGATTAAAAAATTTTTTCGCTTCTGGGCAGCATTTTTTCTGACCGCGGCATCACGCGTTTTTTCCTCGGGGACCAAAAACACTCAATTTTTAAAAACAGCAAGCAATACCATTTTTCAGTATGGAATTCCATGCTGATTCATGTCCCAGCATCCGTTTTTGCATTTGAGATGAAAAAAAATTTTCGCTTCTGGGCAGCATTTTTTCTGACCGCGGCATCACGCGTTTTTTCCTCAGGGACCAAAAACACTCAATTTTTAAAAACAGCAAGCAATACCATTTTTCAGTATGGAATTCCATCCTGATTCATGTCCCAGCATCCGATTTTGCATTTGAGATGAAAAAATATTTTTCGCTTCTGGGCACCATTTTTTCTGACCGCGGCATCACGCGTTTTTTCCTCAGGGACCAAAAACACTCAATTTTTAAAAACAGCAAGCAATACCATTTTTCAGTATGGAATTACACCCTGATTCATGTCCCAGCATCTGTTTTTGCATTTGAGATGAAAAAATTTTTTCGCTTCTGGGCAGCATTTTTTCTGACCGGGGCATCACACGTTTTTTCCTCAGGGACCAAAAACACTCAATTTTTAAAAACAGCAAGCAATACAATTTTTCAGTATGGAAATCCACTCTGATTCATGTCCCAGCATCCGTTTTTGCATTTGAGATGAAAAAAATTTTTTCGCTTCTGGGCAGCATTTTTTCTGACCGCGGCATCACGCGTTTTTTCCTCAGGGACCAAAAACACTCAATTTTTGAAAACAGCAAGCAATACCATTTTTCAGTATGGAATTCCACCCTGATTCATGTCCCAGCATCCGTTTTTGCATTTGAGATGAAAAATTTTTTTCGCTTCTGGGCAGCATTTTTTCTGACCGCGGCATCACGCGTTTTTTCCTCAGGGACCAAAAACACTCAATTTTTAAAAACAGCAAGCAATACCATTTTTCAGTATGGAATTCCACCCTGATTCATGTCCCAGCATCCGATTTTGCATTTGAGATGAAAAAATATTTTTCGCTTCTGGGCAGCACTTTTTCTGACCGCGGCATCACGCATTTTTTCCTCAGGGACCAAAAACACTCAATTTTTAAAAACAGCAAGCAATACCATTTTTCAGTATGGAATTCCACCCTGATTCATGTCCCAGCATCCGTTTTTGCATTTGAGATGAAAAATTTTTTTCGCTTCTGGGTAGCATTTTTTCTGACCGCGGCATCACGCGTTTTTTCCTCGGGGACCAAAAACACTCAATTTTTAAAAACAGAAAGCAATACCATTTTTCAGTATGGAATTCCACCCTGATTCATGTCCCAGCATCCGTTTTTGCATTTGAGATGAAAAAAAATTTTCGCTTCTGGGCAGCATTTTTTCTGACCGCGGCATCACGCGTTTTTTCCTCAGGGACCAAAAACACTCAATTTTTAAAAACAGCAAGCAATACCATTTTTCAGTATGGAATTCCACCCTGATTCATGTCCCAGCATCCGATTTTGCATTTGAGATTAAAAAAATTTTTCGCTTCTGGGCAGCATTTTTTCTGACCGCGGCATCACGCGTTTTTTCCTCGGGGACCAAAAACACTCAATTTTTAAAAACAGCAAGCAATACCATTTTTCAGTATGGAATTCCATGCTGATTCATGTCCCAGCATCCGTTTTTGCATTTGAGATGAAAAAATTTTTTTGCTTCTGGGCAGCATTTTTTCTGACCGCGGCATCACGCGTTTTTTCCTCAGGGACCAAAAACACTCAATTTTTAAAAACAGCAAGCAATACCATTTTTCAGTATGGAATTCCACCCTGATTCATGTCCCAGCATCCGATTTTGCATTTGAGATGAAAAAATATTTTTTGCTTCTGGGCACCATTTTTTCTGACCGCGGCATCACGCGTTTTTTCCTCAGGGACCAAAAACACTCAATTTTTAAAAACAGCAAGCAATACCATTTTTCAGTATGGAATTCCACCCTGATTCATGTCCCAGCATCCGCTTTTGCATTTGAGATGAAAAATTTTTTTCGCTTCTGGGCAGCATTTTTTCTGACCGCGGCATCACGCGTTTTTTCCTCAGGGACTAAAAACACTCAATTTTTAAAAACAGCAAGCAATACCATTTTTCAGTATGGAATTCCACCCTGATTCATGTCCCAGCATCCGTTTTTGCATTTGAGATGAAAAAAAATTTCGCTTCTGGGCTGCATTTTTTCTGACCGCGGCATCACGCGTTTTTTCCTCAGGGACTAAAAACACTCAATTTTTAAAAACAGCAAGCAATACCATTTTTCAGTTTGGAATTCCACCCTGATTCATGTCCCAGCATCCGTTTTTGCATTTGAGATGAAAAAATTTTTTCACTTCTGGGCAGCATTTTTTCTGACCGCGGCATCACGCGTTTTTTCCTCAGGGACCAAAAACACTCAAATTTTAAAAACAGCAAGCAATACCATTTTTCAGTATGGAAATCCACTCTGCTTCATGTCCCAGCATCCGTTTTTGCATTTGAGATGAAAAATTTTTTTTCGCTTCTGGGCACTATTTTTTCTGACCGCGGCATCACGCGTTTTTTCCCTCAGGGACCAAAAACACTCAATTTTTAAAAACAGCAAGCAATACCATTTTTCAGTATGGAAATCCACCCTGATTCATGTCCCAGCATCCGTTTTTTCATTTGAGATGAAAAAAAATTTTTCGCTTCTGGGCAGCATTTTTTCTGACCGCGGCATCACGCGTTTTTTCCTCAGGGACCAAAAACACTCAATTTTTAAAAACAGCAAGCAATACCATTTTTCAGTATGGAATTACACCCTGATTCATGTCCCAGCATCCGTTTTTGCATTTGAGATGAAAAAATTTTTTCGCTTCTGGGCAGCATTTTTTCTGACCGGGGCATCACACGTTTTTTCCTCAGGGACCAAAAACACTCAATTTTTAAAAACAGCAAGCAATACAATTTTTCAGTATGGAAATCCACTCTGATTCATGTCCCAGCATCCGTTTTTGCATTTGAGATGAAAAAAATTTTTTCGCTTCTGGGCAGCATTTTTTCTGACCGCGGCATCACGCGTTTTTTCCTCAGGGACCAAAAACACTCAATTTTTGAAAACAGCAAGCAATACCATTTTTCAGTATGGAATTCCACCCTGATTCATGTCCCAGCATCCGTTTTTGCATTTGAGATGAAAAATTTTTTTCGCTTCTGGGCAGCATTTTTTCTGACCGCGGCATCACGCGTTTTTTCCTCAGGGACCAAAAACACTCAATTTTTAAAAACAGCAAGCAATACCATTTTTCAGTATGGAATTCCACCCTGATTCATGTCCCAGCATCCGCTTTTGCATTTGAGATGAAAAATTTTTTTCGCTTCTGGGCAGCATTTTTTCTGACCGCGGCATCACGCGTTTTTTCCTCAGGGACTAAAAACACTCAATTTTTAAAAACAGCAAGCAATACCATTTTTCAGTATGGAAATCCACCCTGATTCATGTCCCAGCATCCGTTTTTGCATTTGAGATGAAAAAAATTTTTTCGCTTCTGGGCAGCATTTTTTCTGACCGCGGCATCACGCGTTTTTTCCTCAGGGACCAAAAACACTCAATTTTTAAAAACAGCAAGCAATACCATTTTTCAGTATGGAATTCCACCCTGATTCATGTCCCAGCATCCGATTTTGCATTTGAGATGAAAAAATTTTTTCGCTTCTGGGCAGCATTTTTTCTGACCGCGGCATCACGCATTTTTTCCTCAGGGACCAAAAACACTCAATTTTTGAAAACAGCAAGCAATACCATTTTTCAGTATGGAATTCCACCCTGATTCATGTCCCAGCATCCGTTTTTGCATTTGAGATGAAAAATTTTTTTCGCTTCTGGGCAGCATTTTTTCTGACCGCGGCATCACGCGTTTTTTCCTCAGGGACCAAAAACACTCAATTTTTAAAAACAGCAAGCAATACCATTTTTCAGTATGGAATTCCACCCTGATTCATGTCCCAGCATCCGATTTTGCATTTGAGATGAAAAAATATTTTTCGCTTCTTGGCAGCATTTTTTCTGACCGCGGCATCACGCATTTTTTCCTCAGGGACCAAAAACACTCAATTTTTAAAAACAGCAAGCAATACCATTTTTCAGTATGGAATTCCACCCTGATTCATGTCCCAGCATCCGATTTTGCATTTGAGATGAAAAAATATTTTTCGCTTCTGGGCAGCATTTTTTCTGACCGCGGCATCACGCGTTTTTTCCTCAGGGACCAAAAACACTCAATTTTTAAAAACAGCAAGCAATACCATTTTTCAGTATGGAATTACACCCTGATTCATGTCCCAGCATCCGTTTTTGCATTTGAGATGAAAAAATTTTTTCGCTTCTGGGCAGCATTTTTTCTGACCGGGGCATCACACGTTTTTTCCTCAGGGACCAAAAACACTCAATTTTTAAAAACAGCAAGCAATACAATTTTTCAGTATGGAAATCCACTCTGATTCATGTCCCAGCATCCGTTTTTGCATTTGAGATGAAAAAATTTTTTTCGCTTCTGGGCAGCATTTTTTCTGACCGCGGCATCACGCGTTTTTTCCTCAGGGACCAAAAACACTCAATTTTTGAAAACAGCAAGCAATACCATTTTTCAGTATGGAATTCCACCCTGATTCATGTCCCAGCATCCGTTTTTGCATTTGAGATGAAAAAATTTTTTCGCTTCTGGGCAGCATTTTTTCTGACCGCGGCATCACGCGTTTTTTCCTCAGGGACCAAAAACACTCAATTTTTATAAACAGCAAGCAATACCATTTTTCAGTATGGAATTCCACCCTGATTCATGTCCCAGCATCCGATTTTGCATTTGAGATGAAAAAATATTTTTCGCTTCTGGGCACCATTTTTTCTGACCGCGGCATCACGCATTTTTTCCTCAGGGACCAAAAACACTCAATTTTTAAAAACAGAAAGCAATACCATTTTTCAGTATGGAATTCCACCCTGATTCATGTCCCAGCATCCGTTTTTGCATTTGAGATGAAAAAAATTTTTCGCTTCTGGGCAGCATTTTTTCTGACCGCGGCATCACGCGTTTTTTCCTCGGGAACCAAAAACACTCAATTTTTAAAAACAGAAAGCAATACCATTTTTCAGTATGGAATTCCACCCTGATTCATGTCCCAGCATCCGATTTTGCATTTGAGATGAAAAAATATTTTTCGCTTCTGGGCAGCATTTTTTCTGACCGCGGCATCACGCGTTTTTTCCTCAGGGACCAAAAACACTCAATTTTTAAAAACAGCAAGCAATACCATTTTTCAGTATGGAATTACACCCTGATTCATGTCCCAGCATCCGTTTTTGCATTTGAGATGAAAAAATTTTTTCGCTTCTGGGCAGCATTTTTTCTGACCGGGGCATCACACGTTTTTTCCTCAGGGACCAAAAACACTCAATTTTTAAAAACAGCAAGCAATACAATTTTTCAGTATGGAAATCCACTCTGATTCATGTCCCAGCATCCGTTTTTGCATTTGAGATGAAAAAATTTTTTTCGCTTCTGGGCAGCATTTTTTCTGACCGCGGCATCACGCGTTTTTTCCTCAGGGACCAAAAACACTCAATTTTTGAAAACAGCAAGCAATACCATTTTTCAGTATGGAATTCCACCCTGATTCATGTCCCAGCATCCGTTTTTGCATTTGAGATGAAAAATTTTTTTCGCTTCTGGGCAGCATTTTTTCTGACCGCGGCATCACGCGTTTTTTCCTCGGGGACCAAAAACACTCAATTTTTAAAAACAGAAAGCAATACCATTTTTCAGTATGGAATTCCACCCTGATTCATGTCCCAGCATCCGCTTTTGCATTTGAGATTAAAAAATTTTTTCGCTTCTGGGCAGCATTTTTTCTGACCGCGGCATCACGCGTTTTTTCCTCGGGGACCAAAAACACTCAATTTTTAAAAACAGCAAGCAATACCATTTTTCAGTATGGAATTCCATGCTGATTCATGTCCCAGCATCCGTTTTTGCATTTGAGATGAAAAAAAATTTTCGCTTCTGGGCAGCATTTTTTCTGACCGCGGCATCACGCGTTTTTTCCTCAGGGACCAAAAACACTCAATTTTTAAAAACAGCAAGCAATACCATTTTTCAGTATGGAATTCCATCCTGATTCATGTCCCAGCATCCGATTTTGCATTTGAGATGAAAAAATATTTTTCGCTTCTGGGCAGCATTTTTTCTGACCGGGGCATCACACGTTTTTTCCTCAGGGACCAAAAACACTCAATTTTTAAAAACAGCAAGCAATACAATTTTTCAGTATGGAAATCCACTCTGATTCATGTCCCAGCATCCGTTTTTGCATTTGAGATGAAAAAATTTTTTTCGCTTCTGGGCAGCATTTTTTCTGACCGCGGCATCACGCGTTTTTTCCTCAGGGACCAAAAACACTCAATTTTTGAAAACAGCAAGCAATACCATTTTTCAGTATGGAATTCCACCCTGATTCATGTCCCAGCATCCGTTTTTGCATTTGAGATGAAAAATTTTTTTCGCTTCTGGGCAGCATTTTTTCTGACCGCGGCATCACGCGTTTTTTCCTCAGGGACCAAAAACACTCAATTTTTAAAAACAGCAAGCAATACCATTTTTCAGTATGGAATTCCACCCTGATTCATGTCCCAGCATCCGATTTTGCATTTGAGATGAAAAAATATTTTTCGCTTCTGGGCAGCACTTTTTCTGACCGCGGCATCACGCATTTTTTCCTCAGGGACCAAAAACACTCAATTTTTAAAAACAGCAAGCAATACCATTTTTCAGTATGGAATTCCACCCTGATTCATGTCCCAGCATCCGTTTTTGCATTTGAGATGAAAAATTTTTTTCGCTTCTGGGTAGCATTTTTTCTGACCGCGGCATCACGCGTTTTTTCCTCGGGGACCAAAAACACTCAATTTTTAAAAACAGAAAGCAATACCATTTTTCAGTATGGAATTCCACCCTGATTCATGTCCCAGCATCCGTTTTTGCATTTGAGATGAAAAAAAATTTTCGCTTCTGGGCAGCATTTTTTCTGACCGCGGCATCACGCGTTTTTTCCTCAGGGACCAAAAACACTCAATTTTTAAAAACAGCAAGCAATACCATTTTTCAGTATGGAATTCCACCCTGATTCATGTCCCAGCATCCGATTTTGCATTTGAGATGAAAAAATATTTTTTGCTTCTGGGCACCATTTTTTCTGACCGCGGCATCACGCGTTTTTTCCTCAGGGACCAAAAACACTCAATTTTTAAAAACAGCAAGCAATACCATTTTTCAGTATGGAATTCCATGCTGATTCATGTCCCAGCATCCGTTTTTGCATTTGAGATGAAAAAATTTTTTTGCTTCTGGGCAGCATTTTTTCTGACCGCGGCATCACGCGTTTTTTCCTCAGGGACCAAAAACACTCAATTTTTAAAAACAGCAAGCAATACCATTTTTCAGTATGGAATTCCACCCTGATTCATGTCCCAGCATCCGATTTTGCATTTGAGATGAAAAAATATTTTTTGCTTCTGGGCACCATTTTTTCTGACCGCGGCATCACGCGTTTTTTCCTCAGGGACCAAAAACACTCAATTTTTAAAAACAGCAAGCAATACCATTTTTCAGTATGGAATTCCACCCTGATTCATGTCCCAGCATCCGCTTTTGCATTTGAGATGAAAAAAATTTTTCGCTTCTGGGCAGCATTTTTTCTGACCGCGGCATCACGCGTTTTTTCCTCAGGGACTAAAAACACTCAATTTTTAAAAACAGCAAGCAATACCATTTTTCAGTATGGAATTCCACCCTGATTCATGTCCCAGCATCCGTTTTTGCATTTGAGATGAAAAAAAATTTCGCTTCTGGGCTGCATTTTTTCTGACCGCGGCATCACGCGTTTTTTCCTCAGGGACTAAAAACACTCAATTTTTAAAAACAGCAAGCAATACCATTTTTCAGTATGGAATTCCACCCTGATTCATGTCCCAGCATCCGTTTTTGCATTTGAGATGAAAAATTTTTTTCGCTTCTGGGCAGCATTTTTTCTGACCGCGGCATCACGCGTTTTTTCCTCAGGGACCAAAAACACTCAAATTTTAAAAACAGCAAGCAATACCATTTTTCAGTATGGAAATCCACTCTGCTTCATGTCCCAGCATCCGTTTTTGCATTTGAGATGAAAAATTTTTTTTCGCTTCTGGGCACTATTTTTTCTGACCGCGGCATCACGCGTTTTTTCCTCAGGGACCAAAAACACTCAATTTTTAAAAACAGCAAGCAATACCATTTTTCAGTATGGAATTACACCCTGATTCATGTCCCAGCATCCGTTTTTGCATTTGAGATGAAAAAATTTTTTCGCTTCTGGGCAGCATTTTTTCTGACCGGGGCATCACACGTTTTTTCCTCAGGGACCAAAAACACTCAATTTTTAAAAACAGCAAGCAATACAATTTTTCAGTATGGAAATCCACTCTGATTCATGTCCCAGCATCCGTTTTTGCATTTGAGATGAAAAAAATTTTTTCGCTTCTGGGCAGCATTTTTTCTGACCGCGGCATCACGCGTTTTTTCCTCAGGGACCAAAAACACTCAATTTTTGAAAACAGCAAGCAATACCATTTTTCAGTATGGAATTCCACCCTGATTCATGTCCCAGCATCCGTTTTTGCATTTGAGATGAAAAATTTTTTTCGCTTCTGGGCAGCATTTTTTCTGACCGCGGCATCACGCGTTTTTTCCTCAGGGACCAAAAACACTCAATTTTTAAAAACAGCAAGCAATACCATTTTTCAGTATGGAATTCCACCCTGATTCATGTCCCAGCATCCGCTTTTGCATTTGAGATGAAAAATTTTTTTCGCTTCTGGGCAGCATTTTTTCTGACCGCGGCATCACGCGTTTTTTCCTCAGGGACTAAAAACACTCAATTTTTAAAAACAGCAAGCAATACCATTTTTCAGTATGGAAATCCACCCTGATTCATGTCCCAGCATCCGTTTTTGCATTTGAGATGAAAAAAATTTTTTCGCTTCTGGGCAGCATTTTTTCTGACCGCGGCATCACGCGTTTTTTCCTCAGGGACCAAAAACACTCAATTTTTAAAAACAGCAAGCAATACCATTTTTCAGTATGGAATTCCACCCTGATTCATGTCCCAGCATCCGATTTTGCATTTGAGATGAAAAAATTTTTTCGCTTCTGGGCAGCATTTTTTCTGACCGCGGCATCACGCATTTTTTCCTCAGGGACCAAAAACACTCAATTTTTGAAAACAGCAAGCAATACCATTTTTCAGTATGGAATTCCACCCTGATTCATGTCCCAGCATCCGTTTTTGCATTTGAGATGAAAAATTTTTTTCGCTTCTGGGCAGCATTTTTTCTGACCGCGGCATCACGCGTTTTTTCCTCAGGGACCAAAAACACTCAATTTTTAAAAACAGCAAGCAATACCATTTTTCAGTATGGAATTCCACCCTGATTCATGTCCCAGCATCCGATTTTGCATTTGAGATGAAAAAATATTTTTCGCTTCTTGGCAGCATTTTTTCTGACCGCGGCATCACGCATTTTTTCCTCAGGGACCAAAAACACTCAATTTTTAAAAACAGCAAGCAATACCATTTTTCAGTATGGAATTCCACCCTGATTCATGTCCCAGCATCCGATTTTGCATTTGAGATGAAAAAATATTTTTCGCTTCTGGGCAGCATTTTTTCTGACTGCGGCATCACGCGTTTTTTCCTCAGGGACCAAAAACACTCAATTTTTAAAAACAGCAAGCAATACCATTTTTCAGTATGGAATTACACCCTGATTCATGTCCCAGCATCCGTTTTTGCATTTGAGATGAAAAAATTTTTTCGCTTCTGGGCAGCATTTTTTCTGACCGGGGCATCACACGTTTTTTCCTCAGGGACCAAAAACACTCAATTTTTAAAAACAGCAAGCAATACAATTTTTCAGTATGGAAATCCACTCTGATTCATGTCCCAGCATCCGTTTTTGCATTTGAGATGAAAAAAATTTTTTCGCTTCTGGGCAGCATTTTTTCTGACCGCGGCATCACGCGTTTTTTCCTCAGGGACCAAAAACACTCAATTTTTGAAAACAGCAAGCAATACCATTTTTCAGTATGGAATTCCACCCTGATTCATGTCCCAGCATCCGTTTTTGCATTTGAGATGAAAAATTTTTTTCGCTTCTGGGCAGCATTTTTTCTGACCGCGGCATCACGCGTTTTTTCCTCAGGGACCAAAAACACTCAATTTTTATAAACAGCAAGCAATACCATTTTTCAGTATGGAATTCCACCCTGATTCATGTCCCAGCATCCGATTTTGCATTTGAGATGAAAAAATATTTTTCGCTTCTGGGCACCATTTTTTCTGACCGCGGCATCACGCATTTTTTCCTCAGGGACCAAAAACACTCAATTTTTAAAAACAGAAAGCAATACCATTTTTCAGTATGGAATTCCACCCTGATTCATGTCCCAGCATCCGTTTTTGCATTTGAGATGAAAAAAATTTTTCGCTTCTGGGCAGCATTTTTTCTGACCGCGGCATCACGCGTTTTTTCCTCGGGAACCAAAAACACTCAATTTTTAAAAACAGAAAGCAATACCATTTTTCAGTATGGAATTCCACCCTGATTCATGTCCCAGCATCCGTTTTTGCATTTGAGATGAAAAATTTTTTTTGCTTCTGGGCAGCATTTTTTCTGACCGCGGCATCACGCGTTTTTTCCTCAGGGACCAAAAACATTCAATTTTTAAAAACAGCAAGCAATACCATTTTTCAGTATGGAATTCCATGCTGATTCATGTCCCAGCATCCGTTTTTGCATTTGAGATGAAAAAAAATTTCGCTTCTGGGCAGCATTTTTTCTGACCGCGGCATCACGCGTTTTTTCCTCAGGGACTAAAAACACTCAATTTTTAAAAACAGCAAGCAATACCATTTTTCAGTATGGAATTCCACCCTGATTCATGTCCCAGCATCCGTTTTTGCATTTGAGATGAAAAAATTTTTTCGCTTCTGGGCAGCATTTTTTCTGACCGCGGCATCACGCGTTTTTTCCTCAGGGACCAAAAACACTCAATTTTTAAAAACAGCAAGCAATACCATTTTTCAGTATGGAATTCCACCCTGATTCATGTCCCAGCATCCGCTTTTGCATTTGAGATGAAAAAAAAATTTCGCTTCTGGGCACCATTTTTTCTGACCGCGGCATCACGCGTTTTTTCCTCAGGGACCAAAAACACTCAATTTTTAAAAACAGCAAGCAATACCATTTTTCAGTATGGAATTCCACCCTGATTCATGTCCCAGCATCCGATTTTGCATTTGAGATGAAAAAAATTTTTCGCTTCTGGGCAGCATTTTTTCTGACCGCGGCATCACGCGTTTTTTCCTCGGGGACCAAAAACACTCAATTTTTAAAAACAGCAAGCAATACCATTTTTCAGTATGGAATTCCACCCTGATTCATGTCCCAGCATCCGATTTTGCATTTGAGATGAAAAAATATTTTTCGCTTCTGGGCACCATTTTTTCTGACCGCGGCATCACGCGTTTTTTCCTCGGGGATCAAAAACACTCAATTTTTAAAAACAGAAAGCAATACCATTTTTCAGTATGGAATTCCACCCTGATTCATGTCCCAGCATCTGTTTTTGCATTTGAGATGAAAAAAAATTTTCGCTTCTGGGCAGCATTTTTTCTGACCGCGGCATCACGCGTTTTTTCCTCGGGGACCAAAAACACTCAATTTTTAAAAACAGAAAGCAATACCATTTTTCAGTATGGAATTCCACCCTGATTCATGTCCCAGCATCCGCTTTTGCATTTGAGATTAAAAAATTTTTTCGCTTCTGGGCAGCATTTTTTCTGACCGCGGCATCACGCGTTTTTTCCTCAGGGACCAAAAACACTCAATTTTTAAAAACAGCAAGCAATACAATTTTTCAGTATGGAAATCCACTCTGATTCATGTCCCAGCATCCGTTTTTGCATTTGAGATGAAAAAAATTTTTTCGCTTCTGGGCAGCATTTTTTCTGACCGCGGCATCACGCGTTTTTTCCTCAGGGACCAAAAACACTCAATTTTTGAAAACAGCAAGCAATACCATTTTTCAGTATGGAATTCCACCCTGATTCATGTCCCAGCATCCGTTTTTGCATTTGAGATGAAAAATTTTTTTCGCTTCTGGGCAGCATTTTTTCTGACCGCGGCATCACGCGTTTTTTCCTCAGGGACCAATAACACTCAATTTTTAAAAACAGCAAGCAATACCATTTTTCAGTATGGAATTCCACCCTGATTCATGTCCCAGCATCCGCTTTTGCATTTGAGATGAAAAATTTTTTTCGCTTCTGGGCAGCATTTTTTCTGACCGCGGCATCACGCGTTTTTTCCTCAGGGACTAAAAACACTCAATTTTTAAAAACAGCAAGCAATACCATTTTTCAGTATGGAAATCCACCCTGATTCATGTCCCAGCATCCGTTTTTGCATTTGAGATGAAAAAAATTTTTTCGCTTCTGGGCAGCATTTTTTCTGACCGCGGCATCACGCGTTTTTTCCTCAGGGACCAAAAACACTCAATTTTTAAAAACAGCAAGCAATACCATTTTTCAGTATGGAATTCCACCCTGATTCATGTCCCAGCATCCGATTTTGCATTTGAGATGAAAAAATTTTTTCGCTTCTGGGCAGCATTTTTTCTGACCGCGGCATCACGCATTTTTTCCTCAGGGACCAAAAACACTCAATTTTTGAAAACAGCAAGCAATACCATTTTTCAGTATGGAATTCCACCCTGATTCATGTCCCAGCATCCGTTTTTGCATTTGAGATGAAAAATTTTTTTCGCTTCTGGGCAGCATTTTTTCTGACCGCGGCATCACGCGTTTTTTCCTCAGGGACCAAAAACACTCAATTTTTAAAAACAGCAAGCAATACCATTTTTCAGTATGGAATTGCACCCTGATTCATGTCCCAGCATCCGATTTTGCATTTGAGATGAAAAAATATTTTTCGCTTCTTGGCAGCATTTTTTCTGACCGCGGCATCACGCATTTTTTCCTCAGGGACCAAAAACACTCAATTTTTAAAAACAGCAAGCAATACCATTTTTCAGTATGGAATTCCACCCTGATTCATGTCCCAGCATCCGATTTTGCATTTGAGATGAAAAAATATTTTTCGCTTCTGGGCAGCATTTTTTCTGACCGCTGCATCACGCGTTTTTTCCTCGGGGACCAAAAACACTCAATTTTTAAAAACAGCAAGCAATACCATTTTTCAGTATGGAAATCCACGCTGATTCATGTCCCAGCATCCGTTTTTGCATTTGAGATGAAAAAAATTTTTTCGCTTCTGGGCAGCATTTTTTCTGACCGCGGCATCACGCGTTTTTTCCTCAGGGACCAAAAACACTCAATTTTTAAAAACAGCAAGCAATACCATTTTTCAGTATGGAATTACACCCTGATTCATGTCCCAGCATCCGTTTTTGCATTTGAGATGAAAAAATTTTTTCGCTTCTGGGCAGCATTTTTTCTGACCGGGGCATCACACGTTTTTTCCTCAGGGACCAAAAACACTCAATTTTTAAAAACAGCAAGCAATACAATTTTTCAGTATGGAAATCCACTCTGATTCATGTCCCAGCATCCGTTTTTGCATTTGAGATGAAAAATTTTTTTTCGCTTCTGGGCAGCATTTTTTCTGACCGCGGCATCACGCGTTTTTTCCTCAGGGACCAAAAACACTCAATTTTTGAAAACAGCAAGCAATACCATTTTTCAGTATGGAATTCCACCCTGATTCATGTCCCAGCATCCGTTTTTGCATTTGAGATGAAAAATTTTTTTCGCTTCTGGGCAGCATTTTTTCTGACCGCGGCATCACGCGTTTTTTCCTCAGGGACCAAAAACACTCAATTTTTATAAACAGCAAGCAATACCATTTTTCAGTATGGAATTCCACCCTGATTCATGTCCCAGCATCCGATTTTGCATTTGAGATGAAAAAATATTTTTCGCTTCTGGGCACCATTTTTTCTGACCGCGGCATCACGCATTTTTTCCTCAGGGACCAAAAACACTCAATTTTTAAAAACAGCAAGCAATACCATTTTTCAGTATGGAATTCCACCCTGATTCATGTCCCAGCATCCGTTTTTGCATTTGAGATGAAAAAATTTTTTCGCTTCTGGGTAGCATTTTTTCTGACCGCGGCATCACGCGTTTTTTCCTCGGGGACCAAAAACACTCAATTTTTAAAAACAGAAAGCAATACCATTTTTCAGTATGGAATTCCACCCTGATTCATGTCCCAGCATCCGTTTTTGCATTTGAGATGAAAAAAATTTTTCGCTTCTGGGCAGCATTTTTTCTGACCGCGGCATCACGCGTTTTTTCCTCGGGAACCAAAAACACTCAATTTTTAAAAACAGAAAGCAATACCATTTTTCAGTATGGAATTCCACCCTGATTCATGTCCCAGCATCCGTTTTTGCATTTGAGATGAAAAATTTTTTTTGCTTCTGGGCAGCATTTTTTCTGACCGTGGCATCACGCGTTTTTTCCTCAGGGACCAAAAACATTCAATTTTTAAAAACAGCAAGCAATACCATTTTTCAGTATGGAATTCCACCCTGATTCATGTCCCAGCATCCGTTTTTGCATTTGAGATGAAAAAAAATTTCGCTTCTGGGCAGCATTTTTTCTGACCGCGGCATCACGCGTTTTTTCCTCAGGGACTAAAAACACTCAATTTTTAAAAACAGCAAGCAATACCATTTTTCAGTATGGAATTCCACCCTGATTCATGTCCCAGCATCCGTTTTTGCATTTGAGATGAAAAAATTTTTTCGCTTCTGGGCAGCATTTTTTCTGACCGCGGCATCACGCGTTTTTTCCTCAGGGACCAAAAACACTCAATTTTTAAAAACAGCAAGCAATACCATTTTTCAGTATGGAATTCCACCCTGATTCATGTCCCAGCATCCGCTTTTGCATTTGAGATGAAAAAAAAATTTCGCTTCTGGGCACCATTTTTTCTGACCGCGGCATCACGCGTTTTTTCCTCAGGGACCAAAAACACTCAATTTTTAAAAACAGCAAGCAATACCATTTTTCAGTATGGAATTCCACCCTGATTCATGTCCCAGCATCCGATTTTGCATTTGAGATGAAAAATTTTTTTCGCTTCTGGGTAGCATTTTTTCTGACCGCGGCATCACGCGTTTTTTCCTCGGGGACCAAAAACACTCAATTTTTAAAAACAGAAAGCAATACCATTTTTCAGTATGGAATTCCACCCTGATTCATGTCCCAGCATCTGTTTTTGCATTTGAGATGAAAAAATATTTTTCGCTTCTGGGCACCATTTTTTCTGACCGCGGCATCACGCGTTTTTTCCTCGGGGATCAAAAACACTCAATTTTTAAAAACAGAAAGCAATACCATTTTTCAGTATGGAATTCCACCCTGATTCATGTCCCAGCATCTGTTTTTGCATTTGAGATGAAAAAAAATTTTCGCTTCTGGGCAGCATTTTTTCTGACCGCGGCATCACGCGTTTTTTCCTCGGGGACCAAAAACACTCAATTTTTAAAAACAGAAAGCAATACCATTTTTCAGTATGGAATTCCACCCTGATTCATGTCCCAGCATCCGCTTTTGCATTTGAGATTAAAAAATTTTTTCGCTTCTGGGCAGCATTTTTTCTGACCGCGGCATCACGCGTTTTTTCCTCAGGGACCAAAAACACTCAATTTTTAAAAACAGAAAGCAATACCATTTTTCAGTATGGAATTCCACCCTGATTCATGTCCCAGCATCTGTTTTTGCATTTGAGATGAAAAAATATTTTTCGCTTCTGGGCACCATTTTTTCTGACCGCGGCATCACGCGTTTTTTCCTCGGGGATCAAAAACACTCAATTTTTAAAAACAGAAAGCAATACCATTTTTCAGTATGGAATTCCACCCTGATTCATGTCCCAGCATCTGTTTTTGCATTTGAGATGAAAAAAAATTTTCGCTTCTGGGCAGCATTTTTTCTGACCGCGGCATCACGCGTTTTTTCCTCGGGGACCAAAAACACTCAATTTTTAAAAACAGAAAGCAATACCATTTTTCAGTATGGAATTCCACCCTGATTCATGTCCCAGCATCCGCTTTTGCATTTGAGATTAAAAAATTTTTTCGCTTCTGGGCAGCATTTTTTCTGACCGCGGCATCACGCGTTTTTTCCTCAGGGACCAAAAACACTCAATTTTTAAAAACAGCAAGCAATACAATTTTTCAGTATGGAAATCCACTCTGATTCATGTCCCAGCATCCGTTTTTGCATTTGAGATGAAAAAAATTTTTTCACTTCTGGGCAGCATTTTTTCTGACCGCGGCATCACGCGTTTTTTCCTCAGGGACCAAAAACACTCAATTTTTGAAAACAGCAAGCAATACCATTTTTCAGTATGGAATTCCACCCTGATTCATGTCCCAGCATCCGTTTTTGCATTTGAGATGAAAAATTTTTTTCGCTTCTGGGCAGCATTTTTTCTGACCGCGGCATCACGCGTTTTTTCCTCAGGGACCAATAACACTCAATTTTTAAAAACAGCAAGCAATACCATTTTTCAGTATGGAATTCCACCCTGATTCATGTCCCAGCATCCGCTTTTGCATTTGAGATGAAAAATTTTTTTCGCTTCTGGGCAGCATTTTTTCTGACCGCGGCATCACGCGTTTTTTCCTCAGGGACTAAAAACACTCAATTTTTAAAAACAGCAAGCAATACCATTTTTCAGTATGGAAATCCACCCTGATTCATGTCCCAGCATCCGTTTTTGCATTTGAGATGAAAAAAATTTTTTCGCTTCTGGGCAGCATTTTTTCTGACCGCGGCATCACGCGTTTTTTCCTCAGGGACCAAAAACACTCAATTTTTAAAAACAGCAAGCAATACCATTTTTCAGTATGGAATTCCACCCTGATTCATGTCCCAGCATCCGATTTTGCATTTGAGATGAAAAAATTTTTTCGCTTCTGGGCAGCATTTTTTCTGACCGCGGCATCACGCATTTTTTCCTCAGGGACCAAAAACACTCAATTTTTGAAAACAGCAAGCAATACCATTTTTCAGTATGGAATTCCACCCTGATTCATGTCCCAGCATCCGTTTTTGCATTTGAGATGAAAAATTTTTTTCGCTTCTGGGCAGCATTTTTTCTGACCGCGGCATCACGCGTTTTTTCCTCAGGGACCAAAAACACTCAATTTTTAAAAACAGCAAGCAATACCATTTTTCAGTATGGAATTGCACCCTGATTCATGTCCCAGCATCCGATTTTGCATTTGAGATGAAAAAATATTTTTCGCTTCTTGGCAGCATTTTTTCTGACCGCGGCATCACGCATTTTTTCCTCAGGGACCAAAAACACTCAATTTTTAAAAACAGCAAGCAATACCATTTTTCAGTATGGAATTCCACCCTGATTCATGTCCCAGCATCCGATTTTGCATTTGAGATGAAAAAATATTTTTCGCTTCTGGGCAGCATTTTTTCTGACCGCTGCATCACGCGTTTTTTCCTCGGGGACCAAAAACACTCAATTTTTAAAAACAGCAAGCAATACCATTTTTCAGTATGGAAATCCACGCTGATTCATGTCCCAGCATCCGTTTTTGCATTTGAGATGAAAAAAATTTTTTCGCTTCTGGGCAGCATTTTTTCTGACCGCGGCATCACGCGTTTTTTCCTCAGGGACCAAAAACACTCAATTTTTAAAAACAGCAAGCAATACCATTTTTCAGTATGGAATTACACCCTGATTCATGTCCCAGCATCCGTTTTTGCATTTGAGATGAAAAAATTTTTTCGCTTCTGGGCAGCATTTTTTCTGACCGGGGCATCACACGTTTTTTCCTCAGGGACCAAAAACACTCAATTTTTAAAAACAGCAAGCAATACAATTTTTCAGTATGGAAATCCACTCTGATTCATGTCCCAGCATCCGTTTTTGCATTTGAGATGAAAAATTTTTTTTCGCTTCTGGGCAGCATTTTTTCTGACCGCGGCATCACGCGTTTTTTCCTCAGGGACCAAAAACACTCAATTTTTGAAAACAGCAAGCAATACCATTTTTCAGTATGGAATTCCACCCTGATTCATGTCCCAGCATCCGTTTTTGCATTTGAGATGAAAAATTTTTTTCGCTTCTGGGCAGCATTTTTTCTGACCGCGGCATCACGCGTTTTTTCCTCAGGGACCAAAAACACTCAATTTTTATAAACAGCAAGCAATACCATTTTTCAGTATGGAATTCCACCCTGATTCATGTCCCAGCATCCGATTTTGCATTTGAGATGAAAAAATATTTTTCGCTTCTGGGCACCATTTTTTCTGACCGCGGCATCACGCATTTTTTCCTCAGGGACCAAAAACACTCAATTTTTAAAAACAGCAAGCAATACCATTTTTCAGTATGGAATTCCACCCTGATTCATGTCCCAGCATCCGTTTTTGCATTTGAGATGAAAAAATTTTTTCGCTTCTGGGTAGCATTTTTTCTGACCGCGGCATCACGCGTTTTTTCCTCGGGGACCAAAAACACTCAATTTTTAAAAACAGAAAGCAATACCATTTTTCAGTATGGAATTCCACCCTGATTCATGTCCCAGCATCCGTTTTTGCATTTGAGATGAAAAAAATTTTTCGCTTCTGGGCAGCATTTTTTCTGACCGCGGCATCACGCGTTTTTTCCTCGGGAACCAAAAACACTCAATTTTTAAAAACAGAAAGCAATACCATTTTTCAGTATGGAATTCCACCCTGATTCATGTCCCAGCATCCGTTTTTGCATTTGAGATGAAAAATTTTTTTTGCTTCTGGGCAGCATTTTTTCTGACCGTGGCATCACGCGTTTTTTCCTCAGGGACCAAAAACATTCAATTTTTAAAAACAGCAAGCAATACCATTTTTCAGTATGGAATTCCACCCTGATTCATGTCCCAGCATCCGTTTTTGCATTTGAGATGAAAAAAAATTTCGCTTCTGGGCAGCATTTTTTCTGACCGCGGCATCACGCGTTTTTTCCTCAGGGACTAAAAACACTCAATTTTTAAAAACAGCAAGCAATACCATTTTTCAGTATGGAATTCCACCCTGATTCATGTCCCAGCATCCGTTTTTGCATTTGAGATGAAAAAATTTTTTCGCTTCTGGGCAGCATTTTTTCTGACCGCGGCATCACGCGTTTTTTCCTCAGGGACCAAAAACACTCAATTTTTAAAAACAGCAAGCAATACCATTTTTCAGTATGGAATTCCACCCTGATTCATGTCCCAGCATCCGCTTTTGCATTTGAGATGAAAAAAAAATTTCGCTTCTGGGCACCATTTTTTCTGACCGCGGCATCACGCGTTTTTTCCTCAGGGACCAAAAACACTCAATTTTTAAAAACAGCAAGCAATACCATTTTTCAGTATGGAATTCCACCCTGATTCATGTCCCAGCATCCGATTTTGCATTTGAGATGAAAAATTTTTTTCGCTTCTGGGTAGCATTTTTTCTGACCGCGGCATCACGCGTTTTTTCCTCGGGGACCAAAAACACTCAATTTTTAAAAACAGAAAGCAATACCATTTTTCAGTATGGAATTCCACCCTGATTCATGTCCCAGCATCTGTTTTTGCATTTGAGATGAAAAAATTTTTTCGCTTCTGGGCAGCATTTTTTCTGACCGCGGCATCACGCGTTTTTTCCTCGGGGACCAAAAACACTCAATTTTTAAAAACAGCAAGCAATACCATTTTTCAGTATGGAATTCCACCCTGATTCATGTCCCAGCATCCGATTTTGCATTTGAGATGAAAAAATATTTTTCGCTTCTGGGCACCATTTTTTCTGACCGCGGCATCACGCATTTTTTCCTCAGGGACCAAAAACACTCAATTTTTAAAAACAGCAAGCAATACCATTTTTCAGTATGGAATTCCACCCTGATTCATGTCCCAGCATCCGTTTTTGCATTTGAGATGAAAAAATTTTTTCGCTTCTGGGTAGCATTTTTTCTGACCGCGGCATCACGCGTTTTTTCCTCGGGGACCAAAAACACTCAATTTTTAAAAACAGAAAGCAATACCATTTTTCAGTATGGAATTCCACCCTGATTCATGTCCCAGCATCTGTTTTTGCATTTGAGATGAAGAAAAATTTTCGCTTCTGGGCAGCATTTTTTCTGACCGCGGCATCACGCGTTTTTTCCTCGGGGACCAAAAACACTCAATTTTTAAAAACAGAAAGCAATACCATTTTTCAGTATGGAATTCCACCCTGATTCATGTCCCAGCATCCGCTTTTGCATTTGAGATTAAAAAAATTTTTCGCTTCTGGGCAGCATTTTTTCTGACCGCGGCATCACGCGTTTTTTCCTCGGGGACCAAAAACACTCAATTTTTAAAAACAGCAAGCAATACCATTTTTCAGTATGGAATTCCATGCTGATTCATGTCCCAGCATCCGTTTTTGCATTTGAGATGAAAAAAATTTTTCGCTTCTGGGCAGCATTTTTTCTGACCGCGGCATCACGCGTTTTTTCCTCAGGGACCAAAAACACTCAATTTTTAAAAACAGCAAGCAATACCATTTTTCAGTATGGAATTCCACCCTGATTCATGTCCCAGCATCCGATTTTGCATTTGAGATGAAAAAATATTTTTCGCTTCTGGGCACCATTTTTTCTGACCGCGGCATCACGCGTTTTTTCCTCAGGGACCAAAAACACTCAATTTTTAAAAACAGCAAGCAATACCATTTTTCAGTATGGAATTCCACCCTGATTCATGTCCCAGCATCCGTTTTTGCATTTGAGATGAAAAAATTTTTTCGCTTCTGGGCAGCATTTTTTCTGACCGCGGCATCACGCGTTTTTTCCTCAGGGACCAAAGACACTCAAATTTTAAAAACAGCAAGCAATACCATTTTTCAGTATGGAAATCCACCCTGATTCATGTCCCAGCATCCGTTTTTACATTTGAGATGAAAATTTTTTTTTCGGTTCTGGGCACTATTTTTTCTGACCGCGGCATCACGCGTTTTTTCCCTCAGGGACCAAAAACACTCAATTTTTAAAAACAGCAAGCAATACCATTTTTCAGTATGGAAATCCACCCTGATTCATGTCCCAGCATCCGTTTTTGCATTTGAGATGAAAAAATTTTTTCGCTTCTGGGCAGCATTTTTTCTGACCGCGGCATCACGCGTTTTTTCCTCAGGGACCAAAAACACTCAATTATTAAAAACAGCAAGCAATACCATTTTTCAGTATGGAATTACACCTTGATTCATGTCCCAGCATCCGTTTTTGCATTTGAGATGAAAAAAAATTTTCGCTTCTGGGCACCATTTTTTCTGACCGCGGCATCACGCGTTTTTTCCTCAGGGACCAAAAACATTCAATTTTTAAAAACAGCAAGCAATACCATTTTTCAGTATGGAATTCCACCCTGATTCATGTCCCAGCATCCGATTTTGCATTTGAGATGAAAAAATATTTTTCGCTTCTGGGCAGCATTTTTTCTGACCGCGGCATCACGCGTTTTTTCCTCGGGGACCAAAAACACTCAATTTTTAAAAACAGCAAGCAATACCATTTTTCAGTATGGAAATCCACGCTGATTCATGTCCCAGCATCCGTTTTTGCATTTGAGATGAAAAAAATTTTTTCGCTTCTGGGCAGCATTTTTTCTGACCGCGGCATCACGCGTTTTTTCCTCAGGGACCAAAAACACTCAATTTTTAAAAACAGCAAGCAATACCATTTTTCAGTATGGAATTACACCCTGATTCATGTCCCAGCATCCGTTTTTGCATTTGAGATGAAAAAATTTTTTCGCTTCTGGGCAGCATTTTTTCTGACCGGGGCATCACGCGTTTTTTCCTCAGGGACCAAAAACACTCAATTTTTGAAAACAGCAAGCAATACCATTTTTCAGTATGGAATTCCACCCTGATTCATGTCCCAGCATCCGTTTTTGCATTTGAGATGAAAAATTTTTTTCGCTTCTGGGCAGCATTTTTTCTGACCGCGGCATCACGCGTTTTTTCCTCAGGGACCAAAAACACTCAATTTTTATAAACAGCAAGCAATACCATTTTTCAGTATGGAATTCCACCCTGATTCATGTCCCAGCATCCGATTTTGCATTTGAGATGAAAAAATATTTTTCGCTTCTGGGCACCATTTTTTCTGACCGCGGCATCACGCATTTTTTCCTCAGGGACCAAAAACACTCAATTTTTAAAAACAGCAAGCAATACCATTTTTCAGTATGGAATTCCACCCTGATTCATCTCCCAGCATCCGTTTTTGCATTTGAGATGAAAAAATTTTTTCGCTTCTGGGTAGCATTTTTTCTGACCGCGGCATCACGCGTTTTTTCCTCGGGGACCAAAAACACTCAATTTTTAAAAACAGAAAGCAATACCATTTTTCAGTATGGAATTCCACCCTGATTCATGTCCCAGCATCCGTTTTTGCATTTGAGATGAAAAAAATTTTTCGCTTCTGGGCAGCATTTTTTCTGACCGCGGCATCACGCGTTTTTTCCTCGGGAACCAAAAACACTCAATTTTTAAAAACAGAAAGCAATACCATTTTTCAGTATGGAATTCCACCCTGATTCATGTCCCAGCATCCGTTTTTGCATTTGAGATGAAAAATTTTTTTTGCTTCTGGGCAGCATTTTTTCTGACCGCGGCATCACGCGTTTTTTCCTCAGGGACCAAAAACATTCAATTTTTAAAAACAGCAAGCAATACCATTTTTCAGTATGGAATTCCACCCTGATTCATGTCCCAGCATCCGTTTTTGCATTTGAGATGAAAAAAAATTTCGCTTCTGGGCAGCATTTTTTCTGACCGCGGCATCACGCGTTTTTTCCTCAGGGACTAAAAACACTCAATTTTTAAAAACAGCAAGCAATACCATTTTTCAGTATGGAATTCCACCCTGATTCATGTCCCAGCATCCGTTTTTGCATTTGAGATGAAAAAATTTTTTCGCTTCTGGGCAGCATTTTTTCTGACCGCGGCATCACGCGTTTTTTCCTCAGGGACCAAAAACACTCAATTTTTAAAAACAGCAAGCAATACCATTTTTCAGTATGGAATTCCACCCTGATTCATGTCCCAGCATCCGCTTTTGCATTTGAGATGAAAAAAAAATTTCGCTTCTGGGCACCATTTTTTCTGACCGCGGCATCACGCGTTTTTTCCTCAGGGACCAAAAACACTCAATTTTTAAAAACAGCAAGCAATACCATTTTTCAGTATGGAATTCCACCCTGATTCATGTCCCAGCATCCGATTTTGCATTTGAGATGAAAAAATTTTTTCGCTTCTGGGTAGCATTTTTTCTGACCGCGGCATCACGCGTTTTTTCCTCGGGGACCAAAAACACTCAATTTTTAAAAACAGAAAGCAATACCATTTTTCAGTATGGAATTCCACCCTGATTCATGTCCCAGCATCTGTTTTTGCATTTGAGATGAAAAAATTTTTTCGCTTCTGGGCAGCATTTTTTCTGACCGCGGCATCACGCGTTTTTTCCTCGGGGACCAAAAACACTCAATTTTTAAAAACAGCAAGCAATACCATTTTTCAGTATGGAATTCCACCCTGATTCATGTCCCAGCATCCGATTTTGCATTTGAGATGAAAAAATATTTTTCGCTTCTTGGCAGCATTTTTTCTGACCGCGGCATCACGCATTTTTTCCTCAGGGACCAAAAACACTCAATTTTTAAAAACAGCAAGCAATACCATTTTTCAGTATGGAATTCCACCCTGATTCATGTCCCAGCATCCGTTTTTGCATTTGAGATGAAAAAATTTTTTCGCTTCTGGGTAGCATTTTTTCTGACCGCGGCATCACGCGTTTTTTCCTCGGGGACCAAAAACACTCAATTTTTAAAAACAGAAAGCAATACCATTTTTCAGTATGGAATTCCACCCTGATTCATGTCCCAGCATCTGTTTTTGCATTTGAGATGAAAAAAAATTTTCGCTTCTGGGCAGCATTTTTTCTGACCGCGGCATCACGCGTTTTTTCCTCGGGGACCAAAAACACTCAATTTTTAAAAACAGAAAGCAATACCATTTTTCAGTATGGAATTCCACCCTGATTCATGTCCCAGCATCCGCTTTTGCATTTGAGATTAAAAAATTTTTTCGCTTCTGGGCAGCATTTTTTCTGACCGCGGCATCACGCGTTTTTTCCTCGGGGACCAAAAACACTCAATTTTTAAAAACAGCAAGCAATACCATTTTTCAGTATGGAATTCCATGCTGATTCATGTCCCAGCATCCGTTTTTGCATTTGAGATGAAAAAATTTTTTCGCTTCTGGGCAGCATTTTTTCTGACCGCGGCATCACGCGTTTTTTCCTCAGGGACCAAAAACACTCAATTTTTAAAAACAGCAAGCAATACCATTTTTCAGTATGGAATTCCACCCTGATTCATGTCCCAGCATCCGATTTTGCATTTGAGATGAAAAAATATTTTTCGCTTCTGGGCACCATTTTTTCTGACCGCGGCATCACGCGTTTTTTCCTCAGGGACCAAAAACACTCAATTTTTAAAAACAGCAAGCAATACCATTTTTCAGTATGGAATTCCACCCTGATTCATGTCCCAGCATCCGTTTTTGCATTTGAGATGAAAAAAATTTTTCACTTCTGGGCAACATTTTTTCTGACCGCGGCATCACGCGTTTTTTCCTCAGGGACCAAAAACACTCAATTTTTAAAAACAGCAAGCAATACCATTTTTCAGTATGGAATTCCACCCTGATTCATGTCCCAGCATCCGTTTTTGCATTTGAGATGAAAAAATTTTTTCGCTTCTGGGCAGCATTTTTTCTGACCGCGGCATCACGCGTTTTTTCCTCAGGGACCAAAAACACTCAATTTTTAAAAACAGAAAGCAATACCATTTTTCAGTATGGAATTCCACCCTGATTCATGTCCCAGCATCTGTTTTTGCATTTGAGATGAAAAAATTTTTTCGCTTCTGGGCAGCATTTTTTCTGACCGCGGCATCACGCGTTTTTTCCTCGGGGACCAAAAACACTCAATTTTTAAAAACAGCAAGCAATACCATTTTTCAGTATGGAATTCCACCCTGATTCATGTCCCAGCATCCGATTTTGCATTTGAGATGAAAAAATATTTTTCGCTTCTGGGCACCATTTTTTCTGACCGCGGCATCACGCATTTTTTCCTCAGGGACCAAAAACACTCAATTTTTAAAAACAGCAAGCAATACCATTTTTCAGTATGGAAATCCACCCTGATTCATGTCCCAGCATCCGTTTTTGCATTTGAGATGAAAAAATTTTTTCGCTTCTGGGTAGCATTTTTTCTGACCGCGGCATCACGCGTTTTTTCCTCGGGGACCAAAAACACTCAATTTTTAAAAACAGAAAGCAATACCATTTTTCAGTATGGAATTCCACCCTGATTCATGTCCCAGCATCTGTTTTTGCATTTGAGATGAAGAAAAATTTTCGCTTCTGGGCAGCATTTTTTCTGACCGCGGCATCACGCGTTTTTTCCTCGGGGACCAAAAACACTCAATTATTAAAAACAGCAAGCAATACCATTTTTCAGTATGGAATTACACCTTGATTCATGTCCCAGCATCCGTTTTTGCATTTGAGATGAAAAAAAATTTTCGCTTCTGGGCAGCATTTTTTCTGACCGCGGCATCACGCGTTTTTTCCTCGGGGACCAAAAACACTCAATTTTTAAAAACAGCAAGCAATACCATTTTTCAGTATGGAATTCCATGCTGATTCATGTCCCAGCATCCGTTTTTGCATTTGAGATGAAAAAAATTTTTCGCTTCTGGGCAGCATTTTTTCTGACCGCGGTATCACGCGTTTTTTCCTCAGGGACCAAAAACACTCAATTTTTAAAAACAGCAAGCAATACCATTTTTCAGTATGGAATTCCACCCTGATTCATGTCCCAGCATCCGATTTTGCATTTGAGATGAAAAAATATTTTTCGCTTCTGGGCACCATTTTTTCTGACCGCGGCATCACGCGTTTTTTCCTCAGGGACCAAAAACACTCAATTTTTAAAAACAGCAAGCAATACCATTTTTCAGTATGGAATTACACCCTGATTCATGTCCCAGCATCCGTTTTTGCATTTGAGATGAAAAAATTTTTTCGCTTCTGGGCAGCATTTTTTCTGACCGGGGCATCACACGTTTTTTCCTCAGGGACCAAAAACACTCAATTTTTAAAAACAGCAAGCAATACAATTTTTCAGTATGGAAATCCACTCTGATTCATGTCCCAGCATCCGTTTTTGCATTTGAGATGAAAAAATTTTTTTCGCTTCTGGGCAGCATTTTTTCTGACCGCGGCATCACGCGTTTTTTCCTCAGGGACCAAAAACACTCAATTTTTGAAAACAGCAAGCAATACCATTTTTCAGTATGGAATTCCACCCTGATTCATGTCCCAGCATCCGTTTTTGCATTTGAGATGAAAAATTTTTTTCGCTTCTGGGCAGCATTTTTTCTGACCGCGGCATCACGCGTTTTTTCCTCAGGGACCAAAAACACTCAATTTTTATAAACAGCAAGCAATACCATTTTTCAGTATGGAATTCCACCCTGATTCATGTCCCAGCATCCGATTTTGCATTTGAGATGAAAAAATATTTTTCGCTTCTGGGCACCATTTTTTCTGACCGCGGCATCACGCATTTTTTCCTCAGGGACCAAAAACACTCAATTTTTAAAAACAGCAAGCAATACCATTTTTCAGTATGGAAATCCACCCTGATTCATGTCCCAGCATCCGTTTTTGCATTTGAGATGAAAAAATTTTTTCGCTTCTGGGTAGCATTTTTTCTGACCGCGGCATCACGCGTTTTTTCCTCGGAGACCAAAAACACTCAATTTTTAAAAACAGAAAGCAATACCATTTTTCAGTATGGAATTCCACCCTGATTCATGTCCCAGCATCTGTTTTTGCATTTGAGATGAAGAAAAATTTTCGCTTCTGGGCAGCATTTTTTCTGACCGCGGCATCACGCGTTTTTTCCTCGGGGACCAAAAACACTCAATTTTTAAAAACAGAAAGCAATACCATTTTTCAGTATGGAATTCCACCCTGATTCATGTCCCAGCATCCGCTTTTGCATTTGAGATTAAAAAATTTTTTCGCTTCTGGGCAGCATTTTTTCTGACCGCGGCATCACGCGTTTTTTCCTCGGGGACCAAAAACACTCAATTTTTAAAAACAGCAAGCAATACCATTTTTCAGTATGGAATTCCATGCTGATTCATGTCCCAGCATCCGTTTTTGCATTTGAGATGAAAAAAATTTTTCGCTTCTGGGCAGCATTTTTTCTGACCGCGGCATCACGCGTTTTTTCCTCAGGGACCAAAAACACTCAATTTTTAAAAACAGCAAGCAATACCATTTTTCAGTATGGAATTCCACCCTGATTCATGTCCCAGCATCCGATTTTGCATTTGAGATGAAAAAATATTTTTCGCTTCTGGGCACCATTTTTTCTGACCGCGGCATCACGCGTTTTTTCCTCAGGGACCAAAAACACTCAATTTTTAAAAACAGCAAGCAATACCATTTTTCAGTATGGAATTCCACCCTGATTCATGTCCCAGCATCCGTTTTTGCATTTGAGATGAAAAAATTTTTTCGCTTCTGGGCAGCATTTTTTCTGACCGCGGCATCACGCGTTTTTTCCTCAGGGACCAAAGACACTCAAATTTTAAAAACAGCAAGCAATACCATTTTTCAGTATGGAAATCCACCCTGATTCATGTCCCAGCATCCGTTTTTACATTTGAGATGAAAATTTTTTTTTCGGTTCTGGGCACTATTTTTTCTGACCGCGGCATCACGCGTTTTTTCCCTCAGGGACCAAAAACACTCAATTTTTAAAAACAGCAAGCAATACCATTTTTCAGTATGGAAATCCACCCTGATTCATGTCCCAGCATCCGTTTTTGCATTTGAGATGAAAAAATTTTTTCGCTTCTGGGCAGCATTTTTTCTGACCGCGGCATCACGCGTTTTTTCCTCAGGGACCAAAAACACTCAATTATTAAAAACAGCAAGCAATACCATTTTTCAGTATGGAATTACACCTTGATTCATGTCCCAGCATCCGTTTTTGCATTTGAGATGAAAAAAAATTTTCGCTTCTGGGCACCATTTTTTCTGACCGCGGCATCACGCGTTTTTTCCTCAGGGACCAAAAACATTCAATTTTTAAAAACAGCAAGCAATACCATTTTTCAGTATGGAATTCCACCCTGATTCATGTCCCAGCATCCGATTTTGCATTTGAGATGAAAAAATATTTTTCGCTTCTGGGCAGCATTTTTTCTGACCGCGGCATCACGCGTTTTTTCCTCGGGGACCAAAAACACTCAATTTTTAAAAACAGCAAGCAATACCATTTTTCAGTATGGAAATCCACGCTGATTCATGTCCCAGCATCCGTTTTTGCATTTGAGATGAAAAAAATTTTTTCGCTTCTGGGCACCATTTTTTCTGACCGCGGCATCACGCGTTTTTTCCTCAGGGACCAAAAACACTCAATTTTTAAAAACAGCAAGCAATACCATTTTTCAGTATGGAATTCCACCCTGATTCATGTCCCAGCATCCGTTTTTGCATTTGAGATGAAAAAAATTTTTCGCTTCTGGGCAGCATTTTTTCTGACCGCGGCATCACGCGTTTTTTCCTCAGGGACCAAAGACACTCAAATTTTAAAAACAGCAAGCAATACCATTTTTCAGTATGGAAATCCACCCTGATTCATGTCCCAGCATCCGTTTTTACATTTGAGATGAAAATTTTTTTTTCGGTTCTGGGCACTATTTTTTCTGACCGCGGCATCACGCGTTTTTTCCCTCAGGGACCAAAAACACTCAATTTTTAAAAACAGCAAGCAATACCATTTTTCAGTATGGAAATCCACCCTGATTCATGTCCCAGCATCCGTTTTTGCATTTGAGATGAAAAAATTTTTTCGCTTCTGGGCAGCATTTTTTCTGACCGCGGCATCACGCGTTTTTTCCTCAGGGACCAAAAACACTCAATTATTAAAAACAGCAAGCAATACCATTTTTCAGTATGGAATTACACCTTGATTCATGTCCCAGCATCCGTTTTTGCATTTGAGATGAAAAAAAATTTTCGCTTCTGGGCACCATTTTTTCTGACCGCGGCATCACGCGTTTTTTCCTCAGGGACCAAAAACATTCAATTTTTAAAAACAGCAAGCAATACCATTTTTCAGTATGGAATTCCACCCTGATTCATGTCCCAGCATCCGATTTTGCATTTGAGATGAAAAAATATTTTTCGCTTCTGGGCAGCATTTTTTCTGACCGCGGCATCACGCGTTTTTTCCTCGGGGACCAAAAACACTCAATTTTTAAAAACAGCAAGCAATACCATTTTTCAGTATGGAAATCCACGCTGATTCATGTCCCAGCATCCGTTTTTGCATTTGAGATGAAAAAAATTTTTTCGCTTCTGGGCAGCATTTTTTCTGACCGCGGCATCACGCGTTTTTTCCTCAGGGACCAAAAACACTCAATTTTTAAAAACAGCAAGCAATACCATTTTTCAGTATGGAATTACACCCTGATTCATGTCCCAGCATCCGTTTTTGCATTTGAGATGAAAAAATTTTTTCGCTTCTGGGCAGCATTTTTTCTGACCGGGGCATCACACGTTTTTTCCTCAGGGACCAAAAACACTCAATTTTTAAAAACAGCAAGCAATACAATTTTTCAGTATGGAAATCCACTCTGATTCATGTCCCAGCATCCGTTTTTGCATTTGAGATGAAAAATTTTTTTTCGCTTCTGGGCAGCATTTTTTCTGACCGCGGCATCACGCGTTTTTTCCTCAGGGACCAAAAACACTCAATTTTTGAAAACAGCAAGCAATACCATTTTTCAGTATGGAATTCCACCCTGATTCATGTCCCAGCATCCGTTTTTGCATTTGAGATGAAAAATTTTTTTCGCTTCTGGGCAGCATTTTTTCTGACCGCGGCATCACGCGTTTTTTCCTCAGGGACCAAAAACACTCAATTTTTATAAACAGCAAGCAATACCATTTTTCAGTATGGAATTCCACCCTGATTCATGTCCCAGCATCCGATTTTGCATTTGAGATGAAAAAATATTTTTCGCTTCTGGGCACCATTTTTTCTGACCGCGGCATCACGCATTTTTTCCTCAGGGACCAAAAACACTCAATTTTTAAAAACAGCAAGCAATACCATTTTTCAGTATGGAATTCCACCCTGATTCATCTCCCAGCATCCGTTTTTGCATTTGAGATGAAAAAATTTTTTCGCTTCTGGGTAGCATTTTTTCTGACCGCGGCATCACGCGTTTTTTCCTCGGGGACCAAAAACACTCAATTTTTAAAAACAGAAAGCAATACCATTTTTCAGTATGGAATTCCACCCTGATTCATGTCCCAGCATCCGTTTTTGCATTTGAGATGAAAAAATTTTTTCGCTTCTGGGCAGCATTTTTTCTGACCGCGGCATCACGCGTTTTTTCCTCGGGGACCAAAAACACTCAATTTTTAAAAACAGAAAGCAATACCATTTTTCAGTATGGAATTCCACCCTGATTCATGTCCCAGCATCTGTTTTTGCATTTGAGATGAAAAAAAATTTTCGCTTCTGGGCAGCATTTTTTCTGACCGCGGCATCACGCGTTTTTTCCTCGGGGACCAAAAACACTCAATTTTTAAAAACAGAAAGCAATACCATTTTTCAGTATGGAATTCCACCCTGATTCATGTCCCAGCATCCGCTTTTGCATTTGAGATTAAAAAATTTTTTCGCTTCTGGGCAGCATTTTTTCTGACCGCGGCATCACGCGTTTTTTCCTCGGGGACCAAAAACACTCAATTTTTAAAAACAGCAAGCAATACCATTTTTCAGTATGGAATTCCATGCTGATTCATGTCCCAGCATCCGTTTTTGCATTTGAGATGAAAAATTTTTTTCGCTTCTGGGCAGCATTTTTTCTGACCGCGGCATCACGCGTTTTTTCCTCAGGGACCAAAAACACTCAATTTTTAAAAACAGCAAGCAATACCATTTTTCAGTATGGAATTCCACCCTGATTCATGTCCCAGCATCCGATTTTGCATTTGAGATGAAAAAATATTTTTCGCTTCTGGGCACCATTTTTTCTGACCGCGGCATCACGCGTTTTTTCCTCAGGGACCAAAAACACTCAATTTTTAAAAACAGCAAGCAATACCATTTTTCAGTATGGAATTCCACCCTGATTCATGTCCCAGCATCCGTTTTTGCATTTGAGATGAAAAAATTTTTTCACTTCTGGGCAACATTTTTTCTGACCGCGGCATCACGCGTTTTTTCCTCAGGGACCAAAAACACTCAATTTTTAAAAACAGCAAGCAATACCATTTTTCAGTATGGAATTCCACCCTGATTCATGTCCCAGCATCCGTTTTTGCATTTGAGATGAAAAAAATTTTTCGCTTCTGGGCAGCATTTTTTCTGACCGCGGCATCACGCGTTTTTTCCTCAGGGACCAAAAACACTCAATTTTTAAAAACAGCAAGCAATACCATTTTTCAGTATGGAATTCCACGCTGATTCATGTCCCAGCATCCGTTTTTGCATTTGAGATGAAAAAAAATTTTCGCTTCTGGGCAGCATTTTTTCTGACCGCGGCATCACGCGTTTTTTCCTCAGGGACCAAAAACACTCAATTTTTAAAAACAGCAAGCAATACCATTTTTCAGTATGGAATTCCACCCTGATTCATGTCCCAGCATCCGATTTTGCATTTGAGATGAAAAAATATTTTTCGCTTCTGGGCACCATTTTTTCTGACCGCGGCATCACGCATTTTTTCCTCAGGGACCAAAAACACTCAATTTTTAAAAACAGCAAGCAATACCATTTTTCAGTATGGAATTCCACCCTGATTCATGTCCCAGCATCCGTTTTTGCATTTGAGATGAAAAAAAATTTTCGCTTCTGGGTAGCATTTTTTCTGACCGCGGCATCACGCGTTTTTTCCTCGGGGACCAAAAACACTCAATTTTTAAAAACAGAAAGCAATACCATTTTTCAGTATGGAATTCCACCCTGATTCATGTCCCAGCATCCATTTTTGCATTTGAGATGAAAAAAATTTTTCGCTTCTGGGCAGCATTTTTTCTGACCGCGGCATCACGCGTTTTTTCCTCGGGGACCAAAAACACTCAATTTTTAAAAACAGAAAGCAATACCATTTTTCAGTATGGAATTCCACCCTGATTCATGTCCCAGCATCCGTTTTTGCATTTGAGATGAAAAAAATTTTTTGCTTCTGGGCAGCATTTTTTCTGACCGCGGCATCACGCGTTTTTTCCTCAGGGACCAAAAACATTCAATTTTTAAAAACAGCAAGCAATACCATTTTTCAGTATGGAATTCCACCCTGATTCATGTCCCAGCATCCGTTTTTGCATTTGAGATGAAAAAAATTTCGCTTCTGGGCAGCATTTTTTCTGACCGCGGCATCACGCGTTTTTTCCTCAGGGACTAAAAACATTCAATTTTTAAAAACAGCAAGCAATACCATTTTTCAGTATGGAATTCCACCCTGATTCATGTCCCAGCATCCGTTTTTGCATTTGAGATGAAAAAAATTTCGCTTCTGGGCAGCATTTTTTCTGACCGCGGCATCACGCGTTTTTTCCTCAGGGACTAAAAACACTCAATTTTTAAAAACAGCAAGCAATACCATTTTTCAGTATGGAATTCCACCCTGATTCATGTCCCAGCATCCGTTTTTGCATTTGAGATGAAAAAATTTTTTCGCTTCTGGGCAGCATTTTTTCTGACCGCGGCATCACGCGTTTTTTCCTCAGGGACCAAAAACACTCAATTTTTAAAAACAGCAAGCAATACCATTTTTCAGTATGGAATTCCACCCTGATTCATGTCCCAGCATCCGATTTTGCATTTGAGATGAAAAAATATTTTTCGCTTCTGGGCACCATTTTTTCTGACCGCGGCATCACGCGTTTTTTCCTCGGGGACCAAAAACACTCAATTTTTAAAAACAGTAAGCAATACCATTTTTCAGTATGGAATTCCATGCTGATTCATGTCCCAGCATCCGTTTTTGCATTTGAGATGAAAAAAAATTTTCGCTTCTGGGCAGCATTTTTTCTGACCGCGGCATCACGCGTTTTTTCCTCAGGGACCAAAAACACTCAATTTTTAAAAACAGCAAGCAATACCATTTTTCAGTATGGAATTCCACCCTGATTCATGTCCCAGCATCCGATTTTGCATTTGAGATGAAAAAATATTTTTCGCTTCTGGGCACCATTTTTTCTGACCGCGGCATCACGCGTTTTTTCCTCAGGGACCAAAAACACTCAATTTTTAAAAACAGCAAGCAATACCATTTTTCAGTATGGAATTCCACCCTGATTCATGTCCCAGCATCCGTTTTTGCATTTGAGATGAAAAAAATTTTTCGCTTCTGGGCAACATTTTTTCTGACCGCGGCATCACGCGTTTTTTCCTCAGGGACCAAAAACACTCAATTTTTAAAAACAGCAAGCAATACCATTTTTCAGTATGGAATTCCACCCTGATTCATGTCCCAGCATCCGTTTTTGCATTTGAGATGAAAAAAAATTTTCGCTTCTGGGCAGCATTTTTTCTGACCGCGGCATCACGCGTTTTTTCCTCAGGGACCAAAAACACTCAATTTTTAAAAACAGCAAGCAATACCATTTTTCAGTATGGAATTCCACGCTGATTCATGTCCCAGCATCCGTTTTTGCATTTGAGATGAAAAAAAATTTTCGCTTCTGGGCAGCATTTTTTCTGACCGCGGCATCACACGTTTTTTCCTCAGGGACCAAAAACACTCAATTTTTAAAAACAGCAAGCAATACCATTTTTCAGTATGGAATTCCACCCTGATTCATGTCCCAGCATCCGATTTTGCATTTGAGATGAAAAAATATTTTTCGCTTCTGGGCACCATTTTTTCTGACCGCGGCATCACGCATTTTTTCCTCAGGGACCAAAAACACTCAATTTTTAAAAACAGCAAGCAATACCATTTTTCAGTATGGAATTCCACCCTGATTCATGTCCCAGCATCCATTTTTGCATTTGAGATGAAAAAACTTTTTCGCTTCTGGGTAGCATTTTTTCTGACCGCGGCATCACGCGTTTTTTCCTCGGGGACCAAAAACACTCAATTTTTAAAAACAGAAAGCAATACCATTTTTCAGTATGGAATTCCACCCTGATTCATGTCCCAGCATCCATTTTTGCATTTGAGATGAAAAAAAATTTTCGCTTCTGGGCAGCATTTTTTCTGACCGCGGCATCACGCGTTTTTTCCTCGGGGACCAAAAACACTCAATTTTTAAAAACAGAAAGCAATACCATTTTTCAGTATGGAATTCCACCCTGATTCATGTCCCAGCATCCGTTTTTGCATTTGAGATGAAAAAAATTTCGCTTCTGGGCAGCATTTTTTCTGACCGCGGCATCACGCGTTTTTTCCTCAGGGACTAAAAACACTCAATTTTTAAAAACAGCAAGCAATACCATTTTTCAGTATGGAATTCCACCCTGATTCATGAACCAGCATCCGTTTTTGCATTTGAGATGAAAAAAATTTTTCGCTTCTGGGCAGCATTTTTTCTGACCGCGGCATCACGCGTTTTTTCCTCAGGGACCAAAAACACTCAATTTTTAAAAACAGCAAGCAATACCATTTTTCAGTATGGAATTCCACCCTGATTCATGTCCCAGCATCCGCTTTTGCATTTGAGATTAAAAAATTTTTTCGCTTCTGGGCAGCATTTTTTCTGACCGCGGCATCACACGTTTTTTCCTCAGGGACCAAAAACACTCAATTTTTAAAAACAGCAAGCAATACCATTTTTCAGTATGGAATTCCACGCTGATTCATGTCCCAGCATCCGTTTTTGCATTTGAGATGAAAAAAAATTTTCGCTTCTGGGCAGCATTTTTTCTGACCGCGGCATCACGCGTTTTTTCCTCAGGGACCAAAAACACTCAATTTTTAAAAACAGCAAGCAATACCATTTTTCAGTATGGAATTCCACCCTGATTCATGTCCCAGCATCCATTTTTGCATTTGAGATGAAAAAAATTTCGCTTCTGGGCAGCATTTTTTCTGACCGCGGCATCACGCGTTTTTTCCTCAGGGACTAAAAACACTCAATTTTTAAAAACAGCAAGCAATACCATTTTTCAGTATGGAATTCCACCCTGATTCATGTCCCAGCATCCGTTTTTGCATTTGAGATGAAAAAATTTTTTCGCTTCTGGGCAGCATTTTTTCTGACCGCGGCATCACGCGTTTTTTCCTCAGGGACCAAAAACACTCAATTTTTAAAAACAGCAAGCAATACCATTTTTCAGTATGGAATTCCACCCTGATTCATGTCCCAGCATCCGCTTTTGCATTTGAGATGAAAAAAAAATTTCGCTTCTGGGCAGCATTTTTTCTGACCGCGGCATCACGCGTTTTTTCCTCAGGGACCAAAAACACTCAATTTTTAAAAACAGCAAGCAATACCATTTTTCAGTATGGAATTCCACCCTGATTCATGTCCCAGCATCCGATTTTGCATTTGAGATGAAAAAATATTTTTCGCTTCTGGGCACCATTTTTTCTGACCGCGGCATCACGCGTTTTTTCCTCGGGGACCAAAAACACTCAATTTTTAAAAACAGCAAGCAATACCATTTTTCAGTATGGAATTCCACCCTGATTCATGTCCCAGCATCCGATTTTGCATTTGAGATGAAAAAATATTTTTCGCTTCTGGGCACCATTTTTTCTGACCGCGGCATCACGCATTTTTTCCTCAGGGACCAAAAACACTCAATTTTTAAAAACAGCAAGCAATACCATTTTTCAGTATGGAATTCCACCCTGATTCATGTCCCAGCATCCGATTTTGCATTTGAGATGAAAAAATATTTTTCGCTTCTGGGCACCATTTTTTCTGACCGCGGCATCACGCATTTTTTCCTCAGGGACCAAAAACATTCAATTTTTAAAAACAGCAAGCAATACCATTTTTCAGTATGGAATTCCACCCTGATTCATGTCCCAGCATCCGTTTTTGCATTTGAGATGAAAAAAATTTCGCTTCTGGGCAGCATTTTTTCTGACCGCGGCATCACGCGTTTTTTCCTCAGGGACTAAAAACACTCAATTTTTAAAAACAGCAAGCAATACCATTTTTCAGTATGGAATTCCACCCTGATTCATGTCCCAGCATCCGTTTTTGCATTTGAGATGAAAAAATTTTTTCGCTTCTGGGCAGCATTTTTTCTGACCGCGGCATCACGCGTTTTTTCCTCAGGGACCAAAAACACTCAATTTTTAAAAACAGCAAGCAATACCATTTTTCAGTATGGAATTCCACCCTGATTCATGTCCCAGCATCCGCTTTTGCATTTGAGATGAAAAAAAAATTTCGCTTCTGGGCAGCATTTTTTCTGACCGCGGCATCACGCGTTTTTTCCTCAGGGACCAAAAACACTCAATTTTTAAAAACAGCAAGCAATACCATTTTTCAGTATGGAATTCCACCCTGATTCATGTCCCAGCATCCGATTTTGCATTTGAGATGAAAAAATATTTTTCGCTTCTGGGCACCATTTTTTCTGACCGCGGCATCACGCGTTTTTTCCTCGGGGACCAAAAACACTCAATTTTTAAAAACAGCAAGCAATACCATTTTTCAGTATGGAATTCCATGCTGATTCATGTCCCAGCATCCGTTTTTGCATTTGAGATGAAAAAAATTTTTCGCTTCTGGGCAGCATTTTTTCTGACCGCGGCATCACGCGTTTTTTCCTCAGGGACCAAAAACACTCAATTTTTAAAAACAGCAAGCAATACCATTTTTCAGTATGGAATTCCACCCTGATTCATGTCCCAGCATCCGATTTTGCATTTGAGATGAAAAAATATTTTTCGCTTCTGGGCACCATTTTTTCTGACCGCGGCATCACGCGTTTTTTCCTCAGGGACCAAAAACACTCAATTTTTAAAAACAGCAAGCAATACCATTTTTCAGTATGGAATTCCACCCTGATTCATGTCCCAGCATCCGTTTTTGCATTTGAGATGAAAAAAATTTTTCGCTTCTGGGCAACATTTTTTCTGACCGCGGCATCACGCGTTTTTTCCTCAGGGACCAAAAACACTCAATTTTTAAAAACAGCAAGCAATACCATTTTTCAGTATGGAATTCCACCCTGATTCATGTCCCAGCATCCGTTTTTGCATTTGAGATGAAAAAAAATTTTCGCTTCTGGGCAGCATTTTTTCTGACCGCGGCATCACGCGTTTTTTCCTCAGGGACCAAAAACACTCAATTTTTAAAAACAGCAAGCAATACCATTTTTCAGTATGGAATTCCACCCTGATTCATGTCCCAGCATCCGATTTTGCATTTGAGATGAAAAAATATTTTTCGCTTCTGGGCACCATTTTTTCTGACCGCGGCATCACGCATTTTTTCCTCAGGGACCAAAAACACTCAATTTTTAAAAACAGCAAGCAATACCATTTTTCAGTATGGAATTCCACCCTGATTCATGTCCCAGCATCCGTTTTTGCATTTGAGATGAAAAAACTTTTTCGCTTCTGGGTAGCATTTTTTCTGACCGCGGCATCACGCGTTTTTTCCTCGGGGACCAAAAACACTCAATTTTTAAAAACAGAAAGCAATACCATTTTTCAGTATGGAATTCCACCCTGATTCATGTCCCAGCATCCATTTTTGCATTTGAGATGAAAAAAATTTTTCGCTTCTGGGCAGCATTTTTTCTGACCGCGGCATCACGCGTTTTTTCCTCGGGGACCAAAAACACTCAATTTTTAAAAACAGAAAGCAATACCATTTTTCAGTATGGAATTCCACCCTGATTCATGTCCCAGCATCCGTTTTTGCATTTGAGATGAAAATTTTTTTTTGCTTCTGGGCAGCATTTTTTCTGACCGCGGCATCACGCGTTTTTTCCTCAGGGACCAAAAACATTCAATTTTTAAAAACAGCAAGCAATACCATTTTTCAGTATGGAATTCCACCCTGATTCATGTCCCAGCATCCGTTTTTGCATTTGAGATGAAAAAAATTTCGCTTCTGGGCAGCATTTTTTCTGACCGCGGCATCACGCGTTTTTTCCTCAGGGACTAAAAACACTCAATTTTTAAAAACAGCAAGCAATACCATTTTTCAGTATGGAATTCCACCCTGATTCATGTCCCAGCATCCGTTTTTGCATTTGAGATGAAAAAAATTTTTCGCTTCTGGGCAGCATTTTTTCTGACCGCGGCATCACGCGTTTTTTCCTCAGGGACCAAAAACACTCAATTTTTAAAAACAGCAAGCAATACCATTTTTCAGTATGGAATTCCACCCTGATTCATGTCCCAGCATCCGCTTTTGCATTTGAGATTAAAAAATTTTTTCGCTTCTGGGCAGCATTTTTTCTGACCGCGGCATCACACGTTTTTTCCTCAGGGACCAAAAACACTCAATTTTTAAAAACAGCAAGCAATACCATTTTTCAGTATGGAATTCCACGCTAATTCATGTCCCAGCATCCGTTTTTGCATTTGAGATGAAAAAAAATTTTCGCTTCTGGGCAGCATTTTTTCTGACCGCGGCATCACGCGTTTTTTCCTCAGGGACCAAAAACACTCAATTTTTAAAAACAGCAAGCAATACCATTTTTCAGTATGGAATTCCACCCTGATTCATGTCCCAGCATCCGATTTTGCATTTGAGATGAAAAAATATTTTTCGCTTCTGGGCACCATTTTTTCTGACCGCGGCATCACGCATTTTTTCCTCAGGGACCAAAAACACTCAATTTTTAAAAACAGCAAGCAATACCATTTTTCAGTATGGAATTCCACCCTGATTCATGTCCCAGCATCCGTTTTTGCATTTGAGATGAAAAAATTTTTTCGCTTCTGGGTAGCATTTTTTCTGACCGCGGCATCACGCGTTTTTTCCTCGGGGACCAAAAACACTCAATTTTTAAAAACAGAAAGCAATACCATTTTTCAGTATGGAATTCCACCCTGATTCATGTCCCAGCATCCGTTTTTGCATTTGAGATGAAAAAAATTTTTCGCTTCTGGGCAGCATTTTTTCTGACCGCGGCATCACGCGTTTTTTCCTCGGGGACCAAAAACACTCAATTTTTAAAAACAGAAAGCAATACCATTTTTCAGTATGGAATTCCACCCTGATTCATGTCCCAGCATCCGCTTTTGCATTTGAGATTAAAAAATTTTTTCGCTTCTGGGCAGCATTTTTTCTGACCGCGGCATCACGCGTTTTTTCCTCAGGGACCAAAAACACTCAATTTTTAAAAACAGCAAGCAATACCATTTTTCAGTATGGAATTCCACGCTGATTCATGTCCCAGCATCCGTTTTTGCATTTGAGATGAAAAAAATTTTTCGCTTCTGGGCAGCATTTTTTCTGACCGCGGCATCACGCGTTTTTTCCTCAGGGACCAAAAACACTCAATTTTTAAAAACAGCAAGCAATACCATTTTTCAGTATGGAATTCCACCCTGATTCATGTCCCAGCATCCGATTTTGCATTTGAGATGAAAAAATATTTTTCGCTTCTGGGCACCATTTTTTCTGACCGCGGCATCACGCATTTTTTCCTCAGGGACCAAAAACACTCAATTTTTAAAAACAGCAAGCAATACCATTTTTCAGTATGGAATTCCACCCTGATTCATGTCCCAGCATCCGTTTTTGCATTTGAGATGAAAAAATTTTTTCGCTTCTGGGTAGCATTTTTTCTGACCGCGGCATCACGCGTTTTTTCCTCGGGGACCAAAAACACTCAATTTTTAAAAACAGAAAGCAATACCATTTTTCAGTATGGAATTCCACCCTGATTCATGTCCCAGCATCCGTTTTTGCATTTGAGATGAAAAAAATTTTTCGCTTCTGGGCAGCATTTTTTCTGACCGCGGCATCACGCGTTTTTTCCTCGGGGACCAAAAACACTCAATTTTTAAAAACAGAAAGCAATACCATTTTTCAGTATGGAATTCCACCCTGATTCATGTCCCAGCATCCGTTTTTGCATTTGAGATGAAAAAATTTTTTTGCTTCTGGGCAGCATTTTTTCTGACCGCGGCATCACGCGTTTTTTCCTCAGGGACCAAAAACACTCAATTTTTAAAAACAGAAAGCAATACCATTTTTCAGTATGGAATTCCACCCTGATTCATGTCCCAGCATCCGTTTTTGCATTTGAGATGAAAAAAATTTTTCGCTTCTGGGCAGCATTTTTTCTGACCGCGGCATCACGCGTTTTTTCCTCGGGGACCAAAAACACTCAATTTTTAAAAACAGAAAGCAATACCATTTTTCAGTATGGAATTCCACCCTGATTCATGTCCCAGCATCCGCTTTTGCATTTGAGATTAAAAAAATTTTTCGCTTCTGGGCAGCATTTTTTCTGACCGCGGCATCACGCGTTTTTTCCTCAGGGACCAAAAACACTCAATTTTTTAAAACAGCAAGCAATACCATTTTTCAGTATGGAATTCCACGCTGATTCATGTCCCAGCATCCGTTTTTGCATTTGAGATGAAAAAATTTTTTCGCTTCTGGGCAGCATTTTTTCTGACCGCGGCATCACGCGTTTTTTCCTCAGGGACCAAAAACACTCAATTTTTAAAAACAGCAAGCAATACCATTTTTCAGTATGGAATTCCACCCTGATTCATGTCCCAGCATCCGATTTTGCATTTGAGATGAAAAAATATTTTTCGCTTCTGGGCACCATTTTTTCTGACCGCGGCATCACGCATTTTTTCCTCAGGGACCAAAAACACTCAATTTTTAAAAACAGCAAGCAATACCATTTTTCAGTATGGAATTCCACGCTGATTCATGTCCCAGCATCCGTTTTTGCATTTGAGATGAAAAAAATTTTTCGCTTCTGGGCAGCATTTTTTCTGACCGCGGCATCACGCGTTTTTTCCTCAGGGACCAAAAACACTCAATTTTTAAAAACAGCAAGCAATACCATTTTTCAGTATGGAATTCCACCCTGATTCATGTCCCAGCATCCGATTTTGCATTTGAGATGAAAAAATATTTTTCGCTTCTGGGCACCATTTTTTCTGACCGCGGCATCACGCATTTTTTCCTCAGGGACCAAAAACACTCAATTTTTAAAAACAGCAAGCAATACCATTTTTCAGTATGGAATTCCACCCTGATTCATGTCCCAGCATCCGTTTTTGCATTTGAGATGAAAAAAATTTTTCGCTTCTGGGTAGCATTTTTTCTGACCGCGGCATCACGCGTTTTTTCCTCGGGGACCAAAAACACTCAATTTTTAAAAACAGAAAGCAATACCATTTTTCAGTATGGAATTCCACCCTGATTCATGTCCCAGCATCCGTTTTTGCATTTGAGATGAAAAAAATTTTTCGCTTCTGGGCAGCATTTTTTCTGACCGCGGCATCACGCGTTTTTTCCTCGGGGACCAAAAACACTCAATTTTTAAAAACAGAAAGCAATACCATTTTTCAGTATGGAATTCCACCCTGATTCATGTCCCAGCATCCGTTTTTGCATTTGAGATGAAAAAATTTTTTTGCTTCTGGGCAGCATTTTTTCTGACCGCGGCATCACGCGTTTTTTCCTCAGGGACCAAAAACACTCAATTTTTAAAAACAGAAAGCAATACCATTTTTCAGTATGGAATTCCACCCTGATTCATGTCCCAGCATCCGTTTTTGCATTTGAGATGAAAAAAATTTTTCGCTTCTGGGCAGGATTTTTTCTGACCGCGGCATCACGCGTTTTTTCCTCGGGGACCAAAAACACTCAATTTTTAAAAACAGCAAGCAATACCATTTTTCAGTATGGAATTCCACCCTGATTCATGTCCCAGCATCCGCTTTTGCATTTGAGATTAAAAAAAATTTTCGCTTCTGGGCAGCATTTTTTCTGACCGCGGCATCACGCGTTTTTTCCTCAGGGACCAAAAACACTCAATTTTTAAAAACAGCAAGCAATACCATTTTTCAGTATGGAATTCCACGCTGATTCATGTCCCAGCATCCGTTTTTGCATTTGAGATGAAAAAAATTTTTCGCTTCTGGGCAGCATTTTTTCTGACCGCGGCATCACGCGTTTTTTCCTCAGGGACCAAAAACACTCAATTTTTAAAAACAGCAAGCAATACCATTTTTCAGTATGGAATTCCACCCTGATTCATGTCCCAGCATCCGATTTTGCATTTGAGATGAAAAAATATTTTTCGCTTCTGGGCACCATTTTTTCTGACCGCGGCATCACGCATTTTTTCCTCAGGGACCAAAAACACTCAATTTTTAAAAACAGCAAGCAATACCATTTTTCAGTATGGAATTCCACCCTGATTCATGTCCCAGCATCCGTTTTTGCATTTGAGATGAAAAAATTTTTTCGCTTCTGGGTAGCATTTTTTCTGACCGCGGCATCACGCGTTTTTTCCTCGGGGACCAAAAACACTCAATTTTTAAAAACAGAAAGCAATACCATTTTTCAGTATGGAATTCCACCCTGATTCATGTCCCAGCATCCGTTTTTGCATTTGAGATGAAAAAAATTTTTCGCTTCTGGGCAGCATTTTTTCTGACCGCGGCATCACGCGTTTTTTCCTCAGGGACCAAAAACACTCAATTTTTAAAAACAGAAAGCAATACCATTTTTCAGTATGGAATTCCACCCTGATTCATGTCCCAGCATCCGTTTTTGCATTTGAGATGAAAAAATTTTTTTGCTTCTGGGCAGCATTTTTTCTGACCGCGGCATCACGCGTTTTTTCCTCAGGGACTAAAAACACTCAATTTTTAAAAACAGCAAGCAATACCATTTTTCAGTATGGAATTCCACCCTGATTCATGTCCCAGCATCCGTTTTTGCATTTGAGATGAAAAAATTTTTTCGCTTCTGGGCAGCATTTTTTCTGACCGCGGCATCACGCGTTTTTTCCTCGGGGACCAAAAACACTCAATTTTTAAAAACAGAAAGCAATACCATTTTTCAGTATGGAATTCCACCCTGATTCATGTCCCAGCATCCGTTTTTGCATTTGAGATGAAAAAATTTTTTCGCTTCTGGGCAGCATTTTTTCTGACCGCGGCATCACGCGTTTTTTCCTCGGGGACCAAAAACACTCAATTTTTAAAAACAGAAAGCAATACCATTTTTCAGTATGGAATTCCACCCTGATTCATGTCCCAGCATCCGCTTTTGCATTTGAGATTAAAAAATTTTTTCGCTTCTGGGCAGCATTTTTTCTGACCGCGGCATCACGCGTTTTTTCCTCGGGGACCAAAAACACTCAATTTTTAAAAACAGCAAGCAATACCATTTTTCAGTATGGAATTCCATGCTGATTCATGTCCCAGCATCCGTTTTTGCATTTGAGATGAAAAAAATTTTTCGCTTCTGGGCAGCATTTTTTCTGACCGCGGCATCACGCGTTTTTTCCTCAGGGACCAAAAACACTCAATTTTTAAAAACAGCAAGCAATACCATTTTTCAGTATGGAATTCCACCCTGATTCATGTCCCAGCATCCGATTTTGCATTTGAGATGAAAAAATATTTTTCGCTTCTGGGCACCATTTTTTCTGACCGCGGCATCACGCGTTTTTTCCTCAGGGACCAAAAACACTCAATTTTTAAAAACAGCAAGCAATACCATTTTTCAGTATGGAATTCCACCCTGATTCATGTCCCAGCATCCGTTTTTGCATTTGAGATGAAAAAATTTTTTCGCTTCTGGGCAGCATTTTTTCTGACCGCGGCATCACGCGTTTTTTCCTCAGGGACCAAAGACACTCAAATTTTAAAAACAGCAAGCAATACCATTTTTCAGTATGGAAATCCACCCTGATTCATGTCCCAGCATCCGTTTTTACATTTGAGATGAAAATTTTTTTTTCGGTTCTGGGCACTATTTTTTCTGACCGCGGCATCACGCGTTTTTTCCCTCAGGGACCAAAAACACTCAATTTTTAAAAACAGCAAGCAATACCATTTTTCAGTATGGAAATCCACCCTGATTCATGTCCCAGCATCCGTTTTTGCATTTGAGATGAAAAAATTTTTTCGCTTCTGGGCAGCATTTTTTCTGACCGCGGCATCACGCGTTTTTTCCTCAGGGACCAAAAACACTCAATTATTAAAAACAGCAAGCAATACCATTTTTCAGTATGGAATTACACCTTGATTCATGTCCCAGCATCCGTTTTTGCATTTGAGATGAAAAAAAATTTTCGCTTCTGGGCACCATTTTTTCTGACCGCGGCATCACGCGTTTTTTCCTCAGGGACCAAAAACATTCAATTTTTAAAAACAGCAAGCAATACCATTTTTCAGTATGGAATTCCACCCTGATTCATGTCCCAGCATCCGATTTTGCATTTGAGATGAAAAAATATTTTTCGCTTCTGGGCAGCATTTTTTCTGACCGCGGCATCACGCGTTTTTTCCTCGGGGACCAAAAACACTCAATTTTTAAAAACAGCAAGCAATACCATTTTTCAGTATGGAAATCCACGCTGATTCATGTCCCAGCATCCGTTTTTGCATTTGAGATGAAAAAAATTTTTTCGCTTCTGGGCAGCATTTTTTCTGACCGCGGCATCACGCGTTTTTTCCTCAGGGACCAAAAACACTCAATTTTTAAAAACAGCAAGCAATACCATTTTTCAGTATGGAATTACACCCTGATTCATGTCCCAGCATCCGTTTTTGCATTTGAGATGAAAAAATTTTTTTGCTTCTGGGCAGCATTTTTTCTGACCGCGGCATCACACGTTTTTTCCTCAGGGACCAAAAACACTCAATTTTTAAAAACAGAAAGCAATACCATTTTTCAGTATGGAATTCCACCCTGATTCATGTCCCAGCATCCGTTTTTGCATTTGAGATGAAAAAAATTTTTTGCTTCTGGGCAGCATTTTTTCTGACCGCGGCATCACGCGTTTTTTCCTCAGGGACCAAAAACACTCAATTTTTAAAAACAGAAAGCAATACCATTTTTCAGTATGGAATTCCACCCTGATTCATGTCCCAGCATCCGTTTTTGCATTTGAGATGAAAAAAATTTTTCGCTTCTGGGCAGCATTTTTTCTGACCGCGGCATCACGCGTTTTTTCCTCGGGGACCAAAAACACTCAATTTTTAAAAACAGAAAGCAATACCATTTTTCAGTATGGAATTCCACCCTGATTCATGTCCCAGCATCCGCTTTTGCATTTGAGATTAAAAAAATTTTTCGCTTCTGGGCAGCATTTTTTCTGACCGCGGCATCACGCGTTTTTTCCTCAGGGACCAAAAACACTCAATTTTTAAAAACAGCAAGCAATACCATTTTTCAGTATGGAATTCCACGCTGATTCATGTCCCAGCATCCGTTTTTGCATTTGAGATGAAAAAAATTTTTCGCTTCTGGGCAGCATTTTTTCTGACCGCGGCATCACGCGTTTTTTCCTCAGGGACCAAAAACACTCAATTTTTAAAAACAGCAAGCAATACCATTTTTCAGTATGGAATTCCACCCTGATTCATGTCCCAGCATCCGATTTTGCATTTGAGATGAAAAAATATTTTTCGCTTCTGGGCACCATTTTTTCTGACCGCGGCATCACGCATTTTTTCCTCAGGGACCAAAAACACTCAATTTTTAAAAACAGCAAGCAATACCATTTTTCAGTATGGAATTCCACCCTGATTCATGTCCCAGCATCCGTTTTTGCATTTGAGATGAAAAAATTTTTTCGCTTCTGGGTAGCATTTTTTCTGACCGCGGCATCACGCGTTTTTTCCTCGGGGACCAAAAACACTCAATTTTTAAAAACAGAAAGCAATACCATTTTTCAGTATGGAATTCCACCCTGATTCATGTCCCAGCATCCGTTTTTGCATTTGAGATGAAAAAAATTTTTCGCTTCTGGGCAGCATTTTTTCTGACCGCGGCATCACGCGTTTTTTCCTCAGGGACCAAAAACACTCAATTTTTAAAAACAGAAAGCAATACCATTTTTCAGTATGGAATTCCACCCTGATTCATGTCCCAGCATCCGTTTTTGCATTTGAGATGAAAAAATTTTTTTGCTTCTGGGCAGCATTTTTTCTGACCGCGGCATCACGCGTTTTTTCCTCAGGGACTAAAAACACTCAATTTTTAAAAACAGCAAGCAATACCATTTTTCAGTATGGAATTCCACCCTGATTCATGTCCCAGCATCCGTTTTTGCATTTGAGATGAAAAAATTTTTTCGCTTCTGGGCAGCATTTTTTCTGACCGCGGCATCACGCGTTTTTTCCTCGGGGACCAAAAACACTCAATTTTTAAAAACAGAAAGCAATACCATTTTTCAGTATGGAATTCCACCCTGATTCATGTCCCAGCATCCGTTTTTGCATTTGAGATGAAAAAATTTTTTCGCTTCTGGGCAGCATTTTTTCTGACCGCGGCATCACGCGTTTTTTCCTCGGGGACCAAAAACACTCAATTTTTAAAAACAGAAAGCAATACCATTTTTCAGTATGGAATTCCACCCTGATTCATGTCCCAGCATCCGCTTTTGCATTTGAGATTAAAAAATTTTTTCGCTTCTGGGCAGCATTTTTTCTGACCGCGGCATCACGCGTTTTTTCCTCGGGGACCAAAAACACTCAATTTTTAAAAACAGCAAGCAATACCATTTTTCAGTATGGAATTCCATGCTGATTCATGTCCCAGCATCCGTTTTTGCATTTGAGATGAAAAAAATTTTTCGCTTCTGGGCAGCATTTTTTCTGACCGCGGCATCACGCGTTTTTTCCTCAGGGACCAAAAACACTCAATTTTTAAAAACAGCAAGCAATACCATTTTTCAGTATGGAATTCCACCCTGATTCATGTCCCAGCATCCGATTTTGCATTTGAGATGAAAAAATATTTTTCGCTTCTGGGCACCATTTTTTCTGACCGCGGCATCACGCGTTTTTTCCTCAGGGACCAAAAACACTCAATTTTTAAAAACAGCAAGCAATACCATTTTTCAGTATGGAATTCCACCCTGATTCATGTCCCAGCATCCGTTTTTGCATTTGAGATGAAAAAATTTTTTCGCTTCTGGGCAGCATTTTTTCTGACCGCGGCATCACGCGTTTTTTCCTCAGGGACCAAAGACACTCAAATTTTAAAAACAGAAAGCAATACCATTTTTCAGTATGGAAATCCACCCTGATTCATGTCCCAGCATCCGTTTTTACATTTGAGATGAAAATTTTTTTTTCGGTTCTGGGCACTATTTTTTCTGACCGCGGCATCACGCGTTTTTTCCCTCAGGGACCAAAAACACTCAATTTTTAAAAACAGCAAGCAATACCATTTTTCAGTATGGAAATCCACCCTGATTCATGTCCCAGCATCCGTTTTTGCATTTGAGATGAAAAAATTTTTTCGCTTCTGGGCAGCATTTTTTCTGACCGCGGCATCACGCGTTTTTTCCTCAGGGACCAAAAACATTCAATTTTTAAAAACAGCAAGCAATACCATTTTTCAGTATGGAATTCCACCCTGATTCATGTCCCAGCATCCGATTTTGCATTTGAGATGAAAAAATATTTTTCGCTTCTGGGCAGCATTTTTTCTGACCGCGGCATCACGCGTTTTTTCCTCGGGGACCAAAAACACTCAATTTTTAAAAACAGCAAGCAATACCATTTTTCAGTATGGAAATCCACGCTGATTCATGTCCCAGCATCCGTTTTTGCATTTGAGATGAAAAAAATTTTTTCGCTTCTGGGCAGCATTTTTTCTGACCGCGGCATCACGCGTTTTTTCCTCAGGGACCAAAAACACTCAATTTTTAAAAACAGCAAGCAATACCATTTTTCAGTATGGAATTACACCCTGATTCATGTCCCAGCATCCGTTTTTGCATTTGAGATGAAAAAATTTTTTCGCTTCTGGGCAGCATTTTTTCTGACCGGGGCATCACACGTTTTTTCCTCAGGGACCAAAAACACTCAATTTTTAAAAACAGCAAGCAATACAATTTTTCAGTATGGAAATCCACTCTGATTCATGTCCCAGCATCCGTTTTTGCATTTGAGATGAAAAAATTTTTTTCGCTTCTGGGCAGCATTTTTTCTGACCGCGGCATCACGCGTTTTTTCCTCAGGGACTAAAAACACTCAATTTTTGAAAACAGCAAGCAATACCATTTTTCAGTATGGAATTCCACCCTGATTCATGTCCCAGCATCCGTTTTTGCATTTGAGATGAAAAATTTTTTTCGCTTCTGGGCAGCATTTTTTCTGACCGCGGCATCACGCGTTTTTTCCTCAGGGACCAAAAACACTCAATTTTTATAAACAGCAAGCAATACCATTTTTCAGTATGGAATTCCACCCTGATTCATGTCCCAGCATCCGATTTTGCATTTGAGATGAAAAAATATTTTTCGCTTCTGGGCACCATTTTTTCTGACCGCGGCATCACGCATTTTTTCCTCAGGGACCAAAAACACTCAATTTTTAAAAACAGCAAGCAATACCATTTTTCAGTATGGAATTCCACCCTGATTCATGTCCCAGCATCCGTTTTTGCATTTGAGATGAAAAAAATTTTTCGCTTCTGGGTAGCATTTTTTCTGACCGCGGCATCACGCGTTTTTTCCTCGGGGACCAAAAACACTCAATTTTTAAAAACAGAAAGCAATACCATTTTTCAGTATGGAATTCCACCCTGATTCATGTCCCAGCATCCGTTTTTGCATTTGAGATGAAAAAAATTTTTCGCTTCTGGGCAGCATTTTTTCTGACCGCGGCATCACGCGTTTTTTCCTCGGGAACCAAAAACACTCAATTTTTAAAAACAGAAAGCAATACCATTTTTCAGTATGGAATTCCACCCTGATTCATGTCCCAGCATCCGTTTTTGCATTTGAGATGAAAAATTTTTTTTGCTTCTGGGCAGCATTTTTTCTGACCGCGGCATCACGCGTTTTTTCCTCAGGGACCAAAAACACTCAATTTTTAAAAACAGCAAGCAATACCATTTTTCAGTATGGAATTCCACCCTGATTCATGTCCCAGCATCCGCTTTTGCATTTGAGATGAAAAAAAAATTTCGCTTCTGGGCACCATTTTTTCTGACCGCGGCATCACGCGTTTTTTCCTCGGGGACCAAAAACACTCAATTTTTAAAAACAGAAAGCAATACCATTTTTCAGTATGGAATTCCACCCTGATTCATGTCCCAGCATCTGTTTTTGTATTTGAGATGAAAAAATTTTTTCGCTTCTGGGCAGCATTTTTTCTGACCGCGGCATCACGCGTTTTTTCCTCGGGGACCAAAAACACTCAATTTTTAAAAACAGCAAGCAATACCATTTTTCAGTATGGAATTCCACCCTGATTCATGTCCCAGCATCCGATTTTGCATTTGAGATGAAAAAATATTTTTCGCTTCTGGGCACCATTTTTTCTGACCGCGGCATCACGCATTTTTTCCTCAGGGACCAAAAACATTCAATTTTTAAAAACAGCAAGCAATACCATTTTTCAGTATGGAATTCCACCCTGATTCATGTCCCAGCATCCGTTTTTGCATTTGAGATGAAAAAATTTTTTCGCTTCTGGGTAGCATTTTTTCTGACCGCGGCATCACGCGTTTTTTCCTCGGGGACCAAAAACACTCAATTTTTAAAAACAGAAAGCAATACCATTTTTCAGTATGGAATTCCACCCTGATTCATGTCCCAGCATCTGTTTTTGCATTTGAGATGAAAAAAAATTTTCGCTTCTGGGCAGCATTTTTTCTGACCGCGGCATCACGCGTTTTTTCCTCGGGGACCAAAAACACTCAATTTTTAAAAACAGAAAGCAATACCATTTTTCAGTATGGAATTCCACCCTGATTCATGTCCCAGCATCCGCTTTTGCATTTGAGATTAAAAAATTTTTTCGCTTCTGGGCAGCATTTTTTCTGACCGCGGCATCACGCGTTTTTTCCTCGGGGACCAAAAACACTCAATTTTTAAAAACAGCAAGCAATACCATTTTTCAGTATGGAATTCCATGCTGATTCATGTCCCAGCATCCGTTTTTGCATTTGAGATGAAAAAAATTTTTCGCTTCTGGGCAGCATTTTTTCTGACCGCGGCATCACGCGTTTTTTCCTCAGGGACCAAAAACACTCAATTTTTAAAAACAGCAAGCAATACCATTTTTCAGTATGGAATTCCACGCTGATTCATGTCCCAGCATCCGTTTTTGCATTTGAGATGAAAAAAAATTTTCGCTTCTGGGCAGCATTTTTTCTGACCGCGGCATCACGCGTTTTTTCCTCAGGGACCAAAAACACTCAATTTTTAAAAACAGCAAGCAATACCATTTTTCAGTATGGAATTCCACCCTGATTCATGTCCCAGCATCCGATTTTGCATTTGAGATGAAAAAATATTTTTCGCTTCTGGGCACCATTTTTTCTGACCGCGGCATCACGCATTTTTTCCTCAGGGACCAAAAACACTCAATTTTTAAAAACAGCAAGCAATACCATTTTTCAGTATGGAATTCCACCCTGATTCATGTCCCAGCATCCGTTTTTGCATTTGAGATGAAAAAAATTTTTCGCTTCTGGGTAGCATTTTTTCTGACCGCGGCATCACGCGTTTTTTCCTCGGGGACCAAAAACACTCAATTTTTAAAAACAGAAAGCAATACCATTTTTCAGTATGGAATTCCACCCTGATTCATGTCCCAGCATCCATTTTTGCATTTGAGATGAAAAAAATTTTTCGCTTCTGGGCAGCATTTTTTCTGACCGCGGCATCACGCGTTTTTTCCTCGGGGACCAAAAACACTCAATTTTTAAAAACAGAAAGCAATACCATTTTTCAGTATGGAATTCCACCCTGATTCATGTCCCAGCATCCGTTTTTGCATTTGAGATGAAAAAAATTTTTTGCTTCTGGGCAGCATTTTTTCTGACCGCGGCATCACGCGTTTTTTCCTCAGGGACCAAAAACATTCAATTTTTAAAAACAGCAAGCAATACCATTTTTCAGTATGGAATTCCACCCTAATTCATGTCCCAGCATCCGTTTTTGCATTTGAGATGAAAAAAATTTCGCTTCTGGGCAGCATTTTTTCTGACCGCGGCATCACGCGTTTTTTCCTCAGGGACTAAAAACACTCAATTTTTAAAAACAGCAAGCAATACCATTTTTCAGTATGGAATTCCACCCTGATTCATGTCCCAGCATCCGTTTTTGCATTTGAGATGAAAAAATTTTTTCGCTTCTGGGCAGCATTTTTTCTGACCGCGGCATCACGCGTTTTTTCCTCAGGGACCAAAAACACTCAATTTTTAAAAACAGCAAGCAATACCATTTTTCAGTATGGAATTCCACCCTGATTCATGTCCCAGCATCCGCTTTTGCATTTGAGATGAAAAAAAAATTTCGCTTCTGGGCAGCATTTTTTCTGACCGCGGCATCACGCGTTTTTTCCTCAGGGACCAAAAACACTCAATTTTTAAAAACAGCAAGCAATACCATTTTTCAGTATGGAATTCCACCCTGATTCATGTCCCAGCATCCGATTTTGCATTTGAGATGAAAAAATATTTTTCGCTTCTGGGCACCATTTTTTCTGACCGCGGCATCACGCGTTTTTTCCTCGGGGACCAAAAACACTCAATTTTTAAAAACAGCAAGCAATACCATTTTTCAGTATGGAATTCCATGCTGATTCATGTCCCAGCATCCGTTTTTGCATTTGAGATGAAAAAAAATTTTCGCTTCTGGGCAGCATTTTTTCTGACCGCGGCATCACGCGTTTTTTCCTCAGGGACCAAAAACACTCAATTTTTAAAAACAGCAAGCAATACCATTTTTCAGTATGGAATTCCACCCTGATTCATGTCCCAGCATCCGATTTTGCATTTGAGATGAAAAAATATTTTTCGCTTCTGGGCACCATTTTTTCTGACCGCGGCATCACGCGTTTTTTCCTCAGGGACCAAAAACACTCAATTTTTAAAAACAGCAAGCAATACCATTTTTCAGTATGGAATTCCACCCTGATTCATGTCCCAGCATCCGTTTTTGCATTTGAGATGAAAAAAATTTTTCGCTTCTGGGCAACATTTTTTCTGACCGCGGCATCACGCGTTTTTTCCTCAGGGACCAAAAACACTCAATTTTTAAAAACAGCAAGCAATACCATTTTTCAGTATGGAATTCCACCCTGATTCATGTCCCAGCATCCGTTTTTGCATTTGAGATGAAAAAAAAGTTTCGCTTCTGGGCAGCATTTTTTCTGACCGCGGCATCACGCGTTTTTTCCTCAGGGACCAAAAACACTCAATTTTTAAAAACAGCAAGCAATACCATTTTTCAGTATGGAATTCCACGCTGATTCATGTCCCAGCATCCGTTTTTGCATTTGAGATGAAAAAAAATTTTCGCTTCTGGGCAGCATTTTTTCTGACCGCGGCATCACGCGTTTTTTCCTCAGGGACCAAAAACACTCAATTTTTAAAAACAGCAAGCAATACCATTTTTCAGTATGGAATTCCACCCTGATTCATGTCCCAGCATCCGATTTTGCATTTGAGATGAAAAAATATTTTTCGCTTCTGGGCACCATTTTTTCTGACCGCGGCATCACGCATTTTTTGCTCAGGGACCAAAAACACTCAATTTTTAAAAACAGCAAGCAATACCATTTTTCAGTATGGAATTCCACCCTGATTCATGTCCCAGCATCCGTTTTTGCATTTGAGATGAAAAAACTTTTTCGCTTCTGGGTAGCATTTTTTCTGACCGCGGCATCACGCGTTTTTTCCTCGGGGACCAAAAACACTCAATTTTTAAAAACAGAAAGCAATACCATTTTTCAGTATGGAATTCCACCCTGATTCATGTCCCAGCATCCATTTTTGCATTTGAGATGAAAAAAATTTTTCGCTTCTGGGCAGCATTTTTTCTGACCGCGGCATCACGCGTTTTTTCCTCGGGGACCAAAAACACTCAATTTTTAAAAACAGAAAGCAATACCATTTTTCAGTATGGAATTCCACCCTGATTCATGTCCCAGCATCCGTTTTTGCATTTGAGATGAAAAAATTTTTTTGCTTCTGGGCAGCATTTTTTCTGACCGCGGCATCACGCGTTTTTTCCTCAGGGACCAAAAACATTCAATTTTTAAAAACAGCAAGCAATACCATTTTTCAGTATGGAATTCCACCCTGATTCATGTCCCAGCATCCGTTTTTGCATTTGAGATGAAAAAAATTTCGCTTCTGGGCAGCATTTTTTCTGACCGCGGCATCACGCGTTTTTTCCTCAGGGACTAAAAACACTCAATTTTTAAAAACAGCAAGCAATACCATTTTTCAGTATGGAATTCCACCCTGATTCATGTCCCAGCATCCGTTTTTGCATTTGAGATGAAAAAAATTTTTCGCTTCTGGGCAGCATTTTTTCTGACCGCGGCATCACGCGTTTTTTCCTCAGGGACCAAAAACACTCAATTTTTAAAAACAGCAAGCAATACCATTTTTCAGTATGGAATTCCACCCTGATTCATGTCCCAGCATCCGCTTTTGCATTTGAGATTAAAAAATTTTTTCGCTTCTGGGCAGCATTTTTTCTGACCGCGGCATCACACGTTTTTTCCTCAGGGACCAAAAACACTCAATTTTTAAAAACAGCAAGCAATACCATTTTTCAGTATGGAATTCCACGCTGATTCATGTCCCAGCATCCGTTTTTGCATTTGAGATGAAAAAAAATTTTCGCTTCTGGGCAGCATTTTTTCTGACCGCGGCATCACGCGTTTTTTCCTCAGGGACCAAAAACACTCAATTTTTAAAAACAGCAAGCAATACCATTTTTCAGTATGGAATTCCACCCTGATTCATGTCCCAGCATCCGATTTTGCATTTGAGATGAAAAAATATTTTTCGCTTCTGGGCACCATTTTTTCTGACCGCGGCATCACGCATTTTTTCCTCAGGGACCAAAAACACTCAATTTTTAAAAACAGCAAGCAATACCATTTTTCAGTATGGAATTCCACCCTGATTCATGTCCCAGCATCCATTTTTGCATTTGAGATGAAAAAAATTTTTCGCTTCTGGGCAGCATTTTTTCTGACCGCGGCATCACGCGTTTTTTCCTCGGGGACCAAAAACACTCAATTTTTAAAAACAGAAAGCAATACCATTTTTCAGTATGGAATTCCACCCTGATTCATGTCCCAGCATCCGTTTTTGCATTTGAGATGAAAAATTTTTTTTGCTTCTGGGCAGCATTTTTTCTGACCGCGGCATCACGCGTTTTTTCCTCAGGGACCAAAAACATTCAATTTTTAAAAACAGCAAGCAATACCATTTTTCAGTATGGAATTCCACCCTGATTCATGTCCCAGCATCCGTTTTTGCATTTGAGATGAAAAAAATTTCGCTTCTGGGCAGCATTTTTTCTGACCGCGGCATCACGCGTTTTTTCCTCAGGGACTAAAAACACTCAATTTTTAAAAACAGCAAGCAATACCATTTTTCAGTATGGAATTCCACCCTGATTCATGTCCCAGCATCCGTTTTTGCATTTGAGATGAAAAAATTTTTTCGCTTCTGGGCAGCATTTTTTCTGACCGCGGCATCACGCGTTTTTTCCTCAGGGACCAAAAACACTCAATTTTTAAAAACAGCAAGCAATACCATTTTTCAGTATGGAATTCCACCCTGATTCATGTCCCAGCATCCGCTTTTGCATTTGAGATTAAAAAAATTTTTCGCTTCTGGGCAGCATTTTTTCTGACCGCGGCATCACACGTTTTTTCCTCAGGGACCAAAAACACTCAATTTTTAAAAACAGCAAGCAATACCATTTTTCAGTATGGAATTCCACGCTGATTCATGTCCCAGCATCCGTTTTTGCATTTGAGATGAAAAAAAATTTTCGCTTCTGGGCAGCATTTTTTCTGACCGCGGCATCACGCGTTTTTTCCTCAGGGACCAAAAACACTCAATTTTTAAAAACAGCAAGCAATACCATTTTTCAGTATGGAATTCCACCCTGATTCATGTCCCAGCATCCGATTTTGCATTTGAGATGAAAAAATATTTTTCGCTTCTGGGCACCATTTTTTCTGACCGCGGCATCACGCATTTTTTCCTCAGGGACCAAAAACACTCAATTTTTAAAAACAGCAAGCAATACCATTTTTCAGTATGGAATTCCACCCTGATTCATGTCCCAGCATCCGTTTTTGCATTTGAGATGAAAAAATTTTTTCGCTTCTGGGTAGCATTTTTTCTGACCGCGGCATCACGCGTTTTTTCCTCGGGGACCAAAAACACTCAATTTTTAAAAACAGAAAGCAATACCATTTTTCAGTATGGAATTCCATCCTGATTCATGTCCCAGCATCCGTTTTTGCATTTGAGATGAAAAAATATTTTTCGCTTCTGGGCACCATTTTTTCTGACCGCGGCATCACGCATTTTTTCCTCAGGGACCAAAAACACTCAATTTTTAAAAACAGCAAGCAATACCATTTTTCAGTATGGAATTCCACCCTGATTCATGTCCCAGCATCCGTTTTTGCATTTGAGATGAAAAAACTTTTTCGCTTCTGGGTAGCATTTTTTCTGACCGCGGCATCACGCGTTTTTTCCTCGGGGACCAAAAACACTCAATTTTTAAAAACAGAAAGCAATACCATTTTTCAGTATGGAATTCCACCCTGATTCATGTCCCAGCATCCATTTTTGCATTTGAGATGAAAAAAATTTTTCGCTTCTGGGCAGCATTTTTTCTGACCGCGGCATCACGCGTTTTTTCCTCGGGGACCAAAAACACTCAATTTTTAAAAACAGAAAGCAATACCATTTTTCAGTATGGAATTCCACCCTGATTCATGTCCCAGCATCCGTTTTTGCATTTGAGATGAAAAAATTTTTTTGCTTCTGGGCAGCATTTTTTCTGACCGCGGCATCACGCGTTTTTTCCTCAGGGACCAAAAACATTCAATTTTTAAAAACAGCAAGCAATACCATTTTTCAGTATGGAATTCCACCCTGATTCATGTCCCAGCATCCGTTTTTGCATTTGAGATGAAAAAAATTTCGCTTCTGGGCAGCATTTTTTCTGACCGCGGCATCACGCGTTTTTTCCTCAGGGACTAAAAACACTCAATTTTTAAAAACAGCAAGCAATACCATTTTTCAGTATGGAATTCCACCCTGATTCATGTCCCAGCATCCGTTTTTGCATTTGAGATGAAAAAATTTTTTCGCTTCTGGGCAGCATTTTTTCTGACCGCGGCATCACGCGTTTTTTCCTCAGGGACCAAAAACACTCAATTTTTAAAAACAGCAAGCAATACCATTTTTCAGTATGGAATTCCACCCTGATTCATGTCCCAGCATCCGCTTTTGCATTTGAGATTAAAAAATTTTTTCGCTTCTGGGCAGCATTTTTTCTGACCGCGGCATCACACGTTTTTTCCTCAGGGACCAAAAACACTCAATTTTTAAAAACAGCAAGCAATACCATTTTTCAGTATGGAATTCCACGCTGATTCATGTCCCAGCATCCGTTTTTGCATTTGAGATGAAAAAAATTTTTCGCTTCTGGGCAGCATTTTTTCTGACCGCGGCATCACGCGTTTTTTCCTCAGGGACCAAAAACACTCAATTTTTAAAAACAGCAAGCAATACCATTTTTCAGTATGGAATTCCACCCTGATTCATGTCCCAGCATCCGATTTTGCATTTGAGATGAAAAAATATTTTTCGCTTCTGGGCACCATTTTTTCTGACCGCGGCATCACGCATTTTTTCCTCAGGGACCAAAAACACTCAATTTTTAAAAACAGCAAGCAATACCATTTTTCAGTATGGAATTCCACCCTGATTCATGTCCCAGCATCCATTTTTGCATTTGAGATGAAAAAAATTTTTCGCTTCTGGGCAGCATTTTTTCTGACCGCGGCATCACGCGTTTTTTCCTCGGGGACCAAAAACACTCAATTTTTAAAAACAGAAAGCAATACCATTTTTCAGTATGGAATTCCACCCTGATTCATGTCCCAGCATCCGTTTTTGCATTTGAGATGAAAAATTTTTTTTGCTTCTGGGCAGCATTTTTTCTGACCGCGGCATCACGCGTTTTTTCCTCAGGGACCAAAAACATTCAATTTTTAAAAACAGCAAGCAATACCATTTTTCAGTATGGAATTCCACCCTGATTCATGTCCCAGCATCCGTTTTTGCATTTGAGATGAAAAAAATTTCACTTCTGGGCAGCATTTTTTCTGACCGCGGCATCACGCGTTTTTTCCTCAGGGACTAAAAACACTCAATTTTTAAAAACAGCAAGCAATACCATTTTTCAGTATGGAATTCCACCCTGATTCATGTCCCAGCATCCGTTTTTGCATTTGAGATGAAAAAAATTTTTCGCTTCTGGGCAGCATTTTTTCTGACCGCGGCATCACGCGTTTTTTCCTCAGGGACCAAAAACACTCAATTTTTAAAAACAGCAAGCAATACCATTTTTCAGTATGGAATTCCACCCTGATTCATGTCCCAGCATCCGCTTTTGCATTTGAGATTAAAAAAATTTTTCGCTTCTGGGCAGCATTTTTTCTGACCGCGGCATCACACGTTTTTTCCTCAGGGACCAAAAACACTCAATTTTTAAAAACAGCAAGCAATACCATTTTTCAGTATGGAATTCCACGCTGATTCATGTCCCAGCATCCGTTTTTGCATTTGAGATGAAAAAAAATTTTCGCTTCTGGGCAGCATTTTTTCTGACCGCGGCATCACACGTTTTTTCCTCAGGGACCAAAAACACTCAATTTTTAAAAACAGCAAGCAATACCATTTTTCAGTATGGAATTCCACGCTGATTCATGTCCCAGCATCCGTTTTTGCATTTGAGATGAAAAAAAATTTTCGCTTCTGGGCAGCATTTTTTCTGACCGCGGCATCACGCGTTTTTTCCTCAGGGACCAAAAACACTCAATTTTTAAAAACAGCAAGCAATACCATTTTTCAGTATGGAATTCCACCCTGATTCATGTCCCAGCATCCGATTTTGCATTTGAGATGAAAAAATATTTTTCGCTTCTGGGCACCATTTTTTCTGACCGCGGCATCACGCATTTTTTCCTCAGGGACCAAAAACACTCAATTTTTAAAAACAGCAAGCAATACCATTTTTCAGTATGGAATTCCACCCTGATTCATGTCCCAGCATCCGTTTTTGCATTTGAGATGAAAAAATTTTTTCGCTTCTGGGTAGCATTTTTTCTGACCGCGGCATCACGCGTTTTTTCCTCGGGGACCAAAAACACTCAATTTTTAAAAACAGAAAGCAATACCATTTTTCAGTATGGAATTCCACCCTGATTCATGTCCCAGCATCCGTTTTTGCATTTGAGATGAAAAAAATTTTTCGCTTCTGGGCAGCATTTTTTCTGACCGCGGCATCACGCGTTTTTTCCTCGGGGACCAAAAACACTCAATTTTTAAAAACAGAAAGCAATACCATTTTTCAGTATGGAATTCCACCCTGATTCATGTCCCAGCATCCGCTTTTGCATTTGAGATTAAAAAATTTTTTCGCTTCTGGGCAGCATTTTTTCTGACCGCGGCATCACGCGTTTTTTCCTCAGGGACCAAAAACACTCAATTTTTAAAAACAGCAAGCAATACCATTTTTCAGTATGGAATTCCACGCTGATTCATGTCCCAGCATCCGTTTTTGCATTTGAGATGAAAAAAATTTTTCGCTTCTGGGCAGCATTTTTTCTGACCGCGGCATCACGCGTTTTTTCCTCAGGGACCAAAAACACTCAATTTTTAAAAACAGCAAGCAATACCATTTTTCAGTATGGAATTCCACCCTGATTCATGTCCCAGCATCCGATTTTGCATTTGAGATGAAAAAATATTTTTCGCTTCTGGGCACCATTTTTTCTGACCGCGGCATCACGCATTTTTTCCTCAGGGACCAAAAACACTCAATTTTTAAAAACAGCAAGCAATACCATTTTTCAGTATGGAATTCCACCCTGATTCATGTCCCAGCATCCGTTTTTGCATTTGAGATGAAAAAATTTTTTCGCTTCTGGGTAGCATTTTTTCTGACCGCGGCATCACGCGTTTTTTCCTCGGGGACCAAAAACACTCAATTTTTAAAAACAGAAAGCAATACCATTTTTCAGTATGGAATTCCACCCTGATTCATGTCCCAGCATCCGTTTTTGCATTTGAGATGAAAAAAATTTTTCGCTTCTGGGCAGCATTTTTTCTGACCGCGGCATCACGCGTTTTTTCCTCGGGGACCAAAAACACTCAATTTTTAAAAACAGAAAGCAATACCATTTTTCAGTATGGAATTCCACCCTGATTCATGTCCCAGCATCCGTTTTTGCATTTGAGATGAAAAAAATTTTTCGCTTCTGGGCAGCATTTTTTCTGACCGCGGCATCACGCGTTTTTTCCTCAGGGACCAAAAACACTCAATTTTTAAAAACAGAAAGCAATACCATTTTTCAGTATGGAATTCCACCCTGATTCATGTCCCAGCATCCGTTTTTGCATTTGAGATGAAAAAATTTTTTTGCTTCTGGGCAGCATTTTTTCTGACCGCGGCATCACGCGTTTTTTCCTCAGGGACTAAAAACACTCAATTTTTAAAAACAGCAAGCAATACCATTTTTCAGTATGGAATTCCACCCTGATTCATGTCCCAGCATCCGTTTTTGCATTTGAGATGAAAAAATTTTTTCGCTTCTGGGCAGCATTTTTTCTGACCGCGGCATCACGCGTTTTTTCCTCGGGGACCAAAAACACTCAATTTTTAAAAACAGAAAGCAATACCATTTTTCAGTATGGAATTCCACCCTGATTCATGTCCCAGCATCCGTTTTTGCATTTGAGATGAAAAAATTTTTTCGCTTCTGGGCAGCATTTTTTCTGACCGCGGCATCACGCGTTTTTTCCTCGGGGACCAAAAACACTCAATTTTTAAAAACAGAAAGCAATACCATTTTTCAGTATGGAATTCCACCCTGATTCATGTCCCAGCATCCGCTTTTGCATTTGAGATTAAAAAATTTTTTCGCTTCTGGGCAGCATTTTTTCTGACCGCGGCATCACGCGTTTTTTCCTCGGGGACCAAAAACACTCAATTTTTAAAAACAGCAAGCAATACCATTTTTCAGTATGGAATTCCATGCTGATTCATGTCCCAGCATCCGTTTTTGCATTTGAGATGAAAAAAAATTTTCGCTTCTGGGCAGCATTTTTTCTGACCGCGGCATCACGCGTTTTTTCCTCAGGGACCAAAAACACTCAATTTTTAAAAACAGCAAGCAATACCATTTTTCAGTATGGAATTCCACCCTGATTCATGTCCCAGCATCCGATTTTGCATTTGAGATGAAAAAATATTTTTCGCTTCTGGGCACCATTTTTTCTGACCGCGGCATCACGCGTTTTTTCCTCAGGGACCAAAAACACTCAATTTTTAAAAACAGCAAGCAATACCATTTTTCAGTATGGAATTCCACCCTGATTCATGTCCCAGCATCCGTTTTTGCATTTGAGATGAAAAAATTTTTTCGCTTCTGGGCAGCATTTTTTCTGACCGCGGCATCACGCGTTTTTTCCTCAGGGACCAAAGACACTCAAATTTTAAAAACAGCAAGCAATACCATTTTTCAGTATGGAAATCCACCCTGATTCATGTCCCAGCATCCGTTTTTACATTTGAGATGAAAATTTTTTTTTCGGTTCTGGGCACTATTTTTTCTGACCGCGGCATCACGCGTTTTTTCCCTCAGGGACCAAAAACACTCAATTTTTAAAAACAGCAAGCAATACCATTTTTCAGTATGGAAATCCACCCTGATTCATGTCCCAGCATCCGTTTTTGCATTTGAGATGAAAAAATTTTTTCGCTTCTGGGCAGCATTTTTTCTGACCGCGGCATCACGCGTTTTTTCCTCAGGGACCAAAAACACTCAATTATTAAAAACAGCAAGCAATACCATTTTTCAGTATGGAATTACACCTTGATTCATGTCCCAGCATCCGTTTTTGCATTTGAGATGAAAAAAAATTTTCGCTTCTGGGCACCATTTTTTCTGACCGCGGCATCACGCGTTTTTTCCTCAGGGACCAAAAACATTCAATTTTTAAAAACAGCAAGCAATACCATTTTTCAGTATGGAATTCCACCCTGATTCATGTCCCAGCATCCGATTTTGCATTTGAGATGAAAAAATATTTTTCGCTTCTGGGCAGCATTTTTTCTGACCGCGGCATCACGCGTTTTTTCCTCGGGGACCAAAAACACTCAATTTTTAAAAACAGCAAGCAATACCATTTTTCAGTATGGAAATCCACGCTGATTCATGTCCCAGCATCCGTTTTTGCATTTGAGATGAAAAAAATTTTTTCGCTTCTGGGCAGCATTTTTTCTGACCGCGGCATCACGCGTTTTTTCCTCAGGGACCAAAAACACTCAATTTTTAAAAACAGCAAGCAATACCATTTTTCAGTATGGAATTACACCCTGATTCATGTCCCAGCATCCGTTTTTGCATTTGAGATGAAAAAATTTTTTCGCTTCTGGGCAGCATTTTTTCTGACCGGGGCATCACACGTTTTTTCCTCAGGGACCAAAAACACTCAATTTTTAAAAACAGCAAGCAATACAATTTTTCAGTATGGAAATCCACTCTGATTCATGTCCCAGCATCCGTTTTTGCATTTGAGATGAAAAAAATTTTTTCGCTTCTGGGCAGCATTTTTTCTGACCGCGGCATCACGCGTTTTTTCCTCAGGGACCAAAAACACTCAATTTTTGAAAACAGCAAGCAATACCATTTTTCAGTATGGAATTCCACCCTGATTCATGTCCCAGCATCCGTTTTTGCATTTGAGATGAAAAATTTTTTTCGCTTCTGGGCAGCATTTTTTCTGACCGCGGCATCACGCGTTTTTTCCTCAGGGACCAAAAACACTCAATTTTTATAAACAGCAAGCAATACCATTTTTCAGTATGGAATTCCACCCTGATTCATGTCCCAGCATCCGATTTTGCATTTGAGATGAAAAAATATTTTTCGCTTCTGGGCACCATTTTTTCTGACCGCAGCATCACGCATTTTTTCCTCAGGGACCAAAAACACTCAATTTTTAAAAACAGCAAGCAATACCATTTTTCAGTATGGAATTCCACCCTGATTCATGTCCCAGCATCCGTTTTTGCATTTGAGATGAAAAAATTTTTTCGCTTCTGGGTAGCATTTTTTCTGACCGCGGCATCACGCGTTTTTTCCTCGGGGACCAAAAACACTCAATTTTTAAAAACAGAAAGCAATACCATTTTTCAGTATGGAATTCCACCCTGATTCATGTCCCAGCATCCGTTTTTGCATTTGAGATGAAAAAAATTTTTCGCTTCTGGGCAGCATTTTTTCTGACCGCGGCATCACGCGTTTTTTCCTCGGGAACCAAAAACACTCAATTTTTAAAAACAGAAAGCAATACCATTTTTCAGTATGGAATTCCACCCTGATTCATGTCCCAGCATCCGTTTTTGCATTTGAGATGAAAAATTTTTTTTGCTTCTGGGCAGCATTTTTTCTGACCGCGGCATCACGCGTTTTTTCCTCAGGGACCAAAAACACTCAATTTTTAAAAACAGCAAGCAATACCATTTTTCAGTATGGAATTCCACCCTGATTCATGTCCCAGCATCCGCTTTTGCATTTGAGATGAAAAAAAAAATTCGCTTCTGGGCACCATTTTTTCTGACCGCGGCATCACGCGTTTTTTCCTCAGGGACCAAAAACACTCAATTTTTAAAAACAGCAAGCAATACCATTTTTCAGTATGGAATTCCACCCTGATTCATGTCCCAGCATCCGATTTTGCATTTGAGATGAAAAAATTTTTTCGCTTCTGGGTAGCATTTTTTCTGACCGCGGCATCACGCGTTTTTTCCTCGGGGACCAAAAACACTCAATTTTTAAAAACAGAAAGCAATACCATTTTTCAGTATGGAATTCCACCCTGATTCATGTCCCAGCATCTGTTTTTGCATTTGAGATGAAAAAAATTTTTCGCTTCTGGGCAGCATTTTTTCTGACCGCGGCATCACGCGTTTTTTCCTCGGGGACCAAAAACACTCAATTTTTAAAAACAGCAAGCAATACCATTTTTCAGTATGGAATTCCACCCTGATTCATGTCCCAGCATCCGATTTTGCATTTGAGATGAAAAAATATTTTTCGCTTCTGGGCACCATTTTTTCTGACCGCGGCATCACGCATTTTTTCCTCAGGGACCAAAAACACTCAATTTTTAAAAACAGCAAGCAATACCATTTTTCAGTATGGAATTCCACCCTGATTCATGTCCCAGCATCCGTTTTTGCATTTGAGATGAAAAAATTTTTTCGCTTCTGGGTAGCATTTTTTCTGACCGCGGCATCACGCGTTTTTTCCTCGGGGACCAAAAACACTCAATTTTTAAAAACAGAAAGCAATACCATTTTTCAGTATGGAATTCCACCCTGATTCATGTCCCAGCATCTGTTTTTGCATTTGAGATGAAAAAAAATTTTCGCTTCTGGGCAGCATTTTTTCTGACCGCGGCATCACGCGTTTTTTCCTCGGGGACCAAAAACACTCAATTTTTAAAAAAAGAAAGCAATACCATTTTTCAGTATGGAATTCCACCCTGATTCATGTCCCAGCATCCGCTTTTGCATTTGAGATTAAAAAATTTTTTCGCTTCTGGGCAGCATTTTTTCTGACCGCGGCATCACGCGTTTTTTCCTCGGGGACCAAAAACACTCAATTTTTAAAAACAGCAAGCAATACCATTTTTCAGTATGGAATTCCATGCTGATTCATGTCCCAGCATCCGTTTTTGCATTTGAGATGAAAAAAAATTTTCGCTTCTGGGCAGCATTTTTTCTGACCGCGGCATCACGCGTTTTTTCCTCAGGGACCAAAAACACTCAATTTTTAAAAACAGCAAGCAATACCATTTTTCAGTATGGAATTCCACCCTGATTCATGTCCCAGCATCCGATTTTGCATTTGAGATGAAAAAATATTTTTCGCTTCTGGGCAACATTTTTTCTGACCGCGGCATCACGCGTTTTTTCCTCAGGGACCAAAAACACTCAATTTTTAAAAACAGCAAGCAATACCATTTTTCAGTATGGAATTCCACCCTGATTCATGTCCCAGCATCCGTTTTTGCATTTGAGATGAAAAAATATTTTTCGCTTCTGGGCAACATTTTTTCTGACCGCGGCATCACGCGTTTTTTCCTCAGGGACCAAAAACACTCAATTTTTAAAAACAGCAAGCAATACCATTTTTCAGTATGGAATTCCACCCTGATTCATGTCCCAGCATCCGTTTTTGCATTTGAGATGAAAAAAAATTTTCGCTTCTGGGCAGCATTTTTTCTGACCGCGGCATCACGCGTTTTTTCCTCAGGGACCAAAAACACTCAATTTTTAAAAACAGCAAGCAATACCATTTTTCAGTATGGAATTCCACGCTGATTCATGTCCCAGCATCCGTTTTTGCATTTGAGATGAAAAAAAATTTTCGCTTCTGGGCAGCATTTTTTCTGACCGCGGCATCACGCGTTTTTTCCTCAGGGACCAAAAACACTCAATTTTTAAAAACAGCAAGCAATACCATTTTTCAGTATGGAATTCCACCCTGATTCATGTCCCAGCATCCGATTTTGCATTTGAGATGAAAAAATATTTTTCGCTTCTGGGCACCATTTTTTCTGACCGCGGCATCACGCATTTTTTCCTCAGGGACCAAAAACACTCAATTTTTAAAAACAGCAAGCAATACCATTTTTCAGTATGGAATTCCACCCTGATTCATGTCCCAGCATCCGTTTTTGCATTTGAGATGAAAAAAATTTTTCGCTTCTGGGTAGCATTTTTTCTGACCGCGGCATCACGCGTTTTTTCCTCGGGGACCAAAAACACTCAATTTTTAAAAACAGAAAGCAATACCATTTTTCAGTATGGAATTCCACCCTGATTCATGTCCCAGCATCCATTTTTGCATTTGAGATGAAAAAAATTTTTCGCTTCTGGGCAGCATTTTTTCTGACCGCGGCATCACGCGTTTTTTCCTCGGGGACCAAAAACACTCAATTTTTAAAAACAGAAAGCAATACCATTTTTCAGTATGGAATTCCACCCTGATTCATGTCCCAGCATCCGTTTTTGCATTTGAGATGAAAAAAATTTTTTGCTTCTGGGCAGCATTTTTTCTGACCGCGGCATCACGCGTTTTTTCCTCAGGGACCAAAAACATTCAATTTTTAAAAACAGCAAGCAATACCATTTTTCAGTATGGAATTCCACCCTAATTCATGTCCCAGCATCCGTTTTTGCATTTGAGATGAAAAAAATTTCGCTTCTGGGCAGCATTTTTTCTGACCGCGGCATCACGCGTTTTTTCCTCAGGGACTAAAAACACTCAATTTTTAAAAACAGCAAGCAATACCATTTTTCAGTATGGAATTCCACCCTGATTCATGTCCCAGCATCCGTTTTTGCATTTGAGATGAAAAAATTTTTTCGCTTCTGGGCAGCATTTTTTCTGACCGCGGCATCACGCGTTTTTTCCTCAGGGACCAAAAACACTCAATTTTTAAAAACAGCAAGCAATACCATTTTTCAGTATGGAATTCCACCCTGATTCATGTCCCAGCATCCGCTTTTGCATTTGAGATGAAAAAAAAATTTCGCTTCTGGGCAGCATTTTTTCTGACCGCGGCATCACGCGTTTTTTCCTCAGGGATCAAAAACACTCAATTTTTAAAAACAGCAAGCAATACCATTTTTCAGTATGGAATTCCACCCTGATTCATGTCCCAGCATCCGATTTTGCATTTGAGATGAAAAAATATTTTTCGCTTCTGGGCACCATTTTTTCTGACCGCGGCATCACGCGTTTTTTCCTCGGGGACCAAAAACACTCAATTTTTAAAAACAGCAAGCAATACCATTTTTCAGTATGGAATTCCATGCTGATTCATGTCCCAGCATCCGTTTTTGCATTTGAGATGAAAAAAAATTTTCGCTTCTGGGCAGCATTTTTTCTGACCGCGGCATCACGCGTTTTTTCCTCAGGGACCAAAAACACTCAATTTTTAAAAACAGCAAGCAATACCATTTTTCAGTATTTAATTCCACCCTGATTCATGTCCCAGCATCCGATTTTGCATTTGAGATGAAAAAATATTTTTCGCTTCTGGGCACCATTTTTTCTGACCGCGGCATCACGCGTTTTTTCCTCAGGGACCAAAAACACTCAATTTTTAAAAACAGCAAGCAATACCATTTTTCAGTATGGAATTCCACCCTGATTCATGTCCCAGCATCCGTTTTTGCATTTGAGATGAAAAAAATTTTTCGCTTCTGGGCAACATTTTTTCTGACCGCGGCATCACGCGTTTTTTCCTCAGGGACCAAAAACACTCAATTTTTAAAAACAGCAAGCAATACCATTTTTCAGTATGGAATTCCACCCTGATTCATGTCCCAGCATCCGTTTTTGCATTTGAGATGAAAAAAAAGTTTCGCTTCTGGGCAGCATTTTTTCTGACCGCGGCATCACGCGTTTTTTCCTCAGGGACCAAAAACACTCAATTTTTAAAAACAGCAAGCAATACCATTTTTCAGTATGGAATTCCACGCTGATTCATGTCCCAGCATCCGTTTTTGCATTTGAGATGAAAAAAAATTTTCGCTTCTGGGCAGCATTTTTTCTGACCGCGGCATCACGCGTTTTTTCCTCAGGGACCAAAAACACTCAATTTTTAAAAACAGCAAGCAATACCATTTTTCAGTATGGAATTCCACCCTGATTCATGTCCCAGCATCCGATTTTGCATTTGAGATGAAAAAATATTTTTCGCTTCTGGGCACCATTTTTTCTGACCGCGGAATCACGCATTTTTTGCTCAGGGACCAAAAACACTCAATTTTTAAAAACAGCAAGCAATACCATTTTTCAGTATGGAATTCCACCCTGATTCATGTCCCAGCATCCGTTTTTGCATTTGAGATGAAAAAACTTTTTCGCTTCTGGGTAGCATTTTTTCTGACCGCGGCATCACGCGTTTTTTCCTCGGGGACCAAAAACACTCAATTTTTAAAAACAGAAAGCAATACCATTTTTCAGTATGGAATTCCACCCTGATTCATGTCCCAGCATCCATTTTTGCATTTGAGATGAAAAAAATTTTTCGCTTCTGGGCAGCATTTTTTCTGACCGCGGCATCACGCGTTTTTTCCTCGGGGACCAAAAACACTCAATTTTTAAAAACAGAAAGCAATACCATTTTTCAGTATGGAATTCCACCCTGATTCATGTCCCAGCATCCGTTTTTGCATTTGAGATGAAAAAATTTTTTTGCTTCTGGGCAGCATTTTTTCTGACCGCGGCATCACGCGTTTTTTCCTCAGGGACCAAAAACATTCAATTTTTAAAAACAGCAAGCAATACCATTTTTCAGTATGGAATTCCACCCTGATTCATGTCCCAGCATCCGTTTTTGCATTTGAGATGAAAAAAATTTCGCTTCTGGGCAGCATTTTTTCTGACCGCGGCATCACGCGTTTTTTCCTCAGGGACTAAAAACACTCAATTTTTAAAAACAGCAAGCAATACCATTTTTCAGTATGGAATTCCACCCTGATTCATGTCCCAGCATCCGTTTTTGCATTTGAGATGAAAAAAATTTTTCGCTTCTGGGCAGCATTTTTTCTGACCGCGGCATCACGCGTTTTTTCCTCAGGGACCAAAAACACTCAATTTTTAAAAACAGCAAGCAATACCATTTTTCAGTATGGAATTCCACCCTGATTCATGTCCCAGCATCCGCTTTTGCATTTGAGATTAAAAATTTTTTCGCTTCTGGGCAGCATTTTTTCTGACCGCGGCATCACACGTTTTTTCCTCAGGGACCAAAAACACTCAATTTTTAAAAACAGCAAGCAATACCATTTTTCAGTATGGAATTCCACGCTGATTCATGTCCCAGCATCCGTTTTTGCATTTGAGATGAAAAAAAATTTTCGCTTCTGGGCAGCATTTTTTCTGACCGCGGCATCACGCGTTTTTTCCTCAGGGACCAAAAACACTCAATTTTTAAAAACAGCAAGCAATACCATTTTTCAGTATGGAATTCCACCCTGATTCATGTCCCAGCATCCTATTTTGCATTTGAGATGAAAAAATATTTTTCGCTTCTGGGCACCATTTTTTCTGACCGCGGCATCACGCATTTTTTCCTCAGGGACCAAAAACACTCAATTTTTAAAAACAGCAAGCAATACCATTTTTCAGTATGGAATTCCACCCTGATTCATGTCCCAGCATCCATTTTTGCATTTGAGATGAAAAAAATTTTTCGCTTCTGGGCAGCATTTTTTCTGACCGCGGCATCACGCGTTTTTTCCTCGGGGACCAAAAACACTCAATTTTTAAAAACAGAAAGCAATACCATTTTTCAGTATGGAATTCCACCCTGATTCATGTCCCAGCATCCGTTTTTGCATTTGAGACGAAAAAATTTTTTTGCTTCTGGGCAGCATTTTTTCTGACCGCGGCATCACGCGTTTTTTCCTCAGGGACCAAAAACATTCAATTTTTAAAAACAGCAAGCAATACCATTTTTCAGTATGGAATTCCACCCTGATTCATGTCCCAGCATCCGTTTTTGCATTTGAGATGAAAAAAATTTCGCTTCTGGGCAGCATTTTTTCTGACCGCGGCATCACGCGTTTTTTCCTCAGGGACTAAAAACACTCAATTTTTAAAAACAGCAAGCAATACCATTTTTCAGTATGGAATTCCACCCTGATTCATGTCCCAGCATCCGTTTTTGCATTTGAGATGAAAAAAATTTTTCGCTTCTGGGCAGCATTTTTTCTGACCGCGGCATCACGCGTTTTTTCCTCAGGGACCAAAAACACTCAATTTTTAAAAACAGCAAGCAATACCATTTTTCAGTATGGAATTCCACCCTGATTCATGTCCCAGCATCCGCTTTTGCATTTGAGATTAAAAAAATTTTTCGCTTCTGGGCAGCATTTTTTCTGACCGCGGCATCACACGTTTTTTCCTCAGGGACCAAAAACACTCAATTTTTAAAAACAGCAAGCAATACCATTTTTCAGTATGGAATTCCACGCTGATTCATGTCCCAGCATCCGTTTTTGCATTTGAGATGAAAAAAAATTTTCGCTTCTGGGCAGCATTTTTTCTGACCGCGGCATCACGCGTTTTTTCCTCAGGGACCAAAAACACTCAATTTTTAAAAACAGCAAGCAATACCATTTTTCAGTATGGAATTCCACCCTGATTCATGTCCCAGCATCCGATTTTGCATTTGAGATGAAAAAATATTTTTCGCTTCTGGGCACCATTTTTTCTGACCGCGGCATCACGCATTTTTTCCTCAGGGACCAAAAACACTCAATTTTTAAAAACAGCAAGCAATACCATTTTTCAGTATGGAATTCCACCCTGATTCATGTCCCAGCATCCGTTTTTGCATTTGAGATGAAAAAATTTTTTCGCTTCTGGGTAGCATTTTTTCTGACCGCGGCATCACGCGTTTTTTCCTCGGGGACCAAAAACACTCAATTTTTAAAAACAGAAAGCAATACCATTTTTCAGTATGGAATTCCACCCTGATTCATGTCCCAGCATCCGTTTTTGCATTTGAGATGAAAAAATATTTTTCGCTTCTGGGCACCATTTTTTCTGACCGCGGCATCACGCATTTTTTCCTCAGGGACCAAAAACACTCAATTTTTAAAAACAGCAAGCAATACCATTTTTCAGTATGGAATTCCACCCTGATTCATGTCCCAGCATCCGTTTTTGCATTTGAGATGAAAAAACTTTTTCGCTTCTGGGTAGCATTTTTTCTGACCGCGGCATCACGCGTTTTTTCCTCGGGGACCAAAAACACTCAATTTTTAAAAACAGAAAGCAATACCATTTTTCAGTATGGAATTCCACCCTGATTCATGTCCCAGCATCCATTTTTGCATTTGAGATGAAAAAAATTTTTCGCTTCTGGGCAGCATTTTTTCTGACCGCGGCATCACGCGTTTTTTCCTCGGGGACCAAAAACACTCAATTTTTAAAAACAGAAAACAATACCATTTTTCAGTATGGAATTCCACCCTGATTCATGTCCCAGCATCCGTTTTTGCATTTGAGATGAAAAATTTTTTTTGCTTCTGGGCAGCATTTTTTCTGACCGCGGCATCACGCGTTTTTTCCTCAGGGACCAAAAACATTCAATTTTTAAAAACAGCAAGCAATACCATTTTTCAGTATGGAATTCCACCCTGATTCATGTCCCAGCATCCGTTTTTGCATTTGAGATGAAAAAAATTTCGCTTCTGGGCAGCATTTTTTCTGACCACGGCATCACGCGTTTTTTCCTCAGGGACTAAAAACACTCAATTTTTAAAAACAGCAAGCAATACCATTTTTCAGTATGGAATTCCACCCTGATTCATGTCCCAGCATCCGTTTTTGCATTTGAGATGAAAAAAATTTTTCGCTTCTGGGCAGCATTTTTTCTGACCGCGGCATCACGCGTTTTTTCCTCAGGGACCAAAAACACTCAATTTTTAAAAACAGCAAGCAATACCATTTTTCAGTATGGAATTCCACCCTGATTCATGTCCCAGCATCCGCTTTTGCATTTGAGATTAAAAAATTTTTTCGCTTCTGGGCAGCATTTTTTCTGACCGCGGCATCACACGTTTTTTCCTCAGGGACCAAAAACACTCAATTTTTAAAAACAGCAAGCAATACCATTTTTCAGTATGGAATTCCACGCTGATTCATGTCCCAGCATCCGTTTTTGCATTTGAGATGAAAAAAAATTTTCGCTTCTGGGCAGCATTTTTTCTGACCGCGGCATCACGCGTTTTTTCCTCAGGGACCAAAAACACTCAATTTTTAAAAACAGCAAGCAATACCATTTTTCAGTATGGAATTCCACCCTGATTCATGTCCCAGCATCCGATTTTGCATTTGAGATGAAAAAATATTTTTCGCTTCTGGGCACCATTTTTTCTGACCGCGGCATCACGCATTTTTTCCTCAGGGACCAAAAACACTCAATTTTTAAAAACAGCAAGCAATACCATTTTTCAGTATGGAATTCCACCCTGATTCATGTCCCAGCATCCATTTTTGCATTTGAGATGAAAAAAATTTTTCGCTTCTGGGCAGCATTTTTTCTGACCGCGGCATCACGCGTTTTTTCCTCGGGGACCAAAAACACTCAATTTTTAAAAACAGAAAGCAATACCATTTTTCAGTATGGAATTCCACCCTGATTCATGTCCCAGCATCCGTTTTTGCATTTGAGATGAAAAAATTTTTTTGCTTCTGGGCAGCATTTTTTCTGACCGCGGCATCACGCGTTTTTTCCTCAGGGACCAAAAACATTCAATTTTTAAAAACAGCAAGCAATACCATTTTTCAGTATGGAATTCCACCCTGATTCATGTCCCAGCATCCGTTTTTGCATTTGAGATGAAAAAAATTTCGCTTCTGGGCAGCATTTTTTCTGACCGCGGCATCACGCGTTTTTTCCTCAGGGACTAAAAACACTCAATTTTTAAAAACAGCAAGCAATACCATTTTTCAGTATGGAATTCCACCCTGATTCATGTCCCAGCATCCGTTTTTGCATTTGAGATGAAAAAAATTTTTCGCTTCTGGGCAGCATTTTTTCTGACCGCGGCATCACGCGTTTTTTCCTCAGGGACCAAAAACACTCAATTTTTAAAAACAGCAAGCAATACCATTTTTCAGTATGGAATTCCACCCTGATTCATGTCCCAGCATCCGCTTTTGCATTTGAGATTAAAAAAATTTTTCGCTTCTGGGCAGCATTTTTTCTGACCGCGGCATCACACGTTTTTTCCTCAGGGACCAAAAACACTCAATTTTTAAAAACAGCAAGCAATACCATTTTTCAGTATGGAATTCCACGCTGATTCATGTCCCAGCATCCGTTTTTGCATTTGAGATGAAAAAAAATTTTCGCTTCTGGGCAGCATTTTTTCTGAACGCGGCATCACACGTTTTTTCCTCAGGGACCAAAAACACTCAATTTTTAAAAACAGCAAGCAATACCATTTTTCAGTATGGAATTCCACGCTGATTCATGTCCCAGCATCCGTTTTTGCATTTGAGATGAAAAAAAATTTTCGCTTCTGGGCAGCATTTTTTCTGACCGCGGCATCACGCGTTTTTTCCTCAGGGACCAAAAACACTCAATTTTTAAAAACAGCAAGCAATACCATTTTTCAGTATGGAATTCCACCCTGATTCATGTCCCAGCATCCGATTTTGCATTTGAGATGAAAAAATATTTTTCGCTTCTGGGCACCATTTTTTCTGACCGCGGCATCACGCATTTTTTCCTCAGGGACCAAAAACACTCAATTTTTAAAAACAGCAAGCAATACCATTTTTCAGTATGGAATTCCACCCTGATTCATGTCCCAGCATCCGTTTTTGCATTTGAGATGAAAAAAATTTTTCGCTTCTGGGTAGCATTTTTTCTGACCGCGGCATCACGCGTTTTTTCCTCGGGGACCAAAAACACTCAATTTTTAAAAACAGAAAGCAATACCATTTTTCAGTATGGAATTCCACCCTGATTCATGTCCCAGCATCCGTTTTTGCATTTGAGATGAAAAAAATTTTTCGCTTCTGGGCAGCATTTTTTCTGACCGCGGCATCACGCGTTTTTTCCTCGGGGACCAAAAACACTCAATTTTTAAAAACAGAAAGCAATACCATTTTTCAGTATGGAATTCCACCCTGATTCATGTCCCAGCATCCGCTTTTGCATTTGAGATTAAAAAATTTTTTCGCTTCTGGGCAGCATTTTTTCTGACCGCGGCATCACGCGTTTTTTCCTCAGGGACCAAAAACACTCAATTTTTAAAAACAGCAAGCAATACCATTTTTCAGTATGGAATTCCACGCTGATTCATGTCCCAGCATCCGTTTTTGCATTTGAGATGAAAAAAATTTTTCGCTTCTGGGCAGCATTTTTTCTGACCGCGGCATCACGCGTTTTTTCCTCAGGGACCAAAAACACTCAATTTTTAAAAACAGCAAGCAATACCATTTTTCAGTATGGAATTCCACCCTGATTCATGTCCCAGCATCCGATTTTGCATTTGAGATGAAAAAATATTTTTCGCTTCTGGGCACCATTTTTTCTGACCGCGGCATCACGCATTTTTTCCTCCGGGACCAAAAACACTCAATTTTTAAAAACAGCAAGCAATACCATTTTTCAGTATGGAATTCCACCCTGATTCATGTCCCAGCATCCGTTTTTGCATTTGAGATGAAAAAATTTTTTCGCTTCTGGGTAGCATTTTTTCTGACCGCGGCATCACGCGTTTTTTCCTCGGGGACCAAAAACACTCAATTTTTAAAAACAGAAAGCAATACCATTTTTCAGTATGGAATTCCACCCTGATTCATGTCCCAGCATCCGTTTTTGCATTTGAGATGAAAAAAATTTTTCGCTTCTGGGCAGCATTTTTTCTGACCGCGGCATCACGCGTTTTTTCCTCGGGGACCAAAAACACTCAATTTTTAAAAACAGAAAGCAATACCATTTTTCAGTATGGAATTCCACCCTGATTCATGTCCCAGCATCCGTTTTTGCATTTGAGATGAAAAAATTTTTTCGCTTCTGGGCAGCATTTTTTCTGACCGCGGCATCACGCGTTTTTTCCTCAGGGACCAAAAACACTCAATTTTTAAAAACAGAAAGCAATACCATTTTTCAGTATGGAATTCCACCCTGATTCATGTCCCAGCATCCGTTTTTGCATTTGAGATGAAAAAAATTTTTCGCTTCTGGGCAGCATTTTTTCTGACCGCGGCATCACGCGTTTTTTCCTCGGGGACCAAAAACACTCAATTTTTAAAAACAGAAAGCAATACCATTTTTCAGTATGGAATTCCACCCTGATTCATGTCCCAGCATCCGCTTTTGCATTTGAGATTAAAAAAATTTTTCGCTTCTGGGCAGCATTTTTTCTGACCGCGGCATCACGCGTTTTTTCCTCAGGGACCAAAAACACTCAATTTTTTAAAACAGCAAGCAATACCATTTTTCAGTATGGAATTCCACGCTGATTCATGTCCCAGCATCCGTTTTTGCATTTGAGATGAAAAAAATTTTTCGCTTCTGGGCAGCATTTTTTCTGACCGCGGCATCACGCGTTTTTTCCTCAGGGACCAAAAACACTCAATTTTTAAAAACAGCAAGCAATACCATTTTTCAGTATGGAATTCCACCCTGATTCATGTCCCAGCATCCGATTTTGCATTTGAGATGAAAAAATATTTTTCGCTTCTGGGCACCATTTTTTCTGACCGCGGCATCACGCATTTTTTCCTCAGGGACCAAAAACACTCAATTTTTAAAAACAGCAAGCAATACCATTTTTCAGTATGGAATTCCACGCTGATTCATGTCCCAGCATCCGTTTTTGCATTTGAGATGAAAAAAATTTTTCGCTTCTGGGCAGCATTTTTTCTGACCGCGGCATCACGCGTTTTTTCCTCAGGGACCAAAAACACTCAATTTTTAAAAACAGCAAGCAATACCATTTTTCAGTATGGAATTCCACCCTGATTCATGTCCCAGCATCCGATTTTGCATTTGAGATGAAAAAATATTTTTCGCTTCTGGGCACCATTTTTTCTGACCGCGGCATCACGCATTTTTTCCTCAGGGACCAAAAACACTCAATTTTTAAAAACAGCAAGCAATACCATTTTTCAGTATGGAATTCCACCCTGATTCATGTCCCAGCATCCGTTTTTGCATTTGAGATGAAAAAAATTTTTCGCTTCTGGGTAGCATTTTTTCTGACCGCGGCATCACGCGTTTTTTCCTCGGGGACCAAAAACACTCAATTTTTAAAAACAGAAAGCAATACCATTTTTCAGTATGGAATTCCACCCTGATTCATGTCCCAGCATCCGTTTTTGCATTTGAGATGAAAAAAATTTTTCGCTTCTGGGCAGCATTTTTTCTGACCGCGGCATCACGCGTTTTTTCCTCGGGGACCAAAAACACTCAATTTTTAAAAACAGAAAGCAATACCATTTTTCAGTATGGAATTCCACCCTGATTCATGTCCCAGCATCCGTTTTTGCATTTGAGATGAAAAAAATTTTTTGCTTCTGGGCAGCATTTTTTCTGACCGCGGCATCACGCGTTTTTTCCTCAGGGACCAAAAACACTCAATTTTTAAAAACAGAAAGCAATACCATTTTTCAGTATGGAATTCCACCCTGATTCATGTCCCAGCATCCGTTTTTGCATTTGAGATGAAAAAAATTTTTCGCTTCTGGGCAGCATTTTTTCTGACCGCGGCATCACGCGTTTTTTCCTCGGGGACCAAAAACACTCAATTTTTAAAAACAGAAAGCAATACCATTTTTCAGTATGGAATTCCACCCTGATTCATGTCCCAGCATCCGCTTTTGCATTTGAGATTAAAAAAATTTTTCGCTTCTGGGCAGCATTTTTTCTGACCGCGGCATCACGCGTTTTTTCCTCAGGGACCAAAAACACTCAATTTTTAAAAACAGCAAGCAATACCATTTTTCAGTATGGAATTCCACGCTGATTCATGTCCCAGCATCCGTTTTTGCATTTGAGATGAAAAAAAATTTTCGCTTCTGGGCAGCATTTTTTCTGACCGCGGCATCACGCGTTTTTTCCTCAGGGACCAAAAACACTCAATTTTTAAAAACAGCAAGCAATACCATTTTTCAGTATGGAATTCCACCCTGATTCATGTCCCAGCATCCGATTTTGCATTTGAGATGAAAAAATATTTTTCGCTTCTGGGCACCATTTTTTCTGACCGCGGCATCACGCATTTTTTCCTCAGGGACCAAAAACACTCAATTTTTAAAAACAGCAAGCAATACCATTTTTCAGTATGGAATTCCACCCTGATTCATGTCCCAGCATCCGTTTTTGCATTTGAGATGAAAAAAATTTTTCGCTTCTGGGTAGCATTTTTTCTGACCGCGGCATCACGCGTTTTTTCCTCGGGGACCAAAAACACTCAATTTTTAAAAACAGAAAGCAATACCATTTTTCAGTATGGAATTCCACCCTGATTCATGTCCCAGCATCCATTTTTGCATTTGAGATGAAAAATTTTTTTCGCTTCTGGGCAGCATTTTTTCTGACCGCGGCATCACGCGTTTTTTCCTCAGGGACCAAAAACACTCAATTTTTAAAAACAGAAAGCAATACCATTTTTCAGTATGGAATTCCACCCTGATTCATGTCCCAGCATCCGTTTTTGCATTTGAGATGAAAAAATTTTTTTGCTTCTGGGCAGCATTTTTTCTGACCGCGGCATCACGCGTTTTTTCCTCAGGGACTAAAAACACTCAATTTTTAAAAACAGCAAGCAATACCATTTTTCAGTATGGAATTCCACCCTGATTCATGTCCCAGCATCCGTTTTTGCATTTGAGATGAAAAAATTTTTTCGCTTCTGGGCAGCATTTTTTCTGACCGCGGCATCACGCGTTTTTTCCTCGGGGACCAAAAACACTCAATTTTTAAAAACAGAAAGCAATACCATTTTTCAGTATGGAATTCCACCCTGATTCATGTCCCAGCATCCGTTTTTGCATTTGAGATGAAAAAATTTTTTCGCTTCTGGGCAGCATTTTTTCTGACCGCGGCATCACGCGTTTTTTCCTCGGGGACCAAAAACACTCAATTTTTAAAAACAGAAAGCAATACCATTTTTCAGTATGGAATTCCACCCTGATTCATGTCCCAGCATCCGCTTTTGCATTTGAGATTAAAAAATTTTTTCGCTTCTGGGCAGCATTTTTTCTGACCGCGGCATCACGCGTTTTTTCCTCGGGGACCAAAAACACTCAATTTTTAAAAACAGCAAGCAATACCATTTTTCAGTATGGAATTCCATGCTGATTCATGTCCCAGCATCCGTTTTTGCATTTGAGATGAAAAAAATTTTTCGCTTCTGGGCAGCATTTTTTCTGACCGCGGCATCACGCGTTTTTTCCTCAGGGACCAAAAACACTCAATTTTTAAAAACAGCAAGCAATACCATTTTTCAGTATGGAATTCCACCCTGATTCATGTCCCAGCATCCGATTTTGCATTTGAGATGAAAAAATATTTTTCGCTTCTGGGCACCATTTTTTCTGACCGCGGCATCACGCGTTTTTTCCTCAGGGACCAAAAACACTCAATTTTTAAAAACAGCAAGCAATACCATTTTTCAGTATGGAATTCCACCCTGATTCATGTCCCAGCATCCGTTTTTGCATTTGAGATGAAAAAATTTTTTCGCTTCTGGGCAGCATTTTTTCTGACCGCGGCATCACGCGTTTTTTCCTCAGGGACCAAAGACACTCAAATTTTAAAAACAGCAAGCAATACCATTTTTCAGTATGGAAATCCACCCTGATTCATGTCCCAGCATCCGTTTTTGCATTTGAGATGAAAATTTTTTTTTCGGTTCTGGGCACTATTTTTTCTGACCGCGGCATCACGCGTTTTTTCCCTCAGGGACCAAAAACACTCAATTTTTAAAAACAGCAAGCAATACCATTTTTCAGTATGGAAATCCACCCTGATTCATGTCCCAGCATCCGTTTTTGCATTTGAGATGAAAAAAATTTTTCGCTTCTGGGCAGCATTTTTTCTGACCGCGGCATCACGCGTTTTTTCCTCAGGGACCAAAAACACTCAATTATTAAAAACAGCAAGCAATACCATTTTTCAGTATGGAATTACACCTTGATTCATGTCCCAGCATCCGTTTTTGCATTTGAGATGAAAAAAAATTTTCGCTTCTGGGCACCATTTTTTCTGACCGCGGCATCACGCGTTTTTTCCTCAGGGACCAAAAACATTCAATTTTTAAAAACAGCAAGCAATACCATTTTTCAGTATGGAATTCCACCCTGATTCATGTCCCAGCATCCGATTTTGCATTTGAGATGAAAAAATATTTTTCGCTTCTGGGCAGCATTTTTTCTGACCGCGGCATCACGCGTTTTTTCCTCGGGGACCAAAAACACTCAATTTTTAAAAACAGCAAGCAATACCATTTTTCAGTATGGAAATCCACGCTGATTCATGTCCCAGCATCCGTTTTTGCATTTGAGATGAAAAAAATTTTTTCGCTTCTGGGCAGCATTTTTTCTGACCGCGGCATCACGCGTTTTTTCCTCAGGGACCAAAAACACTCAATTTTTAAAAACAGCAAGCAATACCATTTTTCAGTATGGAATTACACCCTGATTCATGTCCCAGCATCCGTTTTTGCATTTGAGATGAAAAAAATTTTTTGCTTCTGGGCAGCATTTTTTCTGACCGCGGCATCACGCGTTTTTTCCTCAGGGACCAAAAACACTCAATTTTTAAAAACAGAAAGCAATACCATTTTTCAGTATGGAATTCCACCCTGATTCATGTCCCAGCATCCGTTTTTGCATTTGAGATGAAAAAAATTTTTTGCTTCTGGGCAGCATTTTTTCTGACCGCGGCATCACGCGTTTTTTCCTCAGGGACCAAAAACACTCAATTTTTAAAAACAGAAAGCAATACCATTTTTCAGTATGGAATTCCACCCTGATTCATGTCCCAGCATCCGTTTTTGCATTTGAGATGAAAAAAATTTTTCGCTTCTGGGCAGCATTTTTTCTGACCGCGGCATCACGCGTTTTTTCCTCGGGGACCAAAAACACTCAATTTTTAAAAACAGAAAGCAATACCATTTTTCAGTATGGAATTCCACCCTGATTCATGTCCCAGCATCCGCTTTTGCATTTGAGATTAAAAAAATTTTTCGCTTCTGGGCAGCATTTTTTCTGACCGCGGCATCACGCGTTTTTTCCTCAGGGACCAAAAACACTCAATTTTTAAAAACAGCAAGCAATACCATTTTTCAGTATGGAATTCCACGCTGATTCATGTCCCAGCATCCGTTTTTGCATTTGAGATGAAAAAAATTTTTCGCTTCTGGGCAGCATTTTTTCTGACCGCGGCATCACGCGTTTTTTCCTCAGGGACCAAAAACACTCAATTTTTAAAAACAGCAAGCAATACCATTTTTCAGTATGGAATTCCACCCTGATTCATGTCCCAGCATCCGATTTTGCATTTGAGATGAAAAAATATTTTTCGCTTCTGGGCACCATTTTTTCTGACCGCGGCATCACGCATTTTTTCCTCAGGGACCAAAAACACTCAATTTTTAAAAACAGCAAGCAATACCATTTTTCAGTATGGAATTCCACCCTGATTCATGTCCCAGCATCCGTTTTTGCATTTGAGATGAAAAAATTTTTTCGCTTCTGGGTAGCATTTTTTCTGACCGCGGCATCACGCGTTTTTTCCTCGGGGACCAAAAACACTCAATTTTTAAAAACAGAAAGCAATACCATTTTTCAGTATGGAATTCCACCCTGATTCATGTCCCAGCATCCGTTTTTGCATTTGAGATGAAAAAAATTTTTCGCTTCTGGGCAGCATTTTTTCTGACCGCGGCATCACGCGTTTTTTCCTTAGGGACCAAAAACACTCAATTTTTAAAAACAGAAAGCAATACCATTTTTCAGTATGGAATTCCACCCTGATTCATGTCCCAGCATCCGTTTTTGCATTTGAGATGAAAAAATTTTTTTGCTTCTGGGCAGCATTTTTTCTGACCGCGGCATCACGCGTTTTTTCCTCAGGGACTAAAAACACTCAATTTTTAAAAACAGCAAGCAATACCATTTTTCAGTATGGAATTCCACCCTGATTCATGTCCCAGCATCCGTTTTTGCATTTGAGATGAAAAAATTTTTTCGCTTCTGGGCAGCATTTTTTCTGACCGCGGCATCACGCGTTTTTTCCTCGGGGACCAAAAACACTCAATTTTTAAAAACAGCAAGCAATACCATTTTTCAGTATGGAATTCCACCCTGATTCATGTCCCAGCATCCGTTTTTGCATTTGAGATGAAAAAATTTTTTCGCTTCTGGGCAGCATTTTTTCTGACCGCGGCATCACGCGTTTTTTCCTCGGGGACCAAAAACACTCAATTTTTAAAAACAGAAAGCAATACCATTTTTCAGTATGGAATTCCACCCTGATTCATGTCCCAGCATCCGCTTTTGCATTTGAGATTAAAAAATTTTTTCGCTTCTGGGCAGCATTTTTTCTGACCGCGGCATCACGCGTTTTTTCCTCGGGGACCAAAAACACTCAATTTTTAAAAACAGCAAGCAATACCATTTTTCAGTATGGAATTCCATGCTGATTCATGTCCCAGCATCCGTTTTTGCATTTGAGATGAAAAAAATTTTTCGCTTCTGGGCAGCATTTTTTCTGACCGCGGCATCACGCGTTTTTTCCTCAGGGACCAAAAACACTCAATTTTTAAAAACAGCAAGCAATACCATTTTTCAGTATGGAATTCCACCCTGATTCATGTCCCAGCATCCGATTTTGCATTTGAGATGAAAAAATATTTTTCGCTTCTGGGCACCATTTTTTCTGACCGCGGCATCACGCGTTTTTTCCTCAGGGACCAAAAACACTCAATTTTTAAAAACAGCAAGCAATACCATTTTTCAGTATGGAATTCCACCCTGATTCATGTCCCAGCATCCGTTTTTGCATTTGAGATGAAAAAATTTTTTCGCTTCTGGGCAGCATTTTTTCTGACCGCGGCATCACGCGTTTTTTCCTCAGGGACCAAAGACACTCAAATTTTAAAAACAGCAAGCAATACCATTTTTCAGTATGGAAATCCACCCTGATTCATGTCCCAGCATCCGTTTTTACATTTGAGATGAAAATTTTTTTTTCGGTTCTGGGCACTATTTTTTCAGACCGCGGCATCACGCGTTTTTTCCCTCAGGGACCAAAAACACTCAATTTTTAAAAACAGCAAGCAATACCATTTTTCAGTATGGAAATCCACCCTGATTCATGTCCCAGCATCCGTTTTTGCATTTGAGATGAAAAAATTTTTTCGCTTCTGGGCAGCATTTTTTCTGACCGCGGCATCACGCGTTTTTTCCTCAGGGACCAAAAACACTCAATTATTAAAAACAGCAAGCAATACCATTTTTCAGTATGGAATTACACCTTGATTCATGTCCCAGCATCCGTTTTTGCATTTGAGATGAAAAAAAATTTTCGCTTCTGGGCACCATTTTTTCTGACCGCGGCATCACGCGTTTTTTCCTCAGGGACCAAAAACATTCAATTTTTTAAAACAGCAAGCAATACCATTTTTCAGTATGGAATTCCACCCTGATTCATGTCCCAGCATCCGATTTTGCATTTGAGATGAAAAAATATTTTTCGCTTCTGGGCAGCATTTTTTCTGACCGCGGCATCACGCGTTTTTTCCTCGGGGACCAAAAACACTCAATTTTTAAAAACAGCAAGCAATACCATTTTTCAGTATGGAAATCCACGCTGATTCATGTCCCAGCATCCGTTTTTGCATTTGAGATGAAAAAAATTTTTTCGCTTCTGGGCAGCATTTTTTCTGACCGCGGCATCACGCGTTTTTTCCTCAGGGACCAAAAACACTCAATTTTTAAAAACAGCAAGCAATACCATTTTTCAGTATGGAATTACACCCTGATTCATGTCCCAGCATCCGTTTTTGCATTTGAGATGAAAAAATTTTTTTGCTTCTGGGCAGCATTTTTTCTGACCGCGGCATCACGCGTTTTTTCCTCAGGGACCAAAAACACTCAATTTTTAAAAACAGAAAGCAATACCATTTTTCAGTATGGAATTCCACCCTGATTCATGTCCCAGCATCCGTTTTTGCATTTGAGATGAAAAAAATTTTTTGCTTCTGGGCAGCATTTTTTCTGACCGCGGCATCACGCGTTTTTTCCTCAGGGACCAAAAACACTCAATTTTTAAAAACAGAAAGCAATACCATTTTTCAGTATGGAATTCCACCCTGATTCATGTCCCAGCATCCGTTTTTGCATTTGAGATGAAAAAAATTTTTCGCTTCTGGGCAGCATTTTTTCTGACCGCGGCATCACGCGTTTTTTCCTCGGGGACCAAAAACACTCAATTTTTAAAAACAGAAAGCAATACCATTTTTCAGTATGGAATTCCACCCTGATTCATGTCCCAGCATCCGCTTTTGCATTTGAGATTAAAAAAATTTTTCGCTTCTGGGCAGCATTTTTTCTGACCGCGGCATCACGCGTTTTTTCCTCAGGGACCAAAAACACTCAATTTTTAAAAACAGCAAGCAATACCATTTTTCAGTATGGAATTCCACGCTGATTCATGTCCCAGCATCCGTTTTTGCATTTGAGATGAAAAAAATTTTTCGCTTCTGGGCAGCATTTTTTCTGACCGCGGCATCACGCGTTTTTTCTTCAGGGACCAAAAACACTCAATTTTTAAAAACAGCAAGCAATACCATTTTTCAGTATGGAATTCCACCCTGATTCATGTCCCAGCATCCGATTTTGCATTTGAGATGAAAAAATATTTTTCGCTTCTGGGCACCATTTTTTCTGACCGCGGCATCACGCATTTTTTCCTCAGGGACCAAAAACACTCAATTTTTAAAAACAGCAAGCAATACCATTTTTCAGTATGGAATTCCACCCTGATTCATGTCCCAGCATCCGTTTTTGCATTTGAGATGAAAAAATTTTTTCGCTTCTGGGTAGCATTTTTTCTGACCGCGGCATCACGCGTTTTTTCCTCGGGGACCAAAAACACTCAATTTTTAAAAACAGAAAGCAATACCATTTTTCAGTATGGAATTCCACCCTGATTCATGTCCCAGCATCCGTTTTTGCATTTGAGATGAAAAAAATTTTTCGCTTCTGGGCAGCATTTTTTCTGACCGCGGCATCACGCGTTTTTTCCTCGGGGACCAAAAACACTCAATTTTTAAAAACAGAAAGCAATACCATTTTTCAGTATGGAATTCCACCCTGATTCATGTCCCAGCATCCGTTTTTGCATTTGAGATGAAAAAAATTTTTCGCTTCTGGGCAGCATTTTTTCTGACCGCGGCATCACGCGTTTTTTCCTCAGGGACCAAAAACACTCAATTTTTAAAAACAGAAAGCAATACCATTTTTCAGTATGGAATTCCACCCTGATTCATGTCCCAGCATCCGTTTTTGCATTTGAGATGAAAAAAATTTTTCGCTTCTGGGCAGCATTTTTTCTGACCGCGGCATCACGCGTTTTTTCCTCAGGGACCAAAAACACTCAATTTTTAAAAACAGCAAGCAATACCATTTTTCAGTATGGAATTCCACCCTGATTCATGTCCCAGCATCCGTTTTTGCATTTGAGATGAAAAAATTTTTTCGCTTCTGGGCAGCATTTTTTCTGACCGCGGCATCACGCGTTTTTTCCTCGGGGACCAAAAACACTCAATTTTTAAAAACAGAAAGCAATACCATTTTTCAGTATGGAATTCCACCCTGATTCATGTCCCAGCATCCGTTTTTGCATTTGAGATGAAAAAATTTTTTCGCTTCTGGGCAGCATTTTTTCTGACCGCGGCATCACGCGTTTTTTCCTCGGGGACCAAAAACACTCAATTTTTAAAAACAGAAAGCAATACCATTTTTCAGTATGGAATTCCACCCTGATTCATGTCCCAGCATCCGCTTTTGCATTTGAGATTAAAAAATTTTTTCGCTTCTGGGCAGCATTTTTTCTGACCGCGGCATCACGCGTTTTTTCCTCGGGGACCAAAAACACTCAATTTTTAAAAACAGCAAGCAATACCATTTTTCAGTATGGAATTCCATGCTGATTCATGTCCCAGCATCCGTTTTTGCATTTGAGATGAAAAAAATTTTTCGCTTCTGGGCAGCATTTTTTCTGACCGCGGCATCACGCGTTTTTTCCTCAGGGACCAAAAACACTCAATTTTTAAAAACAGCAAGCAATACCATTTTTCAGTATGGAATTCCACCCTGATTCATGTCCCAGCATCCGTTTTTGCATTTGAGATGAAAAAAATTTTTCGCTTCTGGGCAGCATTTTTTCTGACCGCGGCATCACGCGTTTTTTCCTCAGGGACCAAAAACACTCAATTTTTAAAAACAGCAAGCAATACCATTTTTCAGTATGGAATTCCACGCTGATTCATGTCCCAGCATCCGTTTTTGCATTTGAGATGAAAAAAATTTTTCGCTTCTGGGCAGCATTTTTTCTGACCGCGGCATCACGCGTTTTTTCCTCAGGGACCAAAAACACTCAATTTTTAAAAACAGCAAGCAATACCATTTTTCAGTATGGAATTCCACCCTGATTCATGTCCCAGCATCCGATTTTGCATTTGAGATGAAAAAATATTTTTCGCTTCTGGGCACCATTTTTTCTGACCGCGGCATCACGCATTTTTTCCTCAGGGACCAAAAACACTCAATTTTTAAAAACAGCAAGCAATACCATTTTTCAGTATGGAATTCCACCCTGATTCATGTCCCAGCATCCGTTTTTGCATTTGAGATGAAAAAATTTTTCGCTTCTGGGCAGCATTTTTTCTGACCGCGGCATCACGCGTTTTTTCCTCAGGGACCAAAAACACTCAATTTTTAAAAACAGAAAGCAATACCATTTTTCAGTATGGAATTCCACCCTGATTCATGTCCCAGCATCCGTTTTTGCATTTGAGATGAAAAAATTTTTTTGCTTCTGGGCAGCATTTTTTCTGACCGCGGCATCACGCGTTTTTTCCTCAGGGACTAAAAACACTCAATTTTTAAAAACAGCAAGCAATACCATTTTTCAGTATGGAATTCCACCCTGATTCATGTCCCAGCATCCGTTTTTGCATTTGAGATGAAAAAATTTTTTCGCTTCTGGGCAGCATTTTTTCTGACCGCGGCATCACGCGTTTTTTCCTCGGGGACCAAAAACACTCAATTTTTAAAAACAGAAAGCAATACCATTTTTCAGTATGGAATTCCACCCTGATTCATGTCCCAGCATCCGTTTTTGCATTTGAGATGAAAAAATTTTTTCGCTTCTGGGCAGCATTTTTTCTGACCGCGGCATCACGCGTTTTTTCCTCGGGGACCAAAAACACTCAATTTTTAAAAACAGAAAGCAATACCATTTTTCAGTATGGAATTCCACCCTGATTCATGTCCCAGCATCCGCTTTTGCATTTGAGATTAAAAAATTTTTTCGCTTCTGGGCAGCATTTTTTCTGACCGCGGCATCACGCGTTTTTTCCTCGGGGACCAAAAACACTCAATTTTTAAAAACAGCAAGCAATACCATTTTTCAGTATGGAATTCCATGCTGATTCATGTCCCAGCATCCGTTTTTGCATTTGAGATGAAAAAAATTTTTCGCTTCTGGGCAGCATTTTTTCTGACCGCGGCATCACGCGTTTTTTCCTCAGGGACCAAAAACACTCAATTTTTAAAAACAGCAAGCAATACCATTTTTCAGTATGGAATTCCACCCTGATTCATGTCCCAGCATCCGTTTTTGCATTTGAGATGAAAAAAATTTTTCGCTTCTGGGCAGCATTTTTTCTGACCGCGGCATCACGCGTTTTTTCCTCAGGGACCAAAAACACTCAATTTTTAAAAACAGCAAGCAATACCATTTTTCAGTATGGAATTCCACCCTGATTCATGTCCCAGCATCCGATTTTGCATTTGAGATGAAAAAATATTTTTCGCTTCTGGGCACCATTTTTTCTGACCGCGGCATCACGCGTTTTTTCCTCAGGGACCAAAAACACTCAATTTTTAAAAACAGCAAGCAATACCATTTTTCAGTATGGAATTCCACCCTGATTCATGTCCCAGCATCCGTTTTTGCATTTGAGATGAAAAAATTTTTTCGCTTCTGGGCAGCATTTTTTCTGACCGCGGCATCACGCGTTTTTTCCTCAGGGACCAAAGACACTCAAATTTTAAAAACAGCAAGCAATACCATTTTTCAGTATGGAAATCCACCCTGATTCATGTCCCAGCATCCGTTTTTACATTTGAGATGAAAATTTTTTTTTCGGTTCTGGGCACTATTTTTTCTGACCGCGGCATCACGCGTTTTTTCCCTCAGGGACCAAAAACACTCAATTTTTAAAAACAGCAAGCAATACCATTTTTCAGTATGGAAATCCACCCTGATTCATGTCCCAGCATCCGTTTTTGCATTTGAGATGAAAAAATTTTTTCGCTTCTGGGCAGCATTTTTTCTGACCGCGGCATCACGCGTTTTTTCCTCAGGGACCAAAAACACTCAATTATTAAAAACAGCAAGCAATACCATTTTTCAGTATGGAATTACACCTTGATTCATGTCCCAGCATCCGTTTTTGCATTTGAGATGAAAAAAAATTTTCGCTTCTGGGCACCATTTTTTCTGACCGCGGCATCACGCGTTTTTTCCTCAGGGACCAAAAACATTCAATTTTTAAAAACAGCAAGCAATACCATTTTTCAGTATGGAATTCCACCCTGATTCATGTCCCAGCATCCGATTTTGCATTTGAGATGAAAAAATATTTTTCGCTTCTGGGCAGCATTTTTTCTGACCGCGGCATCACGCGTTTTTTCCTCGGGGACCAAAAACACTCAATTTTTAAAAACAGCAAGCAATACCATTTTTCAGTATGGAAATCCACGCTGATTCATGTCCCAGCATCCGTTTTTGCATTTGAGATGAAAAAATTTTTTTCGCTTCTGGGCAGCATTTTTTCTGACCGCGGCATCACGCGTTTTTTCCTCAGGGACCAAAAACACTCAATTTTTAAAAACAGCAAGCAATACCATTTTTCAGTATGGAATTACACCCTGATTCATGTCCCAGCATCCGTTTTTGCATTTGAGATGAAAAAATTTTTTCGCTTCTGGGCAGCATTTTTTCTGACCGGGGCATCACACGTTTTTTCCTCAGGGACCAAAAACACTCAATTTTTAAAAACAGCAAGCAATACAATTTTTCAGTATGGAAATCCACTCTGATTCATGTCCCAGCATCCGTTTTTGCATTTGAGATGAAAAAATTTTTTTCGCTTCTGGGCAGCATTTTTTCTGACCGCGGCATCACGCGTTTTTTCCTCAGGGACCAAAAACACTCAATTTTTGAAAACAGCAAGCAATACCATTTTTCAGTATGGAATTCCACCCTGATTCATGTCCCAGCATCCGTTTTTGCATTTGAGATGAAAAATTTTTTTCGCTTCTGGGCAGCATTTTTTCTGACCGCGGCATCACGCGTTTTTTCCTCAGGGACCAAAAACACTCAATTTTTATAAACAGCAAGCAATACCATTTTTCAGTATGGAATTCCACCCTGATTCATGTCCCAGCATCCGATTTTGCATTTGAGATGAAAAAATATTTTTCGCTTCTGGGCACCATTTTTTCTGACCGCGGCATCACGCATTTTTTCCTCAGGGACCAAAAACACTCAATTTTTAAAAACAGCAAGCAATACCATTTTTCAGTATGGAATTCCACCCTGATTCATGTCCCAGCATCCGTTTTTGCATTTGAGATGAAAAAATTTTTTCGCTTCTGGGTAGCATTTTTTCTGACCGCGGCATCACGCGTTTTTTCCTCGGGGACCAAAAACACTCAATTTTTAAAAACAGAAAGCAATACCATTTTTCAGTATGGAATTCCACCCTGATTCATGTCCCAGCATCCGTTTTTGCATTTGAGATGAAAAAAATTTTTCGCTTCTGGGCAGCATTTTTTCTGACCGCGGCATCACGCGTTTTTTCCTCGGGAACCAAAAACACTCAATTTTTAAAAACAGAAAGCAATACCATTTTTCAGTATGGAATTCCACCCTGATTCATGTCCCAGCATCCGTTTTTGCATTTGAGATGAAAAATTTTTTTTGCTTCTGGGCAGCATTTTTTCTGACCGCGGCATCACGCGTTTTTTCCTCAGGGACCAAAAACACTCAATTTTTAAAAACAGCAAGCAATACCATTTTTCAGTATGGAATTCCACCCTGATTCATGTCCCAGCATCCGCTTTTGCATTTGAGATGAAAAAAAAATTTCGCTTCTGGGCACCATTTTTTCTGACCGCGGCATCACGCGTTTTTTCCTCAGGGACCAAAAACACTCAATTTTTAAAAACAGCAAGCAATACCATTTTTCAGTATGGAATTCCACCCTGATTCATGTCCCAGCATCCGATTTTGCATTTGAGATGAAAAAATTTTTTCGCTTCTGGGTAGCATTTTTTCTGACCGCGGCATCACGCGTTTTTTCCTCGGGGACCAAAAACACTCAATTTTTAAAAACAGAAAGCAATACCATTTTTCAGTATGGAATTCCACCCTGATTCATGTCCCAGCATCTGTTTTTGCATTTGAGATGAAAAAAATTTTTCGCTTCTGGGCAGCATTTTTTCTGACCGCGGCATCACGCGTTTTTTCCTCGGGGACCAAAAACACTCAATTTTTAAAAACAGCAAGCAATACCATTTTTCAGTATGGAATTCCACCCTGATTCATGTCCCAGCATCCGATTTTGCATTTGAGATGAAAAAATATTTTTCGCTTCTGGGCACCATTTTTTCTGACCGCGGCATCACGCATTTTTTCCTCAGGGACCAAAAACACTCAATTTTTAAAAACAGCAAGCAATACCATTTTTCAGTATGGAATTCCACCCTGATTCATGTCCCAGCATCTGTTTTTGCATTTGAGATGAAAAAAATTTTTCGCTTCTGGGCAGCATTTTTTCTGACCGCGGCATCACGCGTTTTTTCCTCGGGGACCAAAAACACTCAATTTTTAAAAACAGCAAGCAATACCATTTTTCAGTATGGAATTCCACCCTGATTCATGTCCCAGCATCCGATTTTGCATTTGAGATGAAAAAATATTTTTCGCTTCTGGGCACCATTTTTTCTGACCGCGGCATCACGCATTTTTTCCTCAGGGACCAAAAACACTCAATTTTTAAAAACAGCAAGCAATACCATTTTTCAGTATGGAATTCCACCCTGATTCATGTCCCAGCATCCATTTTTGCATTTGAGATGAAAAAATTTTTTCGCTTCTGGGTAGCATTTTTTCTGACCGCGGCATCACGCGTTTTTTCCTCGGGGACCAAAAACACTCAATTTTTAAAAACAGAAAGCAATACCATTTTTCAGTATGGAATTCCACCCTGATTCATGTCCCAGCATCTGTTTTTGCATTTGAGATGAAAAAAAATTTTCGCTTCTGGGCAGCATTTTTTCTGACCGCGGCCTCACGCGTTTTTTCCTCGGGGACCAAAAACACTCAATTTTTAAAAACAGCAAGCAATACCATTTTTCAGTATGGAATTCCACCCTGATTCATGTCCCAGCATCCGCTTTTGCATTTGAGATTAAAAAATTTTTTCGCTTCTGGGCAGCATTTTTTCTGACCGCGGCATCACGCGTTTTTTCCTCGGGGACCAAAAACACTCAATTTTTAAAAACAGCAAGCAATACCATTTTTCAGTATGGAATTCCATGCTGATTCATGTCCCAGCATCCGTTTTTGCATTTGAGATGAAAAAAAATTTTCGCTTCTGGGCAGCATTTTTTCTGACCGCGGCATCACGCGTTTTTTCCTCAGGGACCAAAAACACTCAATTTTTAAAAACAGCAAGCAATACCATTTTTCAGTATGGAATTCCACCCTGATTCATGTCCCAGCATCCGATTTTGCATTTGAGATGAAAAAATATTTTTCGCTTCTGGGCAACATTTTTTCTGACCGCGGCATCACGCGTTTTTTCCTCAGGGACCAAAAACACTCAATTTTTAAAAACAGCAAGCAATACCATTTTTCAGTATGGAATTCCACCCTGATTCATGTCCCAGCATCCGTTTTTGCATTTGAGATGAAAAAAATTTTTCGCTTCTGGGCAACATTTTTTCTGACCGCGGCATCACGCGTTTTTTCCTCAGGGACCAAAAACACTCAATTTTTAAAAACAGCAAGCAATACCATTTTTCAGTATGGAATTCCACCCTGATTCATGTCCCAGCATCCGTTTTTGCATTTGAGATGAAAAAAAATTTTCGCTTCTGGGCAGCATTTTTTCTGACCGCGGCATCACGCGTTTTTTCCTCAGGGACCAAAAACACTCAATTTTTAAAAACAGCAAGCAATACCATTTTTCAGTATGGAATTCCACGCTGATTCATGTCCCAGCATCCGTTTTTGCATTTGAGATGAAAAAAAATTTTCGCTTCTGGGCAGCATTTTTTCTGACCGCGGCATCACGCGTTTTTTCCTCAGGGACCAAAAACACTCAATTTTTAAAAACAGCAAGCAATACCATTTTTCAGTATGGAATTCCACCCTGATTCATGTCCCAGCATCCGATTTTGCATTTGAGATGAAAAAATATTTTTCGCTTCTGGGCACCATTTTTTCTGACCGCGGCATCACGCATTTTTTCCTCAGGGACCAAAAACACTCAATTTTTAAAAACAGCAAGCAATACCATTTTTCAGTATGGAATTCCACCCTGATTCATGTCCCAGCATCCGTTTTTGCATTTGAGATGAAAAAATTTTTTCGCTTCTGGGTAGCATTTTTTCTGACCGCGGCATCACGCGTTTTTTCCTCGGGGACCAAAAACACTCAATTTTTAAAAACAGAAAGCAATACCATTTTTCAGTATGGAATTCCACCCTGATTCATGTCCCAGCATCCATTTTTGCATTTGAGATGAAAAAAATTTTTCGCTTCTGGGCAGCATTTTTTCTGACCGCGGCATCACGCGTTTTTTCCTCGGGGACCAAAAACACTCAATTTTTAAAAACAGAAAGCAATACCATTTTTCAGTATGGAATTCCACCCTGATTCATGTCCCAGCATCCGTTTTTGCATTTGAGATGAAAAAATTTTTTTGCTTCTGGGCAGCATTTTTTCTGACCGCGGCATCACGCGTTTTTTCCTCAGGGACCAAAAACATTCAATTTTTAAAAACAGCAAGCAATACCATTTTTCAGTATGGAATTCCACCCTAATTCATGTCCCAGCATCCGTTTTTGCATTTGAGATGAAAAAAATTTCGCTTCTGGGCAGCATTTTTTCTGACCGCGGCATCACGCGTTTTTTCCTCAGGGACTAAAAACACTCAATTTTTAAAAACAGCAAGCAATACCATTTTTCAGTATGGAATTCCACCCTGATTCATGTCCCAGCATCCGTTTTTGCATTTGAGATGAAAAAAATTTTTCGCTTCTGGGCAGCATTTTTTCTGACCGCGGCATCACGCGTTTTTTCCTCAGGGACCAAAAACACTCAATTTTTAAAAACAGCAAGCAATACCATTTTTCAGTATGGAATTCCACGCTGATTCATGTCCCAGCATCCGCTTTTGCATTTGAGATGAAAAAAAATTTTCGCTTCTGGGCAGCATTTTTTCTGACCGCGGCATCACGCGTTTTTTCCTCAGGGACCAAAAACACTCAATTTTTAAAAACAGCAAGCAATACCATTTTTCAGTATGGAATTCCACCCTGATTCATGTCCCAGCATCCAATTTTGCATTTGAGATGAAAAAATATTGTTCGCTTCTGGGCACCATTTTTTCTGACCGCGGCATCACGCGTTTTTTCCTCGGGGACCAAAAACACTCAATTTTTAAAAACAGCAAGCAATACCATTTTTCAGTATGGAATTCCATGCTGATTCATGTCCCAGCATCCGTTTTTGCATTTGAGATGAAAAAAAATTTTCGCTTCTGGGCAGCATTTTTTCTGACCGCGGCATCACGCGTTTTTTCCTCAGGGACCAAAAACACTCAATTTTTAAAAACAGCAAGCAATACCATTTTTCAGTATGGAATTCCACCCTGATTCATGTCCCAGCATCCGATTTTGCATTTGAGATGAAAAAATATTTTTCGCTTCTGGGCACCATTTTTTCTGACCGCGGCATCACGCGTTTTTTCCTCAGGGACCAAAAACACTCAATTTTTAAAAACAGCAAGCAATACCATTTTTCAGTATGGAATTCCACCCTGATTCATGTCCCAGCATCCGTTTTTGCATTTGAGATGAAAAAAATTTTTCGCTTCTGGGCAACATTTTTTCTGACCGCGGCATCACGCGTTTTTTCCTCAGGGACCAAAAACACTCAATTTTTAAAAACAGCAAGCAATACCATTTTTCAGTATGGAATTCCACGCTGATTCATGTCCCAGCATCCGTTTTTGCATTTGAGATGAAAAAAAAGTTTCGCTTCTGGGCAGCATTTTTTCTGACCGCGGCATCACGCGTTTTTTCCTCAGGGACCAAAAACACTCAATTTTTAAAAACAGCAAGCAATACCATTTTTCAGTATGGAATTCCACCCTGATTCATGTCCCAGCATCCGATTTTGCATTTGAGATGAAAAAATATTTTTCGCTTCTGGGCACCATTTTTTCTGACCGCGGCATCACGCATTTTTTCCTCAGGGACCAAAAACACTCAATTTTTAAAAACAGCAAGCAATACCATTTTTCAGTATGGAATTCCACCCTGATTCATGTCCCAGCATCCGTTTTTGCATTTGAGATGAAAAAACTTTTTCGCTTCTGGGTAGCATTTTTTCTGACCGCGGCATCACGCGTTTTTTCCTCGGGGACCAAAAACACTCAATTTTTAAAAACAGAAAGCAATACCATTTTTCAGTATGGAATTCCACCCTGATTCATGTCCCAGCATCCATTTTTGCATTTGAGATGAAAAAAATTTTTCGCTTCTGGGCAGCATTTTTTCTGACCGCGGCATCACGCGTTTTTTCCTCGGGGACCAAAAACACTCAATTTTTAAAAACAGAAAGCAATACCATTTTTCAGTATGGAATTCCACCCTGATTCATGTCCCAGCATCCGTTTTTGCATTTGAGATGAAAAAATTTTTTTGCTTCTGGGCAGCATTTTTTCTGACCGCGGCATCACGCGTTTTTTCCTCAGGGACCAAAAGCATTCAATTTTTAAAAACAGCAAGCAATACCATTTTTCAGTATGGAATTCCACCCTGATTCATGTCCCAGCATCCGTTTTTGCATTTGAGATGAAAAAAATTTCGCTTCTGGGCAGCATTTTTTCTGACCGCGGCATCACGCGTTTTTTCCTCAGGGACTAAAAACACTCAATTTTTAAAAACAGCAAGCAATACCATTTTTCAGTATGGAATTCCACCCTGATTCATGTCCCAGCATCCGTTTTTGCATTTGAGATGAAAAAAATTTTTCGCTTCTGGGCAGCATTTTTTCTGACCGCGGCATCACGCGTTTTTTCCTCAGGGACCAAAAACACTCAATTTTTAAAAACAGCAAGCAATACCATTTTTCAGTATGGAATTCCACCCTGATTCATGTCCCAGCATCCGCTTTTGCATTTGAGATTAAAAAATTTTTTCGCTTCTGGGCAGCATTTTTTCTGACCGCGGCATCACACGTTTTTTCCTCAGGGACCAAAAACACTCAATTTTTAAAAACAGCAAGCAATACCATTTTTCAGTATGGAATTCCACGCTGATTCATGTCCCAGCATCCGTTTTTGCATTTGAGATGAAAAAAAATTTTCGCTTCTGGGCAGCATTTTTTCTGACCGCGGCATCACGCGTTTTTTCCTCAGGGACCAAAAACACTCAATTTTTAAAAACAGCAAGCAATACCATTTTTCAGTATGGAATTCCACCCTGATTCATGTCCCAGCATCCGATTTTGCATTTGAGATGAAAAAATATTTTTCGCTTCTGGGCACCATTTTTTCTGACCGCGGCATCACGCATTTTTTCCTCAGGGACCAAAAACACTCAATTTTTAAAAACAGCAAGCAATACCATTTTTCAGTATGGAATTCCACCCTGATTCATGTCCCAGCATCCATTTTTGCATTTGAGATGAAAAAATTTTTTCGCTTCTGGGCAGCATTTTTTCTGACCGCGGCATCACGCGTTTTTTCCTCGGGGACCAAAAACACTCAATTTTTAAAAACAGAAAGCAATACCATTTTTCAGTATGGAATTCCACCCTGATTCATGTCCCAGCATCCGTTTTTGCATTTGAGATGAAAAAAATTTTTTGCTTCTGGGCAGCATTTTTTCTGACCGCGGCATCACGTGTTTTTTCCTCAGGGACCAAAAACATTCAATTTTTAAAAACAGCAAGCAATACCATTTTTCAGTATGGAATTCCACCCTGATTCATGTCCCAGCATCCGTTTTTGCATTTGAGATGAAAAAAATTTCGCTTCTGGGCAGCATTTTTTCTGACCGCGGCATCACGCGTTTTTTCCTCAGGGACTAAAAACACTCAATTTTTAAAAACAGCAAGCAATACCATTTTTCAGTATGGAATTCCACCCTGATTCATGTCCCAGCATCCGTTTTTGCATTTGAGATGAAAAAAATTTTTCGCTTCTGGGCAGCATTTTTTCTGACCGCGGCATCACGCGTTTTTTCCTCAGGGACCAAAAACACTCAATTTTTAAAAACAGCAAGCAATACCATTTTTCAGTATGGAATTCCACCCTGATTCATGTCCCAGCATCCGCTTTTGCATTTGAGATTAAAAAAATTTTTCGCTTCTGGGCAGCATTTTTTCTGACCGCGGCATCACACGTTTTTTCCTCAGGGACCAAAAACACTCAATTTTTAAAAACAGCAAGCAATACCATTTTTCAGTATGGAATTCCACGCTGATTCATGTCCCAGCATCCGTTTTTGCATTTGAGATGAAAAAAAATTTTCGCTTCTGGGCAGCATTTTTTCTGACCGCGGCATCACGCGTTTTTTCCTCAGGGACCAAAAACACTCAATTTTTAAAAACAGCAAGCAATACCATTTTTCAGTATGGAATTCCACCCTGATTCATGTCCCAGCATCCGATTTTGCATTTGAGATGAAAAAATATTTTTCGCTTCTGGGCACCATTTTTTCTGACCGCGGCATCACGCATTTTTTCCTCAGGGACCAAAAACACTCAATTTTTAAAAACAGCAAGCAATACCATTTTTCAGTATGGAATTCCACCCTGATTCATGTCCCAGCATCCGTTTTTGCATTTGAGATGAAAAAATTTTTTCGCTTCTGGGTAGCATTTTTTCTGACCGCGGCATCACGCGTTTTTTCCTCGGGGACCAAAAACACTCAATTTTTAAAAACAGAAAGCAATACCATTTTTCAGTATGGAATTCCACCCTGATTCATGTCCCAGCATCCGTTTTTGCATTTGAGATGAAAAAATATTTTTCGCTTCTGGGCACCATTTTTTCTGACCGCGGCATCACGCATTTTTTCCTCAGGGACCAAAAACACTCAATTTTTAAAAACAGCAAGCAATACCATTTTTCAGTATGGAATTCCACCCTGATTCATGTCCCAGCATCCGTTTTTGCATTTGAGATGAAAAAACTTTTTCGCTTCTGGGTAGCATTTTTTCTGACCGCGGCATCACGCGTTTTTTCCTCAGGGACCAAAAACACTCAATTTTTAAAAACAGAAAGCAATACCATTTTTCAGTATGGAATTCCACCCTGATTCATGTCCCAGCATCCATTTTTGCATTTGAGATGAAAAAAATTTTTCGCTTCTGGGCAGCATTTTTTCTGACCGCGGCATCACGCGTTTTTTCCTCGGGGACCAAAAACACTCAATTTTTAAAAACAGAAAGCAATACCATTTTTCAGTATGGAATTCCACCCTGATTCATGTCCCAGCATCCGTTTTTGCATTTGAGATGAAAAAATTTTTTTGCTTCTGGGCAGCATTTTTTCTGACCGCGGCATCACGCGTTTTTTCCTCAGGGACCAAAAACATTCAATTTTTAAAAACAGCAAGCAATACCATTTTTCAGTATGGAATTCCACCCTGATTCATGTCCCAGCATCCGTTTTTGCATTTGAGATGAAAAAAATTTCGCTTCTGGGCAGCATTTTTTCTGACCGCGGCATCACGCGTTTTTTCCTCAGGGACTAAAAACACTCAATTTTTAAAAACAGCAAGCAATACCATTTTTCAGTATGGAATTCCACCCTGATTCATGTCCCAGCATCCGTTTTTGCATTTGAGATGAAAAAAATTTTTCGCTTCTGGGCAGCATTTTTTCTGACCGCGGCATCACGCGTTTTTTCCTCAGGGACCAAAAACACTCAATTTTTAAAAACAGCAAGCAATACCATTTTTCAGTATGGAATTCCACCCTGATTCATGTCCCAGCATCCGCTTTTGCATTTGAGATTAAAAAATTTTTTTGCTTCTGGGCAGCATTTTTTCTGACCGCGGCATCACACGTTTTTTCCTCAGGGACCAAAAACACTCAATTTTTAAAAACAGCAAGCAATACCATTTTTCAGTATGGAATTCCACGCTGATTCATGTCCCAGCATCCGTTTTTGCATTTGAGATGAAAAAAAATTTTCGCTTCTGGGCAGCATTTTTTCTGACCGCGGCATCACGCGTTTTTTCCTCAGGGACCAAAAACACTCAATTTTTAAAAACAGCAAGCAATACCATTTTTCAGTATGGAATTCCACCCTGATTCATGTCCCAGCATCCGATTTTGCATTTGAGATGAAAAAATATTTTTCGCTTCTGGGCACCATTTTTTCTGACCGCGGCATCACGCATTTTTTCCTCAGGGACCAAAAACACTCAATTTTTAAAAACAGCAAGCAATACCATTTTTCAGTATGGAATTCCACCCTGATTCATGTCCCAGCATCCATTTTTGCATTTGAGATGAAAAAAATTTTTCGCTTCTGGGCAGCATTTTTTCTGACCGCGGCATCACGCGTTTTTTCCTCGGGGACCAAAAACACTCAATTTTTAAAAACAGAAAGCAATACCATTTTTCAGTATGGAATTCCACCCTGATTCATGTCCCAGCATCCGTTTTTGCATTTGAGATGAAAAAATTTTTTTGCTTCTGGGCAGCATTTTTTCTGACCGCGGCATCACGCGTTTTTTCCTCAGGGACCAAAAACATTCAATTTTTAAAAACAGCAAGCAATACCATTTTTCAGTATGGAATTCCACCCTGATTCATGTCCCAGCATCCGTTTTTGCATTTGAGATGAAAAAAATTTCGCTTCTGGGCAGCATTTTTTCTGACCGCGGCATCACGCGTTTTTTCCTCAGGGACTAAAAACACTCAATTTTTAAAAACAGCAAGCAATACCATTTTTCAGTATGGAATTCCACCCTGATTCATGTCCCAGCATCCGTTTTTGCATTTGAGATGAAAAAAATTTTTCGCTTCTGGGCAGCATTTTTTCTGACCGCGGCATCACGCGTTTTTTCCTCAGGGACCAAAAACACTCAATTTTTAAAAACAGCAAGCAATACCATTTTTCAGTATGGAATTCCACCCTGATTCATGTCCCAGCATCCGCTTTTGCATTTGAGATTAAAAAAATTTTTCGCTTCTGGGCAGCATTTTTTCTGACCGCGGCATCACACGTTTTTTCCTCAGGGACCAAAAACACTCAATTTTTAAAAACAGCAAGCAATACCATTTTTCAGTATGGAATTCCACGCTGATTCATGTCCCAGCATCCGTTTTTGCATTTGAGATGAAAAAAAATTTTCGCTTCTGGGCAGCATTTTTTCTGACCGCGGCATCACGCGTTTTTTCCTCAGGGACCAAAAACACTCAATTTTTAAAAACAGCAAGCAATACCATTTTTCAGTATGGAATTCCACCCTGATTCATGTCCCAGCATCCGCTTTTGCATTTGAGATTAAAAAATTTTTTTGCTTCTGGGCAGCATTTTTTCTGACCGCGGCATCACACGTTTTTTCCTCAGGGACCAAAAACACTCAATTTTTAAAAACAGCAAGCAATACCATTTTTCAGTATGGAATTCCACGCTGATTCATGTCCCAGCATCCGTTTTTGCATTTGAGATGAAAAAAAATTTTCGCTTCTGGGCAGCATTTTTTCTGACCGCGGCATCACGCGTTTTTTCCTCAGGGACCAAAAACACTCAATTTTTAAAAACAGCAAGCAATACCATTTTTCAGTATGGAATTCCACCCTGATTCATGTCCCAGCATCCGATTTTGCATTTGAGATGAAAAAATATTTTTCGCTTCTGGGCACCATTTTTTCTGACCGCGGCATCACGCATTTTTTCCTCAGGGACCAAAAACACTCAATTTTTAAAAACAGCAAGCAATACCATTTTTCAGTATGGAATTCCACCCTGATTCATGTCCCAGCATCCATTTTTGCATTTGAGATGAAAAAAATTTTTCGCTTCTGGGCAGCATTTTTTCTGACCGCGGCATCACGCGTTTTTTCCTCGGGGACCAAAAACACTCAATTTTTAAAAACAGAAAGCAATACCATTTTTCAGTATGGAATTCCACCCTGATTCATGTCCCAGCATCCGTTTTTGCATTTGAGATGAAAAAATTTTTTTGCTTCTGGGCAGCATTTTTTCTGACCGCGGCATCACGCGTTTTTTCCTCAGGGACCAAAAACATTCAATTTTTAAAAACAGCAAGCAATACCATTTTTCAGTATGGAATTCCACCCTGATTCATGTCCCAGCATCCGTTTTTGCATTTGAGATGAAAAAAATTTCGCTTCTGGGCAGCATTTTTTCTGACCGCGGCATCACGCGTTTTTTCCTCAGGGACTAAAAACACTCAATTTTTAAAAACAGCAAGCAATACCATTTTTCAGTATGGAATTCCACCCTGATTCATGTCCCAGCATCCGTTTTTGCATTTGAGATGAAAAAAATTTTTCGCTTCTGGGCAGCATTTTTTCTGACCGCGGCATCACGCGTTTTTTCCTCAGGGACCAAAAACACTCAATTTTTAAAAACAGCAAGCAATACCATTTTTCAGTATGGAATTCCACCCTGATTCATGTCCCAGCATCCGCTTTTGCATTTGAGATTAAAAAAATTTTTCGCTTCTGGGCAGCATTTTTTCTGACCGCGGCATCACACGTTTTTTCCTCAGGGACCAAAAACACTCAATTTTTAAAAACAGCAAGCAATACCATTTTTCAGTATGGAATTCCACGCTGATTCATGTCCCAGCATCCGTTTTTGCATTTGAGATGAAAAAAAATTTTCGCTTCTGGGCAGCATTTTTTCTGACCGCGGCATCACGCGTTTTTTCCTCAGGGACCAAAAACACTCAATTTTTAAAAACAGCAAGCAATACCATTTTTCAGTATGGAATTCCACCCTGATTCATGTCCCAGCATCCGATTTTGCATTTGAGATGAAAAAATATTTTTCGCTTCTGGGCACCATTTTTTCTGACCGCGGCATCACGCATTTTTTCCTCAGGGACCAAAAACACTCAATTTTTAAAAACAGCAAGCAATACCATTTTTCAGTATGGAATTCCACCCTGATTCATGTCCCAGCATCCGTTTTTGCATTTGAGATGAAAAAATTTTTTCGCTTCTGGGTAGCATTTTTTCTGACCGCGGCATCACGCGTTTTTTCCTCGGGGACCAAAAACACTCAATTTTTAAAAACAGAAAGCAATACCATTTTTCAGTATGGAATTCCACCCTGATTCATGTCCCAGCATCCGCTTTTGCATTTGAGATTAAAAAATTTTTTCGCTTCTGGGCAGCATTTTTTCTGACCGCGGCATCACGCGTTTTTTCCTCAGGGACCAAAAACACTCAATTTTTAAAAACAGCAAGCAATACCATTTTTCAGTATGGAATTCCACGCTGATTCATGTCCCAGCATCCGTTTTTGCATTTGAGATGAAAAAAATTTTTCGCTTCTGGGCAGCATTTTTTCTGACCGCGGCATCACACGTTTTTTCCTCAGGGACCAAAAACACTCAATTTTTAAAAACAGCAAGCAATACCATTTTTCAGTATGGAATTCCACCCTGATTCATGTCCCAGCATCCGATTTTGCATTTGAGATGAAAAAATATTTTTCGCTTCTGGGCACCATTTTTTCTGACCGCGGCATCACGCATTTTTTCCTCAGGGACCAAAAACACTCAATTTTTAAAAACAGCAAGCAATACCATTTTTCAGTATGGAATTCCACCCTGATTCATGTCCCAGCATCCGTTTTTGCATTTGAGATGAAAAAATTTTTTCGCTTCTGGGTAGCATTTTTTCTGACCGCGGCATCACGCGTTTTTTCCTCGGGGACCAAAAACACTCAATTTTTAAAAACAGAAAGCAATACCATTTTTCAGTATGGAATTCCACCCTGATTCATGTCCCAGCATCCGTTTTTGCATTTGAGATGAAAAAAATTTTTCGCTTCTGGGCAGCATTTTTTCTGACCGCGGCATCACGCGTTTTTTCCTCGGGGACCAAAAACACTCAATTTTTAAAAACAGAAAGCAATACCATTTTTCAGTATGGAATTCCACCCTGATTCATGTCCCAGCATCCGTTTTTGCATTTGAGATGAAAAATTTTTTTTGCTTCTGGGCAGCATTTTTTCTGACCGCGGCATCACGCGTTTTTTCCTCAGGGACCAAAAACACTCAATTTTTAAAAACAGAAAGCAATACCATTTTTCAGTATGGAATTCCACCCTGATTCATGTCCCAGCATCCGTTTTTGCATTTGAGATGAAAAAAATCTTTCGCTTCTGGGCAGCATTTTTTCTGACCGCGGCATCACGCGTTTTTTCCTCGGGGACCAAAAACACTCAATTTTTAAAAACAGAAAGCAATACCATTTTTCAGTATGGAATTCCACCCTGATTCATGTCCCAGCATCCGCTTTTGCATTTGAGATTAAAAAAATTTTTCGCTTCTGGGCAGCATTTTTTCTGACCGCGGCATCACGCGTTTTTTCCTCAGGGACCAAAAACACTCAATTTTTAAAAACAGCAAGCAATACCATTTTTCAGTATGGAATTCCACGCTGATTCATGTCCCAGCATCCGTTTTTGCATTTGAGATGAAAAAATTTTTTCGCTTCTGGGCAGCATTTTTTCTGACCGCGGCATCACGCGTTTTTTCCTCAGGGACCAAAAACACTCAATTTTTAAAAACAGCAAGCAATACCATTTTTCAGTATGGAATTCCACCCTGATTCATGTCCCAGCATCCGATTTTGCATTTGAGATGAAAAAATATTTTTCGCTTCTGGGCACCATTTTTTCTGACCGCGGCATCACGCATTTTTTCCTCAGGGACCAAAAACACTCAATTTTTAAAAACAGCAAGCAATACCATTTTTCAGTATGGAATTCCACCCTGATTCATGTCCCAGCATCCGTTTTTGCATTTGAGATGAAAAAATTTTTTCGCTTCTGGGTAGCATTTTTTCTGACAGCGGCATCACGCGTTTTTTCCTCGGGGACCAAAAACACTCAATTTTTAAAAACAGAAAGCAATACCATTTTTCAGTATGGAATTCCACCCTGATTCATGTCCCAGCATCCGTTTTTGCATTTGAGATGAAAAAAATTTTTCGCTTCTGGGCAGCATTTTTTCTGACCGCGGCATCACGCGTTTTTTCCTCAGGGACCAAAAACACTCAATTTTTAAAAACAGAAAGCAATACCATTTTTCAGTATGGAATTCCACCCTGATTCATGTCCCAGCATCCGTTTTTGCATTTGAGATGAAAAAATTTTTTTGCTTCTGGGCAGCATTTTTTCTGACCGCGGCATCACGCGTTTTTTCCTCGGGGACTAAAAACACTCAATTTTTAAAAACAGCAAGCAATACCATTTTTCAGTATGGAATTCCACCCTGATTCATGTCCCAGCATCCGTTTTTGCATTTGAGATGAAAAAATTTTTTCGCTTCTGGGCAGCATTTTTTCTGACCGCGGCATCACGCGTTTTTTCCTCGGGGACCAAAAACACTCAATTTTTAAAAACAGAAAGCAATACCATTTTTCAGTATGGAATTCCACCCTGATTCATGTCCCAGCATCCGTTTTTGCATTTGAGATGAAAAAATTTTTTCGCTTCTGGGCAGCATTTTTTCTGACCGCGGCATCACGCGTTTTTTCCTCGGGGACCAAAAACACTCAATTTTTAAAAACAGCAAGCAATACCATTTTTCAGTATGGAATTCCACCCTGATTCATGTCCCAGCATCCGCTTTTGCATTTGAGATTAAAAAATTTTTTCGCTTCTGGGCAGCATTTTTTCTGACCGCGGCATCACGCGTTTTTTCCTCGGGGACCAAAAACACTCGATTTTTAAAAACAGCAAGCAATACCATTTTTCAGTATGGAATTCCACGCTGATTCATGTCCCAGCATCCGTTTTTGCATTTGACATGAAAAAAAATTTTCGCTTCTGGGCAGCATTTTTTCTGACCGCGGCATCACGCGTTTTTTCCTCAGGGACCAAAAACACTCAATTTTTAAAAACAGCAAGCAATACCATTTTTCAGTATGGAATTCCACCCTGATTCATGTCCCAGCATCCGATTTTGCATTTGAGATGAAAAAATATTTTTCGCTTCTGGGCACCATTTTTTCTGACCGCGGCATCACGCATTTTTTCCTCAGGGACCAAAAACACTCAATTTTTAAAAACAGAAAGCAATACCATTTTTCAGTATGGAATTCCATGCTGATTCATGTCCCAGCATCCGTTTTTGCATTTGAGATGAAAAAATTTTTTCGCTTCTGGGCAGCATTTTTTCTGACCGCGGCATCACGCGTTTTTTCCTCAGGGACCAAAAACACTCAATTTTTAAAAACAGCAAGCAATACCATTTTTCAGTATGGAATTCCACCCTGATTCATGTCCCAGCATCCGATTTTGCATTTGAGATGAAAAAATATTTTTCGCTTCTGGGCACCATTTTTTCTGACCGCGGCATCACGCGTATTTTCCTCGGGGACCAAAAACACTCAATTTTTAAAAACAGAAAGCAATACCATTTTTCAGTATGGAATTCCACCCTGATTCATGTCCCAGCATCCGTTTTTGCATTTGAGATGAAAAAATTTTTTTGCTTCTGGGCAGCATTTTTTCTGACCGCGGCATCACGCGTTTTTTCCTCAGGGACCAAAAACACTCAATTTTTAAAAACAGAAAGCAATACCATTTTTCAGTATGGAATTCCACCCTGATTCATGTCCCAGCATCCGTTTTTGCATTTGAGATGAAAAAAATTTTTCGCTTCTGGGCAGCATTTTTTCTGACCGCGGCATCACGCGTTTTTTCCTCGGGGACCAAAAACACTCAATTTTTAAAAACAGAAAGCAATACCATTTTTCAGTATGGAATTCCACCCTGATTCATGTCCCAGCATCCGCTTTTGCATTTGAGATGAAAAAAATTTTTCGCTTCTGGGCAGCATTTTTTCTGACCGCGGCATCACGCGTTTTTTCCTCAGGGACCAAAAACACTCAATTTTTAAAAACAGCAAGCAATACCATTTTTCAGTATGGAATTCCACGCTGATTCATGTCCCAGCATCCGTTTTTGCATTTGAGATGAAAAAAATTTTTCGCTTCTGGGCAGCATTTTTTCTGACCGCGGCATCACGCGTTTTTTCCTCAGGGACCAAAACCACTCAATTTTTAAAAACAGCAAGCAATACCATTTTTCAGTATGGAATTCCACCCTGATTCATGTCCCAGCATCCGATTTTGCATTTGAGATGAAAAAATATTTTTCGCTTCTGGGCACCATTTTTTCTGACCGCGGCATCACGCATTTTTTCCTCAGGGACCAAAAACACTCAATTTTTAAAAACAGCAAGCAATACCATTTTTCAGTATGGAATTCCACCCTGATTCATGTCCCAGCATCCGTTTTTGCATTTGAGATGAAAAAATTTTTTCGCTTCTGGGTAGCATTTTTTCTGACCGCGGCATCACGCGTTTTTTCCTCGGGGACCAAAAACACTCAATTTTTAAAAACAGAAAGCAATACCATTTTTCAGTATGGAATTCCACCCTGATTCATGTCCCAGCATCCGTTTTTGCATTTGAGATGAAAAAAATTTTTCGCTTCTGGGCAGCATTTTTTCTGACCGCGGCATCACGCGTTTTTTCCTCAGGGACCAAAAACACTCAATTTTTAAAAACAGAAAGCAATACCATTTTTCAGTATGGAATTCCACCCTGATTCATGTCCCAGCATCCGTTTTTGCATTTGAGATGAAAAAATTTTTTTGCTTCTGGGCAGCATTTTTTCTGACCGCGGCATCACGCGTTTTTTCCTCAGGAACTAAAAACACTCAATTTTTAAAAACAGCAAGCAATACCATTTTTCAGTATGGAATTCCACCCTGATTCATGTCCCAGCATCCGTTTTTGCATTTGAGATGAAAAAATTTTTTCGCTTCTGGGCAGCATTTTTTCTGACCGCGGCATCACGCGTTTTTTCCTCGGGGACCAAAAACACTCAATTTTTAAAAACAGAAAGCAATACCATTTTTCAGTATGGAATTCCACCCTGATTCATGTCCCAGCATCCGCTTTTGCATTTGAGATTAAAAAATTTTTTCGCTTCTGGGCAGCATTTTTTCTGACCGCGGCATCACGCGTTTTTTCCTCGGGGACCAAAAACACTCGATTTTTAAAAACAGCAAGCAATACCATTTTTCAGTATGGAATTCCACGCTGATTCATGTCCCAGCATCCATTTTTGCATTTGACATGAAAAAAAATTTTCGCTTCTGGGCAGCATTTTTTCTGACCGCGGCATCACGCGTTTTTTCCTCAGGGACCAAAAACACTCAATTTTTAAAAACAGCAAGCAATACCATTTTTCAGTATGGAATTCCACCCTGATTCATGTCCCAGCATCCGATTTTGCATTTGAGATGAAAAAATATTTTTCGCTTCTGGGCACCATTTTTTCTGACCGCGGCATCACGCATTTTTTCCTCAGGGACCAAAAACACTCAATTTTTAAAAACAGAAAGCAATACCATTTTTCAGTATGGAATTCCATGCTGATTCATGTCCCAGCATCCGTTTTTGCATTTGAGATGAAAAAAATTTTTCGCTTCTGGGCAGCATTTTTTCTGACCGCGGCATCACGCGTTTTTTCCTCAGGGACCAAAAACACTCAATTTTTAAAAACAGCAAGCAATACCATTTTTCAGTATGGAATTCCACCCTGATTCATGTCCCAGCATCCGATTTTGCATTTGAGATGAAAAAATATTTTTCGCTTCTGGGCACCATTTTTTCTGACCGCGGCATCACGCATTTTTTCCTCAGGGACCAAAAACACTCAATTTTTAAAAACAGAAAGCAATACCATTTTTCAGTATGGAATTCCACCCTGATTCATGTCCCAGCATCCGTTTTTGCATTTGAGATGAAAAAATTTTTTTGCTTCTGGGCAGCATTTTTTCTGACCGCGGCATCACGCGTTTTTTCCTCAGGGACCAAAAACACTCAATTTTTAAAAACAGAAAGCAATACCATTTTTCAGTATGGAATTCCACCCTGATTCATGTCCCAGCATCCGTTTTTGCATTTGAGATGAAAAAAATTTTTCGCTTCTGGGCAGCATTTTTTCTGACCGCGGCATCACGCGTTTTTTCCTCGGGGACCAAAAACACTCAATTTTTAAAAACAGAAAGCAATACCATTTTTCAGTATGGAATTCCACCCTGATTCATGTCCCAGCATCCGCTTTTGCATTTGAGATGAAAAAAATTTTTCGCTTCTGGGCAGCATTTTTTCTGACCGCGGCATCACGCGTTTTTTCCTCAGGGACCAAAAACACTCAATTTTTAAAAACAGCAAGCAATACCATTTTTCAGTATGGAATTCCACGCTGATTCATGTCCCAGCATCCGTTTTTGCATTTGAGATGAAAAAAATTTTTCGCTTCTGGGCAGCATTTTTTCTGACCGCGGCATCACGCGTTTTTTCCTCAGGGACCAAAAACACTCAATTTTTAAAAACAGCAAGCAATACCATTTTTCAGTATGGAATTCCACCCTGATTCATGTCCCAGCATCCGATTTTGCATTTGAGATGAAAAAATATTTTTCGCTTCTGGGCACCATTTTTTCTGACCGCGGCATCACGCATTTTTTCCTCAGGGACCAAAAACACTCAATTTTTAAAAACAGCAAGCAATACCATTTTTCAGTATGGAATTCCACCCTGATTCATGTCCCAGCATCCGTTTTTGCATTTGAGATGAAAAAATTTTTTCGCTTCTGGGTAGCATTTTTTCTGACCGCGGCATCACGCGTTTTTTCCTCGGGGACCAAAAACACTCAATTTTTAAAAACAGAAAGCAATACCATTTTTCAGTATGGAATTCCACCCTGATTCATGTCCCAGCATCCGTTTTTGCATTTGAGATGAAAAAAATTTTTCGCTTCTGGGCAGCATTTTTTCTGACCGCGGCATCACGCGTTTTTTCCTCAGGGACCAAAAACACTCAATTTTTAAAAACAGAAAGCAATACCATTTTTCAGTATGGAATTCCACCCTGATTCATGTCCCAGCATCCGTTTTTGCATTTGAGATGAAAAAATTTTTTTGCTTCTGGGCAGCATTTTTTCTGACCGCGGCATCACGCGTTTTTTCCTCAGGGACTAAAAACACTCAATTTTTAAAAACAGCAAGCAATACCATTTTTCAGTATGGAATTCCACCCTGATTCATGTCCCAGCATCCGTTTTTGCATTTGAGATGAAAAAATTTTTTCGCTTCTGGGCAGCATTTTTTCTGACCGCGGCATCACGCGTTTTTTCCTCGGGGACCAAAAACACTCAATTTTTAAAAACAGAAAGCAATACCATTTTTCAGTATGGAATTCCACCCTGATTCATGTCCCAGCATCCGTTTTTGCATTTGAGATGAAAAAATTTTTTCGCTTCTGGGCAGCATTTTTTCTGACCGCGGCATCACGCGTTTTTTCCTCGGGGACCAAAAACACTCAATTTTTAAAAACAGAAAGCAATACCATTTTTCAGTATGGAATTCCACCCTGATTCATGTCCCAGCATCCGCTTTTGCATTTGAGATTAAAAAATTTTTTCGCTTCTGGGCAGCATTTTTTCTGACCGCGGCATCACGCGTTTTTTCCTCGGGGACCAAAAACACTCGATTTTTAAAAACAGCAAGCAATACCATTTTTCAGTATGGAATTCCACGCTGATTCATGTCCCAGCATCCGTTTTTGCATTTGACATGAAAAAAAATTTTCGCTTCTGGGCAGCATTTTTTCTGACCGCGGCATCACGCGTTTTTTCCTCAGGGACCAAAAACACTCAATTTTTAAAAACAGCAAGCAATACCATTTTTCAGTATGGAATTCCACCCTGATTCATGTCCCAGCATCCGATTTTGCATTTGAGATGAAAAAATATTTTTCGCTTCTGGGCACCATTTTTTCTGACCGCGGCATCACGCATTTTTTCCTCAGGGACCAAAAACACTCAATTTTTAAAAACAGAAAGCAATACCATTTTTCAGTATGGAATTCCATGCTGATTCATGTCCCAGCATCCGTTTTTGCATTTGAGATGAAAAAAAATTTTCGCTTCTGGGCAGCATTTTTTCTGACCGCGGCATCACGCGTTTTTTCCTCAGGGACCAAAAACACTCAATTTTTAAAAACAGCAAGCAATACCATTTTTCAGTATGGAATTCCACCCTGATTCATGTCCCAGCATCCGATTTTGCATTTGAGATGAAAAAATATTTTTCGCTTCTGGGCACCATTTTTTCTGACCGCGGCATCACGCGTTTTTTCCTCAGGGACCAAAAACACTCAATTTTTAAAAACAGCAAGCAATACCATTTTTCAGTATGGAATTCCACCCTGATTCATGTCCCAGCATCCGTTTTTGCATTTGAGATGAAAAAAATTTTTCGCTTCTGGGCAACATTTTTTCTGACCGCGGCATCACGCGTTTTTTCCTCAGGGACCAAAAACACTCAATTTTTAAAAACAGCAAGCAATACCATTTTTCAGTATGGAATTCCACCCTGATTCATGTCCCAGCATCCGTTTTTGCATTTGAGATGAAAAAAATTTTTCGCTTCTGGGCAGCATTTTTTCTGACCGCGGCATCACGCGTTTTTTCCTCAGGGACCAAAAACACTCAATTTTTAAAAACAGCAAGCAATACCATTTTTCAGTATGGAATTCCACGCTGATTCATGTCCCAGCATCCGTTTTTGCATTTGAGATGAAAAAAAATTTTCGCTTCTGGGCAGCATTTTTTCTGACAGCGGCATCACGCGTTTTTTCCTCAGGGACCAAAAACACTCAATTTTTAAAAACAGCAAGCAATACCATTTTTCAGTATGGAATTCCACCCTGATTCATGTCCCAGCATCCGATTTTGCATTTGAGATGAAAAAATATTTTTCGCTTCTGGGCAGCATTTTTTCTGACCGCGGCATCACGCGTTTTTTCCTCGGGGACCAAAAACACTCGATTTTTAAAAACAGCAAGCAATACCATTTTTCAGTATGGAATTCCACGCTGATTTATGTCCCAGCATCCGTTTTTGCATTTGACATGAAAAAAAATTTTCGCTTCTGGGCAGCATTTTTTCTGACCGCGGCATCACGCGTTTTTTCCTCAGGGACCAAAAACACTCAATTTTTAAAAACAGCAAGCAATACCATTTTTCAGTATGGAATTCCACCCTGATTCATGTCCCAGCATCCGATTTTGCATTTGAGATGAAAAAATATTTTTTGCTTCTGGGCACCATTTTTTCTGACCGCGGCATCACGCATTTTTTCCTCAGGGACCAAAAACACTCAATTTTTAAAAACAGAAAGCAATACCATTTTTCAGTATGGAATTCCATGCTGATTCATGTCCCAGCATCCGTTTTTGCATTTGAGATGAAAAAAATTTTTCGCTTCTGGGCAGCATTTTTTCTGACCGCGGCATCACGCGTTTTTTCCTCGGGGACCAAAAACACTCAATTTTTAAAAACAGAAAGCAATACCATTTTTCAGTATGGAATTCCACCCTGATTCATGTCCCAGCATCCGTTTTTGCATTTCAGATGAAAAAATTTTTTTGCTTCTGGGCAGCATTTTTTCTGACCGCGGCATCACGCGTTTTTTCCTCAGGGACCAAAAACATTCAATTTTTAAAAACAGCAAGCAATACCATTTTTCAGTATGGAATTCCACCCTGATTCATGTCCCAGCATCCGTTTTTGCATTTGAGATGAAAAAAATTTCGCTTCTGGGCAGCATTTTTTCTGACCGCGGCATCACGCGTTTTTTCCTCAGGGACTAAAAACACTCAATTTTTAAAAACAGCAAGCAATACCATTTTTCAGTATGGAATTCCACCCTGATTCATGTCCCAGCATCCGTTTTTGCATTTGAGATGAAAAAAATTTTTCGCTTCTGGGCAGCATTTTTTCTGACCGCGGCATCACGCGTTTTTTCCTCAGGGACCAAAAACACTCAATTTTTAAAAACAGCAAGCAATACCATTTTTCAGTATGGAATTCCACCCTGATTCATGTCCCAGCATCCGCTTTTGCATTTGAGATGAAAAAAAAAATTCGCTTCTGGGCAGCATTTTTTCTGACCGCGGCATCACGCGTTTTTTCCTCAGGGACCAAAAACACTCAATTTTTAAAAACAGCAAGCAATACCATTTTTCAGTATGGAATTCCACCCTGATTCATGTCCCAGCATCCGATTTTGCATTTGAGATGAAAAAATATTTTTCGCTTCTGGGCACCATTTTTTCTGACCGCGGCATCACGCGTTTTTTCCTGGGGGACCAAAAACACTCAATTTTTAAAAACAGCAAGCAATACCATTTTTCAGTATGGAATTCCATGCTGATTCATGTCCCAGCATCCGTTTTTGCATTTGAGATGAAAAAAAATTTTCGCTTCTGGGCAGCATTTTTTCTGACCGCGGCATCACGCGTTTTTTCCTCAGGGACCAAAAACACTCAATTTTTAAAAACAGCAAGCAATACCATTTTTCAGTATGGAATTCCACCCTGATTCATGTCCCAGCATCCGATTTTGCATTTGAGATGAAAAAATATTTTTCGCTTCTGGGCACCATTTTTTCTGACCGCGGCATCACGCGTTTTTTCCTCAGGGACCAAAAACACTCAATTTTTAAAAACAGCAAGCAATACCATTTTTCAGTATGGAATTCCACCCTGATTCATGTCCCAGCATCCGTTTTTGCATTTGAGATGAAAAAAAATTTTCGCTTCTGGGCAGCATTTTTTCTGACCGCGGCATCACGCGTTTTTTCCTCAGGGACCAAAAACACTCAATTTTTAAAAACAGCAAGCAATACCATTTTTCAGTATGGAATTCCACGCTGATTCATGTCCCAGCATCCGTTTTTGCATTTGAGATGAAAAAAAATTTTCGCTTCTGGGCAGCATTTTTTCTGACCGCGGCATCACGCGTTTTTTCCTCAGGGACCAAAAACACTCAATTTTTAAAAACAGCAAGCAATACCATTTTTCAGTATGGAATTCCACCCTGATTCATGTCCCAGCATCCGATTTTGCATTTGAGATGAAAAAATATTTTTCGCTTCTGGGCACCATTTTTTCTGACCGCGGCATCACGCATTTTTTCCTCAGGGACCAAAAACACTCAATTTTTAAAAACAGAAAGCAATACCATTTTTCAGTATGGAATTCCACCCTGATTCATGTCCCAGCATCCGTTTTTGCATTTGAGATGAAAAAATATTTTCGCTTCTGGGTAGCATTTTTTCTGACCGCGGCATCACGCGTTTTTTCCTCGGGGACCAAAAACACTCAATTTTTAAAAACAGAAAGCAATACCATTTTTCAGTATGGAATTCCACCCTGATTCATGTCCCAGCATCCATTTTTGCATTTGAGATGAAAAAAATTTTTCGCTTCTGGGCAGCATTTTTTCTGACCGCGGCATCACGCGTTTTTTCCTCGGGGACCAAAAACACTCAATTTTTAAAAACAGAAAGCAATACCATTTTTCAGTATGGAATTCCACCCTGATTCATGTCCCAGCATCCGTTTTTGCATTTGAGATGAAAAAATTTTTTCGCTTCTGGGCAGCATTTTTTCTGACCGCGGCATCACGCGTTTTTTCCTCAGGGACCAAAAACACTCAATTTTTAAAAACAGCAAGCAATACCATTTTTCAGTATGGAATTCCACGCTGATTCATGTCCCAGCATCCGTTTTTGCATTTGAGATGAAAAAAAATTTTCGCTTCTGGGCAGCATTTTTTCTGACCGCGGCATCACGCGTTTTTTCCTCAGGGACCAAAAACACTCAATTTTTAAAAACAGCAAGCAATACCATTTTTCAGTATGGAATTCCACCCTGATTCATGTCCCAGCATCCGATTTTGCATTTGAGATGAAAAAATATTTTTCGCTTCTGGGCACCATTTTTTCTGACCGCGGCATCACGCATTTTTTCCTCAGGGACCAAAAACACTCAATTTTTAAAAACAGAAAGCAATACCATTTTTCAGTATGGAATTCCACCCTGATTCATGTCCCAGCATCCGTTTTTGCATTTGAGATGAAAAAACTTTTTCGCTTCTGGGTAGCATTTTTTCTGACCGCGGCATCACGCGTTTTTTCCTCGGGGACCAAAAACACTCAATTTTTAAAAACAGAAAGCAATACCATTTTTCAGTATGGAATTCCACCCTGATTCATGTCCCAGCATCCATTTTTGCATTTGAGATGAAAAAAAATTTTCGCTTCTGGGCAGCATTTTTTCTGACCGCGGCATCACGCGTTTTTTCCTCGGGGACCAAAAACACTCAATTTTTAAAAACAGAAAGCAATACCATTTTTCAGTATGGAATTCCACCCTGATTCATGTCCCAGCATCCGTTTTTGCATTTGAGATGAAAAAATTTTTTTGCTTCTGGGCAGCATTTTTTCTGACCGCGGCATCACGCGTTTTTTCCTCAGGGACCAAAAACATTCAATTTTTAAAAACAGCAAGCAATACCATTTTTCAGTATGGAATTCCACCCTGATTCATGTCCCAGCATCCGTTTTTGCATTTGAGATGAAAAAAATTTCGCTTCTGGGCAGCATTTTTTCTGACCGCGGCATCACGCGTTTTTTCCTCGGGGACCAAAAACACTCAATTTTTAAAAACAGAAAGCAATACCATTTTTCAGTATGGAATTCCACCCTGATTCATGTCCCAGCATCCATTTTTGCATTTGAGATGAAAAAAATTTTTCGCTTCTGGGCAGCATTTTTTCTGACCGCGGCATCACGCGTTTTTTCCTCAGGGACTAAAAACACTCAATTTTTAAAAACAGCAAGCAATACCATTTTTCAGTATGGAATTCCACCCTGATTCATGTCCCAGCATCCGTTTTTGCATTTGAGATGAAAAAAATTTTTCGCTTCTGGGCAGCATTTTTTCTGACCGCGGCATCACGCGTTTTTTCCTCGGGGACCAAAAACACTCAATTTTTAAAAACAGCAAGCAATACCATTTTTCAGTATGGAATTCCACCCTGATTCATGTCCCAGCATCCGCTTTTGCATTTGAGATGAAAAAAAAATTTCGCTTCTGGGCAGCATTTTTTCTGACCGCGGCATCACGCGTTTTTTCCTCAGGGACCAAAAACACTCAATTTTTAAAAACAGCAAGCAATACCATTTTTCAGTATGGAATTCCACCCTGATTCATGTCCCAGCATCCGATTTTGCATTTGAGATGAAAAAATATTTTTCGCTTCTGGGCACCATTTTTTCTGACCGCGGCATCACGCATTTTTTCCTCAGGGACCAAAAACACTCAATTTTTAAAAACAGAAAGCAATACCATTTTTCAGTATGGAATTCCACCCTGATTCATGTCCCAGCATCCGCTTTTGCATTTGAGATTAAAAAATTTTTAAGCTTCTGGGCAGCATTTTTTCTGACCGCGGCATCACGCGTTTTTTCCTCGGGGACCCAAAACACTCAATTTTTAAAAACAGCAAGCAATACCATTTTTCAGTATGGAATTCCATGCTGATTCATGTCCCAGCATCCGTTTTTGCATTTGAGATGAAAAAAAATTTTCGCTTCTGGGCAGCATTTTTTCTGACCGCGGCATCACGCGTTTTTTCCTCAGGGACCAAAAACACTCAATTTTTAAAAACAGCAAGCAATACCATTTTTCAGTATGGAATTCCACCCTGATTCATGTCCCAGCATCCGATTTTGCATTTGAGATGAAAAAATATTTTTCGCTTCTGGGCACCATTTTTTCTGACCGCGGCATCACGCGTTTTTTCCTCAGGGACCAAAAACACTCAATTTTTAAAAACAGCAAGCAATACCATTTTTCAGTATGGAATTCCACCCTGATTCATGTCCCAGCATCCGCTTTTGCATTTGAGATTAAAAAATTTTTTCGCTTCTGGGCAGCATTTTTTCTGACCGCGGCATCACACGTTTTTTCCTCAGGGACCAAAAACACTCAATTTTTAAAAACAGCAAGCAATACCATTTTTCAGTATGGAATTCCACGCTGATTCATGTCCCAGCATCCGTTTTTGCATTTGAGATGAAAAAAATTTTTCGCTTCTGGGCAGCATTTTTTCTGACCGCGGCATCACGCGTTTTTTCCTCGGGGACCAAAAACACTCAATTTTTAAAAACAGAAAGCAATACCATTTTTCAGTATGGAATTCCACCCTGATTCATGTCCCAGCATCCGTTTTTGCATTTGAGATGAAAAAATTTTTTTGCTTCTGGGCAGCATTTTTTCTGACCGCGGCATCACGCGTTTTTTCCTCAGGGACCAAAAACATTCAATTTTTAAAAACAGCAAGCAATACCATTTTTCAGTATGGAATTCCACCCTGATTCATGTCCCAGCATCCGTTTTTGCATTTGAGATGAAAAAAATTTCGCTTCTGGGCAGCATTTTTTCTGACCGCGGCATCACGCGTTTTTTCCTCGGGGACCAAAAACACTCAATTTTTAAAAACAGAAAGCAATACCATTTTTCAGTATGGAATTCCACCCTGATTCATGTCCCAGCATCCATTTTTGCATTTGAGATGAAAAAAATTTTTCGCTTCTGGGCAGCATTTTTTCTGACCGCGGCATCACGCGTTTTTTCCTCAGGGACTAAAAACACTCAATTTTTAAAAACAGCAAGCAATACCATTTTTCAGTATGGAATTCCACCCTGATTCATGTCCCAGCATCCGTTTTTGCATTTGAGATGAAAAAAATTTTTCGCTTCTGGGCAGCATTTTTTCTGACCGCGGCATCACGCGTTTTTTCCTCGGGGACCAAAAACACTCAATTTTTAAAAACAGCAAGCAATACCATTTTTCAGTATGGAATTCCACCCTGATTCATGTCCCAGCATCCGCTTTTGCATTTGAGATGAAAAAAAAATTTCGCTTCTGGGCAGCATTTTTTCTGACCGCGGCATCACGCGTTTTTTCCTCAGGGACCAAAAACACTCAATTTTTAAAAACAGCAAGCAATACCATTTTTCAGTATGGAATTCCACCCTGATTCATGTCCCAGCATCCGATTTTGCATTTGAGATGAAAAAATATTTTTCGCTTCTGGGCACCATTTTTTCTGACCGCGGCATCACGCATTTTTTCCTCAGGGACCAAAAACACTCAATTTTTAAAAACAGAAAGCAATACCATTTTTCAGTATGGAATTCCACCCTGATTCATGTCCCAGCATCCGCTTTTGCATTTGAGATTAAAAAATTTTTAAGCTTCTGGGCAGCATTTTTTCTGACCGCGGCATCACGCGTTTTTTCCTCAGGGACCAAAAACACTCAATTTTTAAAAACAGCAAGCAATACCATTTTTCAGTATGGAATTCCACCCTGATTCATGTCCCAGCATCCGATTTTGCATTTGAGATGAAAAAATATTTTTCGCTTCTGGGCACCATTTTTTCTGACCGCGGCATCACGCATTTTTTCCTCAGGGACCAAAAACACTCAATTTTTAAAAACAGCAAGCAATACCATTTTTCAGTATGGAATTCCACCCTGATTCATGTCCCAGCATCCGTTTTTGCATTTGAGATGAAAAAATTTTTTCGCTTCTGGGTAGCATTTTTTCTGACCGCGGCATCACACGTTTTTTCCTCGGGGACCAAAAACACTCAATTTTTAAAAACAGAAAGCAATACCATTTTTCAGTATGGAATTCCACCCTGATTCATGTCCCAGCATCCGATTTTGCATTTGAGATGAAAAAATATTTTTCGCTTCTGGGCACCATTTTTTCTGACCGCGGCATCACGCATTTTTTCCTCAGGGACCAAAAACACTCAATTTTTAAAAACAGAAAGCAATACCATTTTTCAGTATGGAATTCCACCCTGATTCATGTCCCAGCATCCGTTTTTGCATTTGAGATGAAAAAACTTTTTCGCTTCTGGGTAGCATTTTTTCTGACCGCGGCATCACGCGTTTTTTCCTCGGGGACCAAAAACACTCAATTTTTAAAAACAGCAAGCAATACCATTTTTCAGTATGGAATTCCACCCTGATTCATGTCCCAGCATCCGTTTTTGCATTTGAGATGAAAAAATTTTTTCGCTTCTGGGTAGCATTTTTTCTGACCGCGGCATCACACGTTTTTTCCTCGGGGACCAAAAACACTCAATTTTTAAAAACAGAAAGCAATACCATTTTTCAGTATGGAATTCCACCCTGATTCATGTCCCAGCATCCGTTTTTGCATTTGAGATGAAAAAATTTTTTCGCTTCTGGGCAGCATTTTTTCTGACCGCGGCATCACGCGTTTTTTCCTCGGGGACCAAAAACACTCAATTTTTAAAAACAGAAAGCAATACCATTTTTCAGTATGGAATTCCACCCTGATTCATGTCCCAGCATCCGCTTTTGCATTTGAGATTAAAAAAATTTTTCGCTTCTGGGCAGCATTTTTTCTGACCGCGGCATCACGCGTTTTTTCCTCAGGGACCAAAAACACTCAATTTTTAAAAACAGCAAGCAATACCATTTTTCAGTATGGAATTCCACGCTGATTCATGTCCCAGCATCCGTTTTTGCATTTGAGATGAAAAAAATTTTTCGCTTCTGGGCAGCATTTTTTCTGACCGCGGCATCACGCGTTTTTTCCTCAGGGACCAAAAACACTCAATTTTTAAAAACAGCAAGCAATACCATTTTTCAGTATGGAATTCCACCCTGATTCATGTCCCAGCATCCGATTTTGCATTTGAGATGAAAAAAAATTTTCGCTTCTGGGCAGCATTTTTTCTGACCGCGGCATCACGCGTTTTTTCCTCAGGGACCAAAAACACTCAATTTTTAAAAACAGCAAGCAATACCATTTTTCAGTATGGAATTCCACCCTGATTCATGTCCCAGCATCCGATTTTGCATTTGAGATGAAAAAATATTTTTCGCTTCTGGGCACCATTTTTTCTGACCGCGGCATCACGCATTTTTTCCTCAGGGACCAAAAACACTCAATTTTTAAAAACAGAAAGCAATACCATTTTTCAGTATGGAATTCCACCCTGATTCATGTCCCAGCATCCGTTTTTGCATTTGAGATGAAAAAACTTTTTCGCTTCTGGGTAGCATTTTTTCTGACCGCGGCATCACCCGTTTTTTCCTCGGGGACCAAAAACACTCAATTTTTAAAAACAGAAAGCAATACCATTTTTCAGTATGGAATTCCACCCTGATTCATGTCCCAGCATCCATTTTTGCATTTGAGATGAAAAAAATTTTTCGCTTCTGGGCAGCATTTTTTCTGACCGCGGCATCACGCGTTTTTTCCTCGGGGACCAAAAACACTCAATTTTTAAAAACAGAAAGCAATACCATTTTTCAGTATGGAATTCCACCCTGATTCATGTCCCAGCATCCGTTTTTGCATTTGAGATGAAAAAATTTTTTTGCTTCTGGGCAGCATTTTTTCTGACCGCGGCATCACGCGTTTTTTCCTCAGAGACCAAAAACATTCAATTTTTAAAAACAGCAAGCAATACCATTTTTCAGTATGGAATTCCACCCTGATTCATGTCCCAGCATCCGTTTTTGCATTTGAGATGAAAAAAATTTCGCTTCTGGGCAGCATTTTTTCTGACCGCGGCATCACGCGTTTTTTCCTCAGGGACTAAAAACACTCAATTTTTAAAAACAGCAAGCAATACCATTTTTCAGTATGGAATTCCACCCTGATTCATGTCCCAGCATCCGTTTTTGCATTTGAGATGAAAAAAATTTTTCGCTTCTGGGCAGCATTTTTTCTGACCGCGGCATCACGCGTTTTTTCCTCGGGGACCAAAAACACTCAATTTTTAAAAACAGCAAGCAATACCATTTTTCAGTATGGAATTCCACCCTGATTCATGTCCCAGCATCCGCTTTTGCATTTGAGATGAAAAAAAAATTTCGCTTCTGGGCAGCATTTTTTCTGACCGCGGCATCACGCGTTTTTTCCTCAGGGACCAAAAACACTCAATTTTTAAAAACAGCAAGCAATACCATTTTTCAGTATGGAATTCCACCCTGATTCATGTCCCAGCATCCGATTTTGCATTTGAGATGAAAAAATATTTTTCGCTTCTGGGCACCATTTTTTCTGACCGCGGCATCACGCATTTTTTCCTCAGGGACCAAAAACACTCAATTTTTAAAAACAGAAAGCAATACCATTTTTCAGTATGGAATTCCACCCTGATTCATGTCCCAGCATCCGCTTTTGCATTTGAGATTAAAAAATTTTTAAGCTTCTGGGCAGCATTTTTTCTGACCGCGGCATCACGCGTTTTTTCCTCGGGGACCAAAAACACTCAATTTTTAAAAACAGCAAGCAATACCATTTTTCAGTATGGAATTCCATGCTGATTCATGTCCCAGCATCCGTTTTTGCATTTGAGATGAAAAAAAATTTTCGCTTCTGGGCAGCATTTTTTCTGACCGCGGCATCACGCGTTTTTTCCTCAGGGACCAAAAACACTCAATTTTTAAAAACAGCAAGCAATACCATTTTTCAGTATGGAATTCCACCCTGATTCATGTCCCAGCATCCGATTTTGCATTTGAGATGAAAAAATATTTTTCGCTTCTGGGCACCATTTTTTCTGACCGCGGCATCACGCGTTTTTTCCTCAGGGACCAAAAACACTCAATTTTTAAAAACAGCAAGCAATACCATTTTTCAGTATGGAATTCCACCCTGATTCATGTCCCAGCATCCGTTTTTGCATTTGAGATGAAAAAAAATTTTCGCTTCTGGGCAGCATTTTTTCTGACCGCGGCATCACGCGTTTTTTCCTCAGGGACCAAAAACACTCAATTTTTAAAAACAGCAAGCAATACCATTTTTCAGTATGGAATTCCACCCTGATTCATGTCCCAGCATCCGCTTTTGCATTTGAGATTAAAAAATTTTTTCGCTTCTGGGCAGCATTTTTTCTGACCGCGGCATCACACGTTTTTTCCTCAGGGACCAAAAACACTCAATTTTTAAAAACAGCAAGCAATACCATTTTTCAGTATGGAATTCCACGCTGATTCATGTCCCAGCATCCGTTTTTGCATTTGAGATGAAAAAAAATTTTCGCTTCTGGGCAGCATTTTTTCTGACCGCGGCATCACGCGTTTTTTCCTCAGGGACCAAAAACACTCAATTTTTAAAAACAGCAAGCAATACCATTTTTCAGTATGGAATTCCACCCTGATTCATGTCCCAGCATCCGATTTTGCATTTGAGATGAAAAAATATTTTTCGCTTCTGGGCACCATTTTTTCTGACCGCGGCATCACGCATTTTTTCCTCAGGGACCAAAAACACTCAATTTTTAAAAACAGCAAGCAATACCATTTTTCAGTATGGAATTCCACCCTGATTCATGTCCCAGCATCCGTTTTTGCATTTGAGATGAAAAAATTTTTTCGCTTCTGGGTAGCATTTTTTCTGACCGCGGCATCACACGTTTTTTCCTCGGGGACCAAAAACACTCAATTTTTAAAAACAGAAAGCAATACCATTTTTCAGTATGGAATTCCACCCTGATTCATGTCCCAGCATCCGTTTTTGCATTTGAGATGAAAAAATTTTTTCGCTTCTGGGCAGCATTTTTTCTGACCGCGGCATCACGCGTTTTTTCCTCGGGGACCAAAAACACTCAATTTTTAAAAACAGAAAGCAATACCATTTTTCAGTATGGAATTCCACCCTGATTCATGTCCCAGCATCCGCTTTTGCATTTGAGATTAAAAAAATTTTTCGGTTCTGGGCACTATTTTTTCTGACCACGGCATCACGCGTTTTTTCCTCAGGGACCAAAAACACTCAATTTTTAAAAACAGCAAGCAATACCATTTTTCAGTATGGAATTCCACGCTGATTCATGTCCCAGCATCCGTTTTTGCATTTGAGATGAAAAAAATTTTTCGCTTCTGGGCAGCATTTTTTCTGACCGCGGCATCACGCGTTTTTTCCTCAGGGACCAAAAACACTCAATTTTTAAAAACAGCAAGCAATACCATTTTTCAGTATGGAATTCCACCCTGATTCATGTCCCAGCATCCGATTTTGCATTTGAGATGAAAAAATATTTTTCGCTTCTGGGCACCATTTTTTCTGACCGCGGCATCACGCATTTTTTCCTCAGGGACCAAAAACACTCAATTTTTAAAAACAGAAAGCAATACCATTTTTCAGTATGGAATTCCACCCTGATTCATGTCCCAGCATCCGTTTTTGCATTTGAGATGAAAAAAATTTTTCGCTTCTGGGCAGCATTTTTTCTGACCGCGGCATCACGCGTTTTTTCCTCGGGGACCAAAAACACTCAATTTTTAAAAACAGAAAGCAATACCATTTTTCAGTATGGAATTCCACGCTGATTCATGTCCCAGCATCCGTTTTTGCATTTGAGATGAAAAAAAATTTTCGCTTCTGGGCAGCATTTTTTCTGACCGCGGCATCACGCGTTTTTTCCTCAGGGACCAAAAACACTCAATTTTTAAAAACAGCAAGCAATACCATTTTTCAGTATGGAATTCCACCCTGATTCATGTCCCAGCATCCGATTTTGCATTTGAGATGAAAAAATATTTTTCGCTTCTGGGCACCATTTTTTCTGACCGCGGCATCACGCATTTTTTCCTCAGGGACCAAAAACACTCAATTTTTAAAAACAGCAAGCAATACCATTTTTCAGTATGGAATTCCACCCTGATTCATGTCCCAGCATCCGTTTTTGCATTTGAGATGAAAAAAATTTTTCGCTTCTGGGTAGCATTTTTTCTGACCGCGGCATCACGCGTTTTTTCCTCGGGGACCAAAAACACTCAATTTTTAAAAACAGAAAGCAATACCATTTTTCAGTATGGAATTCCACCCTGATTCATGTCCCAGCATCCATTTTTGCATTTGAGATGAAAAAAATTTTTCGCTTCTGGGCAGCATTTTTTCTGACCGCGGCATCACGCGTTTTTTCCTCGGGGACCAAAAACACTCAATTTTTAAAAACAGAAAGCAATACCATTTTTCAGTATGGAATTCCACCCTGATTCATGTCCCAGCATCCATTTTTGCATTTGAGATGAAAAATTTTTTTTGCTTCTGGGCAGCATTTTTTCTGACCGCGGCATCACGCGTTTTTTCCTCAGGGACCAAAAACATTCAATTTTTAAAAACAGCAAGCAATACCATTTTTCAGTATGGAATTCCACCCTGATTCATGTCCCAGCATCCGTTTTTGCATTTGAGATGAAAAAAATTTCGCTTCTGGGCAGCATTTTTTCTGACCGCGGCATCACGCGTTTTTTCCTCAGGGACTAAAAACACTCAATTTTTAAAAACAGCAAGCAATACCATTTTTCAGTATGGAATTCCACCCTGATTCATGTCCCAGCATCCGTTTTTGCATTTGAGATGAAAAAAATTTTTCGCTTCTGGGCAGCATTTTTTCTGACCGCGGCATCACGCGTTTTTTCCTCAGGGACCAAAAACACTCAATTTTTAAAAACAGCAAGCAATACCATTTTTCAGTATGGAATTCCACCCTGATTCATGTCCCAGCATCCGCTTTTGCATTTGAGATGAAAAAAAAAATTCGCTTCTGGGCAGCATTTTTTCTGACCGCGGCATCACGCGTTTTTTCCTCAGGGACCAAAAACACTCAATTTTTAAAAACAGCAAGCAATACCATTTTTCAGTATGGAATTCCACCCTGATTCATGTCCCAGCATCCGATTTTGCATTTGAGATGAAAAAATATTTTTCGCTTCTGGGCACCATTTTTTCTGACCGCGGCATCACGCGTTTTTTCCTGGGGGACCAAAAACACTCAATTTTTAAAAACAGCAAGCAATACCATTTTTCAGTATGGAATTCCATGCTGATTCATGTCCCAGCATCCGTTTTTGCATTTGAGATGAAAAAAAATTTTCGCTTCTGGGCAGCATTTTTTCTGACCGCGGCATCACGCGTTTTTTCCTCAGGGACCAAAAACACTCAATTTTTAAAAACAGCAAGCAATACCATTTTTCAGTATGGAATTCCACCCTGATTCATGTCCCAGCATCCGATTTTGCATTTGAGATGAAAAAATATTTTTCGCTTCTGGGCACCATTTTTTCTGACCGCGGCATCACGCGTTTTTTCCTCAGGGACCAAAAACACTCAATTTTTAAAAACAGCAAGCAATACCATTTTTCAGTATGGAATTCCACCCTGATTCATGTCCCAGCATCCGTTTTTGCATTTGAGATGAAAAAAAATTTTCGCTTCTGGGCAGCATTTTTTCTGACCGCGGCATCACGCGTTTTTTCCTCAGGGACCAAAAACACTCAATTTTTAAAAACAGCAAGCAATACCATTTTTCAGTATGGAATTCCACGCTGATTCATGTCCCAGCATCCGTTTTTGCATTTGAGATGAAAAAAAATTTTCGCTTCTGGGCAGCATTTTTTCTGACCGCGGCATCACGCGTTTTTTCCTCAGGGACCAAAAACACTCAATTTTTAAAAACAGCAAGCAATACCATTTTTCAGTATGGAATTCCACCCTGATTCATGTCCCAGCATCCGATTTTGCATTTGAGATGAAAAAATATTTTTCGCTTCTGGGCACCATTTTTTCTGACCGCGGCATCACGCATTTTTTCCTCAGGGACCAAAAACACTCAATTTTTAAAAACAGAAAGCAATACCATTTTTCAGTATGGAATTCCACCCTGATTCATGTCCCAGCATCCGTTTTTGCATTTGAGATGAAAAAACTTTTTCGCTTCTGGGTAGCATTTTTTCTGACCGCGGCATCACGCGTTTTTTCCTCGGGGACCAAAAACACTCAATTTTTAAAAACAGAAAGCAATACCATTTTTCAGTATGGAATTCCACCCTGATTCATGTCCCAGCATCCATTTTTGCATTTGAGATGAAAAAAATTTTTCGCTTCTGGGCAGCATTTTTTCTGACCGCGGCATCACGCGTTTTTTCCTCAGGGACTAAAAACACTCAATTTTTAAAAACAGCAAGCAATACCATTTTTCAGTATGGAATTCCACCCTGATTCATGTCCCAGCATCCGTTTTTGCATTTGAGATGAAAAAAATTTTTCGCTTCTGGGCAGCATTTTTTCTGACCGCGGCATCACGCGTTTTTTCCTCAGGGACCAAAAACACTCAATTTTTAAAAACAGCAAGCAATACCATTTTTCAGTATGGAATTCCACCCTGATTCATGTCCCAGCATCCGCTTTTGCATTTGAGATGAAAAAAAAAATTCGCTTCTGGGCAGCATTTTTTCTGACCGCGGCATCACGCGTTTTTTCCTCAGGGACCAAAAACACTCAATTTTTAAAAACAGCAAGCAATACCATTTTTCAGTATGGAATTCCACCCTGATTCATGTCCCAGCATCCGATTTTGCATTTGAGATGAAAAAATATTTTTCGCTTCTGGGCACCATTTTTTCTGACCGCGGCATCACGCGTTTTTTCCTGGGGGACCAAAAACACTCAATTTTTAAAAACAGCAAGCAATACCATTTTTCAGTATGGAATTCCATGCTGATTCATGTCCCAGCATCCGTTTTTGCATTTGAGATGAAAAAACTTTTTCGCTTCTGGGTAGCATTTTTTCTGACCGCGGCATCACGCGTTTTTTCCTCGGGGACCAAAAACACTCAATTTTTAAAAACAGAAAGCAATACCATTTTTCAGTATGGAATTCCACCCTGATTCATGTCCCAGCATCCATTTTTGCATTTGAGATGAAAAAAATTTTTCGCTTCTGGGCAGCATTTTTTCTGACCGCGGCATCACGCGTTTTTTCCTCAGGGACTAAAAACACTCAATTTTTAAAAACAGCAAGCAATACCATTTTTCAGTATGGAATTCCACCCTGATTCATGTCCCAGCATCCGTTTTTGCATTTGAGATGAAAAAAATTTTTCGCTTCTGGGCAGCATTTTTTCTGACCGCGGCATCACGCGTTTTTTCCTCAGGGACCAAAAACACTCAATTTTTAAAAACAGCAAGCAATACCATTTTTCAGTATGGAATTCCACCCTGATTCATGTCCCAGCATCCGCTTTTGCATTTGAGATGAAAAAAAAAATTCGCTTCTGGGCAGCATTTTTTCTGACCGCGGCATCACGCGTTTTTTCCTCAGGGACCAAAAACACTCAATTTTTAAAAACAGCAAGCAATACCATTTTTCAGTATGGAATTCCACCCTGATTCATGTCCCAGCATCCGATTTTGCATTTGAGATGAAAAAATATTTTTCGCTTCTGGGCACCATTTTTTCTGACCGCGGCATCACGCGTTTTTTCCTGGGGGACCAAAAACACTCAATTTTTAAAAACAGCAAGCAATACCATTTTTCAGTATGGAATTCCATGCTGATTCATGTCCCAGCATCCGTTTTTGCATTTGAGATGAAAAAAAATTTTCGCTTCTGGGCAGCATTTTTTCTGACCGCGGCATCACGCGTTTTTTCCTCAGGGACCAAAAACACTCAATTTTTAAAAACAGCAAGCAATACCATTTTTCAGTATGGAATTCCACCCTGATTCATGTCCCAGCATCCGATTTTGCATTTGAGATGAAAAAATATTTTTCGCTTCTGGGCACCATTTTTTCTGACCGCGGCATCACGCGTTTTTTCCTCAGGGACCAAAAACACTCAATTTTTAAAAACAGCAAGCAATACCATTTTTCAGTATGGAATTCCACCCTGATTCATGTCCCAGCATCCGATTTTGCATTTGAGATGAAAAAATATTTTTCGCTTCTGGGCACCATTTTTTCTGACCGCGGCATCACGCATTTTTTCCTCAGGGACCAAAAACACTCAATTTTTAAAAACAGAAAGCAATACCATTTTTCAGTATGGAATTCCACCCTGATTCATGTCCCAGCATCCGTTTTTGCATTTGAGATGAAAAAACTTTTTCGCTTCTGGGTAGCATTTTTTCTGACCGCGGCATCACGCGTTTTTTCCTCGGGGACCAAAAACACTCAATTTTTAAAAACAGAAAGCAATACCATTTTTCAGTATGGAATTCCACCCTGATTCATGTCCCAGCATCCATTTTTGCATTTGAGATGAAAAAAATTTTTCGCTTCTGGGCAGCATTTTTTCTGACCGCGGCATCACGCGTTTTTTCCTCGGGGACCAAAAACACTCAATTTTTAAAAACAGAAAGCAATACCATTTTTCAGTATGGAATTCCACCCTGATTCATGTCCCAGCATCCGTTTTTGCATTTGAGATGAAAAAATTTTTTTGCTTCTGGGGAGCATTTTTTCTGACCGCGGCATCACGCGTTTTTTCCTCAGGGACCAAAAACGTTCAATTTTAAAAAACAGCAAGCAATACCATTTTTCAGTATGGAATTCCACCCTGATTCATGTCCCAGCATCCGTTTTTGCATTTGAGATGAAAAAAATTTCGCTTCTGGGCAGCATTTTTTCTGACCGCGGCATCACGCGTTTTTTCCTCAGGGACTAAAAACACTCAATTTTTAAAAACAGCAAGCAATACCATTTTTCAGTATGGAATTCCACCCTGATTCATGTCCCAGCATCCGTTTTTGCATTTGAGATGAAAAAAATTTTTCGCTTCTGGGCAGCATTTTTTCTGACCGCGGCATCACGCGTTTTTTCCTCGGGGACCAAAAACACTCAATTTTTAAAAACAGCAAGCAATACCATTTTTCAGTATGGAATTCCACCCTGATTCATGTCCCAGCATCCGCTTTTGCATTTGAGATGAAAAAAAAATTTCGCTTCTGGGCAGCATTTTTTCTGACCGCGGCATCACGCGTTTTTTCCTCAGGGACCAAAAACACTCAATTTTTAAAAACAGCAAGCAATACCATTTTTCAGTATGGAATTCCACCCTGATTCATGTCCCAGCATCCGATTTTGCATTTGAGATGAAAAAATATTTTTCGCTTCTGGGCACCATTTTTTCTGACCGCGGCATCACGCATTTTTTCCTCAGGGACCAAAAACACTCAATTTTTAAAAACAGAAAGCAATACCATTTTTCAGTATGGAATTCCACCCTGATTCATGTCCCAGCATCCGCTTTTGCATTTGAGATTAAAAAATTTTTAAGCTTCTGGGCAGCATTTTTTCTGACCGCGGCATCACGCGTTTTTTCCTCGCGGACCAAAAACACTCAATTTTTAAAAACAGCAAGCAATACCATTTTTCAGTATGGAATTCCATGCTGATTCATGTCCCAGCATCCGTTTTTGCATTTGAGATGAAAAAAATTTTTCGCTTCTGGGCAGCATTTTTTCTGACCGCGGCATCACGCGTTTTTTCCTCAGGGACCAAAAACACTCAATTTTTAAAAACAGCAAGCAATACCATTTTTCAGTATGGAATTCCACCCTGATTCATGTCCCAGCATCCGATTTTGCATTTGAGATGAAAAAATATTTTTCGCTTCTGGGCACCATTTTTTCTGACCGCGGCATCACGCGTTTTTTCCTCAGGGACCAAAAACACTCAATTTTTAAAAACAGCAAGCAATACCATTTTTCAGTATGGAATTCCACCCTGATTCATGTCCCAGCATCCGTTTTTGCATTTGAGATGAAAAAAAATTTTCGCTTCTGGGCAGCATTTTTTCTGACCGCGGCATCACGCGTTTTTTCCTCAGGGACCAAAAACACTCAATTTTTAAAAACAGCAAGCAATACCATTTTTCAGTATGGAATTCCACCCTGATTCATGTCCCAGCATCCGCTTTTGCATTTGAGATTAAAAAATTTTTTCGCTTCTGGGCAGCATTTTTTCTGACCGCGGCATCACACGTTTTTTCCTCAGGGACCAAAAACACTCAATTTTTAAAAACAGCAAGCAATACCATTTTTCAGTATGGAATTCCACCCTGATTCATGTCCCAGCATCCGTTTTTGCATTTGAGATGAAAAAAAATTTTCGCTTCTGGGCAGCATTTTTTCTGACCGCGGCATCACGCGTTTTTTCCTCAGGGACCAAAAACACTCAATTTTTAAAAACAGCAAGCAATACCATTTTTCAGTATGGAATTCCACCCTGATTCATGTCCCAGCATCCGCTTTTGCATTTGAGATTAAAAAATTTTTTCGCTTCTGGGCAGCATTTTTTCTGACCGCGGCATCACACGTTTTTTCCTCAGGGACCAAAAACACTCAATTTTTAAAAACAGCAAGCAATACCATTTTTCAGTATGGAATTCCACCCTGATTCATGTCCCAGCATCCGTTTTTGCATTTGAGATGAAAAAAAATTTTCGCTTCTGGGCAGCATTTTTTCTGACCGCGGCATCACGCGTTTTTTCCTCAGGGACCAAAAACACTCAATTTTTAAAAACAGCAAGCAATACCATTTTTCAGTATGGAATTCCACCCTGATTCATGTCCCAGCATCCGATTTTGCATTTGAGATGAAAAAATATTTTTCGCTTCTGGGCACCATTTTTTCTGACCGCGGCATCACGCATTTTTTCCTCAGGGACCAAAAACACTCAATTTTTAAAAACAGCAAGCAATACCATTTTTCAGTATGGAATTCCACCCTGATTCATGTCCCAGCATCTGTTTTTGCATTTGAGATGAAAAATTTTTTTCGCTTCTGGGTAGCATTTTTTCTGACCGCGGCATCACACGTTTTTTCCTCGGGGACCAAAAACACTCAATTTTTAAAAACAGAAAGCAATACCATTTTTCAGTATGGAATTCCACCCTGATTCATGTCCCAGCATCCGTTTTTGCATTTGAGATGAAAAAATTTTTTCGCTTCTGGGCAGCATTTTTTCTGACCGCGGCATCACGCGTTTTTTCCTCGGGGACCAAAAACACTCAATTTTTAAAAACAGAAAGCAATACCATTTTTCAGTATGGAATTCCACCCTGATTCATGTCCCAGCATCCGCTTTTGCATTTGAGATTAAAAAATTTTTTCGCTTCTGGGCAGCATTTTTTCTGACCGCGGCATCACGCGTTTTTTCCTCAGGGACCAAAAACACTCAATTTTTAAAAACAGCAAGCAATACCATTTTTCAGTATGGAATTCCACGCTGATTCATGTCCCAGCATCCGTTTTTGCATTTGAGATGAAAAAAATTTTTCGCTTCTGGGCAGCATTTTTTCTGACCGCGGCATCACGCGTTTTTTCCTCAGGGACCAAAAACACTCAATTTTTAAAAACAGCAAGCAATACCATTTTTCAGTATGGAATTCCACCCTGATTCATGTCCCAGCATCCGATTTTGCATTTGAGATGAAAAAATATTTTTCGCTTCTGGGCACCATTTTTTCTGACCGCGGCATCACGCATTTTTTCCTCAGGGACCAAAAACACTCAATTTTTAAAAACAGCAAGCAATACCATTTTTCAGTATGGAATTCCACCCTGATTCATGTCCCAGCATCCGTTTTTGCATTTGAGATGAAAAAATTTTTTCGCTTCTGGGTAGCATTTTTTCTGACCGCGGCATCACGCGTTTTTTCCTCGGGGACCAAAAACACTCAATTTTTAAAAACAGAAAGCAATACCATTTTTCAGTATGGAATTCCACCCTGATTCATGTCCCAGCATCCGTTTTTGCATTTGAGATGAAAAAAATTTTTCGCTTCTGGGCAGCATTTTTTCTGACCGCGGCATCACGCGTTTTTTCCTCGGGGACCAAAAACACTCAATTTTTAAAAACAGAAAGCAATACCATTTTTCAGTATGGAATTCCACCCTGATTCATGTCCCAGCATCCGTTTTTGCATTTGAGATGAAAAAATTTTTTTGCTTCTGGGCAGCATTTTTTCTGACCGCGGCATCACGCGTTTTTTCCTCAGGGACTAAAAACACTCAATTTTTAAAAACAGAAAGCAATACCATTTTTCAGTATGGAATTCCACCCTGATTCATGTCCCAGCATCCGTTTTTGCATTTGAGATGAAAAAAATTTTTCGCTTCTGGGCAGCATTTTTTCTGACCGCGGCATCACGCGTTTTTTCCTCGGGGACCAAAAACACTCAATTTTTAAAAACAGAAAGCAATACCATTTTTCAGTATGGAATTCCACCCTGATTCATGTCCCAGCATCCGCTTTTGCATTTGAGATTAAAAAATTTTTTCGCTTCTGGGCAGCATTTTTTCTGACCGCGGCATCACGCGTTTTTTCCTCAGGGACCAAAAACACTCAATTTTTAAAAACAGCAAGCAATACCATTTTTCAGTATGGAATTCCACCCTGATTCATGTCCCAGCATCCGATTTTGCATTTGAGATGAAAAAATATTTTTCGCTTCTGGGCACCATTTTTTCTGACCGCGGCATCACGCGTTTTTTCCTGGGGGACCAAAAACACTCAATTTTTAAAAACAGCAAGCAATACCATTTTTCAGTATGGAATTCCATGCTGATTCATGTCCCAGCATCCGTTTTTGCATTTGAGATGAAAAAAAATTTTCGCTTCTGGGCAGCATTTTTTCTGACCGCGGCATCACGCGTTTTTTCCTCAGGGACCAAAAACACTCAATTTTTAAAAACAGCAAGCAATACCATTTTTCAGTATGGAATTCCACCCTGATTCATGTCCCAGCATCCGATTTTGCATTTGAGATGAAAAAATATTTTTCGCTTCTGGGCACCATTTTTTCTGACCGCGGCATCACGCGTTTTTTCCTCAGGGACCAAAAACACTCAATTTTTAAAAACAGCAAGCAATACCATTTTTCAGTATGGAATTCCACCCTGATTCATGTCCCAGCATCCGTTTTTGCATTTGAGATGAAAAAAATTTTTCGCTTCTGGGCAGCATTTTTTCTGACCGCGGCATCACGCGTTTTTTCCTCAGGGACCAAAAACACTCAATTTTTAAAAACAGCAAGCAATACCATTTTTCAGTATGGAATTCCACGCTGATTCATGTCCCAGCATCCGTTTTTGCATTTGAGATGAAAAAAAATTTTCGCTTCTGGGCAGCATTTTTTCTGACCGCGGCATCACGCGTTTTTTCCTCAGGGACCAAAAACACTCAATTTTTAAAAACAGCAAGCAATACCATTTTTCAGTATGGAATTCCACCCTGATTCATGTCCCAGCATCCGATTTTGCATTTGAGATGAAAAAATATTTTTCGCTTCTGGGCACCATTTTTTCTGACCGCGGCATCACGCATTTTTTCCTCAGGGACCAAAAACACTCAATTTTTAAAAACAGAAAGCAATACCATTTTTCAGTATGGAATTCCACCCTGATTCATGTCCCAGCATCCGTTTTTGCATTTGAGATGAAAAAACTTTTTCGCTTCTGGGTAGCATTTTTTCTGACCGCGGCATCACGCGTTTTTTCCTCGGGGACCAAAAACACTCAATTTTTAAAAACAGAAAGCAATACCATTTTTCAGTATGGAATTCCACCCTGATTCATGTCCCAGCATCCATTTTTGCATTTGAGATGAAAAAAATTTTTCGCTTCTGGGCAGCATTTTTTCTGACCGCGGCATCACGCGTTTTTTCCTCGGGGACCAAAAACACTCAATTTTTAAAAACAGAAAGCAATACCATTTTTCAGTATGGAATTCCACCCTGATTCATGTCCCAGCATCCGTTTTTGCATTTGAGATGAAAAAATTTTTTTGCTTCTGGGGAGCATTTTTTCTGACCGCGGCATCACGCGTTTTTTCCTCAGGGACCAAAAACATTCAATTTTAAAAAACAGCAAGCAATACCATTTTTCAGTATGGAATTCCACCCTGATTCATGTCCCAGCATCCGTTTTTGCATTTGAGATGAAAAAAATTTCGCTTCTGGGCAGCATTTTTTCTGACCGCGGCATCACGCGTTTTTTCCTCAGGGACTAAAAACACTCAATTTTTAAAAACAGCAAGCAATACCATTTTTCAGTATGGAATTCCACCCTGATTCATGTCCCAGCATCCGTTTTTGCATTTGAGATGAAAAAAATTTTTCGCTTCTGGGCAGCATTTTTTCTGACCGCGGCATCACGCGTTTTTTCCTCGGGGACCAAAAACACTCAATTTTTAAAAACAGCAAGCAATACCATTTTTCAGTATGGAATTCCACCCTGATTCATGTCCCAGCATCCGCTTTTGCATTTGAGATGAAAAAAAAATTTCGCTTCTGGGCAGCATTTTTTCTGACCGCGGCATCACGCGTTTTTTCCTCAGGGACCAAAAACACTCAATTTTTAAAAACAGCAAGCAATACCATTTTTCAGTATGGAATTCCACCCTGATTCATGTCCCAGCATCCGATTTTGCATTTGAGATGAAAAAATATTTTTCGCTTCTGGGCACCATTTTTTCTGACCGCGGCATCACGCATTTTTTCCTCAGGGACCAAAAACACTCAATTTTTAAAAACAGAAAGCAATACCATTTTTCAGTATGGAATTCCACCCTGATTCATGTCCCAGCATCCGCTTTTGCATTTGAGATTAAAAAATTTTTAAGCTTCTGGGCAGCATTTTTTCTGACCGCGGCATCACGCGTTTTTTCCTCGCGGACCAAAAACACTCAATTTTTAAAAACAGCAAGCAATACCATTTTTCAGTATGGAATTCCATGCTGATTCATGTCCCAGCATCCGTTTTTGCATTTGAGATGAAAAAAATTTTTCGCTTCTGGGCAGCATTTTTTCTGACCGCGGCATCACGCGTTTTTTCCTCAGGGACCAAAAACACTCAATTTTTAAAAACAGCAAGCAATACCATTTTTCAGTATGGAATTCCACCCTGATTCATGTCCCAGCATCCGATTTTGCATTTGAGATGAAAAAATATTTTTCGCTTCTGGGCACCATTTTTTCTGACCGCGGCATCACGCGTTTTTTCCTCAGGGACCAAAAACACTCAATTTTTAAAAACAGCAAGCAATACCATTTTTCAGTATGGAATTCCACCCTGATTCATGTCCCAGCATCCGTTTTTGCATTTGAGATGAAAAAAAATTTTCGCTTCTGGGCAGCATTTTTTCTGACCGCGGCATCACGCGTTTTTTCCTCAGGGACCAAAAACACTCAATTTTTAAAAACAGCAAGCAATACCATTTTTCAGTATGGAATTCCACCCTGATTCATGTCCCAGCATCCGCTTTTGCATTTGAGATTAAAAAAATTTTTCGCTTCTGGGCAGCATTTTTTCTGACCGCGGCATCACACGTTTTTTCCTCAGGGACCAAAAACACTCAATTTTTAAAAACAGCAAGCAATACCATTTTTCAGTATGGAATTCCACCCTGATTCATGTCCCAGCATCCGTTTTTGCATTTGAGATGAAAAAAAATTTTCGCTTCTGGGCAGCATTTTTTCTGACCGCGGCATCACGCGTTTTTTCCTCAGGGACCAAAAACACTCAATTTTTAAAAACAGCAAGCAATACCATTTTTCAGTATGGAATTCCACCCTGATTCATGTCCCAGCATCCGCTTTTGCATTTGAGATTAAAAAATTTTTTCGCTTCTGGGCAGCATTTTTTCTGACCGCGGCATCACACGTTTTTTCCTCAGGGACCAAAAACACTCAATTTTTAAAAACAGCAAGCAATACCATTTTTCAGTATGGAATTCCACCCTGATTCATGTCCCAGCATCCGTTTTTGCATTTGAGATGAAAAAAAATTTTCGCTTCTGGGCAGCATTTTTTCTGACCGCGGCATCACGCGTTTTTTCCTCAGGGACCAAAAACACTCAATTTTTAAAAACAGCAAGCAATACCATTTTTCAGTATGGAATTCCACCCTGATTCATGTCCCAGCATCCGATTTTGCATTTGAGATGAAAAAATATTTTTCGCTTCTGGGCACCATTTTTTCTGACCGCGGCATCACGCATTTTTTCCTCAGGGACCAAAAACACTCAATTTTTAAAAACAGCAAGCAATACCATTTTTCAGTATGGAATTCCACCCTGATTCATGTCCCAGCATCCGTTTTTGCATTTGAGATGAAAAAATTTTTTCGCTTCTGGGTAGCATTTTTTCTGACCGCGGCATCACACGTTTTTTCCTCGGGGACCAAAAACACTCAATTTTTAAAAACAGAAAGCAATACCATTTTTCAGTATGGAATTCCACCCTGATTCATGTCCCAGCATCCGTTTTTGCATTTGAGATGAAAAAATTTTTTCGCTTCTGGGCAGCATTTTTTCTGACCGCGGCATCACGCGTTTTTTCCTCGGGGACCAAAAACACTCAATTTTTAAAAACAGAAAGCAATACCATTTTTCAGTATGGAATTCCACCCTGATTCATGTCCCAGCATCCGCTTTTGCATTTGAGATTAAAAAATTTTTTCGCTTCTGGGCAGCATTTTTTCTGACCGCGGCATCACGCGTTTTTTCCTCAGGGACCAAAAACACTCAATTTTTAAAAACAGCAAGCAATACCATTTTTCAGTATGGAATTCCACGCTGATTCATGTCCCAGCATCCGTTTTTGCATTTGAGATGAAAAAAATTTTTCGCTTCTGGGCAGCATTTTTTCTGACCGCGGCATCACGCGTTTTTTCCTCAGGGACCAAAAACACTCAATTTTTAAAAACAGCAAGCAATACCATTTTTCAGTATGGAATTCCACCCTGATTCATGTCCCAGCATCCGATTTTGCATTTGAGATGAAAAAATATTTTTCGCTTCTGGGCACCATTTTTTCTGACCGCGGCATCACGCATTTTTTCCTCAGGGACCAAAAACACTCAATTTTTAAAAACAGCAAGCAATACCATTTTTCAGTATGGAATTCCACCCTGATTCATGTCCCAGCATCCGTTTTTGCATTTGAGATGAAAAAATTTTTTCGCTTCTGGGTAGCATTTTTTCTGACCGCGGCATCACGCGTTTTTTCCTCGGGGACCAAAAACACTCAATTTTTAAAAACAGAAAGCAATACCATTTTTCAGTATGGAATTCCACCCTGATTCATGTCCCAGCATCCGTTTTTGCATTTGAGATGAAAAAAATTTTTCGCTTCTGGGCAGCATTTTTTCTGACCGCGGCATCACGCGTTTTTTCCTCGGGGACCAAAAACACTCAATTTTTAAAAACAGAAAGCAATACCATTTTTCAGTATGGAATTCCACCCTGATTCATGTCCCAGCATCCGTTTTTGCATTTGAGATGAAAAAATTTTTTTGCTTCTGGGCAGCATTTTTTCTGACCGCGGCATCACGCGTTTTTTCCTCAGGGACTAAAAACACTCAATTTTTAAAAACAGAAAGCAATACCATTTTTCAGTATGGAATTCCACCCTGATTCATGTCCCAGCATCCGTTTTTGCATTTGAGATGAAAAAAATTTTTCGCTTCTGGGCAGCATTTTTTCTGACCGCGGCATCACGCGTTTTTTCCTCGGGGACCAAAAACACTCAATTTTTAAAAACAGAAAGCAATACCATTTTTCAGTATGGAATTCCACCCTGATTCATGTCCCAGCATCCGCTTTTGCATTTGAGATTAAAAAATTTTTTCGCTTCTGGGCAGCATTTTTTCTGACCGCGGCATCACGCGTTTTTTCCTCAGGGACCAAAAACACTCAATTTTTAAAAACAGCAAGCAATACCATTTTTCAGTATGGAATTCCATGCTGATTCATGTCCCAGCATCCGTTTTTGCATTTGAGATGAAAAAAATTTTTCGCTTCTGGGCAGCATTTTTTCTGACCGCGGCATCACGCGTTTTTTCCTCAGGGACCAAAAACACTCAATTTTTAAAAACAGCAAGCAATACCATTTTTCAGTATGGAATTCCACCCTGATTCATGTCCCAGCATCCGATTTTGCATTTGAGATGAAAAAATATTTTTCGCTTCTGGGCACCATTTTTTCTGACCGCGGCATCACGCATTTTTTCCTCAGGGACCAAAAACACTCAATTTTTAAAAACAGCAAGCAATACCATTTTTCAGTATGGAATTCCACCCTGATTCATGTCCCAGCATCCGTTTTTGCATTTGAGATGAAAAAATTTTTTCGCTTCTGGGTAGCATTTTTTCTGACCGCGGCATCACGCGTTTTTTCCTCGGGGACCAAAAACACTCAATTTTTAAAAACAGAAAGCAATACCATTTTTCAGTATGGAATTCCACCCTGATTCATGTCCCAGCATCCGTTTTTGCATTTGAGATGAAAAAAATTTTTCGCTTCTGGGCAGCATTTTTTCTGACCGCGGCATCACGCGTTTTTTCCTCGGGGACCAAAAACACTCAATTTTTAAAAACAGCAAGCAATACCATTTTTCAGTATGGAATTCCACCCTGATTCATGTCCCAGCATCCGTTTTTGCATTTGAGATGAAAAAATTTTTTTGCTTCTGGGCAGCATTTTTTCTGACCGCGGCATCACGCGTTTTTTCCTCAGGGACTAAAAACACTCAATTTTTAAAAACAGCAAGCAATACCATTTTTCAGTATGGAATTCCACCCTGATTCATGTCCCAGCATCCGTTTTTGCATTTGAGATGAAAAAATTTTTTCGCTTCTGGGCAGCATTTTTTCTGACCGCGGCATCACGCGTTTTTTCCTCGGGGACCAAAAACACTCAATTTTTAAAAACAGAAAGCAATACCATTTTTCAGTATGGAATTCCACCCTGATTCATGTCCCAGCATCCGTTTTTGCATTTGAGATGAAAAAATTTTTTCGCTTCTGGGCAGCATTTTTTCTGACCGCGGCATCACGCGTTTTTTCCTCGGGGACCAAAAACACTCAATTTTTAAAAACAGAAAGCAATACCATTTTTCAGTATGGAATTCCACCCTGATTCATGTCCCAGCATCCGCTTTTGCATTTGAGATTAAAAAAAATTTTCGCTTCTGGGCAGCATTTTTTCTGACCGCGGCATCACGCGTTTTTTCCTCAGGGACCAAAAACACTCAATTTTTAAAAACAGCAAGCAATACCATTTTTCAGTATGGAATTCCACCCTGATTCATGTCCCAGCATCCGATTTTGCATTTGAGATGAAAAAATATTTTTCGCTTCTGGGCACCATTTTTTCTGACCGCGGCATCACGCATTTTTTCCTCAGGGACCAAAAACACTCAATTTTTAAAAACAGCAAGCAATACCATTTTTCAGTATGGAATTCCACCCTGATTCATGTCCCAGCATCTGTTTTTGCATTTGAGATGAAAAAATTTTTTCGCTTCTGGGTAGCATTTTTTCTGACCGCGGCATCACGCGTTTTTTCCTCGGGGACCAAAAACACTCAATTTTTAAAAACAGAAAGCAATACCATTTTTCAGTATGGAAATCCACCCTGATTCATGTCCCAGCATCCGTTTTTGCATTTGAGATGAAAAAAATTTTTTCGCTTCTGGGCACCATTTTTTCTGACCGCGGCATCACGCGTTTTTTCCTCAGGGACCAAAAACATTCAATTTTTAAAAACAGCAAGCAATACCATTTTTCAGTATTCAATTCCACCCTGATTCATGTCCCAGCATCCGTTTTTGCATTTGAGATGAAAAAAATTTTTCGCTTCTGGACAGCATTTTTTCTGACCGCGGCATCACGCGTTTTTTCCTCAGGGACCAAAAACACTCAATTTTTAAAAACAGCAAGCAATACCATTTTTCAGTATGGAAATCCACCCTGATTCATGTCCCAGCATCCATTTTTGCATTTGAGATGAAAAAAATTTTTTCGCTTCTGGGCACCATTTTTTCTGACCGCGGCATCACGCGTTTTTTCCTCAGGGACCAAAAACACTCAATTTTTAAAAACAGCAAGCAATACCATTTTTCAGTATGGAATTTCACCCTGATTCATGTCCCAGCATCCGTTTTTCCATTTGAGATGAAAAAAATTTTTCGCTTCTGGGCAGCATTTTTTCTGACCGCAGCATCACGCGTTTTTTCCTCAGGGACCAAAAACACTCAATTTTTAAAAACAGCAAGCAATACAATTTTTCAGTTTGGAATTCCACCCTGATTCATGTCCCAGCATCCGTTTTTGCATTTGAGATGAAAAAAAATTTTTCGCTTCTGGGCAGCATTTTTTCTGACCGCGGTATCACGCGTTTTTTCCTCGGGGACCAAAAACACTCAATTTTTAAAAACAGCAAGCAATACCATTTTTCAGTATGGAATTCCACCCTGATTCATGTCCCAGCATCTGTTTTTGCATTTGAGATGAAAATTTTTTTTGCTTCTGGGCACCATTTTTTCTGACCGCGGCATCACGCGTTTTTTCCTCGGGGACAAAAAACACTCAATTTTTAAAAACAGAAAGCAATACCATTTTTCAGTATGGAATTCCACCCTGATTCATGTCCCAGCATCCGTTTTTGCATTTGAGATGAAAAATTTTTTTCGCTTCTGGGCAGCATTTTTTCTGACCGCGGCATCACGCGTTTTTTTCTCAGGGACCAAAAACATTCAATTTTTAAAAACAGCAAGCAATACCATTTTTCAGTATGGAATTCCACCCTGATTCATGTCCCAGCATCCGTTTTTGCATTTGAGATGAAAAAAAAATTTCGCTTCTGGGCAGCATTTTTTCTGACCGCGGCATCACGCGTTTTTTCCTCAGGGACCAAAAACACTCAATTTTTAAAAACAGCAAGCAATACCATTTTTCAGTATGGAATTCCACCCTGATTCATGTCCCAGCATCCGTTTTTGCATTTGAGATGAAAAAAATTTTTCGCTTCTGGGCAGCATTTTTTCTGACCGCGGCATCACGCATTTTTTCCTCAGGGACCAAAAACACTCAATTTTTAAAAACAGCAAGCAATACCATTTTTCAGTATGGAATTCCACCCTGATTCATGTCCCAGCATCCGTTTTTGCATTTGAGATGAAAAATTTTTTTCGCTTCTGGGCAGCATTTTTTCTGACCGCGGCATCACGCGTTTTTTCCTCAGGGACCAAAAACACTCAATTTTTAAAAACAGCAAGCAATACCATTTTTCAGTATGGAATTCCACCCTGATTCATGTCCCAGCATCCATTTTTGCATTTGAGATGAAAAAAAATTTTCACTTCTGGGCAGCATTTTTTCTGACCGCGGCATCACGCGTTTTTTCCTCAGGGACCAAGAACACTCAAATTTTAAAAACAGCAAGCAATACCATTTTTCAGTATGGAAATCCACCCTGATTCATGTCCCAGCATCCGTTTTTGCATTTGAGATGAAAAATTTTTTTCGGTTCTGGGCACTATTTTTTCTGACCGCGGCATCACGCGTTTTTTCCCTCAGGGACCAAAAACACTCAATTTTTAAAAACAGCAAGCAATACCATTTTTCAGTATGGAAACCCACCCTGATTCATGTCCCAGCATCCGTTTTTGCATTTGAGATGAAAAAAATTTTTCGCTTCTGGGCAGCATTTTTTCTGACCGCGGCATCACGCGTTTTTTCCTCAGGGACCAAAAACACTCAATTTTTAAAAACAGCAAGCAATACCATTTTTCAGTATGGAATTACACCCTGATTCATGTCCCAGCATCCGTTTTTGCATTTGAGATGAAAAAAATTTTTCGCTTCTGGGCAGCATTTTTTCTGACCGCGGCATCACGCGTTTTTTCCTCAGGGACCAAAAACACTCAATTTTTAAAAACAGCAAGCAATACCATTTTTCAGTATGGAATTCCACCCTGATTCATGTCCCAGCATCCGTTTTTGCATTTGAGATGAAAAAATTTTTTCGCTTCTGGGCAGCATTTTTTCTGACCGCGGCATCATGCGTTTTTTCCTCAGGGACCAAAAACACTCAATTTTTAAAAACAGCAAGCAATACCATTTTTCAGTATGGAAATCCACCCTGATTCATGTCCCAGCATCCGTTTTTGCATTTGAGATGAAAAAATTTTTTCGCTTCTGGGCACCATTTTTTCTGACCGCGGCATCACGCGTTTTTTCCTCAGGGACCAAAAACACTCAATTTTTAAAAACAGCAAGCAATACCATTTTTCAGTATGGAATTACACCCTGATTCATGTCCCAGCATCCGTTTTTGCATTTGAGATGAAAAAAAATTTTCGCTTCTGGGCAGCATTTTTTCTGACCGCGGCATCACGCGTTTTTTCCTCAGGGACCAAAAACACTCAATTTTTAAAAACAGCAAGCAATACCATTTTTCAGTATGGAATTCCACCCTGATTCATGTCCCAGCATCCGATTTTGCATTTGAGATGAAAAAATATTTTTCGCTTCTGGGCACCATTTTTTCTGACCGCGGCATCACGCGTTTTTTCCTGGGGGACCAAAAACACTCAATTTTTAAAAACAGCAAGCAATACCATTTTTCAGTATGGAATTCCATGCTGATTCATGTCCCAGCATCCGTTTTTGCATTTGAGATGAAAAAAAATTTTCGCTTCTGGGCAGCATTTTTTCTGACCGCGGCATCACGCGTTTTTTCCTCAGGGACCAAAAACACTCAATTTTTAAAAACAGCAAGCAATACCATTTTTCAGTATGGAATTCCACCCTGATTCATGTCCCAGCATCCGATTTTGCATTTGAGATGAAAAAATATTTTTCGCTTCTGGGCACCATTTTTTCTGACCGCGGCATCACGCGTTTTTTCCTCAGGGACCAAAAACACTCAATTTTTAAAAACAGCAAGCAATACCATTTTTCAGTATGGAATTCCACCCTGATTCATGTCCCAGCATCCGTTTTTGCATTTGAGATGAAAAAAATTTTTCGCTTCTGGGCAGCATTTTTTCTGACCGCGGCATCACGCGTTTTTTCCTCAGGGACCAAAAACACTCAATTTTTAAAAACAGCAAGCAATACCATTTTTCAGTATGGAATTCCACGCTGATTCATGTCCCAGCATCCGTTTTTGCATTTGAGATGAAAAAAAATTTTCGCTTCTGGGCAGCATTTTTTCTGACCGCGGCATCACGCGTTTTTTCCTCAGGGACCAAAAACACTCAATTTTTAAAAACAGCAAGCAATACCATTTTTCAGTATGGAATTCCACCCTGATTCATGTCCCAGCATCCGATTTTGCATTTGAGATGAAAAAATATTTTTCGCTTCTGGGCACCATTTTTTCTGACCGCGGCATCACGCATTTTTTCCTCAGGGACCAAAAACACTCAATTTTTAAAAACAGAAAGCAATACCATTTTTCAGTATGGAATTCCACCCTGATTCATGTCCCAGCATCCGTTTTTGCATTTGAGATGAAAAAACTTTTTCGCTTCTGGGTAGCATTTTTTCTGACCGCGGCATCACGCGTTTTTTCCTCGGGGACCAAAAACACTCAATTTTTAAAAACAGAAAGCAATACCATTTTTCAGTATGGAATTCCACCCTGATTCATGTCCCAGCATCCATTTTTGCATTTGAGATGAAAAAAATTTTTCGCTTCTGGGCAGCATTTTTTCTGACCGCGGCATCACGCGTTTTTTCCTCGGGGACCAAAAACACTCAATTTTTAAAAACAGAAAGCAATACCATTTTTCAGTATGGAATTCCACCCTGATTCATGTCCCAGCATCCGTTTTTGCATTTGAGATGAAAAAATTTTTTTGCTTCTGGGGAGCATTTTTTCTGACCGCGGCATCACGCGTTTTTTCCTCAGGGACCAAAAACATTCAATTTTTAAAAACAGCAAGCAATACCATTTTTCAGTATGGAATTCCACCCTGATTCATGTCCCAGCATCCGTTTTTGCATTTGAGATGAAAAAAATTTCGCTTCTGGGCAGCATTTTTTCTGACCGCGGCATCACGCGTTTTTTCCTCAGGGACTAAAAACACTCAATTTTTAAAAACAGCAAGCAATACCATTTTTCAGTATGGAATTCCACCCTGATTCATGTCCCAGCATCCGTTTTTGCATTTGAGATGAAAAAAATTTTTCGCTTCTGGGCAGCATTTTTTCTGACCGCGGCATCACGCGTTTTTTCCTCGGGGACCAAAAACACTCAATTTTTAAAAACAGCAAGCAATACCATTTTTCAGTATGGAATTCCACCCTGATTCATGTCCCAGCATCCGCTTTTGCATTTGAGATGAAAAAAAAATTTCGCTTCTGGGCAGCATTTTTTCTGACCGCGGCATCACGCGTTTTTTCCTCAGGGACCAAAAACACTCAATTTTTAAAAACAGCAAGCAATACCATTTTTCAGTATGGAATTCCACCCTGATTCATGTCCCAGCATCCGATTTTGCATTTGAGATGAAAAAATATTTTTCGCTTCTGGGCACCATTTTTTCTGACCGCGGCATCACGCATTTTTTCCTCAGGGACCAAAAACACTCAATTTTTAAAAACAGAAAGCAATACCATTTTTCAGTATGGAATTCCACCCTGATTCATGTCCCAGCATCCGCTTTTGCATTTGAGATTAAAAAATTTTTAAGCTTCTGGGCAGCATTTTTTCTGACCGCGGCATCACGCGTTTTTTCCTCGCGGACCAAAAACACTCAATTTTTAAAAACAGCAAGCAATACCATTTTTCAGTATGGAATTCCATGCTGATTCATGTCCCAGCATCCGTTTTTGCATTTGAGATGAAAAAAATTTTTCGCTTCTGGGCAGCATTTTTTCTGACCGCGGCATCACGCGTTTTTTCCTCAGGGACCAAAAACACTCAATTTTTAAAAACAGCAAGCAATACCATTTTTCAGTATGGAATTCCACCCTGATTCATGTCCCAGCATCCGATTTTGCATTTGAGATGAAAAAATATTTTTCGCTTCTGGGCACCATTTTTTCTGACCGCGGCATCACGCGTTTTTTCCTCAGGGACCAAAAACACTCAATTTTTAAAAACAGCAAGCAATACCATTTTTCAGTATGGAATTCCACCCTGATTCATGTCCCAGCATCCGTTTTTGCATTTGAGATGAAAAAAAATTTTCGCTTCTGGGCAGCATTTTTTCTGACCGCGGCATCACGCGTTTTTTCCTCAGGGACCAAAAACACTCAATTTTTAAAAACAGCAAGCAATACCATTTTTCAGTATGGAATTCCACCCTGATTCATGTCCCAGCATCCGCTTTTGCATTTGAGATTAAAAAATTTTTTCGCTTCTGGGCAGCATTTTTTCTGACCGCGGCATCACACGTTTTTTCCTCAGGGACCAAAAACACTCAATTTTTAAAAACAGCAAGCAATACCATTTTTCAGTATGGAATTCCACCCTGATTCATGTCCCAGCATCCGTTTTTGCATTTGAGATGAAAAAAAATTTTCGCTTCTGGGCAGCATTTTTTCTGACCGCGGCATCACGCGTTTTTTCCTCAGGGACCAAAAACACTCAATTTTTAAAAACAGCAAGCAATACCATTTTTCAGTATGGAATTCCACCCTGATTCATGTCCCAGCATCCGCTTTTGCATTTGAGATTAAAAAATTTTTTCGCTTCTGGGCAGCATTTTTTCTGACCGCGGCATCACACGTTTTTTCCTCAGGGACCAAAAACACTCAATTTTTAAAAACAGCAAGCAATACCATTTTTCAGTATGGAATTCCACCCTGATTCATGTCCCAGCATCCGTTTTTGCATTTGAGATGAAAAAAAATTTTCGCTTCTGGGCAGCATTTTTTCTGACCGCGGCATCACGCGTTTTTTCCTCAGGGACCAAAAACACTCAATTTTTAAAAACAGCAAGCAATACCATTTTTCAGTATGGAATTCCACCCTGATTCATGTCCCAGCATCCGATTTTGCATTTGAGATGAAAAAATATTTTTCGCTTCTGGGCACCATTTTTTCTGACCGCGGCATCACGCATTTTTTCCTCAGGGACCAAAAACACTCAATTTTTAAAAACAGCAAGCAATACCATTTTTCAGTATGGAATTCCACCCTGATTCATGTCCCAGCATCCGTTTTTGCATTTGAGATGAAAAAATTTTTTCGCTTCTGGGTAGCATTTTTTCTGACCGCGGCATCACACGTTTTTTCCTCGGGGACCAAAAACACTCAATTTTTAAAAACAGAAAGCAATACCATTTTTCAGTATGGAATTCCACCCTGATTCATGTCCCAGCATCCGTTTTTGCATTTGAGATGAAAAAAATTTTTCGCTTCTGGGCAGCATTTTTTCTGACCGCGGCATCACGCGTTTTTTCCTCGGGGACCAAAAACACTCAATTTTTAAAAACAGAAAGCAATACCATTTTTCAGTATGGAATTCCACCCTGATTCATGTCCCAGCATCCGCTTTTGCATTTGAGATTAAAAAAATTTTTCGCTTCTGGGCAGCATTTTTTCTGACCGCGGCATCACGCGTTTTTTCCTCAGGGACCAAAAACACTCAATTTTTAAAAACAGCAAGCAATACCATTTTTCAGTATGGAATTCCACGCTGATTCATGTCCCAGCATCCGTTTTTGCATTTGAGATGAAAAAAATTTTTCGCTTCTGGGCAGCATTTTTTCTGACCGCGGCATCACGCGTTTTTTCCTCAGGGACCAAAAACACTCAATTTTTAAAAACAGCAAGCAATACCATTTTTCAGTATGGAATTCCACCCTGATTCATGTCCCAGCATCCGATTTTGCATTTGAGATGAAAAAATATTTTTCGCTTCTGGGCACCATTTTTTCTGACCGCGGCATCACGCATTTTTTCCTCAGGGACCAAAAACACTCAATTTTTAAAAACAGCAAGCAATACCATTTTTCAGTATGGAATTCCACCCTGATTCATGTCCCAGCATCCGTTTTTGCATTTGAGATGAAAAAATTTTTTCGCTTCTGGGTAGCATTTTTTCTGACCGCGGCATCACGCGTTTTTTCCTCGGGGACCAAAAACACTCAATTTTTAAAAACAGAAAGCAATACCATTTTTCAGTATGGAATTCCACCCTGATTCATGTCCCAGCATCCGTTTTTGCATTTGAGATGAAAAAAATTTTTCGCTTCTGGGCAGCATTTTTTCTGACCGCGGCATCACGCGTTTTTTCCTCGGGGACCAAAAACACTCAATTTTTAAAAACAGAAAGCAATACCATTTTTCAGTATGGAATTCCACCCTGATTCATGTCCCAGCATCCGTTTTTGCATTTGAGATGAAAAAATTTTTTTGCTTCTGGGCAGCATTTTTTCTGACCGCGGCATCACGCGTTTTTTCCTCAGGGACTAAAAACACTCAATTTTTAAAAACAGAAAGCAATACCATTTTTCAGTATGGAATTCCACCCTGATTCATGTCCCAGCATCCGTTTTTGCATTTGAGATGAAAAAAATTTTTCGCTTCTGGGCAGCATTTTTTCTGACCGCGGCATCACGCGTTTTTTCCTCGGGGACCAAAAACACTCAATTTTTAAAAACAGAAAGCAATACCATTTTTCAGTATGGAATTCCACCCTGATTCATGTCCCAGCATCCGCTTTTGCATTTGAGATTAAAAAATTTTTTCGCTTCTGGGCAGCATTTTTTCTGACCGCGGCATCACGCGTTTTTTCCTCAGGGACCAAAAACACTCAATTTTTAAAAACAGCAAGCAATACCATTTTTCAGTATGGAATTCCATGCTGATTCATGTCCCAGCATCCGTTTTTGCATTTGAGATGAAAAAAATTTTTCGCTTCTGGGCAGCATTTTTTCTGACCGCGGCATCACGCGTTTTTTCCTCAGGGACCAAAAACACTCAATTTTTAAAAACAGCAAGCAATACCATTTTTCAGTATGGAATTCCACCCTGATTCATGTCCCAGCATCCGATTTTGCATTTGAGATGAAAAAATATTTTTCGCTTCTGGGCACCATTTTTTCTGACCGCGGCATCACGCATTTTTTCCTCAGGGACCAAAAACACTCAATTTTTAAAAACAGCAAGCAATACCATTTTTCAGTATGGAATTCCACCCTGATTCATGTCCCAGCATCCGTTTTTGCATTTGAGATGAAAAAATTTTTTCGCTTCTGGGTAGCATTTTTTCTGACCGCGGCATCACGCGTTTTTTCCTCGGGGACCAAAAACACTCAATTTTTAAAAACAGAAAGCAATACCATTTTTCAGTATGGAATTCCACCCTGATTCATGTCCCAGCATCCGTTTTTGCATTTGAGATGAAAAAAATTTTTCGCTTCTGGGCAGCATTTTTTCTGACCGCGGCATCACGCGTTTTTTCCTCGGGGACCAAAAACACTCAATTTTTAAAAACAGCAAGCAATACCATTTTTCAGTATGGAATTCCACCCTGATTCATGTCCCAGCATCCGTTTTTGCATTTGAGATGAAAAATTTTTTTTGCTTCTGGGCAGCATTTTTTCTGACCGCGGCATCACGCGTTTTTTCCTCGGGGACCAAAAACACTCAATTTTTAAAAACAGAAAGCAATACCATTTTTCAGTATGGAATTCCACCCTGATTCATGTCCCAGCATCCGTTTTTGCATTTGAGATGAAAAAATTTTTTCGCTTCTGGGCAGCATTTTTTCTGACCGCGGCATCACGCGTTTTTTCCTCGGGGACCAAAAACACTCAATTTTTAAAAACAGAAAGCAATACCATTTTTCAGTATGGAATTCCACCCTGATTCATGTCCCAGCATCCGCTTTTGCATTTGAGATTAAAAAAAAATTTCGCTTCTGGGCAGCATTTTTTCTGACCGCGGCATCACGCGTTTTTTCCTCAGGGACCAAAAACACTCAATTTTTAAAAACAGCAAGCAATACCATTTTTCAGTATGGAATTCCACCCTGATTCATGTCCCAGCATCCGATTTTGCATTTGAGATGAAAAAATATTTTTCGCTTCTGGGCACCATTTTTTCTGACCGCGGCATCACGCATTTTTTCCTCAGGGACCAAAAACACTCAATTTTTAAAAACAGCAAGCAATACCATTTTTCAGTATGGAATTCCACCCTGATTCATGTCCCAGCATCTGTTTTTGCATTTGAGATGAAAAAATTTTTTCGCTTCTGGGTAGCATTTTTTCTGACCGCGGCATCACGCGTTTTTTCCTCGGGGACCAAAAACACTCAATTTTTAAAAACAGAAAGCAATACCATTTTTCAGTATGGAAATCCACCCTGATTCATGTCCCAGCATCCGTTTTTGCATTTGAGATGAAAAAAATTTTTTCGCTTCTGGGCACCATTTTTTCTGACCGCGGCATCACGCGTTTTTTCCTCAGGGACCAAAAACATTCAATTTTTAAAAACAGCAAGCAATACCATTTTTCAGTATTCAATTCCACCCTGATTCATGTCCCAGCATCCGTTTTTGCATTTGAGATGAAAAAAATTTTTCGCTTCTGGACAGCATTTTTTCTGACCGCGGCATCACGCGTTTTTTCCTCAGGGACCAAAAACACTCAATTTTTAAAAACAGCAAGCAATACCATTTTTCAGTATGGAAATCCACCCTGATTCATGTCCCAGCATCCATTTTTGCATTTGAGATGAAAAAAATTTTTTCGCTTCTGGGCACCATTTTTTCTGACCGCGGCATCACGCGTTTTTTCCTCAGGGACCAAAAACACTCAATTTTTAAAAACAGCAAGCAATACCATTTTTCAGTATGGAATTTCACCCTGATTCATGTCCCAGCATCCGTTTTTCCATTTGAGATGAAAAAAATTTTTCGCTTCTGGGCAGCATTTTTTCTGACCGCAGCATCACGCGTTTTTTCCTCAGGGACCAAAAACACTCAATTTTTAAAAACAGCAAGCAATACAATTTTTCAGTTTGGAATTCCACCCTGATTCATGTCCCAGCATCCGTTTTTGCATTTGAGATGAAAAAAAATTTTTCGCTTCTGGGCAGCATTTTTTCTGACCGCGGTATCACGCGTTTTTTCCTCGGGGACCAAAAACACTCAATTTTTAAAAACAGCAAGCAATACCATTTTTCAGTATGGAATTCCACCCTGATTCATGTCCCAGCATCTGTTTTTGCATTTGAGATGAAAATTTTTTTTGCTTCTGGGCACCATTTTTTCTGACCGCGGCATCACGCGTTTTTTCCTCGGGGACAAAAAACACTCAATTTTTAAAAACAGAAAGCAATACCATTTTTCAGTATGGAATTCCACCCTGATTCATGTCCCAGCATCCGTTTTTGCATTTGAGATGAAAAATTTTTTTCGCTTCTGGGCAGCATTTTTTCTGACCGCGGCATCACGCGTTTTTTTCTCAGGGACCAAAAACATTCAATTTTTAAAAACAGCAAGCAATACCATTTTTCAGTATGGAATTCCACCCTGATTCATGTCCCAGCATCCGTTTTTGCATTTGAGATGAAAAAAAAATTTCGCTTCTGGGCAGCATTTTTTCTGACCGCGGCATCACGCGTTTTTTCCTCAGGGACCAAAAACACTCAATTTTTAAAAACAGCAAGCAATACCATTTTTCAGTATGGAATTCCACCCTGATTCATGTCCCAGCATCCGTTTTTGCATTTGAGATGAAAAAAATTTTTCGCTTCTGGGCAGCATTTTTTCTGACCGCGGCATCACGCATTTTTTCCTCAGGGACCAAAAACACTCAATTTTTAAAAACAGCAAGCAATACCATTTTTCAGTATGGAATTCCACCCTGATTCATGTCCCAGCATCCGTTTTTGCATTTGAGATGAAAAATTTTTTTCGCTTCTGGGCAGCATTTTTTCTGACCGCGGCATCACGCGTTTTTTCCTCAGGGACCAAAAACACTCAATTTTTAAAAACAGCAAGCAATACCATTTTTCAGTATGGAATTCCACCCTGATTCATGTCCCAGCATCCATTTTTGCATTTGAGATGAAAAAAAATTTTCACTTCTGGGCAGCATTTTTTCTGACCGCGGCATCACGCGTTTTTTCCTCAGGGACCAAGAACACTCAAATTTTAAAAACAGCAAGCAATACCATTTTTCAGTATGGAAATCCACCCTGATTCATGTCCCAGCATCCGTTTTTGCATTTGAGATGAAAAATTTTTTTCGGTTCTGGGCACTATTTTTTCTGACCGCGGCATCACGCGTTTTTTCCCTCAGGGACCAAAAACACTCAATTTTTAAAAACAGCAAGCAATACCATTTTTCAGTATGGAAACCCACCCTGATTCATGTCCCAGCATCCGTTTTTGCATTTGAGATGAAAAAAATTTTTCGCTTCTGGGCAGCATTTTTTCTGACCGCGGCATCACGCGTTTTTTCCTCAGGGACCAAAAACACTCAATTTTTAAAAACAGCAAGCAATACCATTTTTCAGTATGGAATTACACCCTGATTCATGTCCCAGCATCCGTTTTTGCATTTGAGATGAAAAAAATTTTTCGCTTCTGGGCAGCATTTTTTCTGACCGCGGCATCACGCGTTTTTTCCTCAGGGACCAAAAACACTCAATTTTTAAAAACAGCAAGCAATACCATTTTTCAGTATGGAATTCCACCCTGATTCATGTCCCAGCATCCGTTTTTGCATTTGAGATGAAAAAATTTTTTCGCTTCTGGGCAGCATTTTTTCTGACCGCGGCATCATGCGTTTTTTCCTTAGGGACCAAAAACACTCAATTTTTAAAAACAGCAAGCAATACCATTTTTCAGTATGGAAATCCACCCTGATTCATGTCCCAGCATCCGTTTTTGCATTTGAGATGAAAAAATTTTTTCGCTTCTGGGCACCATTTTTTCTGACCGCGGCATCACGCGTTTTTTCCTCAGGGACCAAAAACACTCAATTTTTAAAAACAGCAAGCAATACCATTTTTCAGTATGGAATTACACCCTGATTCATGTCCCAGCATCCGTTTTTGCATTTGAGATGAAAAAAAATTTTCGCTTCTGGGCAGCATTTTTTCTGACCGCGGCATCATGCGTTTTTTCCTCAGGGACCAAAAACACTCAATTTTTAAAAACAGCAAGCAATACCATTTTTCAGTATGGAAATCCACCCTGATTCATGTCCCAGCATCCGTTTTTGCATTTGAGATGAAAAAAAATTTTCGCTTCTGGGCAGCATTTTTTCTGACCGCGGCATCACGCGTTTTTTCCTCAGGGACCAAAAACACTCAATTTTTAAAAACAGCAAGCAATACCATTTTTCAGTATGGAATTCCACCCTGATTCATGTCCCAGCATCCGTTTTTGCATTTGAGATGAAAAAAATTTTTCGCTTCTGGGCACCATTTTTTCTGACCGCGGCATCACGCGTTTTTTCCTCAGGGACCAAAAACACTCAATTTTTAAAAACAGCAAGCAATACCATTTTTCAGTATCGAATTCCACCCTGATTCATGTCCCAGCATCCGTTTTTGCATTTGAGATGAAAAAATTTTTTCGCTTCTGGGCAGCATTTTTTCTCACCGCGGCATCACGCGTTTTTTCCTCAGGGACCAAAAACATTCAATTTTTAAAAACAGCAAGCAATACCATTTTTCAGTATTCAATTCCACCCTGATTCATGTCCCAGCATCCGTTTTTGCATTTGAGATGAAAAAAAATTTTCGCTTCTGGACAGCATTTTTTCTGACCGCGGCATCACGCGTTTTTTCCTCAGGGACCAAAAACACTCAATTTTTAAAAACAGCAAGCAATACCATTTTTCAGTATGGAAATCCACCCTGATTCATGTCCCAGCATCCATTTTTGCATTTGAGATGAAAAAAATTTTTTCGCTTCTGGGCACCATTTTTTCTGACCGCGGCATCACGCGTTTTTTCCTCAGGGACCAAAAACACTCAATTTTTAAAAACAGCAAGCAATACCATTTTTCAGTATGGAATTTCACCCTGATTCATGTCCCAGCATCTGTTTTTCCATTTGAGATGAAAAAATTTTTTCGCTTCTGGGCACCATTTTTTCTGACCGCAGCATCACGCGTTTTTTCCTCAGGGACCAAAAACACTCAATTTTTAAAAACAGCAAGCAATACAATTTTTCAGTTTGGAATTCCACCCTGATTCATGTCCCAGCATCCGTTTTTGCATTTGAGATGAAAAAAATTTTTTCGCTTCTGGGCAGCATTTTTTCTGACCGCGGTATCACGCGTTTTTTCCTCAGGGACCAAAAACACTCAATTTTTAAAAACAGCAAGCAATACCATTTTTCAGTATGGAAATCCACCCTGATTCATGTCCCAGCATCCGTTTTTGCATTTGAGATGAAAAAAATTTTTCGCTTCTGGGCAGCATTTTTTCTGACCGCGGCATCACGCGTTTTTTCCTCAGGGACCAAAAACACTCAATTTTTCAAAACAGCAAGCAATACCATTTTTCAGTATGGAATTACACCCTGATTCATGTCCCAGCATCCGTTTTTGCATTTGAGATGAAAAAAAATTTTCGCTTCTGGGCAGCATTTTTTCTGACCGCGGCATCACGCGTTTTTTCCTCAGGGACCAAAAACACTCAATTTTTAAAAACAGCAAGCAATACCATTTTTCAGTATGGAATTCCACCCTGATTCATGTCCCAGCATCCGTTTTTGCATTTGAGATGAAAATTTTTTTCGCTTCTGGGCACCATTTTTTCTGACCGCGGCATCATGCGTTTTTTCCTCGGGGACAAAAAACACTCAATTTTTAAAAACAGAAAGCAATACCATTTTTCAGTATGGAATTCCACCCTGATTCATGTCCCAGCATCCGTTTTTGCATTTGAGATGAAAAAAATTTTTCGCTTCTGGGCAGCATTTTTTCTGACCGCGGCATCACGCGTTTTTTCCTCAGGGACCAAAAACATTCAATTTTTAAAAACAGCAAGCAATACCATTTTTCAGTATGGAATTCCACCCTGATTCATGTCCCAGCATCCGTTTTTGCATTTGAGATGAAAAAAATTTCGCTTCTGGGCAGCATTTTTTCTGACCGCGGCATCACGCGTTTTTTCCTCAGGGACTAAAAACACTCAATTTTTAAAAACAGCAAGCAATACCATTTTTCAGTATGGAATTCCACCCTGATTCATGTCCCAGCATCCGTTTTTGCATTTGAGATGAAAAAAATTTTTCGCTTCTGGGCAGCATTTTTTCTGACCGCGGCATCACGCGTTTTTTCCTCGGGGACCAAAAACACTCAATTTTTAAAAACAGCAAGCAATACCATTTTTCAGTATGGAATTCCACCCTGATTCATGTCCCAGCATCCGCTTTTGCATTTGAGATGAAAAAAAAATTTCGCTTCTGGGCAGCATTTTTTCTGACCGCGGCATCACGCGTTTTTTCCTCAGGGACCAAAAACACTCAATTTTTAAAAACAGCAAGCAATACCATTTTTCAGTATGGAATTCCACCCTGATTCATGTCCCAGCATCCGATTTTGCATTTGAGATGAAAAAATATTTTTCGCTTCTGGGCACCATTTTTTCTGACCGCGGCATCACGCATTTTTTCCTCAGGGACCAAAAACACTCAATTTTTAAAAACAGAAAGCAATACCATTTTTCAGTATGGAATTCCACCCTGATTCATGTCCCAGCATCCGCTTTTGCATTTGAGATTAAAAAATTTTTAAGCTTCTGGGCAGCATTTTTTCTGACCGCGGCATCACGCGTTTTTTCCTCGCGGACCAAAAACACTCAATTTTTAAAAACAGCAAGCAATACCATTTTTCAGTATGGAATTCCATGCTGATTCATGTCCCAGCATCCGTTTTTGCATTTGAGATGAAAAAAATTTTTCGCTTCTGGGCAGCATTTTTTCTGACCGCGGCATCACGCGTTTTTTCCTCAGGGACCAAAAACACTCAATTTTTAAAAACAGCAAGCAATACCATTTTTCAGTATGGAATTCCACCCTGATTCATGTCCCAGCATCCGATTTTGCATTTGAGATGAAAAAATATTTTTCGCTTCTGGGCACCATTTTTTCTGACCGCGGCATCACGCGTTTTTTCCTCAGGGACCAAAAACACTCAATTTTTAAAAACAGCAAGCAATACCATTTTTCAGTATGGAATTCCACCCTGATTCATGTCCCAGCATCCGTTTTTGCATTTGAGATGAAAAAAAATTTTCGCTTCTGGGCAGCATTTTTTCTGACCGCGGCATCACGCGTTTTTTCCTCAGGGACCAAAAACACTCAATTTTTAAAAACAGCAAGCAATACCATTTTTCAGTATGGAATTCCACCCTGATTCATGTCCCAGCATCCGCTTTTGCATTTGAGATTAAAAAAATTTTTCGCTTCTGGGCAGCATTTTTTCTGACCGCGGCATCACACGTTTTTTCCTCAGGGACCAAAAACACTCAATTTTTAAAAACAGCAAGCAATACCATTTTTCAGTATGGAATTCCACCCTGATTCATGTCCCAGCATCCGTTTTTGCATTTGAGATGAAAAAAAATTTTCGCTTCTGGGCAGCATTTTTTCTGACCGCGGCATCACGCGTTTTTTCCTCAGGGACCAAAAACACTCAATTTTTAAAAACAGCAAGCAATACCATTTTTCAGTATGGAATTCCACCCTGATTCATGTCCCAGCATCCGCTTTTGCATTTGAGATTAAAAAATTTTTTCGCTTCTGGGCAGCATTTTTTCTGACCGCGGCATCACACGTTTTTTCCTCAGGGACCAAAAACACTCAATTTTTAAAAACAGCAAGCAATACCATTTTTCAGTATGGAATTCCACCCTGATTCATGTCCCAGCATCCGTTTTTGCATTTGAGATGAAAAAAAATTTTCGCTTCTGGGCAGCATTTTTTCTGACCGCGGCATCACGCGTTTTTTCCTCAGGGACCAAAAACACTCAATTTTTAAAAACAGCAAGCAATACCATTTTTCAGTATGGAATTCCACCCTGATTCATGTCCCAGCATCCGATTTTGCATTTGAGATGAAAAAATATTTTTCGCTTCTGGGCACCATTTTTTCTGACCGCGGCATCACGCATTTTTTCCTCAGGGACCAAAAACACTCAATTTTTAAAAACAGCAAGCAATACCATTTTTCAGTATGGAATTCCACCCTGATTCATGTCCCAGCATCCGTTTTTGCATTTGAGATGAAAAAATTTTTTCGCTTCTGGGTAGCATTTTTTCTGACCGCGGCATCACACGTTTTTTCCTCGGGGACCAAAAACACTCAATTTTTAAAAACAGAAAGCAATACCATTTTTCAGTATGGAATTCCACCCTGATTCATGTCCCAGCATCCGTTTTTGCATTTGAGATGAAAAAATTTTTTCGCTTCTGGGCAGCATTTTTTCTGACCGCGGCATCACGCGTTTTTTCCTCGGGGACCAAAAACACTCAATTTTTAAAAACAGAAAGCAATACCATTTTTCAGTATGGAATTCCACCCTGATTCATGTCCCAGCATCCGCTTTTGCATTTGAGATTAAAAAATTTTTTCGCTTCTGGGCAGCATTTTTTCTGACCGCGGCATCACGCGTTTTTTCCTCAGGGACCAAAAACACTCAATTTTTAAAAACAGCAAGCAATACCATTTTTCAGTATGGAATTCCACGCTGATTCATGTCCCAGCATCCGTTTTTGCATTTGAGATGAAAAAAATTTTTCGCTTCTGGGCAGCATTTTTTCTGACCGCGGCATCACGCGTTTTTTCCTCAGGGACCAAAAACACTCAATTTTTAAAAACAGCAAGCAATACCATTTTTCAGTATGGAATTCCACCCTGATTCATGTCCCAGCATCCGATTTTGCATTTGAGATGAAAAAATATTTTTCGCTTCTGGGCACCATTTTTTCTGACCGCGGCATCACGCATTTTTTCCTCAGGGACCAAAAACACTCAATTTTTAAAAACAGCAAGCAATACCATTTTTCAGTATGGAATTCCACCCTGATTCATGTCCCAGCATCCGTTTTTGCATTTGAGATGAAAAAATTTTTTCGCTTCTGGGTAGCATTTTTTCTGACCGCGGCATCACGCGTTTTTTCCTCGGGGACCAAAAACACTCAATTTTTAAAAACAGAAAGCAATACCATTTTTCAGTATGGAATTCCACCCTGATTCATGTCCCAGCATCCGTTTTTGCATTTGAGATGAAAAAAATTTTTCGCTTCTGGGCAGCATTTTTTCTGACCGCGGCATCACGCGTTTTTTCCTCGGGGACCAAAAACACTCAATTTTTAAAAACAGAAAGCAATACCATTTTTCAGTATGGAATTCCACCCTGATTCATGTCCCAGCATCCGTTTTTGCATTTGAGATGAAAAAATTTTTTTGCTTCTGGGCAGCATTTTTTCTGACCGCGGCATCACGCGTTTTTTCCTCAGGGACTAAAAACACTCAATTTTTAAAAACAGAAAGCAATACCATTTTTCAGTATGGAATTCCACCCTGATTCATGTCCCAGCATCCGTTTTTGCATTTGAGATGAAAAAAATTTTTCGCTTCTGGGCAGCATTTTTTCTGACCGCGGCATCACGCGTTTTTTCCTCGGGGACCAAAAACACTCAATTTTTAAAAACAGAAAGCAATACCATTTTTCAGTATGGAATTCCACCCTGATTCATGTCCCAGCATCCGCTTTTGCATTTGAGATTAAAAAATTTTTTCGCTTCTGGGCAGCATTTTTTCTGACCGCGGCATCACGCGTTTTTTCCTCAGGGACCAAAAACACTCAATTTTTAAAAACAGCAAGCAATACCATTTTTCAGTATGGAATTCCATGCTGATTCATGTCCCAGCATCCGTTTTTGCATTTGAGATGAAAAAAATTTTTCGCTTCTGGGCAGCATTTTTTCTGACCGCGGCATCACGCGTTTTTTCCTCAGGGACCAAAAACACTCAATTTTTAAAAACAGCAAGCAATACCATTTTTCAGTATGGAATTCCACCCTGATTCATGTCCCAGCATCCGATTTTGCATTTGAGATGAAAAAATATTTTTCGCTTCTGGGCACCATTTTTTCTGACCGCGGCATCACGCATTTTTTCCTCAGGGACCAAAAACACTCAATTTTTAAAAACAGCAAGCAATACCATTTTTCAGTATGGAATTCCACCCTGATTCATGTCCCAGCATCCGTTTTTGCATTTGAGATGAAAAAATTTTTTCGCTTCTGGGTAGCATTTTTTCTGACCGCGGCATCACGCGTTTTTTCCTCGGGGACCAAAAACACTCAATTTTTAAAAACAGAAAGCAATACCATTTTCAGTATGGAATTCCACCCTGATTCATGTCCCAGCATCCGTTTTTGCATTTGAGATGAAAAAAATTTTTCGCTTCTGGGCAGCATTTTTTCTGACCGCGGCATCACGCGTTTTTTCCTCGGGGACCAAAAACACTCAATTTTTAAAAACAGCAAGCAATACCATTTTTCAGTATGGAATTCCACCCTGATTCATGTCCCAGCATCCGTTTTTGCATTTGAGATGAAAAAATTTTTTTGCTTCTGGGCAGCATTTTTTCTGACCGCGGCATCACGCGTTTTTTCCTCAGGGACTAAAAACACTCAATTTTTAAAAACAGCAAGCAATACCATTTTTCAGTATGGAATTCCACCCTGATTCATGTCCCAGCATCCGTTTTTGCATTTGAGATGAAAAAATTTTTTCGCTTCTGGGCAGCATTTTTTCTGACCGCGGCATCACGCGTTTTTTCCTCGGGGACCAAAAACACTCAATTTTTAAAAACAGAAAGCAATACCATTTTTCAGTATGGAATTCCACCCTGATTCATGTCCCAGCATCCGTTTTTGCATTTGAGATGAAAAAATTTTTTCGCTTCTGGGCAGCATTTTTTCTGACCGCGGCATCACGCGTTTTTTCCTCGGGGACCAAAAACACTCAATTTTTAAAAACAGAAAGCAATACCATTTTTCAGTATGGAATTCCACCCTGATTCATGTCCCAGCATCCGCTTTTGCATTTGAGATTAAAAAAAATTTTCGCTTCTGGGCAGCATTTTTTCTGACCGCGGCATCACGCGTTTTTTCCTCAGGGACCAAAAACACTCAATTTTTAAAAACAGCAAGCAATACCATTTTTCAGTATGGAATTCCACCCTGATTCATGTCCCAGCATCCGATTTTGCATTTGAGATGAAAAAATATTTTTCGCTTCTGGGCACCATTTTTTCTGACCGCGGCATCACGCATTTTTTCCTCAGGGACCAAAAACACTCAATTTTTAAAAACAGCAAGCAATACCATTTTTCAGTATGGAATTCCACCCTGATTCATGTCCCAGCATCTGTTTTTGCATTTGAGATGAAAAAATTTTTTCGCTTCTGGGTAGCATTTTTTCTGACCGCGGCATCACGCGTTTTTTCCTCGGGGACCAAAAACACTCAATTTTTAAAAACAGAAAGCAATACCATTTTTCAGTATGGAAATCCACCCTGATTCATGTCCCAGCATCCGTTTTTGCATTTGAGATGAAAAAAATTTTTTCGCTTCTGGGCACCATTTTTTCTGACCGCGGCATCACGCGTTTTTTCCTCAGGGACCAAAAACATTCAATTTTTAAAAACAGCAAGCAATACCATTTTTCAGTATTCAATTCCACCCTGATTCATGTCCCAGCATCCGTTTTTGCATTTGAGATGAAAAAAATTTTTCGCTTCTGGACAGCATTTTTTCTGACCGCGGCATCACGCGTTTTTTCCTCAGGGACCAAAAACACTCAATTTTTAAAAACAGCAAGCAATACCATTTTTCAGTATGGAAATCCACCCTGATTCATGTCCCAGCATCCATTTTTGCATTTGAGATGAAAAAAATTTTTTCGCTTCTGGGCACCATTTTTTCTGACCGCGGCATCACGCGTTTTTTCCTCAGGGACCAAAAACACTCAATTTTTAAAAACAGCAAGCAATACCATTTTTCAGTATGGAATTTCACCCTGATTCATGTCCCAGCATCCGTTTTTCCATTTGAGATGAAAAAAATTTTTCGCTTCTGGGCAGCATTTTTTCTGACCGCAGCATCACGCGTTTTTTCCTCAGGGACCAAAAACACTCAATTTTTAAAAACAGCAAGCAATACAATTTTTCAGTTTGGAATTCCACCCTGATTCATGTCCCAGCATCCGTTTTTGCATTTGAGATGAAAAAAAATTTTTCGCTTCTGGGCAGCATTTTTTCTGACCGCGGTATCACGCGTTTTTTCCTCGGGGACCAAAAACACTCAATTTTTAAAAACAGCAAGCAATACCATTTTTCAGTATGGAATTCCACCCTGATTCATGTCCCAGCATCTGTTTTTGCATTTGAGATGAAAATTTTTTTTGCTTCTGGGCACCATTTTTTCTGACCGCGGCATCACGCGTTTTTTCCTCGGGGACAAAAAACACTCAATTTTTAAAAACAGAAAGCAATACCATTTTTCAGTATGGAATTCCACCCTGATTCATGTCCCAGCATCCGTTTTTGCATTTGAGATGAAAAATTTTTTTCGCTTCTGGGCAGCATTTTTTCTGACCGCGGCATCACGCGTTTTTTTCTCAGGGACCAAAAACATTCAATTTTTAAAAACAGCAAGCAATACCATTTTTCAGTATGGAATTCCACCCTGATTCATGTCCCAGCATCCGTTTTTGCATTTGAGATGAAAAAAAAATTTCGCTTCTGGGCAGCATTTTTTCTGACCGCGGCATCACGCGTTTTTTCCTCAGGGACCAAAAACACTCAATTTTTAAAAACAGCAAGCAATACCATTTTTCAGTATGGAATTCCACCCTGATTCATGTCCCAGCATCCGTTTTTGCATTTGAGATGAAAAAAATTTTTCGCTTCTGGGCAGCATTTTTTCTGACCGCGGCATCACGCATTTTTTCCTCAGGGACCAAAAACACTCAATTTTTAAAAACAGCAAGCAATACCATTTTTCAGTATGGAATTCCACCCTGATTCATGTCCCAGCATCCGTTTTTGCATTTGAGATGAAAAATTTTTTTCGCTTCTGGGCAGCATTTTTTCTGACCGCGGCATCACGCGTTTTTTCCTCAGGGACCAAAAACACTCAATTTTTAAAAACAGCAAGCAATACCATTTTTCAGTATGGAATTCCACCCTGATTCATGTCCCAGCATCCATTTTTGCATTTGAGATGAAAAAAAATTTTCACTTCTGGGCAGCATTTTTTCTGACCGCGGCATCACGCGTTTTTTCCTCAGGGACCAAGAACACTCAAATTTTAAAAACAGCAAGCAATACCATTTTTCAGTATGGAAATCCACCCTGATTCATGTCCCAGCATCCGTTTTTGCATTTGAGATGAAAAATTTTTTTCGGTTCTGGGCACTATTTTTTCTGACCGCGGCATCACGCGTTTTTTCCCTCAGGGACCAAAAACACTCAATTTTTAAAAACAGCAAGCAATACCATTTTTCAGTATGGAAACCCACCCTGATTCATGTCCCAGCATCCGTTTTTGCATTTGAGATGAAAAAAATTTTTCGCTTCTGGGCAGCATTTTTTCTGACCGCGGCATCACGCGTTTTTTCCTCAGGGACCAAAAACACTCAATTTTTAAAAACAGCAAGCAATACCATTTTTCAGTATGGAATTACACCCTGATTCATGTCCCAGCATCCGTTTTTGCATTTGAGATGAAAAAAATTTTTCGCTTCTGGGCAGCATTTTTTCTGACCGCGGCATCACGCGTTTTTTCCTCAGGGACCAAAAACACTCAATTTTTAAAAACAGCAAGCAATACCATTTTTCAGTATGGAATTCCACCCTGATTCATGTCCCAGCATCCGTTTTTGCATTTGAGATGAAAAAATTTTTTCGCTTCTGGGCAGCATTTTTTCTGACCGCGGCATCATGCGTTTTTTCCTTAGGGACCAAAAACACTCAATTTTTAAAAACAGCAAGCAATACCATTTTTCAGTATGGAAATCCACCCTGATTCATGTCCCAGCATCCGTTTTTGCATTTGAGATGAAAAAATTTTTTCGCTTCTGGGCACCATTTTTTCTGACCGCGGCATCACGCGTTTTTTCCTCAGGGACCAAAAACACTCAATTTTTAAAAACAGCAAGCAATACCATTTTTCAGTATGGAATTACACCCTGATTCATGTCCCAGCATCCGTTTTTGCATTTGAGATGAAAAAAAATTTTCGCTTCTGGGCAGCATTTTTTCTGACCGCGGCATCATGCGTTTTTTCCTCAGGGACCAAAAACACTCAATTTTTAAAAACAGCAAGCAATACCATTTTTCAGTATGGAAATCCACCCTGATTCATGTCCCAGCATCCGTTTTTGCATTTGAGATGAAAAAAAATTTTCGCTTCTGGGCAGCATTTTTTCTGACCGCGGCATCACGCGTTTTTTCCTCAGGGACCAAAAACACTCAATTTTTAAAAACAGCAAGCAATACCATTTTTCAGTATGGAATTCCACCCTGATTCATGTCCCAGCATCCGTTTTTGCATTTGAGATGAAAAAAATTTTTCGCTTCTGGGCACCATTTTTTCTGACCGCGGCATCACGCGTTTTTTCCTCAGGGACCAAAAACACTCAATTTTTAAAAACAGCAAGCAATACCATTTTTCAGTATCGAATTCCACCCTGATTCATGTCCCAGCATCCGTTTTTGCATTTGAGATGAAAAAATTTTTTCGCTTCTGGGCAGCATTTTTTCTCACCGCGGCATCACGCGTTTTTTCCTCAGGGACCAAAAACATTCAATTTTTAAAAACAGCAAGCAATACCATTTTTCAGTATTCAATTCCACCCTGATTCATGTCCCAGCATCCGTTTTTGCATTTGAGATGAAAAAAAATTTTCGCTTCTGGACAGCATTTTTTCTGACCGCGGCATCACGCGTTTTTTCCTCAGGGACCAAAAACACTCAATTTTTAAAAACAGCAAGCAATACCATTTTTCAGTATGGAAATCCACCCTGATTCATGTCCCAGCATCCATTTTTGCATTTGAGATGAAAAAAATTTTTTCGCTTCTGGGCACCATTTTTTCTGACCGCGGCATCACGCGTTTTTTCCTCAGGGACCAAAAACACTCAATTTTTAAAAACAGCAAGCAATACCATTTTTCAGTATGGAATTTCACCCTGATTCATGTCCCAGCATCTGTTTTTCCATTTGAGATGAAAAAATTTTTTCGCTTCTGGGCACCATTTTTTCTGACCGCAGCATCACGCGTTTTTTCCTCAGGGACCAAAAACACTCAATTTTTAAAAACAGCAAGCAATACAATTTTTCAGTTTGGAATTCCACCCTGATTCATGTCCCAGCATCCGTTTTTGCATTTGAGATGAAAAAAATTTTTTCGCTTCTGGGCAGCATTTTTTCTGACCGCGGTATCACGCGTTTTTTCCTCAGGGACCAAAAACACTCAATTTTTAAAAACAGCAAGCAATACCATTTTTCAGTATGGAAATCCACCCTGATTCATGTCCCAGCATCCGTTTTTGCATTTGAGATGAAAAAAATTTTTCGCTTCTGGGCAGCATTTTTTCTGACCGCGGCATCACGCGTTTTTTCCTCAGGGACCAAAAACACTCAATTTTTCAAAACAGCAAGCAATACCATTTTTCAGTATGGAATTACACCCTGATTCATGTCCCAGCATCCGTTTTTGCATTTGAGATGAAAAAAAATTTTCGCTTCTGGGCAGCATTTTTTCTGACCGCGGCATCACGCGTTTTTTCCTCAGGGACCAAAAACACTCAATTTTTAAAAACAGCAAGCAATACCATTTTGCAGTATGGAATTCCACCCTGATTCATGTCCCAGCATCCGTTTTTGCATTTGAGATGAAAATTTTTTTCGCTTCTGGGCACCATTTTTTCTGACCGCGGCATCACGCGTTTTTTCCTCAGGGACCAAAAACATTCAATTTTTAAAAAAAGCAAGCAATACCATTTTTCAGTATGGAATTCCACCCTGATTCATATCCCAGCATCCGTTTTTGCATTTGAGATGAAAAAAAATTTTCGCTTCTGGGCAGCATTTTTTCTGACCGCGGCATCATGCGTTTTTTCCTTAGGGACCAAAAACACTCAATTTTTAAAAACAGCAAGCAATACCATTTTTCAGTATGGAAATCCACCCTGATTCATGTCCCAGCATCCGTTTTTGCATTTGAGATGAAAAAATTTTTTCGCTTCTGGGCAGCATTTTTTCTGACCGCGGCATCACGCGTTTTTTCCTCAGGGACCAAAAACACTCAATTTTTAAAAACAGCAAGCAATACCATTTTTCAGTATGGAATTACACCCTGATTCATGTCCCAGCATCCGTTTTTGCATTTGAGATGAAAAAAAATTTTCGCTTCTGGGCAGCATTTTTTCTGACCGCGGCATCATGCGTTTTTTCCTCAGGGACCAAAAACACTCAATTTTTAAAAACAGCAAGCAATACCATTTTTCAGTATGGAAATCCACCCTGATTCATGTCCCAGCATCCGTTTTTGCATTTGAGATGAAAAAAAATTTTCGCTTCTGGGCAGCATTTTTTCTGACCGCGGCATCACGCGTTTTTTCCTCAGGGACCAAAAACACTCAATTTTTAAAAACAGCAAGCAATACCATTTTTCAGTATGGAATTCCACCCTGATTCATGTCCCAGCATCCGTTTTTGCATTTGAGATGAAAAAAATTTTTCGCTTCTGGGCACCATTTTTTCTGACCGCGGCATCACGCGTTTTTTCCTCAGGGACCAAAAACACTCAATTTTTAAAAACAGCAAGCAATACCATTTTTCAGTATCGAATTCCACCCTGATTCATGTCCCAGCATCCGTTTTTGCATTTGAGATGAAAAATTTTTTTCGCTTCTGGGCAGCATTTTTTCTGACCGCGGCATCACGCGTTTTTTCCTCAGGGACCAAAAACATTCAATTTTTAAAAACAGCAAGCAATACCATTTTTCAGTATTCAATTCCACCCTGATTCATGTCCCAGCATCCGTTTTTGCATTTGAGATGAAAAAAAATTTTCGCTTCTGGACAGCATTTTTTCTGACCGCGGCATCACGCGTTTTTTCCTCAGGGACCAAAAACACTCAATTTTTAAAAACAGCAAGCAATACCATTTTTCAGTATGGAAATCCACCCTGATTCATGTCCCAGCATCCATTTTTGCATTTGAGATGAAAAAAAATTTTTCGCTTCTGGGCACCATTTTTTCTGACCGCGGCATCACGCGTTTTTTCCTCAGGGACCAAAAACACTCAATTTTTAAAAACAGCAAGCAATACCATTTTTCAGTATGGAATTTCACCCTGATTCATGTCCCAGCATCTGTTTTTCCATTTGAGATGAAAAAATTTTTTCGCTTCTGGGCACCATTTTTTCTGACCGCAGCATCACGCGTTTTTTCCTCAGGGACCAAAAACACTCAATTTTTAAAAACAGCAAGCAATACAATTTTTCAGTTTGGAATTCCACCCTGATTCATGTCCCAGCATCCGTTTTTGCATTTGAGATGAAAAAAATTTTTTCGCTTCTGGGCAGCATTTTTTCTGACCGCGGTATCACGCGTTTTTTCCTCAGGGACCAAAAACACTCAATTTTTAAAAACAGCAAGCAATACCATTTTTCAGTATGGAAATCCACCCTGATTCATGTCCCAGCATCCGTTTTTGCATTTGAGATGAAAAAAATTTTTCGCTTCTGGGCAGCATTTTTTCTGACCGCGGCATCACGCGTTTTTTCCTCAGGGACCAAAAACACTCAATTTTTCAAAACAGCAAGCAATACCATTTTTCAGTATGGAATTACACCCTGATTCATGTCCCAGCATCCGTTTTTGCATTTGAGATGAAAAAAAATTTTCGCTTCTGGGCAGCATTTTTTCTGACCGCGGCATCACGCGTTTTTTCCTCAGGGACCAAAAACACTCAATTTTTAAAAACAGCAAGCAATACCATTTTTCAGTATGGAATTCCACCCTGATTCATGTCCCAGCATCCGTTTTTGCATTTGAGATGAAAATTTTTTTCGCTTCTGGGCACCATTTTTTCTGACCGCGGCATCATGCGTTTTTTCCTCGGGGACAAAAAACACTCAATTTTTAAAAACAGAAAGCAATACCATTTTTCAGTATGGAATTCCACCCTGATTCATGTCCCAGCATCCGTTTTTGCATTTGAGATGAAAAAAATTTTTCGCTTCTGGGCAGCATTTTTTCTGACCGCGGCATCACGCGTTTTTTCCTCAGGGACCAAAAACATTCAATTTTTAAAAAAAGCAAGCAATACCATTTTTCAGTATGGAATTCCACCCTGATTCATATCCCAGCATCCGTTTTTGCATTTGAGATGAAAAAAAATTTTCGCTTCTGGGCAGCATTTTTTCTGACCGCGGCATCACGCGTTTTTTCCTCAGGGACCAAAAACACTCAATTTTTAAAAACAGCAAGCAATACCATTTTTCAGTATGGAATTCCACCCTGATTCATGTCCCAGCATCAATTTTTGCATTTGAGATGAAAAAAATTTTTCGCTTCTGGGCTGCATTTTTTCTGACCGCGGCATCACGCGTTTTTTCCTCAGGGACTAAAAACACTCAATTTTTAAAAACAGCAAGCAATACCATTTTTCAGTATGGAATTCCACCCTGATTCATGTCCCAGCATCCGTTTTTGCATTTGAGATGAAAATTTTTTTCGCTTCTGGGCACCATTTTTTCTGACCGCGGCATCATGCGTTTTTTCCTCGGGGACGAAAAACACTCAATTTTTAAAAACAGAAAGCAATACCATTTTTCAGTATGGAATTCCACCCTGATTCATGTCCCAGCATCCGTTTTTGCATTTGAGATGAAAAAAAATTTTCGCTTCTGGGCAGCATTTTTTCTGACCGCGGCATCACGCGTTTTTTCCTCAGGGACCAAAAACACTCAATTTTTAAAAACAGCAAGCAATACCATTTTTCAGTATGGAATTCCACCCTGATTCATGTCCCAGCATCCGTTTTTGCATTTGAGATGAAAAATTTTTTTCGCTTCTGGGCACCATTTTTTCTGACCGCGGCATCACGCGTTTTTTCCTCAGGGACCAAAAACACTCAATTTTTAAAAACAGCAAGCAATACCATTTTTCAGTATGGAAATCCACCCTGATTCATGTCCCAGCATCCATTTTTGCATTTGAGATGAAAAAAATTTTTTCGCTTCTGGGCACCATTTTTTCTGACCGCGGCATCACGCGTTTTTTCCTCAGGGACCAAAAACACTCAATTTTTAAAAACAGCAAGCAATACCATTTTTCAGTATGGAATTTCACCCTGATTCATGTCCCAGCATCTGTTTTTCCATTTGAGATGAAAAAAATTTTTCGCTTCTGGGCACCATTTTTTCTGACCGCAGCATCACGCGTTTTTTCCTCAGGGACCAAAAACACTCAATTTTTAAAAACAGCAAGCAATACAATTTTTCTGTTTGGAATTCCACCCTGATTCATGTCCCAGCATCCGTTTTTGCATTTGAGATGAAAAAATTTTTTTCGCTTCTGGGCAGCATTTTTTCTGACCGCGGTATCACGCGTTTTTTCCTCAGGGACCAAAAACACTCAATTTTTAAAAACAGCAAGCAATACCATTTTTCAGTATGGAAATCCACCCTGATTCATGTCCCAGCATCCGTTTTTGCATTTGAGATGAAAAAAATTTTTCGCTTCTGGGCAGCATTTTTTCTGACCGCGGCATCACGCGTTTTTTCCTCAGGGACCAAAAACACTCAATTTTTAAAAACAGCAAGCAATACCATTTTTCAGTATGGAATTACACCCTGATTCATGTCCCAGCATCCGTTTTTGCATTTGAGATGAAAAAAAATTTTCGCTTCTGGGCAGCATTTTTTCTGACCGCGGCATGACGCGTTTTTTCCTCAGGGACCAAAAACACTCAATTTTTAAAAACAGCAAGCAATACCATTTTTCAGTATGGAATTCCACCCTGATTCATGTCCCAGCATCCGTTTTTGCATTTGAGATGAAAATTTTTTTCGCTTCTGGGCACCATTTTTTCTGACCGCGGCATCATGCGTTTTTTCCTCGGGGACAAAAAACACTCAATTTTTAAAAACAGAAAGCAATACCATTTTTCAGTATGGAATTCCACCCTGATTCATGTCCCAGCATCCGTTTTTGCATTTGAGATGAAAAAAATTTTTCGCTTCTGGGCAGCATTTTTTCTGACCGCGGCATCACGCGTTTTTTCCTCAGGGACCAAAAACATTCAATTTTTAAAAAAAGCAAGCAATACCATTTTTCAGTATGGAATTCCACCCTGATTCATATCCCAGCATCCGTTTTTGCATTTGAGATGAAAAAAAATTTTCGCTTCTGGGCAGCATTTTTTCTGACCGCGGCATCACGCGTTTTTTCCTCAGGGACCAAAAACACTCAATTTTTAAAAACAGCAAGCAATACCATTTTTCAGTATGGAATTCCACCCTGATTCATGTCCCAGCATCAATTTTTGCATTTGAGATGAAAAAATTTTTTTCGCTTCTGGGCACCATTTTTTGTGACCGCGGCATCACGCGTTTTTTCCTCAGGGACCAAAAACACTCAATTTTTAAAAACAGCAAGCAATACCATTTTTCAGTATGGAATTTCACCCTGATTCATGTCCCAGCATCCGTTTTTCCATTTGAGATGAAAAAAATTTTTCGCTTCTGGGCAGCATTTTTTCTGACCGCAGCATCACACGTTTTTTCCTCAGGGACCAAAAACACTCAATTTTTAAAAACAGCAAGCAATACCATTTTTCAGTATGGAATTTCACCCTGATTCATGTCCCAGCATCCGTTTTTCCATTTGAGATGAAAAAAATTTTTCGCTTCTGGGCAGCATTTTTTCTGACCGTGGCATCACGCGTTTTTTCCTCAGGGACCAAAAACATTCAATTTTTAAAAAAAGCAAGCAATACCATTTTTCAGTATGGAATTCCACCCTGATTCATATCCCAGCATCCGTTTTTGCATTTGAGATGAAAAAAATTTTTCGCTTCTGGGCAGCATTTTTTCTGACCGCGGCATCACGCATTTTTTCCTCAGGGACCAAAAACACTCAATTTTTAAAAACAGCAAGCAATACCATTTTTCAGTATGGAATTCCACCCTGATTCATGTCCCAGCATCCGTTTTTGCATTTGAGATGAAAAAAATTTTTCGCTTCTGGGCACCATTTTTTCTGACCGCGGCATCACGCGTTTTTTCCTCAGGGACCAAAAACACTCAATTTTTAAAAACAGCAAGCAATACCATTTTTCAGTATCGAATTCCACCGATTCATGTCCCAGCATCCGTTTTTGCATTTGAGATGAAAAAATTTTTTCGCTTCTGGGCAGCATTTTTTCTCACCGCGGCATCACGCGTTTTTTCCTCAGGGACCAAAAACATTCAATTTTTAAAAACAGCAAGCAATACCATTTTTCAGTATTCAATTCCACCCTGATTCATGTCCCAGCATCCGTTTTTGCATTTGAGATGAAAAAAAATTTTCGCTTCTGGACAGCATTTTTTCTGACCGCGGCATCACGCGTTTTTTCCTCAGGGACCAAAAACACTCAATTTTTAAAAACAGCAAGCAATACCATTTTTCAGTATGGAAATCCACCCTGATTCATGTCCCAGCATCCGTTTTTGCATTTGAGATGAAAAAATTTTTTCGCTTCTGGGCAGCATTTTTTCTGACCGCGGCATCACGCGTTTTTTCCTCAGGGACCAAAAACACTCAATTTTTAAAAACAGAAAGCAATACCATTTTTCAGTATGGAATTCCACCCTGATTCATGTCCCAGCATCCGTTTTTGCATTTGAGATGAAAAAATTTTTTCGCTTCTGGGCAGCATTTTTTCTGACCGCGGCATCACGCGTTTTTTCCTCAGGGACCAAAAACATTCAATTTTTAAAAACAGCAAGCAATACCATTTTTCAGTATGGAATTCCACCCTGATTCATGTCCCAGCATCCGTTTTTGCATTTGAGATGAAAAAAAAATTTCGCTTCTGGGCAGCATTTTTTCTGACCGCGGCATCACGCGTTTTTTCCTCAGGGACCAAAAACACTCAATTTTTAAAAACAGCAAGCAATACCATTTTTCAGTATGGAATTCCACCCTGATTCATGTCCCAGCATCCGTTTTTGCATTTGAGATGAAAAAATTTTTTCGCTTCTGGGCACCATTTTTTCTGACCGCGGCATCACGCGTTTTTTCCTCAGGGACCAAAAACACTCAATTTTTAAAAACAGCAAGCAATACCATTTTTCAGTATCGAATTCCACCCTGATTCATGTCCCAGCATCCGTTTTTGCATTTGAGATGAAAAAATTTTTTCGCTTCTGGGCAGCATTTTTTCTCACCGCGGCATCACGCGTTTTTTCCTCAGGGACCAAAAACACTCAATTTTTAAAAACAGCAAGCAATACCATTTTTCAGTATGGAAATCCACCCTGATTCATGTCCCAGCATCCATTTTTGCATTTGAGATGAAAAATTTTTTTTCGCTTCTGGGCACCATTTTTTCTGACCGCGGCATCACGCGTTTTTTCCTCAGGGACCAAAAACACTCAATTTTTAAAAACAGCAAGCAATACCATTTTTCAGTATGGAATTTCACCCTGATTCATGTCCCAGCATCCGTTTTTCCATTTGAGATGAAAAATTTTTTTCGCTTCTGGGCAGCATTTTTTCTGACCGCGGTATCACGCGTTTTTTCCTCAGGGACCAAAAACACTCAATTTTTAAAAACAGCAAGCAATACCATTTTTCAGTATGGAATTCCACCCTGATTCATGTCCCAGCATCTGTTTTTGCGTTTGAGATGAAAATTTTTTTCGCTTCTGGGCACCATTTTTTCTGACCGCGGCATCACGCATTTTTTCCTCGGGGACAAAAAACACTCAATTTTTAAAAACAGAAAGCAATACCATTTTTCAGTATGGAATTCCACCCTGATTCATGTCCCAGCATCCGTTTTTGCATTTGAGATGAAAAAATTTTTTCGCTTCTGGGCAGCATTTTTTCTGACCGCGGCATCACACGTTTTTTCCTCAGGGACCAAAAACATTCAATTTTTAAAAACAGCAAGCAATACCATTTTTCAGTATGGAATTCCACCCTGATTCATGTCCCAGCATCCGTTTTTGCATTTGAGATGAAAAAAAAATTTCGCTTCTGGGCAGCATTTTTTCTGACCGCGGCATCACGCGTTTTTTCCTCAGGGACCAAAAACACTCAATTTTTAAAAACAGCAAGCAATACCATTTTTCAGTATGGAATTCCACCCTGATTCATGTCCCAGCATCCGTTTTTGCATTTGAGATGAAAAAAATTTTTCGCTTCTGGGCACCATTTTTTCTGACCGCGGCATCACGCGTTTTTTCCTCAGGGACCAAAAACACTCAATTTTTAAAAACAGCAAGCAATACCATTTTTCAGTATCGAATTCCACCCTGATTCATGTCCCAGCATCCGTTTTTGCATTTGAGATGAAAAAATTTTTTCGCTTCTGGGCAGCATTTTTTCTCACCGCGGCATCACGCGTTTTTTCCTCAGGGACCAAAAACACTCAATTTTTAAAAACAGCAAGCAATACCATTTTTCAGTATGGAAATCCACCCTGATTCATGTCCCAGCATCCATTTTTGCATTTGAGATGAAAAATTTTTTTTCGCTTCTGGGCACCATTTTTTCTGACCGCGGCATCACGCGTTTTTTCCTCAGGGACCAAAAACACTCAATTTTTAAAAACAGCAAGCAATACCATTTTTCAGTATGGAATTTCACCCTGATTCATGTCCCAGCATCCGTTTTTCCATTTGAGATGAAAAAAATTTTTCGCTTCTGGGCAGCATTTTTTCTGACCGCAGCATCACGCGTTTTTTCCTCAGGGACCAAAAACACTCAATTTTTAAAAACAGCAAGCAATACCATTTTTCAGTATGGAATTCCACCCTGATTCATGTCCCAGCATCCGTTTTTGCATTTGAGATGAAAAAATTTTTTCACTTCTGGGCAGCATTTTTTCTGACCGCGGCATCACGCGTTTTTTCCTCAGGGACCAAAAACACTCAATTTTTAAAAACAGCAAGCAATACCATTTTTCAGTATGGAATTCCACCCTGATTCATGTCCCAGCATCCGTTTTTGCATTTGAGATGAAAAAATTTTTTCGCTTCTGGGCAGCAATTTTTCTGACCGCGGCATCACGCGTTTTTTCCTCAGGGACCAAAAACACTCAAATTTTAAAAACAGCAAGCAATACCATTTTTCAGTATGGAAATCCACGCTGATTCATGTCCCAGCATCCATTTTTGCATTTGAGATGAAAAAAATTTTTTGCTTCTGGGCAGCATTTTTTCTGACCGCGGCATCACGCGTTTTTTCCTCAGGGACCAAAAACACTCAATTTTTAAAAACAGCAAGCAATACCATTTTTCAGTATGGAATTCCACCCTGATTCATGTCCCAGCATCCGATTTTGCATTTGAGATGAAAAAATATTTTTCGCTTCTGGGCACCATTTTTTCTGACCGCGGCATCACGCATTTTTTCCTCAGGGACCAAAAACACTCAATTTTTAAAAACAGCAAGCAATACCATTTTTCAGTATGGAATTCCACCCTGATTCATGTCCCAGCATCCGTTTTTGCATTTGAGATGAAACATTTTTTTCGCTTCTGGGTAGCATTTTTTCTGACCGCGGCATCACGCGTTTTTTCCTCGGGGACCAAAAACACTCAATTTTTAAAAACAGAAAGCAATACCATTTTTCAGTATGGAATTCCACCCTGATTCATGTCCCAGCATCCGTTTTTGCATTTGAGATGAAAAAAATTTTTCGCTTCTGGGCAGCATTTTTTCTGACCGCGGCATCACGCGTTTTTTCCTCAGGGACCAAAAACACTCAATTTTTAAAAACAGCAAGCAATACCATTTTTCAGTATGGAATTCCACCCTGATTCATGTCCCAGCATCCGTTTTTGCATTTGAGATGAAAAAAATTTTTCGCTTCTGGGCACCATTTTTTCTGACCGCGGCATCACGCGTTTTTTCCTCAGGGACCAAAAACACTCAATTTTTAAAAACAGCAAGCAATACCATTTTTCAGTATCGAATTCCACCCTGATTCATGTCCCAGCATCCGTTTTTGCATTTGAGATGAAAAAATTTTTTCGCTTCTGGGCAGCATTTTTTCTCACCGCGGCATCACGCGTTTTTTCCTCAGGGACCAAAAACACTCAATTTTTAAAAACAGCAAGCAATACCATTTTTCAGTATGGAAATCCACCCTGATTCATGTCCCAGCATCCATTTTTGCATTTGAGATGAAAAATTTTTTTTCGCTTCTGGGCACCATTTTTTCTGACCGCGGCATCACGCGTTTTTTCCTCAGGGACCAAAAACACTCAATTTTTAAAAACAGCAAGCAATACCATTTTTCAGTATGGAATTTCACCCTGATTCATGTCCCAGCATCCGTTTTTCCATTTGAGATGAAAAAATTTTTTCGCTTCTGGGCAGCATTTTTTCTGACCGCAGCATCACGCGTTTTTTCCTCAGGGACCAAAAACACTCAATTTTTAAAAACAGCAAGCAATACCATTTTTCAGTATGGAATTCCACCCTGATTCATGTCCCAGCATCCGTTTTTGCATTTGAGATGAAAAAATTTTTTCACTTCTGGGCAGCATTTTTTCTGACCGCGGCATCACGCGTTTTTTCCTCAGGGACCAAAAACACTCAATTTTTAAAAACAGCAAGCAATACCATTTTTCAGTATGGAATTCCACCCTGATTCATGTCCCAGCATCCGTTTTTGCATTTGAGATGAAAAAAATTTTTCGCTTCTGGGCAGCAATTTTTCTGACCGCGGCATCACGCGTTTTTTCCTCAGGGACCAAAAACACTCAAATTTTAAAAACAGCAAGCAATACCATTTTTCAGTATGGTAATCCACGCTGATTCATGTCCCAGCATCCATTTTTGCATTTGAGATGAAAAAAAATTTTTGCTTCTGGGCAGCATTTTTTCTGACCGCGGCATCACGCGTTTTTTCCTCAGGGACCAAAAACACTCAATTTTTAAAAACAGCAAGCAATACCATTTTTCAGTATGGAATTCCACCCTGATTCATGTCCCAGCATCCGATTTTGCATTTGAGATGAAAAAATATTTTTCGCTTCTGGGCACCATTTTTTCTGACCGCGGCATCACGCATTTTTTCCTCAGGGACCAAAAACACTCAATTTTTAAAAACAGCAAGCAATACCATTTTTCAGTATGGAATTCCACCCTGATTCATGTCCCAGCATCCGTTTTTGCATTTGAGATGAAAAAATTTTTTCGCTTCTGGGTAGCATTTTTTCTGACCGCGGCATCACGCGTTTTTTCCTCGGGGACCAAAAACACTCAATTTTTAAAAACAGAAAGCAATACCATTTTTCAGTATGGAATTCCACCCTGATTCATGTCCCAGCATCCGTTTTTGCATTTGAGATGAAAAAAATTTTTCGCTTCTGGGCAGCATTTTTTCTGACCGCGGCATCACGCGTTTTTTCCTCAGGGACCAAAAACATTCAATTTTTAAAAACAGCAAGCAATACCATTTTTCAGTATGGAATTCCACGCTGATTCATGTCCCAGCATCCGTTTTTGCATTTGAGATGAAAAAAAATTTCGCTTCTGGGCAGCATTTTTTCTGACCGCGGCATCACGCGTTTTTTCCTCAGGGACCAAAAACACTCAATTTTTAAAAACAGCAAGCAATACCATTTTTCAGTATGGAATTCCACCCTGATTCATGTCCCAGCATCCGATTTTGCATTTGAGATGAAAAAATATTTTTCGCTTCTGGGCACCATTTTTTCTGACCGCGGCATCACGCATTTTTTCCTCAGGGACCAAAAACACTCAATTTTTAAAAACAGCAAGCAATACCATTTTTCAGTATGGAATTCCACCCTGATTCATGTCCCAGCATCTGCTTTTGCATTTGAGATTAAAAAATTTTTTCGCTTCTGGGCAGCATTTTTTCTGACCGCGGCATCACGCGTTTTTTCCTCGGGGACCAAAAACACTCAATTTTTAAAAACAGCAAGCAATACCATTTTTCAGTATGGAATTCCATGCTGATTCATGTCCCAGCATCCGTTTTTGCATTTGACATGAAAAAAAATTTTCGCTTCTGGGCAGCATTTTTTCTGACCGCGGCATCACGCGTTTTTTCCTCAGGGACCAAAAACACTCAATTTTTAAAAACAGCAAGCAATACCATTTTTCAGTATGGAATTCCACCCTGATTCATGTCCCAGCATCCGTTTTTGCATTTGAGATGAAAAAATTTTTTCGCTTCTGGGTAGCATTTTTTCTGACCGCGGCATCACGCGTTTTTTCCTCGGGGACCAAAAACACTCAATTTTTAAAAACAGAAAGCAATACCATTTTTCAGTATGGAAATCCACCCTGATTCATGTCCCAGCATCCGTTTTTGCATTTGAGATGAAAAAAAATTTTTCGCTTCTGGGCACCATTTTTTCTGACCGCGGCATCACGCGTTTTTTCCTCAGGGACCAAAAACATTCAATTTTTAAAAACAGCAAGCAATACCATTTTTCAGTATTCAATTCCACCCTGATTCATGTCCCAGCATCCGTTTTTGCATTTGAGATGAAAAAATTTTTTCGCTTCTGGACAGCATTTTTTCTGACCGCGGCATCACGCGTTTTTTCCTCAGGGACCAAAAACACTCAATTTTTAAAAACAGCAAGCAATACCATTTTTCAGTATGGAATTTCACCCTGATTCATGTCCCAGCATCCGTTTTTCCATTTGAGATGAAAAAAATTTTTCGCTTCTGGGCAGCATTTTTTCTGACCGCAGCATCACGCGTTTTTTCCTCAGGGACCAAAAACACTCAATTTTTAAAAACAGCAAGCAATACAATTTTTCAGTTTGGAATTCCACCCTGATTCATGTCCCAGCATCCGTTTTTGCATTTGAGATGAAAAAATTTTTTTCGCTTCTGGGCAGCATTTTTTCTGACCGCGGTATCACGCGTTTTTTCCTCAGGGACCAAAAACACTCAATTTTTAAAAACAGCAAGCAATACCATTTTTCAGTATGGAATTCCACCCTGATTCATGTCCCAGCATCTGTTTTTGCATTTGAGATGAAAATTTTTTTTGCTTCTGGGCACCATTTTTTCTGACCGCGGCATCACGCGTTTTTTCCTCGGGGACAAAAAACACTCAATTTTTAAAAACAGAAAGCAATACCATTTTTCAGTATGGAATTCCACCCTGATTCATGTCCCAGCATCCGTTTTTGCATTTGAGATGAAAAATTTTTTTCGCTTCTGGGCAGCATTTTTTCTGACCGCGGCATCACGCGTTTTTTTCTCAGGGACCAAAAACATTCAATTTTTAAAAACAGCAAGCAATACCATTTTTCAGTATGGAATTCCACCCTGATTCATGTCCCAGCATCCGTTTTTGCATTTGAGATGAAAAAAAAATTTCGCTTCTGGGCAGCATTTTTTCTGACCGCGGCATCACGCGTTTTTTCCTCAGGGACCAAAAACACTCAATTTTTAAAAACAGCAAGCAATACCATTTTTCAGTATGGAATTCCACCCTGATTCATGTCCCAGCATCCGTTTTTGCATTTGAGATGAAAAAAATTTTTCGCTTCTGGGCAGCATTTTTTCTGACCGCGGCATCACGCATTTTTTCCTCAGGGACCAAAAACACTCAATTTTTAAAAACAGCAAGCAATACCATTTTTCAGTATGGAATTCCACCCTGATTCATGTCCCAGCATCCGTTTTTGCATTTGAGATGAAAAAATTTTTTCGCTTCTGGGCAGCATTTTTTCTGACCGCGGCATCACGCGTTTTTTCCTCAGGGACCAAAAACACTCAATTTTTAAAAACAGCAAGCAATACCATTTTTCAGTATGGAATTCCACCCTGATTCATGTCCCAGCATCCATTTTTGCATTTGAGATGAAAAAAAATTTTCACTTCTGGGCAGCATTTTTTCTGACCGCGGCATCACGCGTTTTTTCCTCAGGGACCAAGAACACTCAAATTTTAAAAACAGCAAGCAATACCATTTTTCAGTATGGAAATCCACCCTGATTCATGTCCCAGCATCCGTTTTTGCATTTGAGATGAAAAATTTTTTTCGGTTCTGGGCACTATTTTTTCTGACCGCGGCATCACGCGTTTTTTCCCTCAGGGACCAAAAACACTCAATTTTTAAAAACAGCAAGCAATACCATTTTTCAGTATGGAAACCCACCCTGATTCATGTCCCAGCATCCGTTTTTGCATTTGAGATGAAAAAAATTTTTTGCTTCTGGGCAGCATTTTTTCTGACCGCGGCATCACGCGTTTTTTCCTCAGGGACCAAAAACACTCAATTTTTAAAAACAGCAAGCAATACCATTTTTCAGTATGGAATTACACCCTGATTCATGTCCCAGCATCCGTTTTTGCATTTGAGATGAAAAAATTTTTTCGCTTCTGGGCAGCATTTTTTCTGACCGCGGCATCACGCGTTTTTTCCTCAGGGACCAAAAACACTCAATTTTTAAAAACAGCAAGCAATACCATTTTTCAGTATGGAATTCCACCATGATTCATGTCCCAGCATCCGTTTTTGCATTTGAGATGAAAAAATTTTTTCGCTTCTGGGCAGCATTTTTTCTGACCGCGGCATCATGCGTTTTTTCCTCAAGGACCAAAAACACTCAATTTTTAAAAACAGCAAGCAATACCATTTTTCAGTATGGAAATCCACCCTGATTCATGTCCCAGCATCCGTTTTTGCATTTGAGATGAAAAAAATTTTTCGCTTCTGGGCAGCATTTTTTCTGACCGCGGCATCACGCGTTTTTTCCTCAGGGACCAAAAACACTCAATTTTTAAAAACAGCAAGCAATACAATTTTTCAGTTTGGAATTCCACCCTGATTCATGTCCCAGCATCCGTTTTTGCATTTGAGATGAAAAAATTTTTTTCGCTTCTGGGCAGCATTTTTTCTGACCGCGGTATCACGCGTTTTTTCCTCAGGGACCAAAAACACTCAATTTTTAAAAACAGCAAGCAATACCATTTTTCAGTATGGAATTCCATGCTGATTCATGTCCCAGCATCCGTTTTTGCATTTGACATGAAAAAAAATTTTCGCTTCTGGGCAGCATTTTTTCTGACCGCGGCATCACGCGTTTTTTCCTCAGGGACCAAAAACACTCAATTTTTAAAAACAGCAAGCAATACCATTTTTCAGTATGGAATTCCACCCTGATTCATGTCCCAGCATCCGATTTTGCATTTGAGATGAAAAAATATTTTTCGCTTCTGGGCACCATTTTTTCTGACCGCGGCATCACGCATTTTTTCCTCAGGGACCAAAAACACTCAATTTTTAAAAACAGCAAGCAATACCATTTTTCAGTATGGAATTCCACCCTGATTCATGTCCCAGCATCCGTTTTTGCATTTGAGATGAAAAAATTTTTTCGCTTCTGGGTAGCATTTTTTCTGACCGCGGCATCACGCGTTTTTTCCTCGGGGACCAAAAACACTCAATTTTTAAAAACAGAAAGCAATACCATTTTTCAGTATGGAAATCCACCCTGATTCATGTCCCAGCATCCGTTTTTGCATTTGAGATGAAAAAAAATTTTTCGCTTCTGGGCACCATTTTTTCTGACCGCGGCATCACGCGTTTTTTCCTCAGGGACCAAAAACATTCAATTTTTAAAAACAGCAAGCAATACCATTTTTCAGTATTCAATTCCACCCTGATTCATGTCCCAGCATCCGTTTTTGCATTTGAGATGAAAAAATTTTTTCGCTTCTGGACAGCATTTTTTCTGACCGCGGCATCACGCGTTTTTTCCTCAGGGACCAAAAACACTCAATTTTTAAAAACAGCAAGCAATACCATTTTTCAGTATGGAATTTCACCCTGATTCATGTCCCAGCATCCGTTTTTCCATTTGAGATGAAAAAAATTTTTCGCTTCTGGGCAGCATTTTTTCTGACCGCAGCATCACGCGTTTTTTCCTCAGGGACCAAAAACACTCAATTTTTAAAAACAGCAAGCAATACAATTTTTCAGTTTGGAATTCCACCCTGATTCATGTCCCAGCATCCGTTTTTGCATTTGAGATGAAAAAATTTTTTTCGCTTCTGGGCAGCATTTTTTCTGACCGCGGTATCACGCGTTTTTTCCTCAGGGACCAAAAACACTCAATTTTTAAAAACAGCAAGCAATACCATTTTTCAGTATGGAATTCCACCCTGATTCATGTCCCAGCATCTGTTTTTGCATTTGAGATGAAAATTTTTTTTGCTTCTGGGCACCATTTTTTCTGACCGCGGCATCACGCGTTTTTTCCTCGGGGACAAAAAACACTCAATTTTTAAAAACAGAAAGCAATACCATTTTTCAGTATGGAATTCCACCCTGATTCATGTCCCAGCATCCGTTTTTGCATTTGAGATGAAAAATTTTTTTCGCTTCTGGGCAGCATTTTTTCTGACCGCGGCATCACGCGTTTTTTTCTCAGGGACCAAAAACATTCAATTTTTAAAAACAGCAAGCAATACCATTTTTCAGTATGGAATTCCACCCTGATTCATGTCCCAGCATCCGTTTTTGCATTTGAGATGAAAAAAAAATTTCGCTTCTGGGCAGCATTTTTTCTGACCGCGGCATCACGCGTTTTTTCCTCAGGGACCAAAAACACTCAATTTTTAAAAACAGCAAGCAATACCATTTTTCAGTATGGAATTCCACCCTGATTCATGTCCCAGCATCCGTTTTTGCATTTGAGATGAAAAAAATTTTTCGCTTCTGGGCAGCATTTTTTCTGACCGCGGCATCACGCATTTTTTCCTCAGGGACCAAAAACACTCAATTTTTAAAAACAGCAAGCAATACCATTTTTCAGTATGGAATTCCACCCTGATTCATGTCCCAGCATCCGTTTTTGCATTTGAGATGAAAAAATTTTTTCGCTTCTGGGCAGCATTTTTTCTGACCGCGGCATCACGCGTTTTTTCCTCAGGGACCAAAAACACTCAATTTTTAAAAACAGCAAGCAATACCATTTTTCAGTATGGAATTCCACCCTGATTCATGTCCCAGCATCCATTTTTGCATTTGAGATGAAAAAAAATTTTCACTTCTGGGCAGCATTTTTTCTGACCGCGGCATCACGCGTTTTTTCCTCAGGGACCAAGAACACTCAAATTTTAAAAACAGCAAGCAATACCATTTTTCAGTATGGAAATCCACCCTGATTCATGTCCCAGCATCCGTTTTTGCATTTGAGATGAAAAATTTTTTTCGGTTCTGGGCACTATTTTTTCTGACCGCGGCATCACGCGTTTTTTCCCTCAGGGACCAAAAACACTCAATTTTTAAAAACAGCAAGCAATACCATTTTTCAGTATGGAAACCCACCCTGATTCATGTCCCAGCATCCGTTTTTGCATTTGAGATGAAAAAAATTTTTTGCTTCTGGGCAGCATTTTTTCTGACCGCGGCATCACGCGTTTTTTCCTCAGGGACCAAAAACACTCAATTTTTAAAAACAGCAAGCAATACCATTTTTCAGTATGGAATTACACCCTGATTCATGTCCCAGCATCCGTTTTTGCATTTGAGATGAAAAAATTTTTTCGCTTCTGGGCAGCATTTTTTCTGACCGCGGCATCACGCGTTTTTTCCTCAGGGACCAAAAACACTCAATTTTTAAAAACAGCAAGCAATACCATTTTTCAGTATGGAATTCCACCATGATTCATGTCCCAGCATCCGTTTTTGCATTTGAGATGAAAAAATTTTTTCGCTTCTGGGCAGCATTTTTTCTGACCGCGGCATCATGCGTTTTTTCCTCAAGGACCAAAAACACTCAATTTTTAAAAACAGCAAGCAATACCATTTTTCAGTATGGAAATCCACCCTGATTCATGTCCCAGCATCCGTTTTTGCATTTGAGATGAAAAAAATTTTTCGCTTCTGGGCAGCATTTTTTCTGACCGCGGCATCACGCGTTTTTTCCTCAGGGACCAAAAACACTCAATTTTTAAAAACAGCAAGCAATACCATTTTTCAGTATTCAATTCCACCCTGATTCATGTCCCAGCATCCGTTTTTGCATTTGAGATGAAAAAAAATTTTCGCTTCTGGACAGCATTTTTTCTGACCGCGGCATCACGCGTTTTTTCCTCAGGGACCAAAAACACTCAATTTTTAAAAACAGCAAGCAATACCATTTTTCAGTATGGAAATCCACCCTGATTCATGTCCCAGCATCCATTTTTGCATTTGAGATGAAAAAAATTTTTTCGCTTCTGGGCACCATTTTTTCTGACCGCGGCATCACGCGTTTTTTCCTCAGGGACCAAAAACACTCAATTTTTAAAAACAGCAAGCAATACCATTTTTCAGTATGGAATTTCACCCTGATTCATGTCCCAGCATCTGTTTTTCCATTTGAGATGAAAAAATTTTTTCGCTTCTGGGCACCATTTTTTCTGACCGCAGCATCACGCGTTTTTTCCTCAGGGACCAAAAACACTCAATTTTTAAAAACAGCAAGCAATACAATTTTTCAGTTTGGAATTCCACCCTGATTCATGTCCCAGCATCCGTTTTTGCATTTGAGATGAAAAAATTTTTTTCGCTTCTGGGCAGCATTTTTTCTGACCGCGGTATCACGCGTTTTTTCCTCAGGGACCAAAAACACTCAATTTTTAAAAACAGCAAGCAATACCATTTTTCAGTATGGAAATCCACCCTGATTCATGTCCCAGCATCCGTTTTTGCATTTGAGATGAAAAAAATTTTTCGCTTCTGGGCAGCATTTTTTCTGACCGCGGCATCACGCGTTTTTTCCTCAGGGACCAAAAACACTCAATTTTTAAAAACAGCAAGCAATACCATTTTTCAGTATGGAATTACACCCTGATTCATGTCCCAGCATCCGTTTTTGCATTTGAGATGAAAAAAAATTTTCGCTTCTGGGCAGCATTTTTTCTGACCGCGGCATCACGCGTTTTTTCCTCAGGGACCAAAAACACTCAATTTTTAAAAACAGCAAGCAATACCATTTTTCAGTATGGAATTCCACCCTGATTCATGTCCCAGCATCCGTTTTTGCATTTGAGATGAAAATTTTTTTCGCTTCTGGGCACCATTTTTTCTGACCGCGGCATCATGCGTTTTTTCCTCGGGGACAAAAAACACTCAATTTTTAAAAACAGAAAGCAATACCATTTTTCAGTATGGAATTCCACCCTGATTCATGTCCCAGCATCCGTTTTTGCATTTGAGATGAAAAAATTTTTTCGCTTCTGGGCAGCATTTTTTCTGACCGCGGCATCACGCGTTTTTTCCTCAGGGACCAAAAACATTCAATTTTTAAAAAAAGCAAGCAATACCATTTTTCAGTATGGAATTCCACCCTGATTCATATCCCAGCATCCGTTTTTGCATTTGAGATGAAAAAAAATTTTCGCTTCTGGGCAGCATTTTTTCTGACCGCGGCATCACGCGTTTTTTCCTCAGGGACCAAAAACACTCAATTTTTAAAAACAGCAAGCAATACCATTTTTCAGTATGGAATTCCACCCTGATTCATGTCCCAGCATCAATTTTTGCATTTGAGATGAAAAAATTTTTTTCGCTTCTGGGCACCATTTTTTGTGACCGCGGCATCACGCGTTTTTTCCTCAGGGACCAAAAACACTCAATTTTTAAAAACAGCAAGCAATACCATTTTTCAGTATGGAATTTCACCCTGATTCATGTCCCAGCATCCGTTTTTCCATTTGAGATGAAAAAAATTTTTCGCTTCTGGGCAGCATTTTTTCTGACCGCAGCATCACGCGTTTTTTCCTCAGGGACCAAAAACACTCAATTTTTAAAAACAGCAAGCAATACCATTTTTCAGTATGGAATTTCACCCTGATTCATGTCCCAGCATCCGTTTTTCCATTTGAGATGAAAAAAATTTTTCGCTTCTGGGCAGCATTTTTTCTGACCGTGGCATCACGCGTTTTTTCCTCAGGGACCAAAAACATTCAATTTTTAAAAAAAGCAAGCAATACCATTTTTCAGTATGGAATTCCACCCTGATTCATATCCCAGCATCCGTTTTTGCATTTGAGATGAAAAAAATTTTTCGCTTCTGGGCAGCATTTTTTCTGACCGCGGCATCACGCGTTTTTTCCTCAGGGACCAAAAACACTCAATTTTTAAAAACAGCAAGCAATACCATTTTTCAGTATGGAATTTCACCCTGATTCATGTCCCAGCATCCGTTTTTCCATTTGAGATGAAAAAATTTTTTCGCTTCTGGGCACCATTTTTTCTGACCGCAGCATCACGCGTTTTTTCCTCAGGGACCAAAAACACTCAATTTTTAAAAACAGCAAGCAATACAATTTTTCAGTTTGGAATTCCACCCTGATTCATGTCCCAGCATCCGTTTTTGCATTTGAGATGAAAAAATTTTTTTCGCTTCTGGGCAGCATTTTTTCTGACCGCGGTATCACGCGTTTTTTCCTCAGGGACCAAAAACACTCAATTTTTAAAAACAGCAAGCAATACCATTTTTCAGTATGGAAATCCACCCTGATTCATGTCCCAGCATCCGTTTTTGCATTTGAGATGAAAAAAATTTTTCGCTTCTGGGCAGCATTTTTTCTGACCGCGGCATCACGCGTTTTTTCCTCAGGGACCAAAAACACTCAATTTTTAAAAACAGCAAGCAATACCATTTTTCAGTATGGAATTACACCCTGATTCATGTCCCAGCATCCGTTTTTGCATTTGAGATGAAAAAAAATTTTCGCTTCTGGGCAGCATTTTTTCTGACCGCGGCATCACGCGTTTTTTCCTCAGGGACCAAAAACACTCAATTTTTAAAAACAGCAAGCAATACCATTTTTCAGTATGGAATTCCACCCTGATTCATGTCCCAGCATCCGTTTTTGCATTTGAGATGAAAATTTTTTTCGCTTCTGGGCACCATTTTTTCTGACCGCGGCATCATGCGTTTTTTCCTCGGGGACAAAAAACACTCAATTTTTAAAAACAGAAAGCAATACCATTTTTCAGTATGGAATTCCACCCTGATTCATGTCCCAGCATCCGTTTTTGCATTTGAGATGAAAAAATTTTTTCGCTTCTGGGCAGCATTTTTTCTGACCGCGGCATCACGCGTTTTTTCCTCAGGGACCAAAAACATTCAATTTTTAAAAAAAGCAAGCAATACCATTTTTCAGTATGGAATTCCACCCTGATTCATATCCCAGCATCCGTTTTTGCATTTGAGATGAAAAAAAATTTTCGCTTCTGGGCAGCATTTTTTCTGACCGCGGCATCACGCGTTTTTTCCTCAGGGACCAAAAACACTCAATTTTTAAAAACAGCAAGCAATACCATTTTTCAGTATGGAATTCCACCCTGATTCATGTCCCAGCATCAATTTTTGCATTTGAGATGAAAATTTTTTTTTCGCTTCTGGGCACCATTTTTTGTGACCGCGGCATCACGCGTTTTTTCCTCAGGGACCAAAAACACTCAATTTTTAAAAACAGCAAGCAATACCATTTTTCAGTATGGAATTTCACCCTGATTCATGTCCCAGCATCCGTTTTTCCATTTGAGATGAAAAAATTTTTTCGCTTCTGGGCAGCATTTTTTCTGACCGCAGCATCACGCGTTTTTTCCTCAGGGACCAAAAACACTCAATTTTTAAAAACAGCAAGCAATACCATTTTTCAGTATGGAATTTCACCCTGATTCATGTCCCAGCATCCGTTTTTCCATTTGAGATGAAAAAAATTTTTCGCTTCTGGGCAGCATTTTTTCTGACCGTGGCATCACGCGTTTTTTCCTCAGGGACCAAAAACACTCAATTTTTAAAAAAAGCAAGCAATACCATTTTTCAGTATGGAATTCCACCCTGATTCATATCCCAGCATCCGTTTTTGCATTTGAGATGAAAAAAATTTTTCGCTTCTGGGCAGCATTTTTTCTGACCGCGGCATCACGCGTTTTTTCCTCAGGGACCAAAAACACTCAATTTTTAAAAACAGCAAGCAATACCATTTTTCAGTATGGAATTCCACCCTGATTCATGTCCCAGCATCCGTTTTTGCATTTGAGATGAAAAAATTTTTTCGCTTCTGGGCACCATTTTTTCTGACCGCGGCATCACGCGTTTTTTCCTCAGGGACCAAAAACACTCAATTTTTAAAAACAGCAAGCAATACCATTTTTCAGTATCGAATTCCACCCTGATTCATGTCCCAGCATCCGTTTTTGCATTTGAGATGAAAAAATTTTTTCGCTTCTGGGCAGCATTTTTTCTCACCGCGGCATCACGCGTTTTTTCCTCAGGGACCAAAAACATTCAATTTTTAAAAACAGCAAGCAATACCATTTTTCAGTATTCAATTCCACCCTGATTCATGTCCCAGCATCCGTTTTTGCATTTGAGATGAAAAAAATTTTTCGCTTCTGGACAGCATTTTTTCTGACCGCGGCATCACGCGTTTTTTCCTCAGGGACCAAAAACACTCAATTTTTAAAAACAGCAAGCAATACCATTTTTCAGTATGGAAATCCACCCTGATTCATGTCCCAGCATCCGTTTTTGCATTTGAGATGAAAAAAATTTTTTCGCTTCTGGGCACCATTTTTTCTGACCGCGGCATCACGCGTTTTTTCCTCAGGGACCAAAAACACTCAATTTTTAAAAACAGCAAGCAATACCATTTTTCAGTATGGAATTTCACCCTGATTCATGTCCCAGCATCTGTTTTTCCATTTGAGATGAAAAAAATTTTTCGCTTCTGGGCAGCATTTTTTCTGACCGCAGCATCACGCGTTTTTTCCTCAGGGACCAAAAACACTCAATTTTTAAAAACAGCAAGCAATACAATTTTTCAGTTTGGAATTCCACCCTGATTCATGTCCCAGCATCCGTTTTTGCATTTGAGATGAAAAAAATTTTTTCGCTTCTGGGCAGCATTTTTTCTGACCGCGGTATCACGCGTTTTTTCCTCAGGGACCAAAAACACTCAATTTTTAAAAACAGCAAGCAATACCATTTTTCAGTATGGAATTCCACCCTGATTCATGTCCCAGCATCTGTTTTTGCGTTTGAGATGAAAATTTTTTTTGCTTCTGGGCACCATTTTTTCTGACCGCAGCATCACGCATTTTTTCCTCGGGGACAAAAAACACTCAATTTTTAAAAACAGAAAGCAATACCATTTTTCAGTATGGAATTCCACCCTGATTCATGTCCCAGCATCCGTTTTTGCATTTGAGATGAAAAAAAAATTTCGCTTCTGGGCAGCATTTTTTCTGACCGCGGCATCACGCGTTTTTTCCTCAGGGACCAAAAACACTCAATTTTTAAAAACAGCAAGCAATACCATTTTTCAGTATGGAATTCCACCCTGATTCATGTCCCAGCATCCGTTTTTGCATTTGAGATGAAAAAAATTTTTCGCTTCTGGGCACCATTTTTTCTGACCGCGGCATCACGCGTTTTTTCCTCAGGGACCAAAAACACTCAATTTTTAAAAACAGCAAGCAATACCATTTTTCAGTATCGAATTCCACCCTGATTCATGTCCCAGCATCCGTTTTTGCATTTGAGATGAAAAAATTTTTTCGCTTCTGGGCAGCATTTTTTCTGACCGCGGTATCACGCGTTTTTTCCTCAGGGACCAAAAACACTCAATTTTTAAAAACAGCAAGCAATACCATTTTTCAGTATGGAATTCCACCCTGATTCATGTCCCAGCATCTGTTTTTGCATTTGAGATGAAAAAAATTTTTCGCTTCTGGGCAGCATTTTTTCTGACCGCGGCATCACGCATTTTTTCCTCAGGGACCAAAAACACTCAATTTTTAAAAACAGCAAGCAATACCATTTTTCAGTATGGAATTCCACCCTGATTCATGTCCCAGCATCCGTTTTTGCATTTGAGATGAAAAAATTTTTTCGCTTCTGGGCACCATTTTTTCTGACCGCGGCATCACGCGTTTTTTCCTCAGGGACCAAAAACACTCAATTTTTAAAAACAGCAAGCAATACCATTTTTCAGTATCGAATTCCACCGATTCATGTCCCAGCATCCGTTTTTGCATTTGAGATGAAAAAATTTTTTCGCTTCTGGGCAGCATTTTTTCTCACCGCGGCATCACGCGTTTTTTCCTCAGGGACCAAAAACATTCAATTTTTAAAAACAGCAAGCAATACCATTTTTCAGTATTCAATTCCACCCTGATTCATGTCCCAGCATCCGTTTTTGCATTTGAGATGAAAAAAAATTTTCGCTTCTGGACAGCATTTTTTCTGACCGCGGCATCACGCGTTTTTTCCTCAGGGACCAAAAACACTCAATTTTTAAAAACAGCAAGCAATACCATTTTTCAGTATGGAAATCCACCCTGATTCATGTCCCAGCATCCGTTTTTGCATTTGAGATGAAAAAATTTTTTCGCTTCTGGGCAGCATTTTTTCTGACCGCGGCATCACGCGTTTTTTCCTCAGGGACCAAAAACACTCAATTTTTAAAAACAGAAAGCAATACCATTTTTCAGTATGGAATTCCACCCTGATTCATGTCCCAGCATCCGTTTTTGCATTTGAGATGAAAAAATTTTTTCGCTTCTGGGCAGCATTTTTTCTGACCGCGGCATCACGCGTTTTTTCCTCAGGGACCAAAAACATTCAATTTTTAAAAACAGCAAGCAATACCATTTTTCAGTATGGAATTCCACCCTGATTCATGTCCCAGCATCCGTTTTTGCATTTGAGATGAAAAAAAAATTTCGCTTCTGGGCAGCATTTTTTCTGACCGCGGCATCACGCGTTTTTTCCTCAGGGACCAAAAACACTCAATTTTTAAAAACAGCAAGCAATACCATTTTTCAGTATGGAATTCCACCCTGATTCATGTCCCAGCATCCGTTTTTGCATTTGAGATGAAAAAATTTTTTCGCTTCTGGGCACCATTTTTTCTGACCGCGGCATCACGCGTTTTTTCCTCAGGGACCAAAAACACTCAATTTTTAAAAACAGCAAGCAATACCATTTTTCAGTATCGAATTCCACCCTGATTCATGTCCCAGCATCCGTTTTTGCATTTGAGATGAAAAAATTTTTTCGCTTCTGGGCAGCATTTTTTCTCACCGCGGCATCACGCGTTTTTTCCTCAGGGACCAAAAACACTCAATTTTTAAAAACAGCAAGCAATACCATTTTTCAGTATGGAAATCCACCCTGATTCATGTCCCAGCATCCATTTTTGCATTTGAGATGAAAAATTTTTTTTCGCTTCTGGGCACCATTTTTTCTGACCGCGGCATCACGCGTTTTTTCCTCAGGGACCAAAAACACTCAATTTTTAAAAACAGCAAGCAATACCATTTTTCAGTATGGAATTTCACCCTGATTCATGTCCCAGCATCCGTTTTTCCATTTGAGATGAAAAATTTTTTTCGCTTCTGGGCAGCATTTTTTCTGACCGCGGTATCACGCGTTTTTTCCTCAGGGACCAAAAACACTCAATTTTTAAAAACAGCAAGCAATACCATTTTTCAGTATGGAATTCCACCCTGATTCATGTCCCAGCATCTGTTTTTGCGTTTGAGATGAAAATTTTTTTCGCTTCTGGGCACCATTTTTTCTGACCGCGGCATCACGCATTTTTTCCTCGGGGACAAAAAACACTCAATTTTTAAAAACAGAAAGCAATACCATTTTTCAGTATGGAATTCCACCCTGATTCATGTCCCAGCATCCGTTTTTGCATTTGAGATGAAAAAATTTTTTCGCTTCTGGGCAGCATTTTTTCTGACCGCGGCATCACACGTTTTTTCCTCAGGGACCAAAAACATTCAATTTTTAAAAACAGCAAGCAATACCATTTTTCAGTATGGAATTCCACCCTGATTCATGTCCCAGCATCCGTTTTTGCATTTGAGATGAAAAAAAAATTTCGCTTCTGGGCAGCATTTTTTCTGACCGCGGCATCACGCGTTTTTTCCTCAGGGACCAAAAACACTCAATTTTTAAAAACAGCAAGCAATACCATTTTTCAGTATGGAATTCCACCCTGATTCATGTCCCAGCATCCGTTTTTGCATTTGAGATGAAAAAAATTTTTCGCTTCTGGGCACCATTTTTTCTGACCGCGGCATCACGCGTTTTTTCCTCAGGGACCAAAAACACTCAATTTTTAAAAACAGCAAGCAATACCATTTTTCAGTATCGAATTCCACCCTGATTCATGTCCCAGCATCCGTTTTTGCATTTGAGATGAAAAAATTTTTTCGCTTCTGGGCAGCATTTTTTCTCACCGCGGCATCACGCGTTTTTTCCTCAGGGACCAAAAACACTCAATTTTTAAAAACAGCAAGCAATACCATTTTTCAGTATGGAAATCCACCCTGATTCATGTCCCAGCATCCATTTTTGCATTTGAGATGAAAAATTTTTTTTCGCTTCTGGGCACCATTTTTTCTGACCGCGGCATCACGCGTTTTTTCCTCAGGGACCAAAAACACTCAATTTTTAAAAACAGCAAGCAATACCATTTTTCAGTATGGAATTTCACCCTGATTCATGTCCCAGCATCCGTTTTTCCATTTGAGATGAAAAAAATTTTTCGCTTCTGGGCAGCATTTTTTCTGACCGCAGCATCACGCGTTTTTTCCTCAGGGACCAAAAACACTCAATTTTTAAAAACAGCAAGCAATACCATTTTTCAGTATGGAATTCCACCCTGATTCATGTCCCAGCATCCGTTTTTGCATTTGAGATGAAAAAATTTTTTCACTTCTGGGCAGCATTTTTTCTGACCGCGGCATCACGCGTTTTTTCCTCAGGGACCAAAAACACTCAATTTTTAAAAACAGCAAGCAATACCATTTTTCAGTATGGAATTCCACCCTGATTCATGTCCCAGCATCCGTTTTTGCATTTGAGATGAAAAAAATTTTTCGCTTCTGGGCAGCAATTTTTCTGACCGCGGCATCACGCGTTTTTTCCTCAGGGACCAAAAACACTCAAATTTTAAAAACAGCAAGCAATACCATTTTTCAGTATGGAAATCCACGCTGATTCATGTCCCAGCATCCATTTTTGCATTTGAGATGAAAAAAATTTTTTGCTTCTGGGCAGCATTTTTTCTGACCGCGGCATCACGCGTTTTTTCCTCAGGGACCAAAAACACTCAATTTTTAAAAACAGCAAGCAATACCATTTTTCAGTATGGAATTCCACCCTGATTCATGTCCCAGCATCCGATTTTGCATTTGAGATGAAAAAATATTTTTCGCTTCTGGGCACCATTTTTTCTGACCGCGGCATCACGCATTTTTTCCTCAGGGACCAAAAACACTCAATTTTTAAAAACAGCAAGCAATACCATTTTTCAGTATGGAATTCCACCCTGATTCATGTCCCAGCATCCGTTTTTGCATTTGAGATGAAAAATTTTTTTCGCTTCTGGGTAGCATTTTTTCTGACCGCGGCATCACGCGTTTTTTCCTCGGGGACCAAAAACACTCAATTTTTAAAAACAGAAAGCAATACCATTTTTCAGTATGGAATTCCACCCTGATTCATGTCCCAGCATCCGTTTTTGCATTTGAGATGAAAAAAATTTTTCGCTTCTGGGCAGCATTTTTTCTGACCGCGGCATCACGCGTTTTTTCCTCAGGGACCAAAAACACTCAATTTTTAAAAACAGCAAGCAATACCATTTTTCAGTATGGAATTCCACCCTGATTCATGTCCCAGCATCCGTTTTTGCATTTGAGATGAAAAAAATTTTTCGCTTCTGGGCACCATTTTTTCTGACCGCGGCATCACGCGTTTTTTCCTCAGGGACCAAAAACACTCAATTTTTAAAAACAGCAAGCAATACCATTTTTCAGTATCGAATTCCACCCTGATTCATGTCCCAGCATCCGTTTTTGCATTTGAGATGAAAAAATTTTTTCGCTTCTGGGCAGCATTTTTTCTCACCGCGGCATCACGCGTTTTTTCCTCAGGGACCAAAAACACTCAATTTTTAAAAACAGCAAGCAATACCATTTTTCAGTATGGAAATCCACCCTGATTCATGTCCCAGCATCCATTTTTGCATTTGAGATGAAAAATTTTTTTTCGCTTCTGGGCACCATTTTTTCTGACCGCGGCATCACGCGTTTTTTCCTCAGGGACCAAAAACACTCAATTTTTAAAAACAGCAAGCAATACCATTTTTCAGTATGGAATTTCACCCTGATTCATGTCCCAGCATCCGTTTTTCCATTTGAGATGAAAAAATTTTTTCGCTTCTGGGCAGCATTTTTTCTGACCGCAGCATCACGCGTTTTTTCCTCAGGGACCAAAAACACTCAATTTTTAAAAACAGCAAGCAATACCATTTTTCAGTATGGAATTCCACCCTGATTCATGTCCCAGCATCCGTTTTTGCATTTGAGATGAAAAAATTTTTTCACTTCTGGGCAGCATTTTTTCTGACCGCGGCATCACGCGTTTTTTCCTCAGGGACCAAAAACACTCAATTTTTAAAAACAGCAAGCAATACCATTTTTCAGTATGGAATTCCACCCTGATTCATGTCCCAGCATCCGTTTTTGCATTTGAGATGAAAAAAATTTTTCGCTTCTGGGCAGCAATTTTTCTGACCGCGGCATCACGCGTTTTTTCCTCAGGGACCAAAAACACTCAAATTTTAAAAACAGCAAGCAATACCATTTTTCAGTATGGTAATCCACGCTGATTCATGTCCCAGCATCCATTTTTGCATTTGAGATGAAAAAAAATTTTTGCTTCTGGGCAGCATTTTTTCTGACCGCGGCATCACGCGTTTTTTCCTCAGGGACCAAAAACACTCAATTTTTAAAAACAGCAAGCAATACCATTTTTCAGTATGGAATTCCACCCTGATTCATGTCCCAGCATCCGATTTTGCATTTGAGATGAAAAAATATTTTTCGCTTCTGGGCACCATTTTTTCTGACCGCGGCATCACGCATTTTTTCCTCAGGGACCAAAAACACTCAATTTTTAAAAACAGCAAGCAATACCATTTTTCAGTATGGAATTCCACCCTGATTCATGTCCCAGCATCCGTTTTTGCATTTGAGATGAAAAAATTTTTTCGCTTCTGGGTAGCATTTTTTCTGACCGCGGCATCACGCGTTTTTTCCTCGGGGACCAAAAACACTCAATTTTTAAAAACAGAAAGCAATACCATTTTTCAGTATGGAATTCCACCCTGATTCATGTCCCAGCATCCGTTTTTGCATTTGAGATGAAAAAAATTTTTCGCTTCTGGGCAGCATTTTTTCTGACCGCGGCATCACGCGTTTTTTCCTCAGGGACCAAAAACATTCAATTTTTAAAAACAGCAAGCAATACCATTTTTCAGTATGGAATTCCACGCTGATTCATGTCCCAGCATCCGTTTTTGCATTTGAGATGAAAAAAAATTTCGCTTCTGGGCAGCATTTTTTCTGACCGCGGCATCACGCGTTTTTTCCTCAGGGACCAAAAACACTCAATTTTTAAAAACAGCAAGCAATACCATTTTTCAGTATGGAATTCCACCCTGATTCATGTCCCAGCATCCGATTTTGCATTTGAGATGAAAAAATATTTTTCGCTTCTGGGCACCATTTTTTCTGACCGCGGCATCACGCATTTTTTCCTCAGGGACCAAAAACACTCAATTTTTAAAAACAGCAAGCAATACCATTTTTCAGTATGGAATTCCACCCTGATTCATGTCCCAGCATCTGCTTTTGCATTTGAGATTAAAAAATTTTTTCGCTTCTGGGCAGCATTTTTTCTGACCGCGGCATCACGCGTTTTTTCCTCGGGGACCAAAAACACTCAATTTTTAAAAACAGCAAGCAATACCATTTTTCAGTATGGAATTCCATGCTGATTCATGTCCCAGCATCCGTTTTTGCATTTGACATGAAAAAAAATTTTCGCTTCTGGGCAGCATTTTTTCTGACCGCGGCATCACGCGTTTTTTCCTCAGGGACCAAAAACACTCAATTTTTAAAAACAGCAAGCAATACCATTTTTCAGTATGGAATTCCACCCTGATTCATGTCCCAGCATCCGATTTTGCATTTGAGATGAAAAAATATTTTTCGCTTCTGGGCACCATTTTTTCTGACCGCGGCATCACGCATTTTTTCCTCAGGGACCAAAAACACTCAATTTTTAAAAACAGCAAGCAATACCATTTTTCAGTATGGAATTCCACCCTGATTCATGTCCCAGCATCCGTTTTTGCATTTGAGATGAAAAAATTTTTTCGCTTCTGGGTAGCATTTTTTCTGACCGCGGCATCACGCGTTTTTTCCTCGGGGACCAAAAACACTCAATTTTTAAAAACAGAAAGCAATACCATTTTTCAGTATGGAAATCCACCCTGATTCATGTCCCAGCATCCGTTTTTGCATTTGAGATGAAAAAAAATTTTTCGCTTCTGGGCACCATTTTTTCTGACCGCGGCATCACGCGTTTTTTCCTCAGGGACCAAAAACATTCAATTTTTAAAAACAGCAAGCAATACCATTTTTCAGTATTCAATTCCACCCTGATTCATGTCCCAGCATCCGTTTTTGCATTTGAGATGAAAAAATTTTTTCGCTTCTGGACAGCATTTTTTCTGACCGCGGCATCACGCGTTTTTTCCTCAGGGACCAAAAACACTCAATTTTTAAAAACAGCAAGCAATACCATTTTTCAGTATGGAATTTCACCCTGATTCATGTCCCAGCATCCGTTTTTCCATTTGAGATGAAAAAAATTTTTCGCTTCTGGGCAGCATTTTTTCTGACCGCAGCATCACGCGTTTTTTCCTCAGGGACCAAAAACACTCAATTTTTAAAAACAGCAAGCAATACAATTTTTCAGTTTGGAATTCCACCCTGATTCATGTCCCAGCATCCGTTTTTGCATTTGAGATGAAAAAATTTTTTTCGCTTCTGGGCAGCATTTTTTCTGACCGCGGTATCACGCGTTTTTTCCTCAGGGACCAAAAACACTCAATTTTTAAAAACAGCAAGCAATACCATTTTTCAGTATGGAATTCCACCCTGATTCATGTCCCAGCATCTGTTTTTGCATTTGAGATGAAAATTTTTTTTGCTTCTGGGCACCATTTTTTCTGACCGCGGCATCACGCGTTTTTTCCTCGGGGACAAAAAACACTCAATTTTTAAAAACAGAAAGCAATACCATTTTTCAGTATGGAATTCCACCCTGATTCATGTCCCAGCATCCGTTTTTGCATTTGAGATGAAAAATTTTTTTCGCTTCTGGGCAGCATTTTTTCTGACCGCGGCATCACGCGTTTTTTTCTCAGGGACCAAAAACATTCAATTTTTAAAAACAGCAAGCAATACCATTTTTCAGTATGGAATTCCACCCTGATTCATGTCCCAGCATCCGTTTTTGCATTTGAGATGAAAAAAAAATTTCGCTTCTGGGCAGCATTTTTTCTGACCGCGGCATCACGCGTTTTTTCCTCAGGGACCAAAAACACTCAATTTTTAAAAACAGCAAGCAATACCATTTTTCAGTATGGAATTCCACCCTGATTCATGTCCCAGCATCCGTTTTTGCATTTGAGATGAAAAAAATTTTTCGCTTCTGGGCAGCATTTTTTCTGACCGCGGCATCACGCATTTTTTCCTCAGGGACCAAAAACACTCAATTTTTAAAAACAGCAAGCAATACCATTTTTCAGTATGGAATTCCACCCTGATTCATGTCCCAGCATCCGTTTTTGCATTTGAGATGAAAAAATTTTTTCGCTTCTGGGCAGCATTTTTTCTGACCGCGGCATCACGCGTTTTTTCCTCAGGGACCAAAAACACTCAATTTTTAAAAACAGCAAGCAATACCATTTTTCAGTATGGAATTCCACCCTGATTCATGTCCCAGCATCCATTTTTGCATTTGAGATGAAAAAAAATTTTCACTTCTGGGCAGCATTTTTTCTGACCGCGGCATCACGCGTTTTTTCCTCAGGGACCAAGAACACTCAAATTTTAAAAACAGCAAGCAATACCATTTTTCAGTATGGAAATCCACCCTGATTCATGTCCCAGCATCCGTTTTTGCATTTGAGATGAAAAATTTTTTTCGGTTCTGGGCACTATTTTTTCTGACCGCGGCATCACGCGTTTTTTCCCTCAGGGACCAAAAACACTCAATTTTTAAAAACAGCAAGCAATACCATTTTTCAGTATGGAAACCCACCCTGATTCATGTCCCAGCATCCGTTTTTGCATTTGAGATGAAAAAAATTTTTTGCTTCTGGGCAGCATTTTTTCTGACCGCGGCATCACGCGTTTTTTCCTCAGGGACCAAAAACACTCAATTTTTAAAAACAGCAAGCAATACCATTTTTCAGTATGGAATTACACCCTGATTCATGTCCCAGCATCCGTTTTTGCATTTGAGATGAAAAAATTTTTTCGCTTCTGGGCAGCATTTTTTCTGACCGCGGCATCACGCGTTTTTTCCTCAGGGACCAAAAACACTCAATTTTTAAAAACAGCAAGCAATACCATTTTTCAGTATGGAATTCCACCATGATTCATGTCCCAGCATCCGTTTTTGCATTTGAGATGAAAAAATTTTTTCGCTTCTGGGCAGCATTTTTTCTGACCGCGGCATCATGCGTTTTTTCCTCAAGGACCAAAAACACTCAATTTTTAAAAACAGCAAGCAATACCATTTTTCAGTATGGAAATCCACCCTGATTCATGTCCCAGCATCCGTTTTTGCATTTGAGATGAAAAAAATTTTTCGCTTCTGGGCAGCATTTTTTCTGACCGCGGCATCACGCGTTTTTTCCTCAGGGACCAAAAACACTCAATTTTTAAAAACAGCAAGCAATACCATTTTTCAGTATTCAATTCCACCCTGATTCATGTCCCAGCATCCGTTTTTGCATTTGAGATGAAAAAAAATTTTCGCTTCTGGACAGCATTTTTTCTGACCGCGGCATCACGCGTTTTTTCCTCAGGGACCAAAAACACTCAATTTTTAAAAACAGCAAGCAATACCATTTTTCAGTATGGAAATCCACCCTGATTCATGTCCCAGCATCCATTTTTGCATTTGAGATGAAAAAAATTTTTTCGCTTCTGGGCACCATTTTTTCTGACCGCGGCATCACGCGTTTTTTCCTCAGGGACCAAAAACACTCAATTTTTAAAAACAGCAAGCAATACCATTTTTCAGTATGGAATTTCACCCTGATTCATGTCCCAGCATCTGTTTTTCCATTTGAGATGAAAAATTTTTTTCGCTTCTGGGCACCATTTTTTCTGACCGCAGCATCACGCGTTTTTTCCTCAGGGACCAAAAACACTCAATTTTTAAAAACAGCAAGCAATACAATTTTTCAGTTTGGAATTCCACCCTGATTCATGTCCCAGCATCCGTTTTTGCATTTGAGATGAAAAAATTTTTTTCGCTTCTGGGCAGCATTTTTTCTGACCGCGGTATCACGCGTTTTTTCCTCAGGGACCAAAAACACTCAATTTTTAAAAACAGCAAGCAATACCATTTTTCAGTATGGAAATCCACCCTGATTCATGTCCCAGCATCCGTTTTTGCATTTGAGATGAAAAAAATTTTTCGCTTCTGGGCAGCATTTTTTCTGACCGCGGCATCACGCGTTTTTTCCTCAGGGACCAAAAACACTCAATTTTTAAAAACAGCAAGCAATACCATTTTTCAGTATGGAATTACACCCTGATTCATGTCCCAGCATCCGTTTTTGCATTTGAGATGAAAAAAAATTTTCGCTTCTGGGCAGCATTTTTTCTGACCGCGGCATCACGCGTTTTTTCCTCAGGGACCAAAAACACTCAATTTTTAAAAACAGCAAGCAATACCATTTTTCAGTATGGAATTCCACCCTGATTCATGTCCCAGCATCCGTTTTTGCATTTGAGATGAAAATTTTTTTCGCTTCTGGGCACCATTTTTTCTGACCGCGGCATCATGCGTTTTTTCCTCGGGGACAAAAAACACTCAATTTTTAAAAACAGAAAGCAATACCATTTTTCAGTATGGAATTCCACCCTGATTCATGTCCCAGCATCCGTTTTTGCATTTGAGATGAAAAAATTTTTTCGCTTCTGGGCAGCATTTTTTCTGACCGCGGCATCACGCGTTTTTTCCTCAGGGACCAAAAACATTCAATTTTTAAAAAAAGCAAGCAATACCATTTTTCAGTATGGAATTCCACCCTGATTCATATCCCAGCATCCGTTTTTGCATTTGAGATGAAAAAAAATTTTCGCTTCTGGGCAGCATTTTTTCTGACCGCGGCATCACGCGTTTTTTCCTCAGGGACCAAAAACACTCAATTTTTAAAAACAGCAAGCAATACCATTTTTCAGTATGGAATTCCACCCTGATTCATGTCCCAGCATCAATTTTTGCATTTGAGATGAAAAATTTTTTTTCGCTTCTGGGCACCATTTTTTGTGACCGCGGCATCACGCGTTTTTTCCTCAGGGACCAAAAACACTCAATTTTTAAAAACAGCAAGCAATACCATTTTTCAGTATGGAATTTCACCCTGATTCATGTCCCAGCATCCGTTTTTCCATTTGAGATGAAAAAAATTTTTCGCTTCTGGGCAGCATTTTTTCTGACCGCAGCATCACGCGTTTTTTCCTCAGGGACCAAAAACACTCAATTTTTAAAAACAGCAAGCAATACCATTTTTCAGTATGGAATTTCACCCTGATTCATGTCCCAGCATCCGTTTTTCCATTTGAGATGAAAAAAATTTTTCGCTTCTGGGCAGCATTTTTTCTGACCGTGGCATCACGCGTTTTTTCCTCAGGGACCAAAAACATTCAATTTTTAAAAAAAGCAAGCAATACCATTTTTCAGTATGGAATTCCACCCTGATTCATATCCCAGCATCCGTTTTTGCATTTGAGATGAAAAAAATTTTTCGCTTCTGGGCAGCATTTTTTCTGACCGCGGCATCACGCGTTTTTTCCTCAGGGACCAAAAACACTCAATTTTTAAAAACAGCAAGCAATACCATTTTTCAGTATGGAATTTCACCCTGATTCATGTCCCAGCATCCGTTTTTCCATTTGAGATGAAAAAATTTTTTCGCTTCTGGGCACCATTTTTTCTGACCGCAGCATCACGCGTTTTTTCCTCAGGGACCAAAAACACTCAATTTTTAAAAACAGCAAGCAATACAATTTTTCAGTTTGGAATTCCACCCTGATTCATGTCCCAGCATCCGTTTTTGCATTTGAGATGAAAAAATTTTTTTCGCTTCTGGGCAGCATTTTTTCTGACCGCGGTATCACGCGTTTTTTCCTCAGGGACCAAAAACACTCAATTTTTAAAAACAGCAAGCAATACCATTTTTCAGTATGGAAATCCACCCTGATTCATGTCCCAGCATCCGTTTTTGCATTTGAGATGAAAAAAATTTTTCGCTTCTGGGCAGCATTTTTTCTGACCGCGGCATCACGCGTTTTTTCCTCAGGGACCAAAAACACTCAATTTTTAAAAACAGCAAGCAATACCATTTTTCAGTATGGAATTACACCCTGATTCATGTCCCAGCATCCGTTTTTGCATTTGAGATGAAAAAAAATTTTCGCTTCTGGGCAGCATTTTTTCTGACCGCGGCATCACGCGTTTTTTCCTCAGGGACCAAAAACACTCAATTTTTAAAAACAGCAAGCAATACCATTTTTCAGTATGGAATTCCACCCTGATTCATGTCCCAGCATCCGTTTTTGCATTTGAGATGAAAATTTTTTTCGCTTCTGGGCACCATTTTTTCTGACCGCGGCATCATGCGTTTTTTCCTCGGGGACAAAAAACACTCAATTTTTAAAAACAGAAAGCAATACCATTTTTCAGTATGGAATTCCACCCTGATTCATGTCCCAGCATCCGTTTTTGCATTTGAGATGAAAAAATTTTTTCGCTTCTGGGCAGCATTTTTTCTGACCGCGGCATCACGCGTTTTTTCCTCAGGGACCAAAAACATTCAATTTTTAAAAAAAGCAAGCAATACCATTTTTCAGTATGGAATTCCACCCTGATTCATATCCCAGCATCCGTTTTTGCATTTGAGATGAAAAAAAATTTTCGCTTCTGGGCAGCATTTTTTCTGACCGCGGCATCACGCGTTTTTTCCTCAGGGACCAAAAACACTCAATTTTTAAAAACAGCAAGCAATACCATTTTTCAGTATGGAATTCCACCCTGATTCATGTCCCAGCATCAATTTTTGCATTTGAGATGAAAATTTTTTTTTCGCTTCTGGGCACCATTTTTTGTGACCGCGGCATCACGCGTTTTTTCCTCAGGGACCAAAAACACTCAATTTTTAAAAACAGCAAGCAATACCATTTTTCAGTATGGAATTTCACCCTGATTCATGTCCCAGCATCCGTTTTTCCATTTGAGATGAAAAAATTTTTTCGCTTCTGGGCAGCATTTTTTCTGACCGCAGCATCACGCGTTTTTTCCTCAGGGACCAAAAACACTCAATTTTTAAAAACAGCAAGCAATACCATTTTTCAGTATGGAATTTCACCCTGATTCATGTCCCAGCATCCGTTTTTCCATTTGAGATGAAAAAAATTTTTCGCTTCTGGGCAGCATTTTTTCTGACCGTGGCATCACGCGTTTTTTCCTCAGGGACCAAAAACATTCAATTTTTAAAAAAAGCAAGCAATACCATTTTTCAGTATGGAATTCCACCCTGATTCATATCCCAGCATCCGTTTTTGCATTTGAGATGAAAAAAATTTTTCGCTTCTGGGCAGCATTTTTTCTGACCGCGGCATCACGCGTTTTTTCCTCAGGGACCAAAAACACTCAATTTTTAAAAACAGCAAGCAATACCATTTTTCAGTATGGAATTCCACCCTGATTCATGTCCCAGCATCCGTTTTTGCATTTGAGATGAAAAAATTTTTTCGCTTCTGGGCACCATTTTTTCTGACCGCGGCATCACGCGTTTTTTCCTCAGGGACCAAAAACACTCAATTTTTAAAAACAGCAAGCAATACCATTTTTCAGTATCGAATTCCACCCTGATTCATGTCCCAGCATCCGTTTTTGCATTTGAGATGAAAAAATTTTTTCGCTTCTGGGCAGCATTTTTTCTCACCGCGGCATCACGCGTTTTTTCCTCAGGGACCAAAAACATTCAATTTTTAAAAACAGCAAGCAATACCATTTTTCAGTATTCAATTCCACCCTGATTCATGTCCCAGCATCCGTTTTTGCATTTGAGATGAAAAAAATTTTTCGCTTCTGGACAGCATTTTTTCTGACCGCGGCATCACGCGTTTTTTCCTCAGGGACCAAAAACACTCAATTTTTAAAAACAGCAAGCAATACCATTTTTCAGTATGGAAATCCACCCTGATTCATGTCCCAGCATCCGTTTTTGCATTTGAGATGAAAAAAATTTTTTCGCTTCTGGGCACCATTTTTTCTGACCGCGGCATCACGCGTTTTTTCCTCAGGGACCAAAAACACTCAATTTTTAAAAACAGCAAGCAATACCATTTTTCAGTATGGAATTTCACCCTGATTCATGTCCCAGCATCTGTTTTTCCATTTGAGATGAAAAAAATTTTTCGCTTCTGGGCAGCATTTTTTCTGACCGCAGCATCACGCGTTTTTTCCTCAGGGACCAAAAACACTCAATTTTTAAAAACAGCAAGCAATACAATTTTTCAGTTTGGAATTCCACCCTGATTCATGTCCCAGCATCCGTTTTTGCATTTGAGATGAAAAAAATTTTTTCGCTTCTGGGCAGCATTTTTTCTGACCGCGGTATCACGCGTTTTTTCCTCAGGGACCAAAAACACTCAATTTTTAAAAACAGCAAGCAATACCATTTTTCAGTATGGAATTCCACCCTGATTCATGTCCCAGCATCTGTTTTTGCGTTTGAGATGAAAATTTTTTTTGCTTCTGGGCACCATTTTTTCTGACCGCAGCATCACGCATTTTTTCCTCGGGGACAAAAAACACTCAATTTTTAAAAACAGAAAGCAATACCATTTTTCAGTATGGAATTCCACCCTGATTCATGTCCCAGCATCCGTTTTTGCATTTGAGATGAAAAAATTTTTTCGCTTCTGGGCAGCATTTTTTCTGACCGCGGCATCACGCGTTTTTTCCTCAGGGACCAAAAACATTCAATTTTTAAAAACAGCAAGCAATACCATTTTTCAGTATGGAATTCCACCCTGATTCATGTCCCAGCATCCGTTTTTGCATTTGAGATGAAAAAAAAATTTCGCTTCTGGGCAGCATTTTTTCTGACCGCGGCATCACGCGTTTTTTCCTCAGGGACCAAAAACACTCAATTTTTAAAAACAGCAAGCAATACCATTTTTCAGTATGGAATTCCACCCTGATTCATGTCCCAGCATCCGTTTTTGCATTTGAGATGAAAAAAATTTTTCGCTTCTGGGCACCATTTTTTCTGACCGCGGCATCACGCGTTTTTTCCTCAGGGACCAAAAACACTCAATTTTTAAAAACAGCAAGCAATACCATTTTTCAGTATCGAATTCCACCCTGATTCATGTCCCAGCATCCGTTTTTGCATTTGAGATGAAAAAATTTTTTCGCTTCTGGGCAGCATTTTTTCTGACCGCGGTATCACGCGTTTTTTCCTCAGGGACCAAAAACACTCAATTTTTAAAAACAGCAAGCAATACCATTTTTCAGTATGGAATTCCACCCTGATTCATGTCCCAGCATCTGTTTTTGCGTTTGAGATGAAAATTTTTTTCGCTTCTGGGCACCATTTTTTCTGACCGCAGCATCACGCATTTTTTCCTCGGGGACAAAAAACACTCAATTTTTAAAAACAGAAAGCAATACCATTTTTCAGTATGGAATTCCACCCTGATTCATGTCCCAGCATCCGTTTTTGCATTTGAGATGAAAAAATTTTTTCGCTTCTGGGCAGCATTTTTTCTGACCGCGGCATCACGCGTTTTTTCCTCAGGGACCAAAAACATTCAATTTTTAAAAACAGCAAGCAATACCATTTTTCAGTATGGAATTCCACCCTGATTCATGTCCCAGCATCCGTTTTTGCATTTGAGATGAAAAAAAAATTTCGCTTCTGGGCAGCATTTTTTCTGACCGCGGCATCACGCGTTTTTTCCTCAGGGACCAAAAACACTCAATTTTTAAAAACAGCAAGCAATACCATTTTTCAGTATGGAATTCCACCCTGATTCATGTCCCAGCATCCGTTTTTGCATTTGAGATGAAAAAAATTTTTCGCTTCTGGGCACCATTTTTTCTGACCGCGGCATCACGCGTTTTTTCCTCAGGGACCAAAAACACTCAATTTTTAAAAACAGAAAGCAATACCATTTTTCAGTATCGAATTCCACCCTGATTCATGTCCCAGCATCCGTTTTTGCATTTGAGATGAAAAAATTTTTTCGCTTCTGGGCAGCATTTTTTCTCACCTCGGCATCACGCGTTTTTTCCTCAGGGACCAAAAACACTCAATTTTTAAAAACAGCAAGCAATACCATTTTTCAGTATGGAAATCCACCCTGATTCATGTCCCAGCATCCATTTTTGCATTTGAGATGAAAAATTTTTTTTCGCTTCTGGGCACCATTTTTTCTGACCGCGGCATCACGCGTTTTTTCCTCAGGGACCAAAAACACTCAATTTTTAAAAACAGCAAGCAATACCATTTTTCAGTATGGAATTTCACCCTGATTCATGTCCCAGCATCCGTTTTTCCATTTGAGATGAAAAAATTTTTTCGCTTCTGGGCAGCATTTTTTCTGACCGCGGTATCACGCGTTTTTTCCTCAGGGACCAAAAACACTCAATTTTTAAAAACAGCAAGCAATACCATTTTTCAGTATGGAATTCCACCCTGATTCATGTCCCAGCATCTGTTTTTGCGTTTGAGATGAAAATTTTTTTCGCTTCTGGGCACCATTTTTTCTGACCGCGGCATCACACATTTTTTCCTCGGGGACAAAAAACACTCAATTTTTAAAAACAGAAAGCAATACCATTTTTCAGTATGGAATTCCACCCTGATTCATGTCCCAGCATCCGTTTTTGCATTTGAGATGAAAAAAATTTTTCGCTTCTGGGCAGCATTTTTTCTGACCGCGGCATCACGCGTTTTTTCCTCAGGGACCAAAAACATTCAATTTTTAAAAACAGCAAGCAATACCATTTTTCAGTATGGAATTCCACCCTGATTCATGTCCCAGCATCCGTTTTTGCATTTGAGATGAAAAAAAAATTTCGCTTCTGGGCAGCATTTTTTCTGACCGCGGCATCACGCGTTTTTTCCTCAGGGACCAAAAACACTCAATTTTTAAAAACAGCAAGCAATACCATTTTTCAGTATGGAATTCCACCCTGATTCATGTCCCAGCATCCGTTTTTGCATTTGAGATGAAAAAAATTTTTCGCTTCTGGGCACCATTTTTTCTGACCGCGGCATCACGCGTTTTTTCCTCAGGGACCAAAAACACTCAATTTTTAAAAACAGCAAGCAATACCATTTTTCAGTATCGAATTCCACCCTGATTCATGTCCCAGCATCCGTTTTTGCATTTGAGATGAAAAAATTTTTTCGCTTCTGGGCAGCATTTTTTCTCACCGCGGCATCACGCGTTTTTTCCTCAGGGACCAAAAACACTCAATTTTTAAAAACAGCAAGCAATACCATTTTTCAGTATGGAAATCCACCCTGATTCATGTCCCAGCATCCATTTTTGCATTTGAGATGAAAAATTTTTTTTCGCTTCTGGGCAGCATTTTTTCTGACCGCGGCATCACGCGTTTTTTCCTCAGGGACCAAAAACACTCAATTTTTAAAAACAGCAAGCAATACCATTTTTCAGTATGGAAATCCACCCTGATTCATGTCCCAGCATCCGTTTTTGCATTTGAGATGAAAAAAATTTTTCGCTTCTGGGCAGCATTTTTTCTGACCGCGGCATCACGCGTTTTTTCCTCAGGGACCAAAAACACTCAATTTTTAAAAACAGCAAGCAATACCATTTTTCAGTATGGAATTCCACCCTGATTCATGTCCCAGCATCCGTTTTTGCATTTGAGATGAAAAAAATTTTTCGCTTCTGGGCAGCATTTTTTCTGACCGCGGCATCACGCGTTTTTTCCTCAGGGACCAAAAACACTCAATTTTTAAAAACAGCAAGCAATACCATTTTTCAGTTTGGAATTCCACCCTGATTCATGTCCCAGCATCCGTTTTTGCATTTGAGATGAAAAAAATTTTTTCGCTTCTGGGCAGCATTTTTTCTGACCGCGGCATCACGCGTTTTTTCCTCAGGGACCAAAAACATTCAATTTTTAAAAACAGCAAGCAATACCATTTTTCAGTATGGAATTCCACCCTGATTCATGTCCCAGCATCCGTTTTTGCATTTGAGATGAAAAAAAAATTTCGCTTCTGGGCAGCATTTTTTCTGACCGCGGCATCACGCGTTTTTTCCTCAGGGACCAAAAACACTCAATTTTTAAAAACAGCAAGCAATACCATTTTTCAGTATGGAATTCCACCCTGATTCATGTCCCAGCATCCGTTTTTGCATTTGAGATGAAAAAAATTTTTCGCTTCTGGGCAGCATTTTTTCTGACCGCGGCATCACGCGTTTTTTCCTCAGGGACCAAAAACACTCAATTTTTAAAAACAGCAAGCAATACCATTTTTCAGTATGGAATTCCACCCTGATTCATGTCCCAGCATCCGTTTTTGCATTTGAGATGAAAAAAATTTTTCGCTTCTGGGCAGCATTTTTTCTGACCGCGGCATCACGCGTTTTTTCCTCAGGGACCAAAAACATTCAATTTTTAAAAACAGCAAGCAATACCATTTTTCAGTATGGAATTCCACCCTGATTCATGTCCCAGCATCCGTTTTTGCATTTGAGATGAAAAAAAAATTTCGCTTCTGGGCAGCATTTTTTCTGACCGCGGCATCACGCGTTTTTTCCTCAGGGACCAAAAACACTCAATTTTTAAAAACAGCAAGCAATACCATTTTTCAGTATGGAATTCCACCCTGATTCATGTCCCAGCATCCGTTTTTGCATTTGAGATGAAAAAAATTTTTCGCTTCTGGGCAGCATTTTTTCTGACCGCGGCATCACGCGTTTTTTCCTCAGGGACCAAAAACACTCAATTTTTAAAAACAGCAAGCAATACCATTTTTCAGTATGGAATTCCACCCTGATTCATGTCCCAGCATCCGTTTTTGCATTTGAGATGAAAAAAATTTTTCGCTTCTGGGCACTATTTTTTCTGACCGCGGCATCACGCGTTTTTTCCCTCAGGGACCAAAAACACTCAATTTTTAAAAACAGCAAGCAATACCATTTTTCAGTATGGAAATCCACCCTGATTCATGTCCCAGCATCCGTTTTTGCATTTGAGATGAAAAAAAATTTTTCGCTTCTGGGCAGAATTTTTTCTGACCGCGGCATCACGCGTTTTTTCCTCAGGGACCAAAAACACTCAATTTTTAAAAACAGCAAGCAATACCATTTTTCAGTATGGAATTCCACCCTGATTCATGTCCCAGCATCCGTTTTTGCATTTGAGATGAAAAAAAATTTTCGCTTCTGGGCAGCATTTTTTCTGACCGCGGCATCACGCGTTTTTTCCTCAGGGACCAAAAACACTCAATTTTTAAAAACAGCAAGCAATACCATTTTTCAGTATGGAATTCCACCCTGATTCATGTCCCAGCATCCGTTTTTGCATTTGAGATGAAAAAATTTTTTCGCTTCTGGGCAGCATTTTTTCTGACCGGGGCATCACACGTTTTTTCCTCAGGGACCAAAAACACTCAATTTTTAAAAACAGCAAGCAATACCATTTTTCAGTATGGAATTCCACCCTGATTCATGTCCCAGCATCCGTTTTTGCATTTGAGATGAAAAAAATTTTTCGCTTCTGGGCAGCATTTTTTCTGACCGCGGCATCACGCGTTTTTTCCTCAGGGACCAAAAACACTCAATTTTTAAAAACAGCAAGCAATACCATTTTTCAGTATGGAATTCCACCCTGATTCATGTCCCAGCATCCGTTTTTGCATTTGAGATGAAAAAAATTTTTCGCTTCTGGGCAGCATTTTTTCTGACCGCGGCATCACGCGTTTTTTCCTCAGGGACCAAAAACACTCAATTTTTAAAAACAGCAAGCAATACCATTTTTCAGTATGGAATTCCACCCTGATTCATGTCCCAGCATCCGTTTTTGCATTTGAGATGAAAAAAAATTTTCGCTTCTGGGCAGCATTTTTTCTGACCGCGGCATCACGCGTTTTTTCCTCAGGGACCAAAAACACTCAATTTTTAAAAACAGCAAGCAATACCATTTTTCAGTATGGAATTCCACCCTGATTCATGTCCCAGCATCCGTTTTTGCATTTGAGATGAAAAAAATTTTTCGCTTCTGGGCAGCATTTTTTCTGACCGCGGCATCACGCGTTTTTTCCTCAGGGACCAAAAACACTCAAATTTTAAAAACAGCAAGCAATACCATTTTTCAGTATGGAAATCCACCCTGATTCATGTCCCAGCATCCGTTTTTGCATTTGAGATGATTTTTTTTTTCGGTTCTGGGCACTATTTTTTCTGACCGCGGCATCACGCGTTTTTTCCCTCAGGGACCAAAAACACTCAATTTTTAAAAACAGCAAGCAATACCATTTTTCAGTATGGAAATCCACCCTGATTCATGTCCCAGCATCCGTTTTTGCATTTGAGATGAAAAAAAATTTTCGCTTCTGGGCAGCATTTTTTCTGACCGCGGCATCACGCGTTTTTTCCTCAGGGACCAAAAACACTCAATTTTTAAAAACAGCAAGCAATACCATTTTTCAGTATGGAATTACACCCTGATTCATGTCCCAGCATCCGTTTTTGCATTTGAGATGAAAAAGAATTTTTGCTTCTGGGCAGCATTTTTTCTGACCGCGGCATCACGCGTTTTTTCCTCAGGGACCAAAAACACTCAATTTTTTAAAACAGCAAGCAATACCATTTTTCAGTATGGAATTCCACCCTGATTCATGTCCCAGCATCCGTTTTTGCATTTGAGATGAAAATTTTTTTCGCTTCTGGGCAGCATTTTTTCTGACCGCGGCATCACGCGTTTTTTCCTCAGGGACCAAAAACATTCAATTTTTAAAAACAGCAAGCAATACCATTTTTCAGTATGGAATTGCACCCTGATTCATGTCCCAGCATCCGTTTTTGCATTTGAGATGAAAAAAAAATTTCGCTTCTGGGCAGCATTTTTTCTGACCGCGGCATCACGCGTTTTTTCCTCAGGGACCAAAAACACTCAATTTTTAAAAACAGCAAGCAATACCATTTTTCAGTATGGAATTCCACCCTGATTCATGTCCCAGCATCCGTTTTTGCATTTGAGATGAAAAAATTTTTTCGCTTCTGGGCAGCATTTTTTCTGACCGCGGCATCACGCGTTTTTCCCTCAGGGACCAAAAACACTCAATTTTTAAAAACAGCAAGCAATACCATTTTTCAGTATGGAATTCCACCCTGATTCATGTCCCAGCATCCGTTTTTGCATTTGAGATGAAAAAAATTTTTCGCTTCTGGGCAGCATTTTTTCTGACCGCGGCATCACGCGTTTTTTCCTCAGGGACCAAAAACACTCAATTTTTAAAAACAGCAAGCAATACCATTTTTCAGTTTGGAATTCCACCCTGATTCATGTCCCAGCATCCGTTTTTGCATTTGAGATGAAAAAAATTTTTTCGCTTCTGGGCAGCATTTTTTCTGACCGCGGTATCACGCGTTTTTTCCTCAGGGACCAAAAACACTCAATTTTTAAAAACAGCAAGCAATACCATTTTTCAGTATGGAATTCCACCCTGATTCATGTCCCAGCATCCGTTTTTGCATTTGAGATGAAAAAAAAATTTCGCTTCTGGGCTGCATTTTTTCTGACCGCGGCGTCACGCGTTTTTTCCTCAGGGACTAAAAACACTCAATTTTTAAAAACAGCAAGCAATACCATTTTTCAGTATGGAATTCCACCCTGATTCATGTCCCAGCATCCGTTTTTGCATTTGAGATGAAAAAATTTTTTCGCTTCTGGGCAGCATTTCTTCTGACCGCGGCATCACGCGTTTTTTCCTCAGGGACCAAAAACACTCAAATTTTAAAAACAGCAAGCAATACCATTTTTCAGTATGGAAATCCACCCTGATTCATGTCCCAGCATCCGTTTTTGCATTTGAGATGAAAAAATTTTTTTCGCTTCTGGGCACTATTTTTTCTGACCGCGGCATCACGCGTTTTTTCCCTCAGGGACCAAAAACACTCAATTTTTAAAAACAGCAAGCAATACCATTTTTCAGTATGGAAATCCACCCTGATTCATGTCCCAGCATCCGTTTTTGCATTTGAGATGAAAAAAATTTTTTCGCTTCTGGGCAGAATTTTTTCTGACCGCGGCATCACGCGTTTTTTCCTCAGGGACCAAAAACACTCAATTTTTAAAAACAGCAAGCAATACCATTTTTCAGTATGGAATTACACCCTGATTCATGTCCCAGCATCCGTTTTTGCATTTGAGATGAAAAAATTTTTTCGCTTCTGGGCAGCATTTTTTCTGACCGGGGCATCACACGTTTTTTCCTCAGGGACCAAAAACACTCAATTTTTAAAAACAGCAAGCAATACAATTTTTCAGTATGGAAATCCACTCTGATTCATGTCCCAGCATCCGTTTTTGCATTTGAGATGAAAAAAATTTTTTCGCTTCTGGGCACCATTTTTTCTGACCGCGGCATCACGCGTTTTTTCCTCAGGGACCAAAAACACTCAATTTTTAAAAACAGCAAGCAATACCATTTTTCAGTTTGGAATTCCACCCTGATTCATGTCCCAGCATCCGTTTTTGCATTTGAGATGAAAAAATTTTTTTCGCTTCTGGGTAGCATTTTTTCTGACCGCGGTATCACGCGTTTTTTCCTCAGGGACCAAAAACACTCAATTTTTTAAAACAGCAAGCAATACCATTTTTCAGTATGGAATTCCACCCTGATTCATGTCCCAGCATCCGTTTTTGCATTTGAGATGAAAATTTTTTTCGCTTCTGGGCAGCATTTTTTCTGACCGCGGCATCACGCGTTTTTTCCTCAGGGACCAAAAACATTCAATTTTTAAAAACAGCAAGCAATACCATTTTTCAGTATGGAATTCCACCCTGATTCATGTCCCAGCATCCGTTTTTGCATTTGAGATGAAAAAAAAATTTCGCTTCTGGGCAGCATTTTTTCTGACCGCGGCATCACGCGTTTTTTCCTCAGGGACCAAAAACACTCAATTTTTAAAAACAGCAAGCAATACCATTTTTCAGTATGGAATTCCACCCTGATTCATGTCCCAGCATCCATTTTTGCATTTGAGATGAAAAAATTTTTTCGCTTCTGGGCAGCATTTTTTCTGACCGCGGCATCACGCGTTTTTTCCTCAGGGACCAAAAACACTCAATTTTTAAAAACAGCAAGCAATACCATTTTTCAGTTTGGAATTCCACCCTGATTCATGTCCCAGCATCCGTTTTTGCATTTGAGATGAAAAAATTTTTTTCGCTTCTGGGCAGCATTTTTTCTGACCGCGTTATCACGCGTTTTTTCCTCAGGGACCAAAAACACTCAATTTTTAAAAACAGCAAGCAATACCATTTTTCAGTATGGAATTCCACCCTGATTCATGTCCCAGCATCTGTTTTTGCATTTGAGATGAAAATTTTTTTCGCTTCTGGGCAGCATTTTTTCTGACCGCGGCATCACGCGTTTTTTCCTCGGGGACAAAAAACACTCAATTTTTAAAAACAGAAAGCAATACCATTTTTCAGTATGGAATTCCACCCTGATTCATGTCCCAGCATCCGTTTTTGCATTTGAGATGAAAAAAAAATTTCGCTTCTGGGCTGCATTTTTTCTGACCGCGGCGTCACGCGTTTTTTCCTCAGGGACTAAAAACACTCAATTTTTAAAAACAGCAAGCAATACCATTTTTCAGTATGGAATTCCACCCTGATTCATGTCCCAGCATCCGTTTTTGCATTTGAGATGAAAAAATTTTTTCGCTTCTGGGCAGCATTTTTTCTGACCGCGGCATCACGCGTTTTTTCCTCAGGGACCAAAAACACTCAAATTTTAAAAACAGCAAGCAATACCATTTTTCAGTATGGAAATCCACCCTGATTCATGTCCCAGCATCCGTTTTTGCATTTGAGATGAAAAATTTTTTTTCGCTTCTGGGCACTATTTTTTCTGACCGCGGCATCACGCGTTTTTTCCCTCAGGGACCAAAAACACTCAATTTTTAAAAACAGCAAGCAATACCATTTTTCAGTATGGAAATCCACCCTGATTCATGTCCCAGCATCCGTTTTTGCATTTGAGATGAAAAAAAATTTTTCGCTTCTGGGCAGAATTTTTTCTGACCGCGGCATCACGCGTTTTTTCCTCAGGGACCAAAAACACTCAATTTTTAAAAACAGCAAGCAATACCATTTTTCAGTATGGAATTACACCCTGATTCATGTCCCAGCATCCGTTTTTGCATTTGAGATGAAAAAAATTTTTCGCTTCTGGGCAGCATTTTTTCTGACCGGGGCATCACACGTTTTTTCCTCAGGGACCAAAAACACTCAATTTTTAAAAACAGCAAGCAATACAATTTTTCAGTATGGAAATCCACTCTGATTCATGTCCCAGCATCCGTTTTTGCATTTGAGATGAAAAAAAAATTTTCGCTTCTGGGCACCATTTTTTCTGACCGCGGCATCACGCGTTTTTTCCTCAGGGACCAAAAACACTCAATTTTTAAAAACAGCAAGCAATACCATTTTTCAGTTTGGAATTCCACCCTGATTCATGTCCCAGCATCCGTTTTTGCATTTGAGATGAAAAAATTTTTTTCGCTTCTGGGCAGCATTTTTTCTGACCGCGGTATCACGCGTTTTTTCCTCAGGGACCAAAAACACTCAATTTTTATAAACAGCAAGCAATACCATTTTTCAGTATGGAATTCCACCCTGATTCATGTCCCAGCATCCGTTTTTGCATTTGAGATGAAAAAAATTTTTCGCTTCTGGGCAGCATTTTTTCTGACCGCGGCATCACGCGTTTTTTCCTCAGGGACCAAAAACATTCAATTTTTAAAAACAGCAAGCAATACCATTTTTCAGTATGGAATTCCACCCTGATTCATGTCCCAGCATCCGTTTTTGCATTTGAGATGAAGAAAAATTTTCGCTTCTGGGCAGCATTTTTTCTGACCGCGGCATCACGCGTTTTTTCCTCAGGGACCAAAAACACTCAATTTTTAAAAACAGCAAGCAATACCATTTTTCAGTATGGAATTCCACCCTGATTCATGTCCCAGCATCCATTTTTGCATTTAGATGAAAAAAAATTTTCGCTTCTGGGCACCATTTTTTCTGACCGCGGCATCACGCGTTTTTTCCTCGGGGACAAAAAACATTCAATTTTTAAAAACAGCAAGCAATACCATTTTTCAGTATGGAATTCCACCCTGATTCATGTCCCAGCATCTGTTTTTGCATTTGAGATGAAAAAAATTTTTCGCTTCTGGGCAGCATTTTTTCTGACCGCGGCATCACGCGTTTTTTCCTCAGGGACCAAAAACACTCAATTTTTAAAAACAGCAAGCAATACCATTTTTCAGTATGGAATTCCACCCTGATTCATGTCCCAGCATCCGTTTTTGCATTTGAGATGAAAAAAATTTTTCGCTTCTGGGCAGCATTTTTTCTGACCACGGCATCACGCGTTTTTTCCTCAGGGACTAAAAACACTCAATTTTTAAAAACAGCAAGCAATACCATTTTTCAGTATGGAATTCCACCCTGATTCATGTCCCAGCATCCGTTTTTGCATTTGAGATGAAAAAAATTTTTCGCTTCTGGGCAGCATTTTTTCTGACCGCGGCATCACGCGTTTTTTCCTCAGGGACCAAAAACACTCAATTTTTAAAAACAGCAAGCAATACCATTTTTCAGTATGGAATTCCACCCTGATTCATGTCCCAGCATCCGCTTTTGCATTTGAGATGAAAAAAATTTTTCGCTTCTGGGCAGCATTTTTTCTGACCGCGGCATCACACGTTTTTTCCTCAGGGACCAAAAACACTCAATTTTTAAAAACAGCAAGCAATACCATTTTTCAGTATGGAATTCCACGCTGATTCATGTCCCAGCATCCGTTTTTGCATTTGAGATGAAAAAAAAATTTCGCTTCTGGGCTGCATTTTTTCTGACCGCGGCGTCACGCGTTTTTTCCTCAGGGACTAAAAACACTCAATTTTTAAAAACAGCAAGCAATACCATTTTTCAGTATGGAATTCCACCCTGATTCATGTCCCAGCATCCGTTTTTGCATTTGAGATGAAAAAATTTTTTCGCTTCTGGGCAGCATTTTTTCTGACCGGGGCATCACACGTTTTTTCCTCAGGGACCAAAAACACTCAATTTTTAAAAACAGCAAGCAATACAATTTTTCAGTATGGAAATCCACTCTGATTCATGTCCCAGCATCCGTTTTTGCATTTGAGATGAAAAAAAAATTTTCGCTTCTGGGCACCATTTTTTCTGACCGCGGCATCACGCGTTTTTTCCTCAGGGACCAAAAACACTCAATTTTTAAAAACAGCAAGCAATACCATTTTTCAGTTTGGAATTCCACCCTGATTCATGTCCCAGCATCCGTTTTTGCATTTGAGATGAAAAATTTTTTTTCGCTTCTGGGCAGCATTTTTTCTGACCGCGGTATCACGCGTTTTTTCCTCAGGGACCAAAAACACTCAATTTTTAAAAACAGCAAGCAATACCATTTTTCAGTATGGAATTCCACCCTGATTCATGTCCCAGCATCTGTTTTTGCATTTGAGATGAAAATTTTTTTCGCTTCTGGGCAGCATTTTTTCTGACCGCGGCATCACGCGTTTTTTCCTCAGGGACTAAAAACACTCAATTTTTAAAAACAGCAAGCAATACCATTTTTCAGTATGGAATTCCACCCTGATTCATGTCCCAGCATCCGTTTTTGCATTTGAGATGAAAAAAATTTTTCGCTTCTGGGCAGCATTTTTTCTGACCGCGGCATCACACGTTTTTTCCTCAGGGACCAAAAACACTCAATTTTTAAAAACAGCAAGCAATACCATTTTTCAGTATGGAATTCCACCCTGATTCATGTCCCAGCATCCATTTTTGCATTTTAGATGAAAAAATTTTTTCGCTTCTGGGCAGCATTTTTTCTGACCGCGGCATCACGCGTTTTTTCCTCAGGGACCAAAAACACTCAATTTTTAAAAACAGCAAGCAATACCATTTTTCAGTATGGAATTCCACCCTGATTCATGTCCCAGCATCCGTTTTTGCATTTGAGATGAAAATTTTTTTTCGCTTCTGGGCAGCATTTTTTCTGACCGCGGCATCACGCGTTTTTTCCTCAGGGACTAAAAACACTCAATTTTTAAAAACAGCAAGCAATACCATTTTTCAGTATGGAATTCCACCCTGATTCATGTCCCAGCATCCATTTTTGCATTTGAGATGAAAAAATTTTTTCGCTTCTGGGCAGCATTTTTTCTGACCGCGGCATCACGCGTTTTTTCCCTCAGGGACCAAAAACACTCAATTTTTAAAAACAGCAAGCAATACCATTTTTCAGTATGGAAATCCACCCTGATTCATGTCCCAGCATCCGTTTTTGCATTTGAGATGAAAAAAATTTTTTCGCTTCTGGGCAGCATTTTTTCTGACCGCGGCATCACGCGTTTTTTCCTCAGGGACCAAAAACACTCAATTTTTAAAAACAGCAAGCAATACCATTTTTCAGTATGGAATTACACCCTGATTCATGTCCCAGCATCCGTTTTTGCATTTGAGATGAAAAAATTTTTTCGCTTCTGGGCAGCATTTTTTCTGACCGGGGCATCACACGTTTTTTCCTCAGGGACCAAAAACACTCCATTTTTAAAAACAGCAAGCAATACAATTTTTCAGTATGGAAATCCACTCTGATTCATGTCCCAGCATCCGTTTTTGCATTTGAGATGAAAAAAAAATTTTCGCTTCTGGGCAGCATTTTTTCTGACCGCGGCATCACGCGTTTTTTCCTCAGGGACCAAAAACACTCAATTTTTAAAAACAGCAAGCAATACCATTTTTCAGTATGGAATTCCACCCTGATTCATGTCCCAGCATCCGTTTTTGCATTTGAGATGAAAAAATTTTTTCGCTTCTGGGCAGCATTTTTTCTGACCGCAGCATCACGCGTTTTTTCCTCAGGGACCAAAAACACTCAATTTTTAAAAACAGCAAGCAATACCATTTTTCAGTATGGAATTCCACCCTGATTCATGTCCCAGCATCCGTTTTTGCATTTGAGATGAAAAACTTTTTTCGCTTCTGGGCAGCATTTTTTCTGACCGCGGCATCACGCGTTTTTTCCTCAGGGACTAAAAACACTCAATTTTTAAAAACAGCAAGCAATACCATTTTTCAGTATGGAATTCCACCCTGATTCATGTCCCAGCATCCGTTTTTGCATTTGAGATGAAAAAATTTTTTCGCTTCTGGGCAGCATTTTTTCTGACCGCGGCATCACGCGTTTTTTCCTCAGGGACCAAAAACACTCAATTTTTAAAAACAGCAAGCAATACCATTTTTCAGTATGGAATTCCACCCTGATTCATGTCCCAGCATCCGCTTTTGCATTTGAGATGAAAAAATTTTTTCGCTTCTGGGCAGCATTTTTTCTGACCGGGGCATCACACGTTTTTTCCTCAGGGACCAAAAACACTCAATTTTTAAAAACAGCAAGCAATACAATTTTTCAGTATGGAAATCCACTCTGATTCATGTCCCAGCATCCGTTTTTGCATTTGAGATGAAAAAAAAATTTTCGCTTCTGGGCACCATTTTTTCTGACCGCGGCATCACGCGTTTTTTCCTCAGGGACCAAAAACACTCAATTTTTAAAAACAGCAAGCAATACCATTTTTCAGTTTGGAATTCCACCCTGATTCATGTCCCAGCATCCGTTTTTGCATTTGAGATGAAAAATTTTTTTTCGCTTCTGGGCAGCATTTTTTCTGACCGCGGTATCACGCGTTTTTTCCTCAGGGACCAAAAACACTCAATTTTTAAAAACAGCAAGCAATACCATTTTTCAGTATGGAATTCCACCCTGATTCATGTCCCAGCATCTGTTTTTGCATTTGAGATGAAAATTTTTTTCGCTTCTGGGCAGCATTTTTTCTGACCGCGGCATCACGCGTTTTTTCCTCGGGGACAAAAAACACTCAATTTTTAAAAACAGAAAGCAATACCATTTTTCAGTATGGAATTCCACCCTGATTCATGTCCCAGCATCCGTTTTTGCATTTGAGATGAAAAAAAAATTTCGCTTCTGGGCTGCATTTTTTCTGACCGCGGCGTCACGCGTTTTTTCCTCAGGGACTAAAAACACTCAATTTTTAAAAACAGCAAGCAATACCATTTTTCAGTATGGAATTCCACCCTGATTCATGTCCCAGCATCCGTTTTTGCATTTGAGATGAAAAAAATTTTTCGCTTCTGGGCAGCATTTTTTCTGACCGCGGCATCACACGTTTTTTCCTCAGGGACCAAAAACACTCAATTTTTAAAAACAGCAAGCAATACCATTTTTCAGTATGGAATTCCACCCTGATTCATGTCCCAGCATCCATTTTTGCATTTTAGATGAAAAAATTTTTTCGCTTCTGGGCAGCATTTTTTCTGACCGCGGCATCACGCGTTTTTTCCTCAGGGACCAAAAACACTCAATTTTTAAAAACAGCAAGCAATACCATTTTTCAGTATGGAATTCCACCCTGATTCATGTCCCAGCATCCGTTTTTGCATTTGAGATGAAAATTTTTTTCGCTTCTGGGCAGCATTTTTTCTGACCGCGGCATCACGCGTTTTTTCCTCAGGGACTAAAAACACTCAATTTTTAAAAACAGCAAGCAATACCATTTTTCAGTATGGAATTCCACCCTGATTCATGTCCCAGCATCCATTTTTGCATTTGAGATGAAAAAATTTTTTCGCTTCTGCGCAGCATTTTTTCTGACCGCGGCATCACGCGTTTTTTCCTCAGGGACCAAAAACACTCAATTTTTAAAAACAGCAAGCAATACCATTTTTCAGTATGGAATTACACCCTGATTCATGTCCCAGCATCCGTTTTTGCATTTGAGATGAAAAAATTTTTTCGCTTCTGGGCAGCATTTTTTCTGACCGGGGCATCACACGTTTTTTCCTCAGGGACCAAAAACACTCCATTTTTAAAAACAGCAAGCAATACAATTTTTCAGTATGGAAATCCACTCTGATTCATGTCCCAGCATCCGTTTTTGCATTTGAGATGAAAAAAAATTTTTCGCTTCTGGGCAGCATTTTTTCTGACCGCGGCATCACGCGTTTTTTCCTCAGGGACCAAAAACACTCAATTTTTAAAAACAGCAAGCAATACCATTTTTCAGTATGGAATTCCACCCTGATTCATGTCCCAGCATCCGTTTTTGCATTTGAGATGAAAAAATTTTTTCGCTTCTGGGCAGCATTTTTTCTGACCGCAGCATCACGCGTTTTTTCCTCAGGGACCAAAAACACTCAATTTTTAAAAACAGCAAGCAATACCATTTTTCAGTATGGAATTCCACCCTGATTCATGTCCCAGCATCCGTTTTTGCATTTGAGATGAAAAACTTTTTTCGCTTCTGGGCAGCATTCTTTCTGACCGCGGCATCACGCGTTTTTTCCTCAGGGACTAAAAACACTCAATTTTTAAAAACAGCAAGCAATACCATTTTTCAGTATGGAATTCCACCCTGATTCATGTCCCAGCATCCGTTTTTGCATTTGAGATGAAAAAATTTTTTCGCTTCTGGGCAGCATTTTTTCTGACCGCGGCATCACGCGTTTTTTCCTCAGGGACCAAAAACACTCAATTTTTAAAAACAGCAAGCAATACCATTTTTCAGTATGGAATTCCACCCTGATTCATGTCCCAGCATCCGCTTTTGCATTTGAGATGAAAAAATTTTTTCGCTTCTGGGCAGCATTTTTTCTGACCGGGGCATCACACGTTTTTTCCTCAGGGACCAAAAACACTCAATTTTTAAAAACAGCAAGCAATACAATTTTTCAGTATGGAAATCCACTCTGATTCATGTCCCAGCATCCGTTTTTGCATTTGAGATGAAAAAAAAGTTTTCGCTTCTGGGCACCATTTTTTCTGACCGCGGCATCACGCGTTTTTTCCTCAGGGACCAAAAACACTCAATTTTTAAAAACAGCAAGCAATACCATTTTTCAGTTTGGAATTCCACCCTGATTCATGTCCCAGCATCCGTTTTTGCATTTGAGATGAAAAATTTTTTTTCGCTTCTGGGCAGCATTTTTTCTGACCGCGGTATCACGCGTTTTTTCCTCAGGGACCAAAAACACTCAATTTTTAAAAACAGCAAGCAATACCATTTTTCAGTATGGAATTCCACCCTGATTCATGTCCCAGCATCTGTTTTTGCATTTGAGATGAAAATTTTTTTCGCTTCTGGGCAGCATTTTTTCTGACCGCGGCATCACGCGTTTTTTCCTCGGGGACAAAAAACACTCAATTTTTAAAAACAGAAAGCAATACCATTTTTCAGTATGGAATTCCACCCTGATTCATGTCCCAGCATCCGTTTTTGCATTTGAGATGAAAAAAAAATTTCGCTTCTGGGCTGCATTTTTTCTGACCGCGGCGTCACGCGTTTTTTCCTCAGGGACTAAAAACACTCAATTTTTAAAAACAGCAAGCAATACCATTTTTCAGTATGGAATTCCACCCTGATTCATGTCCCAGCATCCGTTTTTGCATTTGAGATGAAAAAAATTTTTCGCTTCTGGGCAGCATTTTTTCTGACCGCGGCATCACACGTTTTTTCCTCAGGGACCAAAAACACTCAATTTTTAAAAACAGCAAGCAATACCATTTTTCAGTATGGAATTCCACCCTGATTCATGTCCCAGCATCCATTTTTGCATTTTAGATGAAAAAATTTTTTCGCTTCTGGGCAGCATTTTTTCTGACCGCGGCATCACGCGTTTTTTCCTCAGGGACCAAAAACACTCAATTTTTAAAAACAGCAAGCAATACCATTTTTCAGTATGGAATTCCACCCTGATTCATGTCCCAGCATCCGTTTTTGCATTTGAGATGAAAATTTTTTTCGCTTCTGGGCAGCATTTTTTCTGACCGCGGCATCACGCGTTTTTTCCTCAGGGACTAAAAACACTCAATTTTTAAAAACAGCAAGCAATACCATTTTTCAGTATGGAATTCCACCCTGATTCATGTCCCAGCATCCATTTTTGCATTTGAGATGAAAAAATTTTTTCGCTTCTGGGCAGCATTTTTTCTGACCGCGGCATCACGCGTTTTTTCCTCAGGGACCAAAAACACTCAAATTTTAAAAACAGCAAGCAATACCATTTTTCAGTATGGAATTCCACCCTGATTCATGTCCCAGCATCCGTTTTTGCATTTGAGATGAAAAATTTGTTTTCGCTTCTGGGCACTATTTTTTCTGACCGCGGCATCACGCGTTTTTTCCCTCAGGGACCAAAAACACTCAATTTTTAAAAACAGCAAGCAATACCATTTTTCAGTATGGAAATCCACCCTGATTCATGTCCCAGCATCCGTTTTTGCATTTGAGATGAAAAAAATTTTTTCGCTTCTGGGCAGCATTTTTTCTGACCGCGGCATCACGCGTTTTTTCCTCAGGGACCAAAAACACTCAAATTTTAAAAACAGCAAGCAATACCATTTTTCAGTATGGAATTCCACCCTGATTCATGTCCCAGCATCCGTTTTTGCATTTGAGATGAAAAATTTTTTTTCGCTTCTGGGCACTATTTTTTCTGACCGCGGCATCACGCGTTTTTTCCCTCAGGGACCAAAAACACTCAATTTTTAAAAACAGCAAGCAATACCATTTTTCAGTATGGAAATCCACCCTGATTCATGTCCCAGCATCCGTTTTTGCATTTGAGATGAAAAAAATTTTTTCGCTTCTGGGCAGCATTTTTTCTGACCGCGGCATCACGCGTTTTTTCCTCAGGGACCAAAAACACTCAATTTTTAAAAACAGCAAGCAATACCATTTTTCAGTATGGAATTACACCCTGATTCATGTCCCAGCATCCGTTTTTGCATTTGAGATGAAAAAATTTTTTCGCTTCTGGGCAGCATTTTTTCTGACCGGGGCATCACACGTTTTTTCCTCAGGGACCAAAAACACTCAATTTTTAAAAACAGCAAGCAATACAATTTTTCAGTATGGAAATCCACTCTGATTCATGTCCCAGCATCCGTTTTTGCATTTGAGATGAAAAAAAATTTTTCGCTTCTGGGCAGCATTTTTTCTGACCGCGGCATCACGCGTTTTTTCCTCAGGGACCAAAAACACTCAATTTTTAAAAACAGCAAGCAATACCATTTTTCAGTATGGAATTCCACCCTGATTCATGTCCCAGCATCCGTTTTTGCATTTGAGATGAAAAAATTTTTTCGCTTCTGGGCAGCATTTTTTCTGACCGCAGCATCACGCGTTTTTTCCTCAGGGACCAAAAACACTCAATTTTTAAAAACAGCAAGCAATACCATTTTTCAGTATGGAATTCCACCCTGATTCATGTCCCAGCATCCGTTTTTGCATTTGAGATGAAAAAATTTTTTCGCTTCTGGGCAGCATTTTTTCTGACCGCGGCATCACGCGTTTTTTCCTCAGGGACCAAAAACACTCAAATTTTAAAAACAGCAAGCAATACCATTTTTCAGTATGGAAATCCACCCTGATTCATGTCCCAGCATCCGTTTTTGCATTTGAGATGAAAATTTTTTTTTCGGTTCTGGGCACTATTTTTTCTGACCGCGGCATCACGCGTTTTTTCCCTCAGGGACCAAAAACACTCAATTTTTAAAAACAGCAAGCAATACCATTTTTCAGTATGGAAATCCACCCTGATTCATGTCCCAGCATCCGTTTTTGCATTTGAGATGAAAAAAATTTTTCGCTTCTGGGCAGCATTTTTTCTGACCGCGGCATCACGCGTTTTTTCCTCAGGGACCAAAAACACTCAATTTTTAAAAACAGCAAGCAATACCATTTTTCAGTATGGAATTACACCCTGATTCATGTCCCAGCATCCGTTTTTGCATTTGAGATGAAAAAAAATTTTCGCTTCTGGGCAGCATTTTTTCTGACCGCGGCATCACGCGTTTTTTCCTCAGGGACCAAAAACACTCAATTTTTAAAAACAGCAAGCAATACCATTTTTCAGTATGGAATTCCACCCTGATTCATGTCCCAGCATCCGTTTTTGCATTTGAGATGAAAATTTTTTTCGCTTCTGGGCACCATTTTTTCTGACCGCGGCATCATGCGTTTTTTCCTCGGGGACAAAAAACACTCAATTTTTAAAAACAGAAAGCAATACCATTTTTCAGTATGGAATTCCACCCTGATTCATGTCCCAGCATCCGTTTTTGCATTTGAGATGAAAAAATTTTTTCGCTTCTGGGCAGCATTTTTTCTGACCGCGGCATCACGCGTTTTTTCCTCAGGGACCAAAAACATTCAATTTTTAAAAACAGCAAGCAATACCATTTTTCAGTATGGAATTCCACCCTGATTCATGTCCCAGCATCCGTTTTTGCATTTGAGATGAAAAAATTTTTTCGCTTCTGGGCAGCATTTTTTCTGACCGCGGCATCACACGTTTTTTCCTCGGGGACCAAAAACACTCAATTTTTAAAAACAGCAAGCAATACCATTTTTCAGTATGGAATTCCACCCTGATTCATGTCCCAGCATCCGTTTTTGCATTTGAGATGAAAATTTTTTTTCGCTTCTGGGCACTATTTTTTCTGACCGCGGCATCACGCGTTTTTTCCCTCAAGGACCAAAAACACTCAATTTTTAAAAACAGCAAGCAATACCATTTTTCAGTATGGAAATCCACCCTGATTCATGTCCCAGCATCCGTTTTTGCATTTGAGATGAAAAAAATTTTTTCGCTTCTGGGCAGCATTTTTTCTGACCGCGGCATCACGCGTTTTTTCCTCAGGGACCAAAAACACTCAATTTTTAAAAACAGCAAGCAATACCATTTTTCAGTATGGAATTACACCCTGATTCATGTCCCAGCATCCGTTTTTGCATTTGAGATGAAAAAATTTTTTCGCTTCTGGGCAGCATTTTTTCTGACCGGGGCATCACACGTTTTTTCCTCAGGGACCAAAAACACTCAATTTTTAAAAACAGCAAGCAATACAATTTTTCAGTATGGAAATCCACTCTGATTCATGTCCCAGCATCCGTTTTTGCATTTGAGATGAAAAAAATTTTTTCGCTTCTGGGCAGCATTTTTTCTGACCGCGGCATCACGCGTTTTTTCCTCAGGGACCAAAAACACTCAATTTTTAAAAACAGCAAGCAATACCATTTTTCAGTATGGAATTCCACCCTGATTCATGTCCCAGCATCCGTTTTTGCATTTGAGATGAAAAAATTTTTTCGCTTCTGGGCAGCATTTTTTCTGACCGCAGCATCACGCGTTTTTTCCTCAGGGACCAAAAACACTCAATTTTTAAAAACAGCAAGCAATACCATTTTTCAGTATGGAATTCCACCCTGATTCATGTCCCAGCATCCGTTTTTGCATTTGAGATGAAAAAATTTTTTCGCTTCTGGGCAGCATTTTTTCTGACCGCGGCATCACGCGTTTTTTCCTCAGGGACCAAAAACACTCAAATTTTAAAAACAGCAAGCAATACCATTTTTCAGTATGGAAATCCACCCTGATTCATGTCCCAGCATCCGTTTTTGCATTTGAGATGAAAATTTTTTTTTCGGTTCTGGGCACTATTTTTTCTGACCGCGGCATCACGCGTTTTTTCCCTCAGGGACCAAAAACACTCAATTTTTAAAAACAGCAAGCAATACCATTTTTCAGTATGGAAATCCACCCTGATTCATGTCCCAGCATCCGTTTTTGCATTTGAGATGAAAAAAATTTTTCGCTTCTGGGCAGCATTTTTTCTGACCGCGGCATCACGCGTTTTTTCCTCAGGGACCAAAAACACTCAATTTTTAAAAACAGCAAGCAATACCATTTTTCAGTATGGAATTACACCCTGATTCATGTCCCAGCATCCGTTTTTGCATTTGAGATGAAAAAAAATTTTCGCTTCTGGGCAGCATTTTTTCTGACCGCGGCATCACGCGTTTTTTCCTCAGGGACAAAAAACACTCAATTTTTAAAAACAGAAAGCAATACCATTTTTCAGTATGGAATTCCACCCTGATTCATGTCCCAGCATCCGTTTTTGCATTTGAGATGAAAAATTTTTTTTCGCTTCTGGGCACTATTTTTTCTGACCGCGGCATCACGCGTTTTTTCCCTCAGGGACCAAAAACACTCAATTTTTAAAAACAGCAAGCAATACCATTTTTCAGTATGGAAATCCACCCTGATTCATGTCCCAGCATCCGTTTTTGCATTTGAGATGAAAAAAATTTTTTCGCTTCTGGGCAGCATTTTTTCTGACCGCGGCATCACGCGTTTTTTCCTCAGGGACCAAAAACACTCAATTTTTAAAAACAGCAAGCAATACCATTTTTCAGTATGGAATTACACCCTGATTCATGTCCCAGCATCCGTTTTTGCATTTGAGATGAAAAAATTTTTTCGCTTCTGGGCAGCATTTTTTCTGACCGGGGCATCACACGTTTTTTCCTCAGGGACCAAAAACACTCAATTTTTAAAAACAGCAAGCAATACAATTTTTCAGTATGGAAATCCACTCTGATTCATGTCCCAGCATCCGTTTTTGCATTTGAGATGAAAAAAAATTTTTCGCTTCTGGGCAGCATTTTTTCTGACCGCGGCATCACGCGTTTTTTCCTCAGGGACCAAAAACACTCAATTTTTAAAAACAGCAAGCAATACCATTTTTCAGTATGGAATTCCACCCTGATTCATGTCCCAGCATCCGTTTTTGCATTTGAGATGAAAAAATTTTTTCGCTTCTGGGCAGCATTTTTTCTGACCGCAGCATCACGCGTTTTTTCCTCAGGGACCAAAAACACTCAATTTTTAAAAACAGCAAGCAATACCATTTTTCAGTATGGAATTCCACCCTGATTCATGTCCCAGCATCCGTTTTTGCATTTGAGATGAAAAAATTTTTTCGCTTCTGGGCAGCATTTTTTCTGACCGCGGCATCACGCGTTTTTTCCTCAGGGACCAAAAACACTCAAATTTTAAAAACAGCAAGCAATACCATTTTTCAGTATGGAAATCCACCCTGATTCATGTCCCAGCATCCGTTTTTGCATTTGAGATGAAAATTTTTTTTTCGGTTCTGGGCACTATTTTTTCTGACCGCGGCATCACGCGTTTTTTCCCTCAGGGACCAAAAACACTCAATTTTTAAAAACAGCAAGCAATACCATTTTTCAGTATGGAAATCCACCCTGATTCATGTCCCAGCATCCGTTTTTGCATTTGAGATGAAAAAAATTTTTCGCTTCTGGGCAGCATTTTTTCTGACCGCGGCATCACGCGTTTTTTCCTCAGGGACCAAAAACACTCAATTTTTAAAAACAGCAAGCAATACCATTTTTCAGTATGGAATTACACCCTGATTCATGTCCCAGCATCCGTTTTTGCATTTGAGATGAAAAAAAATTTTCGCTTCTGGGCAGCATTTTTTCTGACCGCGGCATCACGCGTTTTTTCCTCAGGGACCAAAAACACTCAATTTTTAAAAACAGCAAGCAATACCATTTTTCAGTATGGAATTCCACCCTGATTCATGTCCCAGCATCCGTTTTTGCATTTGAGATGAAAATTTTTTTCGCTTCTGGGCACCATTTTTTCTGACCGCGGCATCATGCGTTTTTTCCTCGGGGACAAAAAACACTCAATTTTTAAAAACAGAAAGCAATACCATTTTTCAGTATGGAATTCCACCCTGATTCATGTCCCAGCATCCGTTTTTGCATTTGAGATGAAAAAATTTTTTCGCTTCTGGGCAGCATTTTTTCTGACCGCGGCATCACGCGTTTTTTCCTCAGGGACCAAAAACATTCAATTTTTAAAAACAGCAAGCAATACCATTTTTCAGTATGGAATTCCACCCTGATTCATGTCCCAGCATCCGTTTTTGCATTTGAGATGAAAAAATTTTTTCGCTTCTGGGCAGCATTTTTTCTGACCGCGGCATCACACGTTTTTTCCTCGGGGACCAAAAACACTCAATTTTTAAAAACAGCAAGCAATACCATTTTTCAGTATGGAATTCCACCCTGATTCATGTCCCAGCATCCGTTTTTGCATTTGAGATGAAAATTTTTTTTCGCTTCTGGGCACTATTTTTTCTGACCGCGGCATCACGCGTTTTTTCCCTCAAGGACCAAAAACACTCAATTTTTAAAAACAGCAAGCAATACCATTTTTCAGTATGGAAATCCACCCTGATTCATGTCCCAGCATCCGTTTTTGCATTTGAGATGAAAAAAAATTTTTCGCTTCTGGGCAGCATTTTTTCTGACCGCGGCATCACGCGTTTTTTCCTCAGGAACCAAAAACACTCAATTTTTAAAAACAGCAAGCAATACCATTTTTCAGTTTGGAATTCCACCCTGATTCATGTCCCAGCATCCGTTTTTGCATTTGAGATGAAAAAATTTTTTTCGCTTCTGGGCAGCATTTTTTCTGACCGCGGTATCACGCGTTTTTTCCTCAGGGACCAAAAACACTCAATTTTTAAAAACAGCAAGCAATACCATTTTTCAGTATGGAATTCCACCCTGATTCATGTCCCAGCATCCGTTTTTGCATTTGAGATGAAAAAAATTTTTCGCTTCTGGGCAGCATTTTTTCTGACCGCGGCATCACGCGTTTTTTCCTCAGGGACCAAAAACACTCAATTTTTAAAAACAGCAAGCAATACCATTTTTCAGTTTGGAATTCCACCCTGATTCATGTCCCAGCATCCGTTTTTGCATTTGAGATGAAAAAAATTTTTTCGCTTCTGGGCAGCATTTTTTCTGACCGCGGTATCACGCGTTTTTTCCTCAGGGACCAAAAACACTCAATTTTTAAAAACAGCAAGCAATACCATTTTTCAGTATGGAATTCCACCCTGATTCATGTCCCAGCATCTGTTTTTGCATTTGAGATGAAAATTTTTTTCGCTTCTGGGCAGCATTTTTTCTGACCGCGGCATCACGCGTTTTTTCCTCGGGGACAAAAAACACTCAATTTTTAAAAACAGAAAGCAATACCATTTTTCAGTATGGAATTCCACCCTGATTCATGTCCCAGCATCCGTTTTTGCATTTGAGATGAAAAAAAAATTTCGCTTCTGGGCTGCATTTTTTCTGACCGCGGCGTCACGCGTTTTTTCCTCAGGGACTAAAAACACTCAATTTTTAAAAACAGCAAGCAATACCATTTTTCAGTATGGAATTCCACCCTGATTCATGTCCCAGCATCCGTTTTTGCATTTGAGATGAAAAAATTTTTTCGCTTCTGGGCAGCATTTTTTCTGACCGCGGCATCACGCGTTTTTTCCTCAGGGACCAAAAACACTCAAATTTTAAAAACAGCAAGCAATACCATTTTTCAGTATGGAAATCCACCCTGATTCATGTCCCAGCATCCGTTTTTGCATTTGAGATGAAAATTTTTTTTTCGCTTCTGGGCACTATTTTTTCTGACCGCGGCATCACGCGTTTTTTCCCTCAGGGACCAAAAACACTCAATTTTTAAAAACAGCAAGCAATACCATTTTTCAGTATGGAAATCCACCCTGATTCATGTCCCAGCATCCGTTTTTGCATTTGAGATGAAAAAAAATTTTTCGCTTCTGGGCAGAATTTTTTCTGACCGCGGCATCACGCGTTTTTTCCTCAGGGACCAAAAACACTCAATTTTTAAAAACAGCAAGCAATACCATTTTTCAGTATGGAATTCCACCCTGATTCATGTCCCAGCATCCGTTTTTGCATTTGAGATGAAAAAATTTTTTCGCTTCTGGGCAGCATTTTTTCTGACCGGGGCATCACACGTTTTTTCCTCAGGGACCAAAAACACTCAATTTTTAAAAACAGCAAGCAATACCATTTTTCAGTATGGAATTCCACCCTGATTCATGTCCCAGCATCCGTTTTTGCATTTGAGATGAAAAAAATTTTTCGCTTCTGGGCAGCATTTTTTCTGACCGCGGCATCACGCGTTTTTTCCTCAGGGACCAAAAACACTCAATTTTTAAAAACAGCAAGCAATACCATTTTTCAGTATGGAATTCCACCCTGATTCATGTCCCAGCATCCGTTTTTGCATTTGAGATGAAAAAAAATTTTTCGCTTCTGGGCAGCATTTTTTCTGACCGCGGCATCACGCATTTTTTCCTCAGGGACCAAAAACACTCAATTTTTAAAAACAGCAAGCAATACCATTTTTCAGTATGGAATTCCACCCTGATTCATGTCCCAGCATCCGTTTTTGCATTTGAGATGAAAAAAATTTTTCGCTTCTGGGCAGCATTTTTTCTGACAGCGGCATCACGCGTTTTTTCCTCAGGGACCAAAAACACTCAATTTTTAAAAACAGCAAGCAATACCATTTTTCAGTATGGAATTCCACCCTGATTCATGTCCCAGCATCCGTTTTTGCATTTGAGATGAAAAAAATTTTTCGCTTCTGGGCAGCATTTTTTCTGACCGCGGCATCACGCGTTTTTTCCTCAGGGACCAAAAACACTCAAATTTTAAAAACAGCAAGCAATACCATTTTTCAGTATGGAAATCCACCCTGATTCATGTCCCAGCATCCGTTTTTGCATTTGAGATGAATTTTTTTTTCGGTTCTGGGCACTATTTTTTCTGACCGCGGCATCACGCGTTTTTTCCCTCAGGGACCAAAAACACTCAATTTTTAAAAACAGCAAGCAATACCATTTTTCAGTATGGAAATCCACCCTGATTCATGTCCCAGCATCCGTTTTTGCATTTGAGATGAAAAAAAATTTTCGCTTCTGGGCAGCATTTTTTCTGACCGCGGCATCACGCGTTTTTTCCTCAGGGACCAAAAACACTCAATTTTTAAAAACAGCAAGCAATACCATTTTTCAGTATGGAATTACACCCTGATTCATGTCCCAGCATCCGTTTTTGCATTTGAGATGAAAAAAAATTTTCGCTTCTGGGCAGCATTTTTTCTGACCGCGGCATCACGCGTTTTTTCCTCAGGGACCAAAAACACTCAATTTTTTAAAACAGCAAGCAATACCATTTTTCAGTATGGAATTCCACCCTGATTCATGTCCCAGCATCCGTTTTTGCATTTGAGATGAAAATTTTTTTCGCTTCTGGGCAGCATTTTTTCTGACCGCGGCATCACGCGTTTTTTCCTCAGGGACCAAAAACATTCAATTTTTAAAAACAGCAAGCAATACCATTTTTCAGTATGGAATTCCACCCTGATTCATGTCCCAGCATCCGTTTTTGCATTTGAGATGAAAAAAAAATTTCGCTTCTGGGCAGCATTTTTTCTGACCGCGGCATCACGCGTTTTTTCCTCAGGGACAAAAAACACTCAATTTTTAAAAACAGCAAGCAATACCATTTTTCAGTATGGAATTCCACCCTGATTCATGTCCCAGCATCCGTTTTTGCATTTGAGATGAAAAAATTTTTTCGCTTCTGGGCAGCATTTTTTCTGACCGCGGCATCACGCGTTTTTTCCTCAGGGACCAAAAACACTCAATTTTTAAAAACAGCAAGCAATACCATTTTTCAGTATGGAATTCCACCCTGATTCATGTCCCAGCATCCGTTTTTGCATTTGAGATGAAAAAATTTTTCGCTTCTGGGCAGCATTTTTTCTGACCGCGGCATCACGCGTTTTTTCCTCAGGGACCAAAAACACTCAATTTTTAAAAACAGCAAGCAATACCATTTTTCAGTTTGGAATTCCACCCTGATTCATGTCCCAGCATCCGTTTTTGCATTTGAGATGAAAAAAATTTTTTCGCTTCTGGGCAGCATTTTTTCTGACCGCGGTATCACGCGTTTTTTCCTCAGGGACCAAAAACACTCAATTTTTAAAAACAGCAAGCAATACCATTTTTCAGTATGGAATTCCACCCTGATTCATGTCCCAGCATCTGTTTTTGCATTTGAGATGAAAAATTTTTTCGCTTCTGGGCAGCATTTTTTCTGACCGCGGCATCACGCGTTTTTTCCTCGGGGACAAAAAACACTCAATTTTTAAAAACAGAAAGCAATACCATTTTTCAGTATGGAATTCCACCCTGATTCATGTCCCAGCATCCGTTTTTGCATTTGAGATGAAAAAAAAATTTCGCTTCTGGGCTGCATTTTTTCTGACCGCGGCGTCACGCGTTTTTTCCTCAGGGACTAAAAACACTCAATTTTTAAAAACAGCAAGCAATACCATTTTTCAGTATGGAATTCCACCCTGATTCATGTCCCAGCATCCGTTTTTGCATTTGAGATGAAAAAAATTTTTCGCTTCTGGGCAGCATTTTTTCTGACCGCGGCATCACGCGTTTTTTCCTCAGGGACCAAAAACACTCAAATTTTAAAAACAGCAAGCAATACCATTTTTCAGTATGGAAATCCACCCTGATTCATGTCCCAGCATCCGTTTTTGCATTTGAGATGAAAAATTTTTTTTCGCTTCTGGGCACTATTTTTTCTGACCGCGGCATCACGCGTTTTTTCCCTCAGGGACCAAAAACACTCAATTTTTAAAAACAGCAAGCAATACCATTTTTCAGTATGGAAATCCACCCTGATTCATGTCCCAGCATCCGTTTTTGCATTTGAGATGAAAAAAAAATTTTCGCTTCTGGGCAGAATTTTTTCTGACCGCGGCATCACGCGTTTTTTCCTCAGGGACCAAAAACACTCAATTTTTAAAAACAGCAAGCAATACAATTTTTCAGTATGGAAATCCACTCTGATTCATGTCCCAGCATCCGTTTTTGCATTTGAGATGAAAAAAAAATTTTCGCTTCTGGGCACCATTTTTTCTGACCGCGGCATCACGCGTTTTTTCCTCAGGGACCAAAAACACTCAATTTTTAAAAACAGCAAGCAATACCATTTTTCAGTTTGGAATTCCACCCTGATTCATGTCCCAGCATCCGTTTTTGCATTTGAGATGAAAAAATTTTTTTCGCTTCTGGGCAGCATTTTTTCTGACCGCGGTATCACGCGTTTTTTCCTCAGGGACCAAAAACACTCAATTTTTAAAAACAGCAAGCAATACCATTTTTCAGTATGGAATTCCACCCTGATTCATGTCCCAGCATCCGTTTTTGCATTTGAGATGAAAAAATTTTTTCGCTTCTGGGCAGCATTTTTTCTGACCGCGGCATCACGCGTTTTTTCCTCAGGGACCAAAAACACTCAATTTTTAAAAACAGCAAGCAATACCATTTTTCAGTATGGAATTCCACCCTGATTCATGTCCCAGCATCCGTTTTTGCATTTGAGATGAAAAAAATTTTTCGCTTCTGGGCAGCATTTTTTCTGACCGCGGCATCACGCGTTTTTTCCTCAGGGACCAAAAACACTCAATTTTTAAAAACAGCAAGCAATACCATTTTTCAGTTTGGAATTCCACCCTGATTCATGTCCCAGCATCCGTTTTTGCATTTGAGATGAAAAAATTTTTTTCGCTTCTGGGCAGCATTTTTTCTGACCGCGGTATCACGCGTTTTTTCCTCAGGGACCAAAAACACTCAATTTTTAAAAACAGCAAGCAATACCATTTTTCAGTATGGAATTCCACCCTGATTCATGTCCCAGCATCTGTTTTTGCATTTGAGATGAAAATTTTTTTCGCTTCTGGGCAGCATTTTTTCTGACCGCGGCATCACGCGTTTTTTCCTCGGGGACAAAAAACACTCAATTTTTAAAAACAGAAAGCAATACCATTTTTCAGTATGGAATTCCACCCTGATTCATGTCCCAGCATCCGTTTTTGCATTTGAGATGAAAAAAAAATTTCGCTTCTGGGCTGCATTTTTTCTGACCGCGGCGTCACGCGTTTTTTCCTCAGGGACTAAAAACACTCAATTTTTAAAAACAGCAAGCAATACCATTTTTCAGTATGGAATTCCACCCTGATTCATGTCCCAGCATCCGTTTTTGCATTTGAGATGAAAAAATTTTTTCGCTTCTGGGCAGCATTTTTTCTGACCGCGGCATCACGCGTTTTTTCCTCAGGGACCAAAAACACTCAAATTTTAAAAACAGCAAGCAATACCATTTTTCAGTATGGAAATCCACCCTGATTCATGTCCCAGCATCCGTTTTTGCATTTGAGATGAAAAAAAATTTTTCGCTTCTGGGCACTATTTTTTCTGACCGCGGCATCACGCGTTTTTTCCCTCAGGGACCAAAAACACTCAATTTTTAAAAACAGCAAGCAATACCATTTTTCAGTATGGAAATCCACCCTGATTCATGTCCCAGCATCCGTTTTTGCATTTGAGATGAAAAAAAATTTTTCGCTTCTGGGCAGAATTTTTTCTGACCGCGGCATCACGCGTTTTTTCCTCAGGGACCAAAAACACTCAATTTTTAAAAACAGCAAGCAATACCATTTTTCAGTATGGAATTACACCCTGATTCATGTCCCAGCATCCGTTTTTGCATTTGAGATGAAAAATTTTTTTCGCTTCTGGGCAGCATTTTTTCTGACCGGGGCATCACACGTTTTTTCCTCAGGGACCAAAAACACTCAATTTTTAAAAACAGCAAGCAATACAATTTTTCAGTATGGAAATCCACTCTGATTCATGTCCCAGCATCCGTTTTTGCATTTGAGATGAAAAAAAAATTTTCGCTTCTGGGCACCATTTTTTCTGACCGCGGCATCACGCGTTTTTTCCTCAGGGACCAAAAACACTCAATTTTTAAAAACAGCAAGCAATACCATTTTTCAGTTTGGAATTCCACCCTGATTCATGTCCCAGCATCCGTTTTTGCATTTGAGATGAAAAAATTTTTTCGCTTCTGGGCAGCATTTTTTCTGACCGCGGTATCACGCGTTTTTTCCTCAGGGACCAAAAACACTCAATTTTTAAAAACAGCAAGCAATACCATTTTTCAGTATGGAATTCCACCCTGATTCATGTCCCAGCATCTGTTTTTGCATTTGAGATGAAAATTTTTTTCGCTTCTGGGCAGCATTTTTTCTGACCGCGGCATCACGCGTTTTTTCCTCGGGGACAAAAAACACTCAATTTTTAAAAACAGAAAGCAATACCATTTTTCAGTATGGAATTCCACCCTGATTCATGTCCCAGCATCCGTTTTTGCATTTGAGATGAAAAAAATTTTTCGCTTCTGGGCAGCATTTTTTCTGACCGCGGCATCACGCGTTTTTTCCTCAGGGACCAAAAACATTCAATTTTTAAAAACAGCAAGCAATACCATTTTTCAGTATGGAATTCCACCCTGATTCATGTCCCAGCATCCGTTTTTGCATTTGAGATGAAGAAAAATTTTCGCTTCTGGGCAGCATTTTTTCTGACCGCGGCATCACGCGTTTTTTCCTCAGGGACCAAAAACACTCAATTTTTAAAAACAGCAAGCAATACCATTTTTCAGTATGGAATTCCACCCTGATTCATGTCCCAGCATCCATTTTTGCATTTAGATGAAAAAAAATTTTCGCTTCTGGGCACCATTTTTTCTGACCGCGGCATCACGCGTTTTTTCCTCGGGGACAAAAAACATTCAATTTTTAAAAACAGCAAGCAATACCATTTTTCAGTATGGAATTCCACCCTGATTCATGTCCCAGCATCTGTTTTTGCATTTGAGATGAAAAAAATTTTTCGCTTCTGGGCAGCATTTTTTCTGACCGCGGCATCACGCGTTTTTTCCTCAGGGACCAAAAACACTCAATTTTTAAAAACAGCAAGCAATACCATTTTTCAGTATGGAATTCCACCCTGATTCATGTCCCAGCATCCGTTTTTGCATTTGAGATGAAAAAAATTTTTCGCTTCTGGGCAGCATTTTTTCTGACCACGGCATCACGCGTTTTTTCCTCAGGGACTAAAAACACTCAATTTTTAAAAACAGCAAGCAATACCATTTTTCAGTATGGAATTCCACCCTGATTCATGTCCCAGCATCCGTTTTTGCATTTGAGATGAAAAAATTTTTTCGCTTCTGGGCAGCATTTTTTCTGACCGCGGCATCACGCGTTTTTTCCTCAGGGACCAAAAACACTCAATTTTTAAAAACAGCAAGCAATACCATTTTTCAGTATGGAATTCCACCCTGATTCATGTCCCAGCATCCGCTTTTGCATTTGAGATGAAAAAATTTTTTCGCTTCTGGGCAGCATTTTTTCTGACCGCGGCATCACGCGTTTTTTCCTCAGGGACCAAAAACACTCAATTTTTAAAAACAGCAAGCAATACCATTTTTCAGTATGGAATTCCACGCTGATTCATGTCCCAGCATCCGTTTTTGCATTTGAGATGAAAAAAAAATTTCGCTTCTGGGCTGCATTTTTTCTGACCGCGGCGTCACGCGTTTTTTCCTCAGGGACTAAAAACACTCAATTTTTAAAAACAGCAAGCAATACCATTTTTCAGTATGGAATTCCACCCTGATTCATGTCCCAGCATCCGTTTTTGCATTTGAGATGAAAAAATTTTTTCGCTTCTGGGCAGCATTTTTTCTGACCGGGGCATCACACGTTTTTTCCTCAGGGACCAAAAACACTCAATTTTTAAAAACAGCAAGCAATACAATTTTTCAGTATGGAAATCCACTCTGATTCATGTCCCAGCATCCGTTTTTGCATTTGAGATGAAAAAAAAATTTTCGCTTCTGGGCACCATTTTTTCTGACCGCGGCATCACGCGTTTTTTCCTCAGGGACCAAAAACACTCAATTTTTAAAAACAGCAAGCAATACCATTTTTCAGTTTGGAATTCCACCCTGATTCATGTCCCAGCATCCGTTTTTGCATTTGAGATGAAAAAAATTTTTTCGCTTCTGGGCAGCATTTTTTCTGACCGCGGTATCACGCGTTTTTTCCTCAGGGACCAAAAACACTCAATTTTTAAAAACAGCAAGCAATACCATTTTTCAGTATGGAATTCCACCCTGATTCATGTCCCAGCATCTGTTTTTGCATTTGAGATGAAAATTTTTTTCGCTTCTGGGCAGCATTTTTTCTGACCGCGGCATCACGCGTTTTTTCCTCGGGGACAAAAAACACTCAATTTTTAAAAACAGAAAGCAATACCATTTTTCAGTATGGAATTCCACCCTGATTCATGTCCCAGCATCCGTTTTTGCATTTGAGATGAAAAAAAAATTTCGCTTCTGGGCTGCATTTTTTCTGACCGCGGCGTCACGCGTTTTTTCCTCAGGGACTAAAAACACTCAATTTTTAAAAACAGCAAGCAATACCATTTTTCAGTATGGAATTCCACCCTGATTCATGTCCCAGCATCCGTTTTTGCATTTGAGATGAAAAAAATTTTTCGCTTCTGGGCAGCATTTTTTCTGACCGCGGCATCACACGTTTTTTCCTCAGGGACCAAAAACACTCAATTTTTAAAAACAGCAAGCAATACCATTTTTCAGTATGGAATTCCACCCTGATTCATGTCCCAGCATCCATTTTTGCATTTTAGATGAAAAAATTTTTTCGCTTCTGGGCAGCATTTTTTCTGACCGCGGCATCACGCGTTTTTTCCTCAGGGACCAAAAACACTCAATTTTTAAAAACAGCAAGCAATACCATTTTTCAGTATGGAATTCCACCCTGATTCATGTCCCAGCATCCGTTTTTGCATTTGAGATGAAAATTTTTTTTCGCTTCTGGGCAGCATTTTTTCTGACCGCGGCATCACGCGTTTTTTCCTCAGGGACTAAAAACACTCAATTTTTAAAAACAGCAAGCAATACCATTTTTCAGTATGGAATTCCACCCTGATTCATGTCCCAGCATCCATTTTTGCATTTGAGATGAAAAAATTTTTTCGCTTCTGGGCAGCATTTTTTCTGACCGCGGCATCACGCGTTTTTTCCTCAGGGACCAAAAACACTCAAATTTTAAAAACAGCAAGCAATACCATTTTTCAGTATGGAATTCCACCCTGATTCATGTCCCAGCATCCGTTTTTGCATTTGAGATGAAAAATTTTTTTTCGCTTCTGGGCACTATTTTTTCTGACCGCGGCATCACGCGTTTTTTCCCTCAGGGACCAAAAACACTCAATTTTTAAAAACAGCAAGCAATACCATTTTTCAGTATGGAAATCCACCCTGATTCATGTCCCAGCATCCGTTTTTGCATTTGAGATGAAAAAAATTTTTTCGCTTCTGGGCAGCATTTTTTCTGACCGCGGCATCACGCGTTTTTTCCTCAGGGACCAAAAACACTCAATTTTTAAAAACAGCAAGCAATACCATTTTTCAGTATGGAATTACACCCTGATTCATGTCCCAGCATCCGTTTTTGCATTTGAGATGAAAAAATTTTTTCGCTTCTGGGCAGCATTTTTTCTGACCGGGGCATCACACGTTTTTTCCTCAGGGACCAAAAACACTCAATTTTTAAAAACAGCAAGCAATACAATTTTTCAGTATGGAAATCCACTCTGATTCATGTCCCAGCATCCGTTTTTGCATTTGAGATGAAAAAAAAATTTTCGCTTCTGGGCACCATTTTTTCTGACCGCGGCATCACGCGTTTTTTCCCTCAGGGACCAAAAACACTCAATTTTTAAAAACAGCAAGCAATACCATTTTTCAGTATGGAAATCCACCCTGATTCATGTCCCAGCATCCGTTTTTGCATTTGAGATGAAAAAAATTTTTTCGCTTCTGGGCAGCATTTTTTCTGACCGCGGCATCACGCGTTTTTTCCTCAGGGACCAAAAACACTCAATTTTTAAAAACAGCAAGCAATACCATTTTTCAGTATGGAATTACACCCTGATTCATGTCCCAGCATCCGTTTTTGCATTTGAGATGAAAAAATTTTTTCGCTTCTGGGCAGCATTTTTTCTGACCGGGGCATCACACGTTTTTTCCTCAGGGACCAAAAACACTCAATTTTTAAAAACAGCAAGCAATACAATTTTTCAGTATGGAAATCCACTCTGATTCATGTCCCAGCATCCGTTTTTGCATTTGAGATGAAAAAAAAATTTTCGCTTCTGGGCACCATTTTTTCTGACCGCGGCATCACGCGTTTTTTCCTCAGGGACCAAAAACACTCAATTTTTAAAAACAGCAAGCAATACCATTTTTCAGTTTGGAATTCCACCCTGATTCATGTCCCAGCATCCGTTTTTGCATTTGAGATGAAAAAATTTTTTTCGCTTCTGGGCAGCATTTTTTCTGACCGCGGTATCACGCGTTTTTTCCTCAGGGACCAAAAACACTCAATTTTTAAAAACAGCAAGCAATACCATTTTTCAGTATGGAATTCCACCCTGATTCATGTCCCAGCATCCGTTTTTGCATTTGAGATGAAAATTTTTTTCGCTTCTGGGCAGCATTTTTTCTGACCGCGGCATCACGCGTTTTTTCCTCAGGGACCAAAAACATTCAATTTTTAAAAACAGCAAGCAATACCATTTTTCAGTATGGAATTCCACCCTGATTCATGTCCCAGCATCCGTTTTTGCATTTGAGATGAAAAAAAAATTTCGCTTCTGGGCAGCATTTTTTCTGACCGCGGCATCACGCGTTTTTTCCTCAGGGACCAAAAACACTCAATTTTTAAAAACAGCAAGCAATACCATTTTTCAGTATGGAATTCCACCCTGATTCATGTCCCAGCATCCGTTTTTGCATTTGAGATGAAAAAAATTTTTCGCTTCTGGGCAGCATTTTTTCTGACCGCGGCATCACGCGTTTTTTCCTCAGGGACCAAAAACACTCAATTTTTAAAAACAGCAAGCAATACCATTTTTCAGTATGGAATTCCACCCTGATTCATGTCCCAGCATCCGTTTTTGCATTTGAGATGAAAAAATTTTTTCGCTTCTGGGCAGCATTTTTTCTGACCGGGGCATCACACGTTTTTTCCTCAGGGACCAAAAACACTCAATTTTTAAAAACAGCAAGCAATACAATTTTTCAGTATGGAAATCCACTCTGATTCATGTCCCAGCATCCGTTTTTGCATTTGAGATGAAAAAAAAATTTTCGCTTCTGGGCACCATTTTTTCTGACCGCGGCATCACGCGTTTTTTCCTCAGGGACCAAAAACACTCAATTTTTAAAAACAGCAAGCAATACCATTTTTCAGTTTGGAATTCCACCCTGATTCATGTCCCAGCATCCGTTTTTGCATTTGAGATGAAAAAATTTTTTTCGCTTCTGGGCAGCATTTTTTCTGACCGCGGTATCACGCGTTTTTTCCTCAGGGACCAAAAACACTCAATTTTTAAAAACAGCAAGCAATACCATTTTTCAGTATGGAATTCCACCCTGATTCATGTCCCAGCATCCGTTTTTGCATTTGAGATGAAAATTTTTTTCGCTTCTGGGCAGCATTTTTTCTGACCGCGGCATCACGCGTTTTTTCCTCAGGGACCAAAAACATTCAATTTTTAAAAACAGCAAGCAATACCATTTTTCAGTATGGAATTCCACCCTGATTCATGTCCCAGCATCCGTTTTTGCATTTGAGATGAAAAAAAAATTTCGCTTCTGGGCAGCATTTTTTCTGACCGCGGCATCACGCGTTTTTTCCTCAGGGACCAAAAACACTCAATTTTTAAAAACAGCAAGCAATACCATTTTTCAGTATGGAATTCCACCCTGATTCATGTCCCAGCATCCGTTTTTGCATTTGAGATGAAAAAAATTTTTCGCTTCTGGGCAGCATTTTTTCTGACCGCGGCATCACGCGTTTTTTCCTCAGGGACCAAAAACACTCAATTTTTAAAAACAGCAAGCAATACCATTTTTCAGTATGGAATTCCACCCTGATTCATGTCCCAGCATCCGTTTTTGCATTTGAGATGAAAAAAATTTTTCGCTTCTGGGCAGCATTTTTTCTGACCGCGGCATCACGCGTTTTTTCCTCAGGGACCAAAAACACTCAATTTTTAAAAACAGCAAGCAATACCATTTTTCAGTTTGGAATTCCACCCTGATTCATGTCCCAGCATCCGTTTTTGCATTTGAGATGAAAAAATTTTTTTCGCTTCTGGGCAGCATTTTTTCTGACCGCGGTATCACGCGTTTTTTCCTCAGGGACCAAAAACACTCAATTTTTAAAAACAGCAAGCAATACCATTTTTCAGTATGGAATTCCACCCTGATTCATGTCCCAGCATCTGTTTTTGCATTTGAGATGAAAATTTTTTTCGCTTCTGGGCAGCATTTTTTCTGACCGCGGCATCACGCGTTTTTTCCTCGGGGACAAAAAACACTCAATTTTTAAAAACAGAAAGCAATACCATTTTTCAGTATGGAATTCCACCCTGATTCATGTCCCAGCATCCGTTTTTGCATTTGAGATGAAAAAAAAATTTCGCTTCTGGGCTGCATTTTTTCTGACCGCGGCGTCACGCGTTTTTTCCTCAGGGACTAAAAACACTCAATTTTTAAAAACAGCAAGCAATACCATTTTTCAGTATGGAATTCCACCCTGATTCATGTCCCAGCATCCGTTTTTGCATTTGAGATGAAAAAAAATTTTTCGCTTCTGGGCAGAATTTTTTCTGACCGCGGCATCACGCGTTTTTTCCTCAGGGACCAAAAACACTCAATTTTTAAAAACAGCAAGCAATACCATTTTTCAGTATGGAATTACACCCTGATTCATGTCCCAGCATCCGTTTTTGCATTTGAGATGAAAAAATTTTTTCGCTTCTGGGCAGCATTTTTTCTGACCGGGGCATCACACGTTTTTTCCTCAGGGACCAAAAACACTCAATTTTTAAAAACAGCAAGCAATACAATTTTTCAGTATGGAAATCCACTCTGATTCATGTCCCAGCATCCGTTTTTGCATTTGAGATGAAAAAAAAATTTTCGCTTCTGGGCACCATTTTTTCTGACCGCGGCATCACGCGTTTTTTCCTCAGGGACCAAAAACACTCAATTTTTAAAAACAGCAAGCAATACCATTTTTCAGTTTGGAATTCCACCCTGATTCATGTCCCAGCATCCGTTTTTGCATTTGAGATGAAAAAAATTTTTTCGCTTCTGGGCAGCATTTTTTCTGACCGCGGTATCACGCGTTTTTTCCTCAGGGACCAAAAACACTCAATTTTTAAAAACAGCAAGCAATACCATTTTTCAGTATGGAATTCCACCCTGATTCATGTCCCAGCATCTGTTTTTGCATTTGAGATGAAAATTTTTTTCGCTTCTGGGCAGCATTTTTTCTGACCGCGGCATCACGCGTTTTTTCCTCGGGGACAAAAAACACTCAATTTTTAAAAACAGAAAGCAATACCATTTTTCAGTATGGAATTCCACCCTGATTCATGTCCCAGCATCCGTTTTTGCATTTGAGATGAAAAAAATTTTTCGCTTCTGGGCAGCATTTTTTCTGACCGCGGCATCACGCGTTTTTTCCTCAGGGACCAAAAACATTCAATTTTTAAAAACAGCAAGCAATACCATTTTTCAGTATGGAATTCCACCCTGATTCATGTCCCAGCATCCGTTTTTGCATTTGAGATGAAGAAAAATTTTCGCTTCTGGGCAGCATTTTTTCTGACCGCGGCATCACGCGTTTTTTCCTCAGGGACCAAAAACACTCAATTTTTAAAAACAGCAAGCAATACCATTTTTCAGTATGGAATTCCACCCTGATTCATGTCCCAGCATCCATTTTTGCATTTAGATGAAAAAAAATTTTCGCTTCTGGGCACCATTTTTTCTGACCGCGGCATCACGCGTTTTTTCCTCGGGGACAAAAAACATTCAATTTTAAAAAACAGCAAGCAATACCATTTTTCAGTATGGAATTCCACCCTGATTCATGTCCCAGCATCTGTTTTTGCATTTGAGATGAAAAAAATTTTTCGCTTCTGGGCAGCATTTTTTCTGACCGCGGCATCACGCGTTTTTTCCTCAGGGACCAAAAACACTCAATTTTTAAAAACAGCAAGCAATACCATTTTTCAGTATGGAATTCCACCCTGATTCATGTCCCAGCATCCGTTTTTGCATTTGAGATGAAAAAAATTTTTCGCTTCTGGGCAGCATTTTTTCTGACCACGGCATCACGCGTTTTTTCCTCAGGGACTAAAAACACTCAATTTTTAAAAACAGCAAGCAATACCATTTTTCAGTATGGAATTCCACCCTGATTCATGTCCCAGCATCCGTTTTTGCATTTGAGATGAAAAAATTTTTTCGCTTCTGGGCAGCATTTTTTCTGACCGCGGCATCACGCGTTTTTTCCTCAGGGACCAAAAACACTCAATTTTTAAAAACAGCAAGCAATACCATTTTTCAGTATGGAATTCCACCCTGATTCATGTCCCAGCATCCGCTTTTGCATTTGAGATGAAAAAATTTTTTCGCTTCTGGGCAGCATTTTTTCTGACCGCGGCATCACGCGTTTTTTCCTCAGGGACCAAAAACACTCAATTTTTAAAAACAGCAAGCAATACCATTTTTCAGTATGGAATTCCACGCTGATTCATGTCCCAGCATCCGTTTTTGCATTTGAGATGAAAAAAAAATTTCGCTTCTGGGCTGCATTTTTTCTGACCGCGGCATCACGCGTTTTTTCCTCAGGGACCAAAAACATTCAATTTTTAAAAACAGCAAGCAATACCATTTTTCAGTATGGAATTCCACCCTGATTCATGTCCCAGCATCCGTTTTTGCATTTGAGATGAAAAAAAAATTTCGCTTCTGGGCAGCATTTTTTCTGACCGCGGCATCACGCGTTTTTTCCTCAGGGACCAAAAACACTCAATTTTTAAAAACAGCAAGCAATACCATTTTTCAGTATGGAATTCCACCCTGATTCATGTCCCAGCATCCGTTTTTGCATTTGAGATGAAAAAAATTTTTCGCTTCTGGGCAGCATTTTTTCTGACCGCGGCATCACGCGTTTTTTCCTCAGGGACCAAAAACACTCAATTTTTAAAAACAGCAAGCAATACCATTTTTCAGTTTGGAATTCCACCCTGATTCATGTCCCAGCATCCGTTTTTGCATTTGAGATGAAAAAATTTTTTTCGCTTCTGGGCAGCATTTTTTCTGACCGCGGTATCACGCGTTTTTTCCTCAGGGACCAAAAACACTCAATTTTTAAAAACAGCAAGCAATACCATTTTTCAGTATGGAATTCCACCCTGATTCATGTCCCAGCATCTGTTTTTGCATTTGAGATGAAAATTTTTTTCGCTTCTGGGCAGCATTTTTTCTGACCGCGGCATCACGCGTTTTTTCCTCGGGGACAAAAAACACTCAATTTTTAAAAACAGAAAGCAATACCATTTTTCAGTATGGAATTCCACCCTGATTCATGTCCCAGCATCCGTTTTTGCATTTGAGATGAAAAAAAAATTTCGCTTCTGGGCTGCATTTTTTCTGACCGCGGCGTCACGCGTTTTTTCCTCAGGGACTAAAAACACTCAATTTTTAAAAACAGCAAGCAATACCATTTTTCAGTATGGAATTCCACCCTGATTCATGTCCCAGCATCCGTTTTTGCATTTGAGATGAAAAAAAATTTTTCGCTTCTGGGCAGAATTTTTTCTGACCGCGGCATCACGCGTTTTTTCCTCAGGGACCAAAAACACTCAATTTTTAAAAACAGCAAGCAATACCATTTTTCAGTATGGAATTACACCCTGATTCATGTCCCAGCATCCGTTTTTGCATTTGAGATGAAAAAATTTTTTCGCTTCTGGGCAGCATTTTTTCTGACCGGGGCATCACACGTTTTTTCCTCAGGGACCAAAAACACTCAATTTTTAAAAACAGCAAGCAATACAATTTTTCAGTATGGAAATCCACTCTGATTCATGTCCCAGCATCCGTTTTTGCATTTGAGATGAAAAAAAAATTTTCGCTTCTGGGCACCATTTTTTCTGACCGCGGCATCACGCGTTTTTTCCTCAGGGACCAAAAACACTCAATTTTTAAAAACAGCAAGCAATACCATTTTTCAGTTTGGAATTCCACCCTGATTCATGTCCCAGCATCCGTTTTTGCATTTGAGATGAAAAAAATTTTTTCGCTTCTGGGCAGCATTTTTTCTGACCGCGGTATCACGCGTTTTTTCCTCAGGGACCAAAAACACTCAATTTTTAAAAACAGCAAGCAATACCATTTTTCAGTATGGAATTCCACCCTGATTCATGTCCCAGCATCTGTTTTTGCATTTGAGATGAAAATTTTTTTCGCTTCTGGGCAGCATTTTTTCTGACCGCGGCATCACGCGTTTTTTCCTCGGGGACAAAAAACACTCAATTTTTAAAAACAGAAAGCAATACCATTTTTCAGTATGGAATTCCACCCTGATTCATGTCCCAGCATCCGTTTTTGCATTTGAGATGAAAAAAATTTTTCGCTTCTGGGCAGCATTTTTTCTGACCGCGGCATCACGCGTTTTTTCCTCAGGGACCAAAAACATTCAATTTTTAAAAACAGCAAGCAATACCATTTTTCAGTATGGAATTCCACCCTGATTCATGTCCCAGCATCCGTTTTTGCATTTGAGATGAAGAAAAATTTTCGCTTCTGGGCAGCATTTTTTCTGACCGCGGCATCACGCGTTTTTTCCTCAGGGACCAAAAACACTCAATTTTTAAAAACAGCAAGCAATACCATTTTTCAGTATGGAATTCCACCCTGATTCATGTCCCAGCATCCATTTTTGCATTTAGATGAAAAAAAATTTTCGCTTCTGGGCACCATTTTTTCTGACCGCGGCATCACGCGTTTTTTCCTCGGGGACAAAAAACATTCAATTTTAAAAAACAGCAAGCAATACCATTTTTCAGTATGGAATTCCACCCTGATTCATGTCCCAGCATCTGTTTTTGCATTTGAGATGAAAAAAATTTTTCGCTTCTGGGCAGCATTTTTTCTGACCGCGGCATCACGCGTTTTTTCCTCAGGGACCAAAAACACTCAATTTTTAAAAACAGCAAGCAATACCATTTTTCAGTATGGAATTCCACCCTGATTCATGTCCCAGCATCCGTTTTTGCATTTGAGATGAAAAAAATTTTTCGCTTCTGGGCAGCATTTTTTCTGACCACGGCATCACGCGTTTTTTCCTCAGGGACTAAAAACACTCAATTTTTAAAAACAGCAAGCAATACCATTTTTCAGTATGGAATTCCACCCTGATTCATGTCCCAGCATCCGTTTTTGCATTTGAGATGAAAAAATTTTTTCGCTTCTGGGCAGCATTTTTTCTGACCGCGGCATCACGCGTTTTTTCCTCAGGGACCAAAAACACTCAATTTTTAAAAACAGCAAGCAATACCATTTTTCAGTATGGAATTCCACCCTGATTCATGTCCCAGCATCCGCTTTTGCATTTGAGATGAAAAAATTTTTTCGCTTCTGGGCAGCATTTTTTCTGACCGCGGCATCACGCGTTTTTTCCTCAGGGACCAAAAACACTCAATTTTTAAAAACAGCAAGCAATACCATTTTTCAGTATGGAATTCCACGCTGATTCATGTCCCAGCATCCGTTTTTGCATTTGAGATGAAAAAAAAATTTCGCTTCTGGGCTGCATTTTTTCTGACCGCGGCGTCACGCGTTTTTTCCTCAGGGACTAAAAACACTCAATTTTTAAAAACAGCAAGCAATACCATTTTTCAGTATGGAATTCCACCCTGATTCATGTCCCAGCATCCGTTTTTGCATTTGAGATGAAAAAATTTTTTCGCTTCTGGGCAGCATTTTTTCTGACCGGGGCATCACACGTTTTTTCCTCAGGGACCAAAAACACTCAATTTTTAAAAACAGCAAGCAATACAATTTTTCAGTATGGAAATCCACTCTGATTCATGTCCCAGCATCCGTTTTTGCATTTGAGATGAAAAAAAAATTTTCGCTTCTGGGCACCATTTTTTCTGACCGCGGCATCACGCGTTTTTTCCTCAGGGACCAAAAACACTCAATTTTTAAAAACAGCAAGCAATACCATTTTTCAGTTTGGAATTCCACCCTGATTCATGTCCCAGCATCCGTTTTTGCATTTGAGATGAAAAAATTTTTTTCGCTTCTGGGCAGCATTTTTTCTGACCGCGGTATCACGCGTTTTTTCCTCAGGGACCAAAAACACTCAATTTTTAAAAACAGCAAGCAATACCATTTTTCAGTATGGAATTCCACCCTGATTCATGTCCCAGCATCTGTTTTTGCATTTGAGATGAAAATTTTTTTCGCTTCTGGGCAGCATTTTTTCTGACCGCGGCATCACGCGTTTTTTCCTCGGGGACAAAAAACACTCAATTTTTAAAAACAGAAAGCAATACCATTTTTCAGTATGGAATTCCACCCTGATTCATGTCCCAGCATCCGTTTTTGCATTTGAGATGAAAAAAAAATGTCGCTTCTGGGCTGCATTTTTTCTGACCGCGGCGTCACGCGTTTTTTCCTCAGGGACTAAAAACACTCAATTTTTAAAAACAGCAAGCAATACCATTTTTCAGTATGGAATTCCACCCTGATTCATGTCCCAGCATCCGTTTTTGCATTTGAGATGAAAAAATTTTTTCGCTTCTGGGCAGCATTTTTTCTGACCGCGGCATCACACGTTTTTTCCTCAGGGACCAAAAACACTCAATTTTTAAAAACAGCAAGCAATACCATTTTTCAGTATGGAATTCCACCCTGATTCATGTCCCAGCATCCATTTTTGCATTTTAGATGAAAAAATTTTTTCGCTTCTGGGCAGCATTTTTTCTGACCGCGGCATCACGCGTTTTTTCCTCAGGGACCAAAAACACTCAATTTTTAAAAACAGCAAGCAATACCATTTTTCAGTATGGAATTCCACCCTGATTCATGTCCCAGCATCCGTTTTTGCATTTGAGATGAAAATTTTTTTTCGCTTCTGGGCAGCATTTTTTCTGACCGCGGCATCACGCGTTTTTTCCTCAGGGACTAAAAACACTCAATTTTTAAAAACAGCAAGCAATACCATTTTTCAGTATGGAATTCCACCCTGATTCATGTCCCAGCATCCATTTTTGCATTTGAGATGAAAAAATTTTTTCGCTTCTGGGCAGCATTTTTTCTGACCGCGGCATCACGCGTTTTTTCCTCAGGGACCAAAAACACTCAAATTTTAAAAACAGCAAGCAATACCATTTTTCAGTATGGAATTCCACCCTGATTCATGTCCCAGCATCCGTTTTTGCATTTGAGATGAAAAATTTTTTTTCGCTTCTGGGCACTATTTTTTCTGACCGCGGCATCACGCGTTTTTTCCCTCAGGGACCAAAAACACTCAATTTTTAAAAACAGCAAGCAATACCATTTTTCAGTATGGAAATCCACCCTGATTCATGTCCCAGCATCCGTTTTTGCATTTGAGATGAAAAAAATTTTTTCGCTTCTGGGCAGCATTTTTTCTGACCGCGGCATCACGCGTTTATTCCTCAGGGACCAAAAACACTCAATTTTTAAAAACAGCAAGCAATACCATTTTTCAGTATGGAATTCCACCCTGATTCATGTCCCAGCATCCGTTTTTGCATTTGAGATGAAAAAATTTTTTCGCTTCTGGGCAGCATTTTTTCTGACCGGGGCATCACACGTTTTTTCCTCAGGGACCAAAAACACTCAATTTTTAAAAACAGCAAGCAATACAATTTTTCAGTATGGAAATCCACTCTGATTCATGTCCCAGCATCCGTTTTTGCATTTGAGATGAAAAAAAAATTTTCGCTTCTGGGCAGCATTTTTTCTGACCGCGGCATCACGCGTTTTTTCCTCAGGGACCAAAAACACTCAAATTTTAAAAACAGCAAGCAATACCATTTTTCAGTATGGAATTCCACCCTGATTCATGTCCCAGCATCCGTTTTTGCATTTGAGATGAAAAATTTTTTTTCGCTTCTGGGCACTATTTTTTCTGACCGCGGCATCACGCGTTTTTTCCCTCAGGGACCAAAAACACTCAATTTTTAAAAACAGCAAGCAATACCATTTTTCAGTATGGAAATCCACCCTGATTCATGTCCCAGCATCCGTTTTTGCATTTGAGATGAAAAAATTTTTTTCGCTTCTGGGCAGCATTTTTTCTGACCGCGGCATCACGCGTTTATTCCTCAGGGACCAAAAACACTCAATTTTTAAAAACAGCAAGCAATACCATTTTTCAGTATGGAATTCCACCCTGATTCATGTCCCAGCATCCGTTTTTGCATTTGAGATGAAAAAATTTTTTCGCTTCTGGGCAGCATTTTTTCTGACCGGGGCATCACACGTTTTTTCCTCAGGGACCAAAAACACTCAATTTTTAAAAACAGCAAGCAATACAATTTTTCAGTATGGAAATCCACGCTGATTCATGTCCCAGCATCCGTTTTTGCATTTGAGATGAAAAAAAAATTTTCGCTTCTGGGCAGCATTTTTTCTGACCGCGGCATCACGCGTTTTTTCCTCAGGGACCAAAAACACTCAATTTTTAAAAACAGCAAGCAATACCATTTTTCAGTATGGAATTCCACCCTGATTCATGTCCCAGCATCCGTTTTTGCATTTGAGATGAAAAAATTTTTTCGCTTCTGGGCAGCATTTTTTCTGACCGCAGCATCACGCGTTTTTTCCTCAGGGACCAAAAACACTCAATTTTTAAAAACAGCAAGCAATACCATTTTTCAGTATGGAATTCCACCCTGATTCATGTCCCAGCATCCGTTTTTGCATTTGAGATGAAAAAATTTTTTCGCTTCTGGGCAGCATTTTTTCTGACCGCGGCATCACGCGTTTTTTCCTCAGGGACCAAAAACACTCAAATTTTAAAAACAGCAAGCAATACCATTTTTCAGTATGGAAATCCACCCTGATTCATGTCCCAGCATCCGTTTTTGCATTTGAGATGAAAATTTTTTTTTCGGTTCTGGGCACTATTTTTTCTGACCGCGGCATCACGCGTTTTTTCCCTCAGGGACCAAAAACACTCAATTTTTAAAAACAGCAAGCAATACCATTTTTCAGTATGGAAATCCACCCTGATTCATGTCCCAGCATCCGTTTTTGCATTTGAGATGAAAAAAATTTTTCGCTTCTGGGCAGCATTTTTTCTGACCGCGGCATCACGCGTTTTTTCCTCAGGGACCAAAAACACTCAATTTTTAAAAACAGCAAGCAATACCATTTTTCAGTATGGAATTACACCCTGATTCATGTCCCAGCATCCGTTTTTGCATTTGAGATGAAAAAAAATTTTCGCTTCTGGGCAGCATTTTTTCTGACCGCGGCATCACGCGTTTTTTCCTCAGGGACCAAAAACACTCAATTTTTAAAAACAGCAAGCAATACCATTTTTCAGTATGGAATTCCACCCTGATTCATGTCCCAGCATCCGTTTTTGCATTTGAGATGAAAATTTTTTTCGCTTCTGGGCACCATTTTTTCTGACCGCGGCATCATGCGTTTTTTCCTCGAGGACAAAAAACACTCAATTTTTAAAAACAGAAAGCAATACCATTTTTCAGTATGGAATTCCACCCTGATTCATGTCCCAGCATCCGTTTTTGCATTTGAGATGAAAAAATTTTTTCGCTTCTGGGCAGCATTTTTTCTGACCGCGGCATCACGCGTTTTTTCCTCAGGGACCAAAAACATTCAATTTTTAAAAACAGCAAGCAATACCATTTTTCAGTATGGAATTCCACCCTGATTCATGTCCCAGCATCCGTTTTTGCATTTGAGATGAAAAAATTTTTTCGCTTCTGGGCAGCATTTTTTCTGACCGCGGCATCACGCGTTTTTTCCTCAGGGACCAAAAACACTCAATTTTTAAAAACAGCAAGCAATACCATTTTTCAGTATGGAATTCCACCCTGATTCATGTCCCAGCATCCGTTTTTGCATTTGAGATGAAAATTTTTTTTTCGCTTCTGGGCACTATTTTTTCTGACCGCGGCATCACGCGTTTTTTCCCTCAAGGACCAAAAACACTCAATTTTTAAAAACAGCAAGCAATACCATTTTTCAGTATGGAAATCCACCCTGATTCATGTCCCAGCATCCGTTTTTGCATTTGAGATGAAAAAAAATTTTTCGCTTCTGGGCAGCATTTTTTCTGACCGCGGCATCACGCGTTTTTTCCTCAGGAACCAAAAACACTCAATTTTTAAAAACAGCAAGCAATACCATTTTTCAGTATGGAATTCCACCCTGATTCATGTCCCAGCATCCGTTTTTGCATTTGAGATGAAAAAATTTTTTCGCTTCTGGGCAGCATTTTTTCTGACCGGGGCATCACACGTTTTTTCCTCAGGGACCAAAAACACTCAATTTTTAAAAACAGCAAGCAATACAATTTTTCAGTATGGAAATCCACTCTGATTCATGTCCCAGCATCCGTTTTTGCATTTGAGATGAAAAATTTTTTTTCGCTTCTGGGCAGCATTTTTTCTGACCGCGGCATCACGCGTTTTTTCCTCAGGGACCAAAAACACTCAATTTTTAAAAACAGCAAGCAATACCATTTTTCAGTATGGAATTCCACCCTGATTCATGTCCCAGCATCCGTTTTTGCATTTGAGATGAAAAAATTTTTTCGCTTCTGGGCAGCATTTTTTCTGACCGCAGCATCACGCGTTTTTTCCTCAGGGACCAAAAACACTCAATTTTTTAAAACAGCAAGCAATACCATTTTTCAGTATGGAATTCCACCCTGATTCATGTCCCAGCATCCGTTTTTGCATTTGAGATGAAAAAAATTTTTCGCTTCTGGGCAGCATTTTTTCTGACCACGGCATCACGCGTTTTTTCCTCAGGGACTAAAAACACTCAATTTTTAAAAACAGCAAGCAATACCATTTTTCAGTATGGAATTCCACCCTGATTCATGTCCCAGCATCCGTTTTTGCATTTGAGATGAAAAAATTTTTTCGCTTCTGGGCAGCATTTTTTCTGACCGCGGCATCACGCGTTTTTTCCTCAGGGACCAAAAACACTCAATTTTTAAAAACAGCAAGCAATACCATTTTTCAGTATGGAATTCCACCCTGATTCATGTCCCAGCATCCGCTTTTGCATTTGAGATGAAAAAATTTTTTCGCTTCTGGGCAGCATTTTTTCTGACCGCGGCATCACGCGTTTTTTCCTCAGGGACCAAAAACACTCAATTTTTAAAAACAGCAAGCAATACCATTTTTCAGTATGGAATTCCACGCTGATTCATGTCCCAGCATCCGTTTTTGCATTTGAGATGAAAAAAAAATTTCGCTTCTGGGCTGCATTTTTTCTGACCGCGGCGTCACGCGTTTTTTCCTCACGGACTAAAAACACTCAATTTTTAAAAACAGCAAGCAATACCATTTTTCAGTATGGAATTCCACCCTGATTCATGTCCCAGCATCCGTTTTTGCATTTGAGATGAAAAAATTTTTTCGCTTCTGGGCAGCATTTTTTCTGACCGGGGCATCACACGTTTTTTCCTCAGGGACCAAAAACACTCAATTTTTAAAAACAGCAAGCAATACAATTTTTCAGTATGGAAATCCACTCTGATTCATGTCCCAGCATCCGTTTTTGCATTTGAGATGAAAAAAAATTTTTCGCTTCTGGGCACCATTTTTTCTGACCGCGGCATCACGCGTTTTTTCCTCAGGGACCAAAAACACTCAATTTTTAAAAACAGCAAGCAATACCATTTTTCAGTTTGGAATTCCACCCTGATTCATGTCCCAGCATCCGTTTTTGCATTTGAGATGAAAAAAATTTTTTCGCTTCTGGGCAGCATTTTTTCTGACCGCGGTATCACGCGTTTTTTCCTCAGGGACCAAAAACACTCAATTTTTAAAAACAGCAAGCAATACCATTTTTCAGTATGGAATTCCACCCTGATTCATGTCCCAGCATCTGTTTTTGCATTTGAGATGAAAATTTTTTTCGCTTCTGGGCAGCATTTTTTCTGACCGCGGCATCACGCGTTTTTTCCTCGGGGACAAAAAACACTCAATTTTTAAAAACAGAAAGCAATACCATTTTTCAGTATGGAATTCCACCCTGATTCATGTCCCAGCATCCGTTTTTGCATTTGAGATGAAAAAAAAATTTCGCTTCTGGGCTGCATTTTTTCTGACCGCGGCGTCACGCGTTTTTTCCTCAGGGACTAAAAACACTCAATTTTTAAAAACAGCAAGCAATACCATTTTTCAGTATGGAATTCCACCCTGATTCATGTCCCAGCATCCGTTTTTGCATTTGAGATGAAAAAATTTTTTCGCTTCTGGGCAGCATTTTTTCTGACCGCGGCATCACGCGTTTTTTCCTCAGGGACCAAAAACACTCAAATTTTAAAAACAGCAAGCAATACCATTTTTCAGTATGGAAATCCACCCTGATTCATGTCCCAGCATCCGTTTTTGCATTTGAGATGAAAAAATTTTTTTCGCTTCTGGGCACTATTTTTTCTGACCGCGGCATCACGCGTTTTTTCCCTCAGGGACCAAAAACACTCAATTTTTAAAAACAGCAAGCAATACCATTTTTCAGTATGGAATTCCACCCTGATTCATGTCCCAGCATCCGTTTTTGCATTTGAGATGAAAAAAATTTTTCGCTTCTGGGCAGCATTTTTTCTGTCCGCGGCATCACGCGTTTTTTCCTCAGGGACCAAAAACACTCAATTTTTAAAAACAGCAAGCAATACCATTTTTCAGTATGGAATTCCACCCTGATTCATGTCCCAGCATCCGCTTTTGCATTTGAGATGAAAAAATTTTTTCGCTTCTGGGCAGCATTTTTTCTGACCGCGGCATCACGCGTTTTTTCCTCAGGGACCAAAAACACTCAATTTTTAAAAACAGCAAGCAATACCATTTTTCAGTATGGAATTCCACGCTGATTCATGTCCCAGCATCCGTTTTTGCATTTGAGATGAAAAAAAAATTTCGCTTCTGGGCTGCATTTTTTCTGACCGCGGCGTCACGCGTTTTTTCCTCAGGGACTAAAAACACTCAATTTTTAAAAACAGCAAGCAATACCATTTTTCAGTATGGAATTCCACCCTGATTCATGTCCCAGCATCCGTTTTTGCATTTGAGATGAAAAAATTTTTTCGCTTCTGGGCAGCATTTTTTCTGACCGGGGCATCACACGTTTTTTCCTCAGGGACCAAAAACACTCAATTTTTAAAAACAGCAAGCAATACAATTTTTCAGTATGGAAATCCACTCTGATTCATGTCCCAGTATCTGTTTTTGCATTTGAGATGAAAATTTTTTTCGCTTCTGGGCAGCATTTTTTCTGACCGCGGCATCACGCGTTTTTTCCTCGGGGACAAAAAACACTCAATTTTTAAAAACAGAAAGCAATACCATTTTTCAGTATGGAATTCCACCCTGATTCATGTCCCAGCATCCGTTTTTGCATTTGAGATGAAAAAAAAATTTCGCTTCTGGGCTGCATTTTTTCTGACCGCGGCGTCACGCGTTTTTTCCTCAGGGACTAAAAACACTCAATTTTTAAAAACAGCAAGCAATACCATTTTTCAGTATGGAATTCCACCCTGATTCATGTCCCAGCATCCGTTTTTGCATTTGAGATGAAAAAATTTTTTCGCTTCTGGGCAGCATTTTTTCTGACCGCTGCATCACGCGTTTTTTCCTCAGGGACCAAAAACACTCAAATTTTAAAAACAGCAAGCAATACCATTTTTCAGTATGGAAATCCACCCTGATTCATGTCCCAGCATCCGTTTTTGCATTTGAGATGAAAAATTTTTTTTCGCTTCTGGGCACTATTTTTTCTGACCGCGGCATCACGCGTTTTTTCCCTCAGGGACCAAAAACACTCAATTTTTAAAAACAGCAAGCAATACCATTTTTCAGTATGGAATTCCACCCTGATTCATGTCCCAGCATCCGTTTTTGCATTTGAGATGAAAAAAATTTTTCGCTTCTGGGCAGCATTTTTTCTGACCGCGGCATCACGCGTTTTTTCCTCAGGGACCAAAAACATTCAATTTTTAAAAACAGCAAGCAATACCATTTTTCAGTATGGAATTCCACCCTGATTCATGTCCCAGCATCCGTTTTTGCATTTGAGATGAAAAAAAAATTTCGCTTCTGGGCAGCATTTTTTCTGACCGGGGCATCACGCGTTTTTTCCTCAGGGACCAAAAACACTCAATTTTTAAAAACAGCAAGCTATACCATTTTTCAGTATGGAATTCCACCCTGATTCATGTCCCAGCATCTGTTTTTGCATTTGAGATGAAATTTTTTTTCGCTTCTGGGCACCATTTTTTCTGACCGCGGCATCACGCGTTTTTTCCTCGGGGACAAAAAACACTCAATTTTTAAAAACAGAAAGCAATACCATTTTTCAGTATGGAATTCCACCCTGATTCATGTCCCAGCATCCGTTTTTGCATTTGAGATGAAAAATTTTTTTCGCTTCTGGGCAGCATTTTTTCTGACCGCGGCATCACGCGTTTTTTCCTCAGGGACCAAAAACATTCAATTTTTAAAAACAGCAAGCAATACCATTTTTCAGTATGGAATTCCACCCTGATTCATGTCCCAGCATCCGTTTTTGCATTTGAGATGAAAAAAAAATTTCGCTTCTGGGCAGCATTTTTTCTGACCGCGGCATCACGCGTTTTTTCCTCAGGGTCCAAAAACACTCAATTTTTAAAAACAGCAAGCAATACCATTTTTCAGTTTGGAATTCCACCCTGATTCATGTCCCAGCATCCGTTTTTGCATTTGAGATGAAAAAAATTTTTTCGCTTCTGGGCAGCATTTTTTCTGACCGCGGTATCACGCGTTTTTTCCTCAGGGACCAAAAACACTCAATTTTTAAAAACAGCAAGCAATACCATTTTTCAGTATGGAATTCCACCCTGATTCATGTCCCAGCATCTGTTTTTGCATTTGAGATGAAAATTTTTTTCGCTTCTGGGCAGCATTTTTTCTGACCGCGGAATCACGCGTTTTTTCCTCGGGGACAAAAAACACTCAATTTTTAAAAACAGAAAGCAATACCATTTTTCAGTATGGAATTCCACCCTGATTCATGTCCCAGCATCCGTTTTTGCATTTGAGATGAAAAAAATTTTTCGCTTCTGGGCAGCATTTTTTCTGACCGCGGCATCACGCGTTTTTTCCTCAGGGACCAAAAACATTCAATTTTTAAAAACAGCAAGCAATACCATTTTTCAGTATGGAATTCCACCCTGATTCATGTCCCAGCATCCGTTTTTGCATTTGAGATGAAAAAAAAATTTCGCTTCTGGGCAGCATTTTTTCTGACCGCGGCATCACGCGTTTTTTCCTCAGGGACCAAAAACACTCAATTTTTAAAAACAGCAAGCTATACCATTTTTCAGTATGGAATTCCACCCTGATTCATGTCCCAGCATCCGTTTTTGCATTTGAGATGAATTTTTTTTTTCGGTTCTGGGCACTATTTTTTCTGACCGCGGCATCACGCGTTTTTTCCTCAGGGACCAAAAACACTCAATTTTTAAAAACAGCAAGCAATACCATTTTTCAGTATGGAATTCCACCCTGATTCATGTCCCAGCATCCGATTTTGCATTTGAGATGAAAAAATATTTTTCGCTTCTGGGCACCATTTTTTCTGACCGCGGCATCACGCGTTTTTTCCTCAGGGACCAAAAACACTCAAATTTTAAAAACAGCAAGCAATACCATTTTTCAGTATGGAAATCCACCCTGATTCATGTCCCAGCATCCGTTTTTGCATTTGAGATGAATTTTTTTTTTCGGTTCTGGGCACTATTTTTTCTGACCGCGGCATCACGCGTTTTTTCCCTCAGGGACCAAAAACACTCAATTTTTAAAAACAGCAAGCAATACCATTTTTCAGTATGGAAATCCACCCTGATTCATGTCCCAGCATCCGTTTTTGCATTTGAGATGAAAAAAATTTTTCGCTTCTGGGCAGCATTTTTTCTGACCGCGGCATCACGCGTTTTTTCCTCAGGGACCAAAAACACTCAATTTTTAAAAACAGCAAGCAATACCATTTTTCAGTATGGAATTACACCCTGATTCATGTCCCAGCATCCGTTTTTGCATTTGAGATGAAAAAAAATTTTCGCTTCTGGGTAGCATTTTTTCTGACCGCGGCATCACGCGTTTTTTCCTCAGGGACCAAAAACACTCAATTTTTAAAAACAGCAAGCAATACCATTTTTCAGTATGGAATTCCACCCTGATTCATGTCCCAGCATCCGTTTTTGCATTTGAGATGAAAAAAATTTTTCGCTTCTGGGCAGCATTTTTTCTGACCGCGGCATCACGCGTTTTTTCCTCAGGGACCAAAAACACTCAATTTTTAAAAACAGCAAGCAATACCATTTTTCAGTATGGAATTCCACCCTGATTCATGTCCCAGCATCCGATTTTGCATTTGAGATGAAAAAATATTTTTCGCTTCTGGGCACCATTTTTTCTGACCGCGGCATCACGCATTTTTTCCTCAGGGACCAAAAACATTCAATTTTTAAAAACAGCAAGCAATACCATTTTTCAGTATGGAATTCCACCCTGATTCATGTCCCAGCATCCGTTTTTGCATTTGAGATGAAAAAAAATTTTCGCTTCTGGGCAGCATTTTTTCTGACCGCGGCATCACGCGTTTTTTCCTCAGGGACCAAAAACATTCAATTTTTAAAAACAGCAAGCAATACCATTTTTCAGTATGGAATTCCACCCTGATTCATGTCCCAGCATCCGTTTTTGCATTTGAGATGAAAAAAAAATTTCGCTTCTGGGCAGCATTTTTTCTGACCGGGGCATCACGCGTTTTTTCCTCAGGGACCAAAAACACTCAATTTTTAAAAACAGCAAGCTATACCATTTTTCAGTATGGAATTCCACCCTGATTCATGTCCCAGCATCTGTTTTTGCATTTGAGATGAAAATTTTTTTCGCTTCTGGGCACCATTTTTTCTGACCGCGGCATCACGCGTTTTTTCCTCGGGGACAAAAAACACTCAATTTTTAAAAACAGAAAGCAATACCATTTTTCAGTATGGAATTCCACCCTGATTCATGTCCCAGCATCCGTTTTTGCATTTGAGATGAAAAATTTTTTTCGCTTCTGGGCAGCATTTTTTCTGACCGCGGCATCACGCGTTTTTTCCTCAGGGACCAAAAACATTCAATTTTTAAAAACAGCAAGCAATACCATTTTTCAGTATGGAATTCCACCCTGATTCATGTCCCAGCATCCGTTTTTGCATTTGAGATGAAAAAAAAATTTCGCTTCTGGGCAGCATTTTTTCTGACCGCGGCATCACGCGTTTTTTCCTCAGGGTCCAAAAACACTCAATTTTTAAAAACAGCAAGCAATACCATTTTTCAGTTTGGAATTCCACCCTGATTCATGTCCCAGCATCCGTTTTTGCATTTGAGATGAAAAAAATTTTTTCGCTTCTGGGCAGCATTTTTTCTGACCGCGGTATCACGCGTTTTTTCCTCAGGGACCAAAAACACTCAATTTTTAAAAACAGCAAGCAATACCATTTTTCAGTATGGAATTCCACCCTGATTCATGTCCCAGCATCTGTTTTTGCATTTGAGATGAAAATTTTTTTCGCTTCTGGGCAGCATTTTTTCTGACCGCGGCATCACGCGTTTTTTCCTCGGGGACAAAAAACACTCAATTTTTAAAAACAGAAAGCAATACCATTTTTCAGTATGGAATTCCACCCTGATTCATGTCCCAGCATCCGTTTTTGCATTTGAGATGAAAAAAATTTTTCGCTTCTGGGCAGCATTTTTTCTGACCGCGGCATCACGCGTTTTTTCCTCAGGGACCAAAAACATTCAATTTTTAAAAACAGCAAGCAATACCATTTTTCAGTATGGAATTCCACCCTGATTCATGTCCCAGCATCCGTTTTTGCATTTGAGATGAAAAAAATTTTTCGCTTCTGGGCAGCATTTTTTCTGACCGCGGCATCACGCGTTTTTTCCTCAGGGACCAAAAACATTCAATTTTTAAAAACAGCAAGCAATACCATTTTTCAGTATGGAATTCCACCCTGATTCATGTCCCAGCATCCGTTTTTGCATTTGAGATGAAAAAAAAATTTCGCTTCTGGGCAGCATTTTTTCTGACCGGGGCATCACGCGTTTTTTCCTCAGGGACCAAAAACACTCAATTTTTAAAAACAGCAAGCTATACCATTTTTCAGTATGGAATTCCACCCTGATTCATGTCCCAGCATCTGTTTTTGCATTTGAGATGAAAATTTTTTTCGCTTCTGGGCACCATTTTTTCTGACCGCGGCATCACGCGTTTTTTCCTCGGGGACAAAAAACACTCAATTTTTAAAAACAGAAAGCAATACCATTTTTCAGTATGGAATTCCACCCTGATTCATGTCCCAGCATCCGTTTTTGCATTTGAGATGAAAAATTTTTTTCGCTTCTGGGCAGCATTTTTTCTGACCGCGGCATCACGCGTTTTTTCCTCAGGGACCAAAAACATTCAATTTTTAAAAACAGCAAGCAATACCATTTTTCAGTATGGAATTCCACCCTGATTCATGTCCCAGCATCCGTTTTTGCATTTGAGATGAAAAAAAAATTTCGCTTCTGGGCAGCATTTTTTCTGACCGCGGCATCACGCGTTTTTTCCTCAGGGTCCAAAAACACTCAATTTTTAAAAACAGCAAGCAATACCATTTTTCAGTTTGGAATTCCACCCTGATTCATGTCCCAGCATCCGTTTTTGCATTTGAGATGAAAAAATTTTTTTCGCTTCTGGGCAGCATTTTTTCTGACCGCGGTATCACGCGTTTTTTCCTCAGGGACCAAAAACACTCAATTTTTAAAAACAGCAAGCAATACCATTTTTCAGTATGGAATTCCACCCTGATTCATGTCCCAGCATCTGTTTTTGCATTTGAGATGAAAATTTTTTTCGCTTCTGGGCAGCATTTTTTCTGACCGCGGCATCACGCGTTTTTTCCTCGGGGACAAAAAACACTCAATTTTTAAAAACAGAAAGCAATACCATTTTTCAGTATGGAATTCCACCCTGATTCATGTCCCAGCATCCGTTTTTGCATTTGAGATGAAAAAAATTTTTCGCTTCTGGGCAGCATTTTTTCTGACCGCGGCATCACGCGTTTTTTCCTCAGGGACCAAAAACATTCAATTTTTAAAAACAGCAAGCAATACCATTTTTCAGTATGGAATTCCACCCTGATTCATGTCCCAGCATCCGTTTTTGCATTTGAGATGAAAAAAAAATTTCGCTTCTGGGCAGCATTTTTTCTGACCGCGGCATCACGCGTTTTTTCCTCAGGGACCAAAAACACTCAATTTTTAAAAACAGCAAGCTATACCATTTTTCAGTATGGAATTCCACCCTGATTCATGTCCCAGCATCCGTTTTTGCATTTGAGATGAATTTTTTTTTTCGGTTCTGGGCACTATTTTTTCTGACCGCGGCATCACGCGTTTTTTCCTCAGGGACCAAAAACACTCAATTTTTAAAAACAGCAAGCAATACCATTTTTCAGTATGGAATTCCACCCTGATTCATGTCCCAGCATCCGATTTTGCATTTGAGATGAAAAAATATTTTTCGCTTCTGGGCACCATTTTTTCTGACCGCGGCATCACGCGTTTTTTCCTCAGGGACCAAAAACACTCAAATTTTAAAAACAGCAAGCAATACCATTTTTCAGTATGGAAATCCACCCTGATTCATGTCCCAGCATCCGTTTTTGCATTTGAGATGAATTTTTTTTTTCGGTTCTGGGCACTATTTTTTCTGACCGCGGCATCACGCGTTTTTTCCCTCAGGGACCAAAAACACTCAATTTTTAAAAACAGCAAGCAATACCATTTTTCAGTATGGAAATCCACCCTGATTCATGTCCCAGCATCCGTTTTTGCATTTGAGATGAAAAAAATTTTTCGCTTCTGGGCAGCATTTTTTCTGACCGCGGCATCACGCGTTTTTTCCTCAGGGACCAAAAACACTCAATTTTTAAAAACAGCAAGCAATACCATTTTTCAGTATGGAATTACACCCTGATTCATGTCCCAGCATCCGTTTTTGCATTTGAGATGAAAAAAAATTTTCGCTTCTGGGTAGCATTTTTTCTGACCGCGGCATCACGCGTTTTTTCCTCAGGGACCAAAAACACTCAATTTTTAAAAACAGCAAGCAATACCATTTTTCAGTATGGAATTCCACCCTGATTCATGTCCCAGCATCCGTTTTTGCATTTGAGATGAAAAAAATTTTTCGCTTCTGGGCAGCATTTTTTCTGACCGCGGCATCACGCGTTTTTTCCTCAGGGACCAAAAACACTCAATTTTTAAAAACAGCAAGCAATACCATTTTTCAGTATGGAATTCCACCCTGATTCATGTCCCAGCATCCGATTTTGCATTTGAGATGAAAAAATATTTTTCGCTTCTGGGCACCATTTTTTCTGACCGCGGCATCACGCATTTTTTCCTCAGGGACCAAAAACACTCAATTTTTAAAAACAGCAAGCAATACCATTTTTCAGTATGGAATTCCACCCTGATTCATGTCCCAGCATCCGTTTTTGCATTTGAGATGAAAAAAATTTTTCGCTTCTGGGCAGCATTTTTTCTGACCGCGGCATCACGCGTTTTTTCCTCAGGGACCAAAAACACTCAAATTTTAAAAACAGCAAGCAATACCATTTTTCAGTATGGAAATCCACCCTGATTCATGTCCCAGCATCCGTTTTTGCATTTGAGATGAATTTTTTTTTTCGGTTCTGGGCACCATTTTTTCTGACCGCGGCATCACGCGTTTTTTCCTCAGGGACCAAAAACACTCAATTTTTAAAAACAGCAAGCAATACCATTTTTCAGTATGGAATTACACCCTGATTCATGTCCCAGCATCCGTTTTTGCATTTGAGATGAAAAAAAATTTTCGCTTCTGGGCAGCATTTTTTCTGACCGCGGCATCACGCGTTTTTTCCTCAGGGACCAAAAACACTCAATTTTTAAAAACAGCAAGCAATACCATTTTTCAGTATGGAATTCCACCCTGATTCATGTCCCAGCATCCGTTTTTGCATTTGAGATGAAAATTTTTTTCGCTTCTGGGCACCATTTTTTCTGACCGCGGCATCACGCGTTTTTTCCTCAGGGACCAAAAACATTCAATTTTTAAAAACAGCAAGCAATACCATTTTTCAGTATGGAATTCCACCCTGATTCATATCCCAGCATCCGTTTTTGCATTTGAGATGAAAAAAAATTTTCGCTTCTGGGCAGCATTTTTTCTGACCGCGGCATCACGCGTTTTTTCCTCAGGGACCAAAAACACTCAATTTTTAAAAACAGCAAGCAATACCATTTTTCAGTATGGAATTCCACCCTGATTCATGTCCCAGCATCCGTTTTTGCATTTGAGATGAAGAAAAATTTTCGCTTCTGGGCAGCATTTTTTCTGACCGCGGCATCACGCGTTTTTTCCTCAGGGACCAAAAACACTCAATTTTTAAAAACAGCAAGCAATACCATTTTTCAGTATGGAATTCCACCCTGATTCATGTCCCAGCATCCATTTTTGCATTTAGATGAAAAAATTTTTTCGCTTCTGGGCACCATTTTTTCTGACCGCGGCATCACGCGTTTTTTCCTCGGGGACAAAAAACATTCAATTTTTAAAAACAGCAAGCAACACCATTTTTCAGTATGGAATTCCACCCTGATTCATGTCCCAGCATCCGTTTTTGCATTTGAGATGAAAAAAATTTTTCGCTTCTGGGCAGCATTTTTTCTGACCGCGGCATCACGCGTTTTTTCCTCAGGGACCAAAAACACTCAATTTTTAAAAACAGCAAGCAATACCATTTTTCAGTATGGAATTCCACCCTGATTCATGTCCCAGCATCCGTTTTTGCATTTGAGATGAAAAATTTTTTTCGCTTCTGGGCAGCATTTTTTCTGACCGCGGCATCACGCGTTTTTTCCTCAGGGACCAAAAACACTCAATTTTTAAAAACAGCAAGCAATACCATTTTTCAGTATGGAATTCCACCCTGATTCATGTCCCAGCATCCGCTTTTGCATTTGAGATGAAAAAATTATTTCGCTTCTGGGCAGCATTTTTTCTGACCACGGCATCAGGCGTTTTTTCCTCAGGGACCAAAAACACTCAATTTTTAAAAACAGCAAGCAATACCATTTTTCAGTATGGAATTCCACGCTGATTCATGTCCCAGCATCCGTTTTTGCATTTGAGATGAAAAAAAAATTTCGCTTCTGGGCTGCATTTTTTCTGACCGCGGCATCACGCGTTTTTTCCTCAGGGACTAAAAACACTCAATTTTTAAAAACAGCAAGCAATACCATTTTTCAGTATGGAATTCCACCCTGATTCATGTCCCAGCATCCATTTTTGCATTTGAGATGAAAAAATTTTTTCGCTTCTGGGCAGCATTTTTTCTGACCGCGGCATCACGCGTTTTTTCCTCAGGGACCAAAAACACTCAAATTTTAAAAACAGCAAGCAATACCATTTTTCAGTATGGAAATCCACCCTGATTCATGTCCCAGCATCCATTTTTGCATTTGAGATGAAAAATTTTTTTTCGCTTCTGGGCACTATTTTTTCTGACCGCGGCATCACGCGTTTTTTCCCTCAGGGACCAAAAACACTCAATTTTTAAAAACAGCAAGCAATACCATTTTTCAGTATGGAAATCCACCCTGATTCATGTCCCAGCATCCGTTTTTGCATTTGAGATGAAAAAAATTTTTCGCTTCTGGGCAGCATTTTTTCTGACCGCGGCATCACGCGTTTTTTCCTCAGGGACCAAAAACACTCAATTTTTAAAAACAGCAAGCAATACCATTTTTCAGTATGGAATTCCACCCTGATTCATGTCCCAGCATCCGTTTTTGCATTTGAGATGAAAAAATTTTTTCGCTTCTGGACAGCATTTTTTCTGACCGCGGCATCACGCGTTTTTTCCTCAGGGACCAAAAACACTCAATTTTTAAAAACAGCAAGCAATACCATTTTTCAGTATGGAATTCCACCCTGATTCATGTCCCAGCATCCGTTTTTGCATTTGAGATGAAAAATTTTTTTCGCTTCTGGGCAGCATTTTTTCTGACCGCGGCATCACGCGTTTTTTCCTCAGGGACCAAAAACACTCAATTTTTAAAAACAGCAAGCAATACCATTTTTCAGTATGGAATTCCACCCTGATTCATGTCCCAGCATCCGTTTTTGCATTTGAGATGAAAAATTTTTTTCGCTTCTGGGCAGCATTTTTTCTGACCGCGGCATCACGCGTTTTTTCCTCAGGGACCAAAAACACTCAATTTTTAAAAACAGCAAGCAATACCATTTTTCAGTATGGAATTCCACCCTGATTCATGTCCCAGCATCCGTTTTTGCATTTGAGATGAAAAAATTTTTTCGCTTCTGGGCAGCATTTTTTCTGACCGCGGCATCACGCGTTTTTTCCTCAGGGACCAAAAACACTCAATTTTTAAAAACAGCAAGCAATACCATTTTTCAGTATGGAATTCCACCCTGATTCATGTCCCAGCATCCGTTTTTGCATTTGAGATGAAAAATTTTTTTTCCGTTCTGGGCACTATTTTTTCTGACCGCGGCATCACGCGTTTTTTCCCTCAGGGACCAAAAACACTCAATTTTTAAAAACAGCAAGCAATACCATTTTTCAGTATGGAAATCCACCCTGATTCATGTCCCAGCATCCGTTTTTGCATTTGAGATGAAAAAAAAATTTCGCTTCTGGGCAGCATTTTTTCTGACCGTGGCATCACGCGTTTTTTCCTCAGGGACCAAAAACACTCAATTTTTAAAAACAGCAAGCAATACCATTTTTCAGTATGGAATTCCACCCTGATTCATGTCCCAGCATCCGTTTTTGCATTTGAGATGAAAAAATTTTTTCGCTTCTGGGCAGCATTTTTTCTGACCGCGGCATCACGCGTTTTTTCCTCAGGGACCAAAAACACTCAATTTTTAAAAACAGCAAGCAATACCATTTTTCAGTATGGAATTCCACCCTGATTCATGTCCCAGCATCCGTTTTTGCATTTGAGATGAAAAAATTTTTTCGCTTCTGGGCAGCATTTTTTCTGACCGCGGCATCACGCGTTTTTTCCTCAGGGACCAAAAACACTCAATTTTTAAAAACAGCAAGCAATACCATTTTTCAGTATGGAATTCCACCCTGATTCATGTCCCAGCATCCGTTTTTGCATTTGAGATGAAAAAAAATTTTCGCTTCTGGGCAGCATTTTTTCTGACCGCGGCATCACGCGTTTTTTCCTCAGGGACCAAAAACACTCAAATTTTAAAAACAGCAAGCAATACCATTTTTCAGTATGGAAATCCACCCTGATTCATGTCCCAGCATCCGTTTTTGCATTTGAGATGAAAATTTTTTTTTCGGTTCTGGGCACTATTTTTTCTGACCGCGGCATCACGCGTTTTTTCCCTCAGGGACCAAAAACACTCAATTTTTAAAAACAGCAAGCAATACCATTTTTCAGTATGGAAATCCACCCTGATTCATGTCCCAGCATCCGTTTTTGCATTTGAGATGAAAAAATTTTTTCGCTTCTGGGCAGCATTTTTTCTGACCGCGGCATCACGCGTTTTTTCCTCAGGGACCAAAAACACTCAATTTTTAAAAACAGCAAGCAATACCATTTTTCAGTATGGAATTACACCCTGATTCATGTCCCAGCATCCGTTTTTGCATTTGAGATGAAAATTTTTTTCGCTTCTGGGCACCATTTTTTCTGACCGCGGCATCATGCGTTTTTTCCTCGGGGACAAAAAACACTCAATTTTTAAAAACAGCAAGCAATACCATTTTTCAGTATGGAATTACACCCTGATTCATGTCCCAGCATCCGTTTTTGCATTTGAGATGAAAAAAAATTTTCGCTTCTGGGCAGCATTTTTTCTGACCGCGGCATCACGCGTTTTTTCCTCAGGGACCAAAAACACTCAATTTTTAAAAACAGCAAGCAATACCATTTTTCAGTATGGAATTCCACCCTGATTCATGTCCCAGCATCCGTTTTTGCATTTGAGATGAAAAATTTTTTCGCTTCTGGGCACCATTTTTTCTGACCGCGGCATCATGCGTTTTTTCCTCGGGGACAAAAAACACTCAATTTTTAAAAACAGAAAGCAATACCATTTTTCAGTATGGAATTCCACCCTGATTCATGTCCCAGCATCCGTTTTTGCATTTGAGATGAAAAAATTTTTTCGCTTCTGGGCAGCATTTTTTCTGACCGCGGCATCACGCGTTTTTTCCTCAGGGACCAAAAACATTCAATTTTTAAAAACAGCAAGCAATACCATTTTTCAGTATGGAATTCCACCCTGATTCATGTCCCAGCATCCGTTTTTGCATTTGAGATGAAAAAATTTTTTCGCTTCTGGGCAGCATTTTTTCTGACCGCGGCATCACGCGTTTTTTCCTCAGGGACCAAAAACACTCAATTTTTAAAAACAGCAAGCAATACCATTTTTCAGTATGGAATTCCACCCTGATTCATGTCCCAGCATCAATTTTTGCATTTGAGATGAAAAAATTTTTTCGCTTCTGGGCAGCATTTTTTCTGACCGCGGCATCACGCGTTTTTTCCTCAGGGACCAAAAACACTCAATTTTTAAAAACAGCAAGCAATACCATTTTTCAGTATGGAATTCCACCCTGATTCATGTCCCAGCATCCATTTTTGCATTTAGATGAAAAAAAATTTTCGCTTCTGGGCACCATTTTTTCTGACCGCGGCATCACGCGTTTTTTCCTCGGGGACAAAAAACATTCAATTTTTAAAAACAGCAAGCAATACCATTTTTCAGTATGGAATTCCACCCTGATTCATGTCCCAGCATCCGTTTTTGCATTTGAGATGAAAACAATTTTTCGCTTCTGGGCAGCATTTTTTCTGACCGCGGCATCACGCGTTTTTTCCTCAGGGACCAAAAACACTCAATTTTTAAAAACAGCAAGCAATACCATTTTTCAGTATGGAATTCCACCCTGATTCATGTCCCAGCATCCGTTTTTGCATTTGAGATGAAAAAAATTTTTCGCTTCTGGGCAGCATTTTTTCTGACCGCGGCATCACGCGTTTTTTCCTCAGGGACTAAAAACACTCAATTTTTAAAAACAGCAAGCAATACCATTTTTCAGTATGGAATTCCACCCTGATTCATGTCCCAGCATCCGTTTTTGCATTTGAGATGAAAAAATTTTTTCGCTTCTGGGCAGCATTTTTTCTGACCGCGGCATCACGCATTTTTTCCTCAGGGACCAAAAACACTCAATTTTTAAAAACAGCAAGCAATACCATTTTTCAGTATGGAATTCCACCCTGATTCATGTCCCAGCATCCGCTTTTGCATTTGAGATGAAAAAAAATTTTCGCTTCTGGGCAGCATTTTTTCTGACCGCGGCATCACGCGTTTTTTCCTCAGGGACCAAAAACACTCAATTTTTAAAAACAGCAAGCAATACCATTTTTCAGTATGGAATTCCACGCTGATTCATGTCCCAGCATCCGTTTTTGCATTTGAGATGAAAAAAAAATTTCGCTTCTGGGCTGCATTTTTTCTGACCGCGGCATCACGCGTTTTTTCCTCAGGGACTAAAAACACTCAATTTTTAAAAACAGCAAGCAATACCATTTTTCAATATGGAATTCCACCCTGATTCATGTCCCAGCATCCGTTTTTGCATTTGAGATGAAAAATTTTTTTTCGCTTCTGGGCACTATTTTTTCTGACCGCGGCATCACGCGTTTTTTCCCTCAGGGACCAAAAACACTCAATTTTTAAAAACAGCAAGCAATACCATTTTTCAGTATGGAAATCCACCCTGATTCATGTCCCAGCATCCGTTTTTGCATTTGAGATGAAAAAAAAATTTTCGCTTCTGGGCAGCATTTTTTCTGACCGCGGCATCACGCGTTTTTTCCTCAGGGACCAAAAACACTCAATTTTTAAAAACAGAAAGCAATACCATTTTTCAGTATGGAATTCCACCCTGATTCATGTCCCAGCATCCGTTTTTGCATTTGAGATGAAAAAAATTTTTCGCTTCTGGGCAGCATTTTTTCTGACCGCGGCATCACGCGTTTTTTCCTCAGTGACCAAAAACATTCAATTTTTAAAAACAGCAAGCAATACCATTTTTCAGTATGGAATTCCACCCTGATTCATGTCCCAGCATCCGTTTTTGCATTTGAGATGAAAAAAATTTTTCGCTTCTGGGCAGCATTTTTTCTGACCGCGGCATCAAGCGTTTTTTCCTCAGGGACAAAAAACACTCAATTTTTAAAAACAGAAAGCAATACCATTTTTCAGTATGGAATTCCACCCTGATTCATGTCCCAGCATCCGTTTTTGCATTTGAGATGAAAAAAATTTTTCGCTTCTGGGCACCATTTTTTCTGACCGCGGCATCATGCGTTTTTTCCTCGGGGAGAAAAAACACTCAATTTTTAAAAACAGAAAGCAATACCATTTTTCAGTATGGAATTCCACCCTGATTCATGTCCCAGCATCCGTTTTTGCATTTGAGATGAAAAAATTTTTTCGCTTCTGGGCAGCATTTTTTCTGACCGCGGCATCACGCGTTTTTTCCTCAGGGACCAAAAACATTCAATTTTTAAAAACAGCAAGCAATACCATTTTTCAGTATGGAATTCCACCCTGATTCATGTCCCAGCATCCGTTTTTGCATTTGAGATGAAAAAATTTTTTCGCTTCTGGGCAGCATTTTTTCTGACCGCGGCATCACGCGTTTTTTCCTCAGGGACCAAAAACACTCAATTTTTAAAAACAGCAAGCAATACCATTTTTCAGTATGGAATTCCACCCTGATTCATGTCCCAGCATCAATTTTTGCATTTGAGATGAAAAAATTTTTTCGCTTCTGGGCAGCATTTTTTCTGACCGCGGCATCACGCGTTTTTTCCTCAGGGACCAAAAACACTCAATTTTTAAAAACAGCAAGCAATACCATTTTTCAGTATGGAATTCCACCCTGATTCATGTCCCAGCATCCATTTTTGCATTTAGATGAAAAAAATTTTTCGCTTCTGGGCACCATTTTTTCTGACCGCGGCATCACGCGTTTTTTCCTCGGGGACAAAAAACATTCAATTTTTAAAAACAGCAAGCAATACCATTTTTCAGTATGGAATTCCACCCTGATTCATGTCCCAGCATCCGTTTTTGCATTTGAGATGAAAACAATTTTTCGCTTCTGGGCAGCATTTTTTCTGACCGCGGCATCACGCGTTTTTTCCTCAGGGACCAAAAACACTCAAATTTTAAAAACAGCAAGCAATACCATTTTTCAGTATGGAATTCCACCCTGATTCATGTCCCAGCATCCGTTTTTGCATTTGAGATGAAAAAATTTTTTCGCTTCTGGGCAGCATTTTTTCTGACCGCGGCATCACGCGTTTTTTCCTCAGGGACTAAAAACACTCAATTTTTAAAAACAGCAAGCAATACCATTTTTCAGTATGGAATTCCACCCTGATTCATGTCCCAGCATCCGTTTTTGCATTTGAGATGAAAAAATTTTTTCGCTTCTGGGCAGCATTTTTTCTGACCGCGGCATCACGCATTTTTTCCTCAGGGACCAAAAACACTCAATTTTTAAAAACAGCAAGCAATACCATTTTTCAGTATGGAATTCCACGCTGATTCATGTCCCAGCATCCGTTTTTGCATTTGAGATGAAAAAAAAATTTCGCTTCTGGGCTGCATTTTTTCTGACCGCGGCATCACGCGTTTTTTCCTCAGGGACTAAAAACACTCAATTTTTAAAAACAGCAAGCAATACCATTTTTCAATATGGAATTCCACCCTGATTCATGTCCCAGCATCCGTTTTTGCATTTGAGATGAAAAAATTTTTTCGCTTCTGGGCAGCATTTTTTCTGACCGCGGCATCACGCGTTTTTTCCTCAGGGACCAAAAACACTCAAATTTTAAAAACAGCAAGCAATACCATTTTTCAGTATGGAATTCCACCCTGATTCATGTCCCAGCATCCATTTTTGCATTTGAGATGAAAAATTTTTTTTCGCTTCTGGGCACTATTTTTTCTGACCGCGGCATCACGCGTTTTTTCCCTCAGGGACCAAAAACACTCAATTTTTAAAAACAGCAAGCAATACCATTTTTCAGTATGGAAATCCACCCTGATTCATGTCCCAGCATCCGTTTTTGCATTTGAGATGAAAAAAAAATTTTCGCTTCTGGGCAGCATTTTTTCTGACCGCGGCATCACGCGTTTTTTCCTCAGGGACCAAAAACACTCAATTTTTAAAAACAGCAAGCAATACCATTTTTCAGTATGGAATTCCACCCTGATTCATGTCCCAGCATCCGTTTTTGCATTTGAGATGAAAAATTTTTTTTCCGTTCTGGGCACTATTTTTTCTGACCGCGGCATCACGCGTTTTTTCCCTCAGGGACCAAAAACACTCAATTTTTAAAAACAGCAAGCAATACCATTTTTCAGTATGGAAATCCACCCTGATTCATGTCCCAGCATCCGTTTTTGCATTTGAGATGAAAAAAAAATTTCGCTTCTGGGCAGCATTTTTTCTGACCGTGGCATCACGCGTTTTTTCCTCAGGGACCAAAAACACTCAATTTTTAAAAACAGCAAGCAATACCATTTTTCAGTATGGAATTCCACCCTGATTCATGTCCCAGCATCCGTTTTTGCATTTGAGATGAAAAAATTTTTTCGCTTCTGGGCAGCATTTTTTCTGACCGCGGCATCACGCGTTTTTTCCTCAGGGACCAAAAACACTCAATTTTTAAAAACAGCAAGCAATACCATTTTTCAGTATGGAATTCCACCCTGATTCATGTCCCAGCATCCGTTTTTGCATTTGAGATGAAAAAATTTTTTCGCTTCTGGGCAGCATTTTTTCTGACCGCGGCATCACGCGTTTTTTCCTCAGGGACCAAAAACACTCAATTTTTAAAAACAGCAAGCAATACCATTTTTCAGTATGGAATTCCACCCTGATTCATGTCCCAGCATCCGTTTTTGCATTTGAGATGAAAAAAAATTTTCGCTTCTGGGCAGCATTTTTTCTGACCGCGGCATCACGCGTTTTTTCCTCAGGGACCAAAAACACTCAAATTTTAAAAACAGCAAGCAATACCATTTTTCAGTATGGAAATCCACCCTGATTCATGTCCCAGCATCCGTTTTTGCATTTGAGATGAAAATTTTTTTTTCGGTTCTGGGCACTATTTTTTCTGACCGCGGCATCACGCGTTTTTTCCCTCAGGGACCAAAAACACTCAATTTTTAAAAACAGCAAGCAATACCATTTTTCAGTATGGAAATCCACCCTGATTCATGTCCCAGCATCCGTTTTTGCATTTGAGATGAAAAAATTTTTTCGCTTCTGGGCAGCATTTTTTCTGACCGCGGCATCACGCGTTTTTTCCTCAGGGACCAAAAACACTCAATTTTTAAAAACAGCAAGCAATACCATTTTTCAGTATGGAATTACACCCTGATTCATGTCCCAGCATCCGTTTTTGCATTTGAGATGAAAATTTTTTTCGCTTCTGGGCACCATTTTTTCTGACCGCGGCATCATGCGTTTTTTCCTCGGGGACAAAAAACACTCAATTTTTAAAAACAGCAAGCAATACCATTTTTCAGTATGGAATTACACCCTGATTCATGTCCCAGCATCCGTTTTTGCATTTGAGATGAAAAAAAATTTTCGCTTCTGGGCAGCATTTTTTCTGACCGCGGCATCACGCGTTTTTTCCTCAGGGACCAAAAACACTCAATTTTTAAAAACAGCAAGCAATACCATTTTTCAGTATGGAATTCCACCCTGATTCATGTCCCAGCATCCGTTTTTGCATTTGAGATGAAAAATTTTTTCGCTTCTGGGCACCATTTTTTCTGACCGCGGCATCATGCGTTTTTTCCTCGGGGACAAAAAACACTCAATTTTTAAAAACAGAAAGCAATACCATTTTTCAGTATGGAATTCCACCCTGATTCATGTCCCAGCATCCGTTTTTGCATTTGAGATGAAAAAATTTTTTCGCTTCTGGGCAGCATTTTTTCTGACCGCGGCATCACGCGTTTTTTCCTCAGGGACCAAAAACATTCAATTTTTAAAAACAGCAAGCAATACCATTTTTCAGTATGGAATTCCACCCTGATTCATGTCCCAGCATCCGTTTTTGCATTTGAGATGAAAACAATTTTTCGCTTCTGGGCAGCATTTTTTCTGACCGCGGCATCACGCGTTTTTTCCTCAGGGACCAAAAACACTCAATTTTTAAAAACAGCAAGCAATACCATTTTTCAGTATGGAATTCCACCCTGATTCATGTCCCAGCATCCGTTTTTGCATTTGAGATGAAAACAATTTTTCGCTTCTGGGCAGCATTTTTTCTGACCGCGGCATCACGCGTTTTTTCCTCAGGGACCAAAAACACTCAATTTTTAAAAACAGCAAGCAATACCATTTTTCAGTATGGAATTCCACCCTGATTCATGTCCCAGCATCCGTTTTTGCATTTGAGATGAAAAAAATTTTTCGCTTCTGGGCAGCATTTTTTCTGACCGCGGCATCACGCGTTTTTTCCTCAGGGACTAAAAACACTCAATTTTTAAAAACAGCAAGCAATACCATTTTTCAGTATGGAATTCCACCCTGATTCATGTCCCAGCATCCGTTTTTGCATTTGAGATGAAAAAATTTTTTCGCTTCTGGGCAGCATTTTTTCTGACCGCGGCATCACGCATTTTTTCCTCAGGGACCAAAAACACTCAATTTTTAAAAACAGCAAGCAATACCATTTTTCAGTATGGAATTCCACCCTGATTCATGTCCCAGCATCCGCTTTTGCATTTGAGATGAAAAAAAATTTTCGCTTCTGGGCAGCATTTTTTCTGACCGCGGCATCACGCGTTTTTTCCTCAGGGACCAAAAACACTCAATTTTTAAAAACAGCAAGCAATACCATTTTTCAGTATGGAATTCCACGCTGATTCATGTCCCAGCATCCGTTTTTGCATTTGAGATGAAAAAAAAATTTCGCTTCTGGGCTGCATTTTTTCTGACCGCGGCATCACGCGTTTTTTCCTCAGGGACTAAAAACACTCAATTTTTAAAAACAGCAAGCAATACCATTTTTCAATATGGAATTCCACCCTGATTCATGTCCCAGCATCCGTTTTTGCATTTGAGATGAAAAATTTTTTTTCGCTTCTGGGCACTATTTTTTCTGACCGCGGCATCACGCGTTTTTTCCCTCAGGGACCAAAAACACTCAATTTTTAAAAACAGCAAGCAATACCATTTTTCAGTATGGAAATCCACCCTGATTCATGTCCCAGCATCCGTTTTTGCATTTGAGATGAAAAAAAAATTTTCGCTTCTGGGCAGCATTTTTTCTGACCGCGGCATCACGCGTTTTTTCCTCAGGGACCAAAAACACTCAATTTTTAAAAACAGAAAGCAATACCATTTTTCAGTATGGAATTCCACCCTGATTCATGTCCCAGCATCCGTTTTTGCATTTGAGATGAAAAAAATTTTTCGCTTCTGGGCAGCATTTTTTCTGACCGCGGCATCACGCGTTTTTTCCTCAGTGACCAAAAACATTCAATTTTTAAAAACAGCAAGCAATACCATTTTTCAGTATGGAATTCCACCCTGATTCATGTCCCAGCATCCGTTTTTGCATTTGAGATGAAAAAAATTTTTCGCTTCTGGGCAGCATTTTTTCTGACCGCGGCATCAAGCGTTTTTTCCTCAGGGACAAAAAACACTCAATTTTTAAAAACAGAAAGCAATACCATTTTTCAGTATGGAATTCCACCCTGATTCATGTCCCAGCATCCGTTTTTGCATTTGAGATGAAAAAAATTTTTCGCTTCTGGGCACCATTTTTTCTGACCGCGGCATCATGCGTTTTTTCCTCGGGGAGAAAAAACACTCAATTTTTAAAAACAGAAAGCAATACCATTTTTCAGTATGGAATTCCACCCTGATTCATGTCCCAGCATCCGTTTTTGCATTTGAGATGAAAAAATTTTTTCGCTTCTGGGCAGCATTTTTTCTGACCGCGGCATCACGCGTTTTTTCCTCAGGGACCAAAAACATTCAATTTTTAAAAACAGCAAGCAATACCATTTTTCAGTATGGAATTCCACCCTGATTCATGTCCCAGCATCCGTTTTTGCATTTGAGATGAAAAAATTTTTTCGCTTCTGGGCAGCATTTTTTCTGACCGCGGCATCACGCGTTTTTTCCTCAGGGACCAAAAACACTCAATTTTTAAAAACAGCAAGCAATACCATTTTTCAGTATGGAATTCCACCCTGATTCATGTCCCAGCATCAATTTTTGCATTTGAGATGAAAAAATTTTTTCGCTTCTGGGCAGCATTTTTTCTGACCGCGGCATCACGCGTTTTTTCCTCAGGGACCAAAAACACTCAATTTTTAAAAACAGCAAGCAATACCATTTTTCAGTATGGAATTCCACCCTGATTCATGTCCCAGCATCCATTTTTGCATTTAGATGAAAAAAATTTTTCGCTTCTGGGCACCATTTTTTCTGACCGCGGCATCACGCGTTTTTTCCTCGGGGACAAAAAACATTCAATTTTTAAAAACAGCAAGCAATACCATTTTTCAGTATGGAATTCCACCCTGATTCATGTCCCAGCATCCGTTTTTGCATTTGAGATGAAAACAATTTTTCGCTTCTGGGCAGCATTTTTTCTGACCGCGGCATCACGCGTTTTTTCCTCAGGGACCAAAAACACTCAAATTTTAAAAACAGCAAGCAATACCATTTTTCAGTATGGAATTCCACCCTGATTCATGTCCCAGCATCCGTTTTTGCATTTGAGATGAAAAAATTTTTTCGCTTCTGGGCAGCATTTTTTCTGACCGCGGCATCACGCGTTTTTTCCTCAGGGACTAAAAACACTCAATTTTTAAAAACAGCAAGCAATACCATTTTTCAGTATGGAATTCCACCCTGATTCATGTCCCAGCATCCGTTTTTGCATTTGAGATGAAAAAATTTTTTCGCTTCTGGGCAGCATTTTTTCTGACCGCGGCATCACGCATTTTTTCCTCAGGGACCAAAAACACTCAATTTTTAAAAACAGCAAGCAATACCATTTTTCAGTATGGAATTCCACCCTGATTCATGTCCCAGCATCCGCTTTTGCATTTGAGATGAAAAAATTTTTTCGCTTCTGGGCAGCATTTTTTCTGACCGCGGCATCACGCGTTTTTTCCTCAGGGACCAAAAACACTCAATTTTTAAAAACAGCAAGCAATACCATTTTTCAGTATGGAATTCCACGCTGATTCATGTCCCAGCATCCGTTTTTGCATTTGAGATGAAAAAAAAATTTCGCTTCTGGGCTGCATTTTTTCTGACCGCGGCATCACGCGTTTTTTCCTCAGGGACTAAAAACACTCAATTTTTAAAAACAGCAAGCAATACCATTTTTCAATATGGAATTCCACCCTGATTCATGTCCCAGCATCCGTTTTTGCATTTGAGATGAAAAAATTTTTTCGCTTCTGGGCAGCATTTTTTCTGACCGCGGCATCACGCGTTTTTTCCTCAGGGACCAAAAACACTCAAATTTTAAAAACAGCAAGCAATACCATTTTTCAGTATGGAATTCCACCCTGATTCATGTCCCAGCATCCATTTTTGCATTTGAGATGAAAAATTTTTTTTCGCTTCTGGGCACTATTTTTTCTGACCGCGGCATCACGCGTTTTTTCCCTCAGGGACCAAAAACACTCAATTTTTAAAAACAGCAAGCAATACCATTTTTCAGTATGGAAATCCACCCTGATTCATGTCCCAGCATCCGTTTTTGCATTTGAGATGAAAAAAAAATTTTCGCTTCTGGGCAGCATTTTTTCTGACCGCGGCATCACGCGTTTTTTCCTCAGGGACCAAAAACACTCAATTTTTAAAAACAGCAAGCGATACCATTTTTCAGTATGGAATTCCACCCTGATTCATGTCCCAGCATCCGTTTTTGCATTTGAGATGAAAATTTTTTTTCGCTTCTGGGCAGCATTTTTTCTGACCGCGGCATCACGCGTTTTTTCCTCAGGGACTAAAAACACTCAATTTTTAAAAACAGCAAGCAATACCATTTTTCAGTATGGAATTCCACCCTGATTCATGTCCCAGCATCCATTTTTGCATTTGAGATGAAAAAATTTTTTCGCTTCTGGGCAGCATTTTTTCTGACCGCGGCATCACGCGTTTTTTCCTCAGGGACCAAAAACACTCAAATTTTAAAAACAGCAAGCAATACCATTTTTCAGTATGGAATTCCACCCTGATTCATGTCCCAGCATCCGTTTTTGCATTTGAGATGAAAAAAATTTTTTCGCTTCTGGGCACTATTTTTTCTGACCGCGGCATCACGCGTTTTTTCCCTCAGGGACCAAAAACACTCAATTTTTAAAAACAGCAAGCAATACCATTTTTCAGTATGGAAATCCACCCTGATTCATGTCCCAGCATCCGTTTTTGCATTTGAGATGAAAAAAATTTTTTCGCTTCTGGGCAGCATTTTTTCTGACCGCGGCATCACGCGTTTTTTCCTCAGGGACCAAAAACACTCAATTTTTAAAAACAGCAAGCAATACCATTTTTCAGTATGGAAATCCACCCTGATTCATGTCCCAGCATCCGTTTTTGCATTTGAGATGAAAAAAAAATTTTCGCTTCTGGGCAGCATTTTTTCTGACCGCGGCATCACGCGTTTTTTCCTCAGGGACCAAAAACACTCAATTTTTAAAAACAGCAAGCAATACCATTTTTCAGTATGGAATTCCACCCTGATTCATGTCCCAGCATCCGTTTTTGCATTTGAGATGAAAATTTTTTTTCGCTTCTGGGCAGCATTTTTTCTGACCGCGGCATCACGCGTTTTTTCCTCAGGGACTAAAAACACTCAATTTTTAAAAACAGCAAGCAATACCATTTTTCAGTATGGAATTCCACCCTGATTCATGTCCCAGCATCCATTTTTGCATTTGAGATGAAAAAATTTTTTCGCTTCTGGGCAGCATTTTTTCTGACCGCGGCATCACGCGTTTTTTCCTCAGGGACCAAAAACACTCAAATTTTAAAAACAGCAAGCAATACCATTTTTCAGTATGGAATTCCACCCTGATTCATGTCCCAGCATCCGTTTTTGCATTTGAGATGAAAAAATTTTTTCGCTTCTGGGCAGCATTTTTTCTGACCGCAGCATCACGCGTTTTTTCCTCAGGGACCAAAAACACTCAATTTTTAAAAACAGCAAGCAATACCATTTTTCAGTATGGAATTCCACCCTGATTCATGTCCCAGCATCCGTTTTTGCATTTGAGATGAAAAAATTTTTTCGCTTCTGGGCAGCATTTTTTCTGACCGCGGCATCACGCGTTTTTTCCTCAGGGACCAAAGACACTCAAATTTTAAAAACAGCAAGCAATACCATTTTTCAGTATGGAAATCCACCCTGATTCATGTCCCAGCATCCGTTTTTACATTTGAGATGAAAATTTTTTTTTCGGTTCTGGGCAGCATTTTTTCTGACCGCGGCATCACGCGTTTTTTCCTCAGGGACCAAAAACACTCAATTTTTAAAAACAGAAAGCAATACCATTTTTCAGTATGGAATTCCACTCTGATTCATGTCCCAGCATCCGTTTTTGCATTTGAGATGAAAAAAATTTTTCGCTTCTGGGCAGCATTTTTTCTGACCGCGGCATCACGCGTTTTTTCCTCAGTGACCAAAAACATTCAATTTTTAAAAACAGCAAGCAATACCATTTTTCAGTATGGAATTCCACCCTGATTCATGTCCCAGCATCCGTTTTTGCATTTGAGATGAAAAAAATTTTTCGCTTCTGGGCAGCATTTTTTCTGACCGCGGCATCAAGCGTTTTTTCCTCAGGGACCAAAAACACTCAATTTTTAAAAACAGCAAGCAATACCATTTTTCAGTATGGAATTCCACCCTGATTCATGTCCCAGCATCAATTTTTGCATTTGAGATGAAAAATTTTTTTCGCTTCTGGGCAGCATTTTTTCTGACCGCGGCATCACGCGTTTTTTCCTCAGGGACCAAAAACACTCAATTTTTAAAAACAGCAAGCAATACCATTTTTCAGTATGGAATTCCACCCTGATTCATGTCCCAGCATCCATTTTTGCATTTAGATGAAAAAAATTTTTCGCTTCTGGGCACCATTTTTTCTGACCGCGGCATCACGCGTTTTTTCCTCGGGGACAAAAAACATTCAATTTTTAAAAACAGCAAGCAATACCATTTTTCAGTATGGAATTCCACCCTGATTCATGTCCCAGCATCCGTTTTTGCATTTGAGATGAAAACAATTTTTCGCTTCTGGGCAGCATTTTTTCTGACCGCGGCATCACGCGTTTTTTCCTCAGGGACCAAAAACACTCAATTTTTAAAAACAGCAAGCAATACCATTTTTCAGTATGGAATTCCACCCTGATTCATGTCCCAGCATCCGTTTTTGCATTTGAGATGAAAAAATTTTTTCGCTTCTGGGCAGCATTTTTTCTGACCGGGGCATCACACGTTTTTTCCTCAGGGACCAAAAACACTCAATTTTTAAAAACAGCAAGCAATACCATTTTTCAGTATGGAATTCCACCCTGATTCATGTCCCAGCATCCGTTTTTGCATTTGAGATGAAAAAATTTTTTCGCTTCTGGGCAGCATTTTTTCTGACCGCAGCATCACACGTTTTTTCCTCAGGGACCAAAAACACTCAATTTTTAAAAACAGCAAGCAATACAATTTTTCAGTATGGAAATCCACTCTGATTCATGTCCCAGCATCCGTTTTTGCATTTGAGATGAAAAATTTTTTTTCGCTTCTGGGCAGCATTTTTTCTGACCGCGGCATCACGCGTTTTTTCCTCAGGGACCAAAAACACTCAATTTTTAAAAACAGCAAGCAATACCATTTTTCAGTATGGAATTCCACCCTGATTCATGTCCCAGCATCCGTTTTTGCATTTGAGATGAAAAAATTTTTTCGCTTCTGGGCAGCATTTTTTCTGACCGGGGCATCACACGTTTTTTCCTCAGGGACCAAAAACACTCAATTTTTAAAAACAGCAAGCAATACAATTTTTCAGTATGGAAATCCACTCTGATTCATGTCCCAGCATCCGTTTTTGCATTTGAGATGAAAAAATTTTTTTCGCTTCTGGGCAGCATTTTTTCTGACCGCGGCATCACGCGTTTTTTCCTCAGGGACCAAAAACACTCAATTTTTAAAAACAGCAAGCAATACCATTTTTCAGTATGGAATTCCACCCTGATTCATGTCCCAGCATCCGTTTTTGCATTTGAGATGAAAAAATTTTTTCGCTTCTGGGCAGCATTTTTTCTGACCGCAGCATCACGCGTTTTTTCCTCAGGGACCAAAAACACTCAATTTTTAAAAACAGCAAGCAATACCATTTTTCAGTATGGAATTCCACCCTGATTCATGTCCCAGCATCCGTTTTTGCATTTGAGATGAAAAAATTTTTTCGCTTCTGGGCAGCATTTTTTCTGACCGCGGCATCACGCGTTTTTTCCTCAGGGACCAAAGACACTCAAATTTTAAAAACAGCAAGCAATACCATTTTTCAGTATGGAAATCCACCCTGATTCATGTCCCAGCATCCGTTTTTGCATTTGAGATGAAATTTTTTTTTTCGGTTCTGGGCACTATTTTTTCTGACCGCGGCATCACGCGTTTTTTCCCTCAGGGACCAAAAACACTCAATTTTTAAAAACAGCAAGCAATACCATTTTTCAGTATGGAAATCCACCCTGATTCATGTCCCAGCATCCGTTTTTGCATTTGAGATGAAAAAAAATTTTCGCTTCTGGGCAGCATTTTTTCTGACCGCGGCATCACGCGTTTTTTCCTCAGGGACCAAAAACACTCAATTTTTAAAAACAGAAAGCAATACCATTTTTCAGTATGGAATTCCACCCTGATTCATGTCCCAGCATCCGTTTTTGCATTTGAGATGAAAAAATTTTTTCGCTTCTGGGCAGCATTTTTTCTGACCGGGGCATCACACGTTTTTTCCTCAGGGACCAAAAACACTCAATTTTTAAAAACAGCAAGCAATACAATTTTTCAGTATGGAAATCCACTCTGATTCATGTCCCAGCATCCGTTTTTGCATTTGAGATGAAAAAATTTTTTTCGCTTCTGGGCAGCATTTTTTCTGACCGCAGCATCACGCGTTTTTTCCTCAGGGACCAAAAACACTCAATTTTTAAAAACAGCAAGCAATACCATTTTTCAGTATGGAATTCCACCCTGATTCATGTCCCAGCATCCGTTTTTGCATTTGAGATGAAAAAATTTTTTCGCTTCTGGGCAGCATTTTTTCTGACCGCAGCATCACGCGTTTTTTCCTCAGGGACCAAAAACACTCAATTTTTAAAAACAGCAAGCAATACCATTTTTCAGTATGGAATTCCACCCTGATTCATGTCCCAGCATCCGTTTTTGCATTTGAGATGAAAAAATTTTTTCGCTTCTGGGCAGCATTTTTTCTGACCGCGGCATCACGCGTTTTTTCCTCAGAGACCAAAGACACTCAAATTTTAAAAACAGCAAGCAATACCATTTTTCAGTATGGAAATCCACCCTGATTCATGTCCCAGCATCCGTTTTTACATTTGAGATGAAAAATTTTTTTTCGGTTCTGGGCACTATTTTTTCTGACCGCGGCATCACGCGTTTTTTCCCTCAGGGACCAAAAACACTCAATTTTTAAAAACAGCAAGCAATACCATTTTTCAGTATGGAAATCCACCCTGATTCATGTCCCAGCATCCGTTTTTGCATTTGAGATGAAAAAAAATTTTCGCTTCTGGGCAGCATTTTTTCTGACCGCGGCATCACGCGTTTTTTCCTCAGGGACCAAAAACACTCAATTTTTAAAAACAGAAAGCAATACCATTTTTCAGTATGGAATTCCACCCTGATTCATGTCCCAGCATCCGTTTTTGCATTTGAGATGAAAAAAATTTTTCGCTTCTGGGCAGCATTTTTTCTGACCGCGGCATCACGCGTTTTTTCCTCAGTGACCAAAAACATTCAATTTTTAAAAACAGCAAGCAATACCATTTTTCAGTATGGAATTCCACCCTGATTCATGTCCCAGCATCCGTTTTTGCATTTGAGATGAAAAAAATTTTTCGCTTCTGGGCAGCATTTTTTCTGACCGCGGCATCAAGCGTTTTTTCCTCAGGGACCAAAAACACTCAATTTTTAAAAACAGCAAGCAATACCATTTTTCAGTATGGAATTCCACCCTGATTCATGTCCCAGCATCAATTTTTGCATTTGAGATGAAAAAATTTTTTCGCTTCTGGGCAGCATTTTTTCTGACCGCGGCATCACGCGTTTTTTCCTCAGGGACCAAAAACACTCAATTTTTAAAAACAGCAAGCAATACCATTTTTCAGTATGGAATTCCACCCTGATTCATGTCCCAGCATCCATTTTTGCATTTAGATGAAAAAAATTTTTCGCTTCTGGGCACCATTTTTTCTGACCGCGGCATCACGCGTTTTTTCCTCGGGGACAAAAAACATTCAATTTTTAAAAACAGCAAGCAATACCATTTTTCAGTATGGAATTCCACCCTGATTCATGTCCCAGCATCCATTTTTGCATTTGAGATGAAAACAATTTTTCGCTTCTGGGCAGCATTTTTTCTGACCGCGGCATCACGCGTTTTTTCCTCAGGGACCAAAAACACTCAATTTTTAAAAACAGCAAGCAATACCATTTTTCAGTATGGAATTCCACCCTGATTCATGTCCCAGCATCCGTTTTTGCATTTGAGATGAAAAAAATTTTTCGCTTCTGGGCAGCATTTTTTCTGACCGGGGCATCACACGTTTTTTCCTCAGGGACCAAAAACACTCAATTTTTAAAAACAGCAAGCAATACAATTTTTCAGTATGGAAATCCACTCTGATTCATGTCCCAGCATCCGTTTTTGCATTTGAGATGAAAAAATTTTTTTCGCTTCTGGGCAGCATTTTTTCTGACCGCGGCATCACGCGTTTTTTCCTCAGGGACCAAAAACACTCAATTTTTAAAAACAGCAAGCAATACCATTTTTCAGTATGGAATTCCACCCTGATTCATGTCCCAGCATCCGTTTTTGCATTTGAGATGAAAAAATTTTTTCGCTTCTGGGCAGCATTTTTTCTGACCGCAGCATCACGCTTTTTTTCCTCAGGGACCAAAAACACTCAATTTTTAAAAACAGCAAGCAATACCATTTTTCAGTATGGAATTCCACCCTGATTCATGTCCCAGCATCCGTTTTTGCATTTGAGATGAAAAAATTTTTTCGCTTCTGGGCAGCATTTTTTCTGACCGCGGCATCACGCGTTTTTTCCTCAGGGACCAAAGACACTCAAATTTTAAAAACAGCAAGCAATACCATTTTTCAGTATGGAAATCCACCCTGATTCATGTCCCAGCATCCGTTTTTACATTTGAGATGAAAATTTTTTTTTCGGTTCTGGGCACTATTTTTTCTGACCGCGGCATCACGCGTTTTTTCCCTCAGGGACCAAAAACACTCAATTTTTAAAAACAGCAAGCAATACCATTTTTCAGTATGGAAATCCACCCTGATTCATGTCCCAGCATCCGTTTTTGCATTTGAGATGAAAAAAAATTTTCGCTTCTGGGCAGCATTTTTTCTGACCGCGGCATCACGCGTTTTTTCCTCAGGGACCAAAAACACTCAATTTTTAAAAACAGAAAGCAATACCATTTTTCAGTATGGAATTCCACCCTGATTCATGTCCCAGCATCCGTTTTTGCATTTGAGATGAAAAAAATTTTTCGCTTCTGGGCAGCATTTTTTCTGACCGCGGCATCACGCGTTTTTTCCTCAGTGACCAAAAACATTCAATTTTTAAAAACAGCAAGCAATACCATTTTTCAGTATGGAATTCCACCCTGATTCATGTCCCAGCATCCGTTTTTGCATTTGAGATGAAAAAATTTTTTCGCTTCTGGGCAGCATTTTTTCTGACCGCGGCATCAAGCGTTTTTTCCTCAGGGACCAAAAACACTCAATTTTTAAAAACAGCAAGCAATACCATTTTTCAGTATGGAATTCCACCCTGATTCATGTCCCAGCATCAATTTTTGCATTTGAGATGAAAAAATTTTTTCGCTTCTGGGCAGCATTTTTTCTGACCGCGGCATCACGCGTTTTTTCCTCAGGGACCAAAAACACTCAATTTTTAAAAACAGCAAGCAATACCATTTTTCAGTATGGAATTCCACCCTGATTCATGTCCCAGCATCCATTTTTGCATTTAGATGAAAAAAATTTTTCGCTTCTGGGCACCATTTTTTCTGACCGCGGCATCACGCGTTTTTTCCTCGGGGACAAAAAACATTCAATTTTTAAAAACAGCAAGCAATACCATTTTTCAGTATGGAATTCCACCCTGATTCATGTCCCAGCATCCGTTTTTGCATTTGAGATGAAAACAATTTTTCGCTTCTGGGCAGCATTTTTTCTGACCGCGGCATCACGCGTTTTTTCCTCAGGGACCAAAAACACTCAATTTTTAAAAACAGCAAGCAATACCATTTTTCAGTATGGAATTCCACCCTGATTCATGTCCCAGCATCCGTTTTTGCATTTGAGATGAAAAATTTTTTTCGCTTCTGGGCACCATTTTTTCTGACCGCGGCATCACGCGTTTTTTCCTCAGGGACTAAAAACACTCAATTTTTAAAAACAGCAAGCAATACCATTTTTCAGTATGGAATTCCACCCTGATTCATGTCCCAGCATCCGTTTTTGCATTTGAGATGAAAAATTTTTTTCGCTTCTGGGCAGCATTTTTTCTGACCGCGGCATCACGCGTTTTTTCCTCAGGGACCAAAAACACTCAATTTTTAAAAACAGCAAGCAATACCATTTTTCAGTATGGAATTCCACCCTGATTCATGTCCCAGCATCCGCTTTTGCATTTGAGATGAAAAAATTTTTTCGCTTCTGGGCAGCATTTTTTCTGACCGCGGCATCACGCGTTTTTTCCTCAGGGACCAAAAACACTCAATTTTTAAAAACAGCAAGCAATACCATTTTTCAGTATGGAATTCCACGCTGATTCATGTCCCAGCATCCGTTTTTGCATTTGAGATGAAAAAAAAATTTCGCTTCTGGGCTGCATTTTTTCTGACCGCGGCATCACGCGTTTTTTCCTCAGGGACTAAAAACACTCAATTTTTAAAAACAGCAAGCAATACCATTTTTCAGTATGGAATTCCACCCTGATTCATGTCCCAGCATCCGTTTTTGCATTTGAGATGAAAAAATTTTTTCGCTTCTGGGCAGCATTTTTTCTGACCGCGGCATCACGCGTTTTTTCCTCAGGGACCAAAAACACTTAAATTTTAAAAACAGCAAGCAATACCATTTTTCAGTATGGAATTCCACCCTGATTCATGTCCCAGCATCCGTTTTTGCATTTGAGATGAAAAATTTTTTTTCGCTTCTGGGCACTATATTTTCTGACCGCGGCATCACGCGTTTTTTCCCTCAGGGACCAAAAACACTCAATTTTTAAAAACAGCAAGCAATACCATTTTTCAGTATGGAAATCCACCCTGATTCATGTCCCAGCATCCGTTTTTGCATTTGAGATGAAAAAAATTTTTTCGCTTCTGGGCAGCATTTTTTCTGACCGCGGCATCACGCGTTTTTTCCTCAGGGACCAAAAACACTCAATTTTTAAAAACAGCAAGCAATACCATTTTTCAGTATGGAATTACACCCTGATTCATGTCCCAGCATCCGTTTTTGCATTTGAGATGAAAAAATTTTTTCGCTTCTGGGCAGCATTTTTTCTGACCGCAGCATCACGCGTTTTTTCCTCAGGGACTAAAAACACTCAATTTTTAAAAACAGCAAGCAATACCATTTTTCAGTATGGAATTCCACCCTGATTCATGTCCCAGCATCCGTTTTTGCATTTGAGATGAAAAAATTTTTTCGCTTCTGGGCAGCATTTTTTCTGACCGCGGCATCACACGTTTTTTCCTCAGGGACCAAAAACACTCAATTTTTAAAAACAGCAAGCAATACCATTTTTCAGTATGGAATTCCACCCTGATTCATGTCCCAGCATCCGTTTTTGCATTTGAGATGAAAAAAATTTTTCGCTTCTGGGCAGCATTTTTTCTGACCGCGGCATCACGCATTTTTTCCTCAGGGACCAAAAACACTCAATTTTTAAAAACAGCAAGCAATACCATTTTTCAGTATGGAATTCCACCCTGATTCATGTCCCAGCATCCGTTTTTGCATTTGAGATGAAAAAATTTTTTCGCTTCTGGGCAGCATTTTTTCTGACCGCGGCATCACGCGTTTTTTCCTCAGGGACCAAAAACACTCAATTTTTAAAAACAGCAAGCAATACCATTTTTCAGTATGGAATTCCACCCTGATTCATGTCCCAGCATCCGCTTTTGCATTTGAGATGAAAAAAATTTTTCGCTTCTGGGCAGCATTTTTTCTGACCGCGGCATCACGCGTTTTTCCCTCGGGGACCATAAACACTCAATTTTTAAAAACAGAAAGCAATACTATTTTGAAGTATGGAATTCCACCCTGATTCATGTCCCAGCATCCGTTTTTGCATTTGAGATGAAAAAATTTTTTCGCTTCTGGGAACCATTTTTTCTGACCGCAGCATCACACGTTTTTTCCTCGGGGACCAAAAACACTCAATTTTTAAAAACAGAAAGCAATACCATTTTTCAGTATGGAATTCCACGCTGATTCATGTCCCAGCATCCGTTTTTGCATTTGAGATGAAAAAAAATTTTCGCTTCTGGGCAGCATTTTTTCTGACCGCGGCATCACGCGTATTTTCCTCAGGGACCAAAAACACTCAATTTTTAAAAACAGCAAGCAATACCATTTTTCAGTATGGAATTCCACCCTGATTCATGTCCCAGCATCCGATTTTTCATTTGAGATGAAAAAATATTTTTCGCTTCTGGGCACCATTTTTTCTGACCGCGGCATCACGCATTTTTTCCTCAGGGACCAAAAACACTCAATTTTTAAAAACAGCAAGCAATACCATTTTTCAGTATGGAATTCCACCCTGATTCATGTCCCAGCATCCGTTTTTGCATTTGAGATGAAAAAAAGTTTTCGCTTCTGGGCAGCATTTTTTCTGACCGCGGCATCACGCGTTTTTTCCTCAGGGACCAAAAACACTCAATTTTTAAAAACAGCAAGCAATACCATTTTTCAGTATGGAATTACACCCTGATTCATGTCCCAGCATCCGTTTTTGCATTTGAGATGAAAAAAATTTTTCGCTTCTGGGCAGCATTTTTTCTGACCGGGGCATCACACGTTTTTTCCTCAGGGACCAAAAACACTCAATTTTTAAAAACAGCAAGCAATACAATTTTTCAGTATGGAAATCCACTCTGATTCATGTCCCAGCATCCGTTTTTGCATTTGAGATGAAAAATTTTTTTCGCTTCTGGGCACCATTTTTTCTGACCGCGGCATCACGCGTTTTTTCCTCAGGGACCAAAAACACTCAATTTTTAAAAACAGCAAGCAATACCATTTTTCAGTATGGAATTCCACCCTGATTCATGTCCCAGCATCCGTTTTTGCATTTGAGATGAAAAAATTTTTTCACTTCTGGGCAGCATTTTTTCTGACCGCAGCATCACGCGTTTTTTCCTCAGGGACCAAAAACACTCAATTTTTAAAAACAGCAAGCAATACCATTTTTCAGTATGGAATTCCACCCTGATTCATGTCCCAGCATCCGTTTTTGCATTTGAGATGAAAAAATTTTTTCGCTTCTGGGCAGCATTTTTTCTGACCGCGGCATCACGCGTTTTTTCCTCAGGGACCAAAGACACTCAAATTTTAAAAACAGCAAGCAATACCATTTTTCAGTATGGAAATCCACCCTGATTCATGTCCCAGCATCCGTTTTTACATTTGAGATGAAAATTTTTTTTTCGGTTCTGGGCACTATTTTTTCTGACCGCGGCATCACGCGTTTTTTCCCTCAGGGACCAAAAACACTCAATTTTTAAAAACAGTAAGCAATACCATTTTTCAGTATGGAAATCCACCCTGATTCATGTCCCAGCATCCGTTTTTGCATTTGAGATGAAAAAATTTTTTCGCTTCTGGGCAGCATTTTTTCTGACCGCGGCATCACGCGTTTTTTCCTCAGGGACCAAAAACACTCAATTATTAAAAACAGCAAGCAATACCATTTTTCAGTATGGAATTACACCTTGATTCATGTCCCAGCATCCGTTTTTGCATTTGAGATGAAAAAAAATTTTCGCTTCTGGGCACCATTTTTTCTGACCGCGGCATCACGCGTTTTTTCCTCAGGGACCAAAAACATTCAATTTTTAAAAACAGCAAGCAATACCATTTTTCAGTATGGAATTCCACCCTGATTCATGTCCCAGCATCCGTTTTTGCATTTGAGATGAAAAAATTTTTTAGCTTCTGGGCAGCATTTTTTCTGACCGCGGCATCACGCGTTTTTTCCTCAGGGACCAAAAACACTCAATTTTTAAAAACAGCAAGCAATACAATTTTTCAGTATGGAATTCCACCCTGATTCATGTCCCAGCATCAATTTTTGCATTTGAGATGAAAAAAATTTTTCGCTTCTGGGCACCATTTTTTCTGACCGCGGCATCACGCGTTTTTTCCTCAGGGACAAAAAACATTCAATTTTTAAAAACAGCAAGCAATACCATTTTTCAGTATGGAATTCCACCCTGATTCATGTCCCAGCATCCGTTTTTGCATTTGAGATGAAAACAATTTTTCGCTTCTGGGCAGCATTTTTTCTGACCGCGGCATCACGCGTTTTTTCCTCAGGGACCAAAAACACTCAATTTTTAAAAACAGCAAGCAATACCATTTTTCAGTATGGAATTCCACCCTGATTCATGTCCCAGCATCCGTTTTTGCATTTGAGATGAAAAAAATTTTTCGCTTCTGGGCACCATTTTTTCTGACCGCGGCATCACGCGTTTTTTCCTCAGGGACTAAAAACACTCAATTTTTAAAAACAGCAAGCAATACCATTTTTCAGTATGGAATTCCACCCTGATTCATGTCCCAGCATCCGTTTTTGCATTTGAGATGAAAAAAATTTTTCGCTTCTGGGCAGCATTTTTTCTGACCGCGGCATCACGCGTTTTTTCCTCAGGGACCAAAAACACTCAATTTTTAAAAACAGCAAGCAATACCATTTTTCAGTATGGAATTCCACCCTGATTCATGTCCCAGCATCCGTTTTTGCATTTGAGATGAAAAAAAAATTTCGCTTCTGGGCAGCATTTTTTCTGACCGCGGCATCACGCGTTTTTTCCTCAGGGACCAAAAACACTCAAATTTTAAAAACAGCAAGCAATACCATTTTTCAGTATGGAATTCCACCCTGATTCATGTCCCAGCATCCGTTTTTGCATTTGAGATGAAAAAAATTTTTTCGCTTCTGGGCACTATTTTTTCTGACCGCGGCATCACGCGTTTTTTCCCTCAGGGACCAAAAACACTCAATTTTTAAAAACAGCAAGCAATACCATTTTTCAGTATGGAATTCCACCCTGATTCATGTCCCAGCATCCGTTTTTGCATTTGAGATGAAAAAAAAATTTCGCTTCTGGGCAGCATTTTTTATGACCGCGGCATCACGCGTTTTTTCCTCAGGGACCAAAAACACTCAATTTTTAAAAACAGCAAGCAATACCATTTTTCAGTATGGAATTACACCCTGATTCATGTCCCAGCATCCGTTTTTGCATTTGAGATGAAAAAAATTTTTCGCTTCTGGGCAGCATTTTTTCTGACCGCAGCATCACGCGTTTTTTCCTCAGGGACCAAAAACACTCAATTTTTAAAAACAGCAAGCAATACCATTTTTCAGTATGGAATTCCACCCTGATTCATGTCCCAGCATCCGTTTTTGCATTTGAGATGAAAAAATTTTTTCGCTTCTGGGCAGCATTTTTTCTGACCGCGGCATCACGCGTTTTTTCCTCAGGGACCAAAAACACTCAATTTTTAAAAACAGCAAGCAATACCATTTTTCAGTATGGAATTCCACCCTGATTCATGTCCCAGCATCCGTTTTTGCATTTGAGATGAAAAAATTTTTTCGCTTCTGGGCAGCATTTTTTCTGACCGCGGCATCACGCGTTTTTTCCTCAGGGACCAAAAACACTCAATTTTTAAAAACAGAAAGCAATACCATTTTTCAGTATGGAATTCCACCCTGATTCATGTCCCAGCATCCGTTTTTGCATTTGAGATGAAAAAAAAATTTTCGCTTCTGGGCAGCATTTTTTCTGACCGCGGCATCACGCGTTTTTTCCTCAGGGACCAAAAACACTCAATTTTTAAAAACAGCAAGCAATACCATTTTTCAGTATGGAATTCCACCCTGATTCATGTCCCAGCATCCGCTTTTGCATTTGAGATGAAAAAAATTTTTCGCTTCTGGGCAGCATTTTTTCTGACCACGGCATCACGCGTTTTTTCCTCAGGGACCAAAAACACTCAATTTTAAAAAACAGCAAGCAATACCATTTTTCAGTATGGAATTCCATGCTGATTCATGTCCCAGCATCCGTTTTTGCATTTGAGATGAAAAAAATTTTTCGCTTCTGGGCAGCATTTTTTCTGACCGCGGCATCATGCGTTTTTTCCTCAGGGACCAAAAACACTCAATTTTTAAAAACAGCAAGCAATACCATTTTTCAGTATGGAATTCCACCCTGATTCATGTCCCAGCATCCGTTTTTGCATTTGAGATGAAAAAAATTTTTCGCTTCTGGGCAGCATTTTTTCTGACCGCGGCATCACACGTTTTTTCCTCGGGGACCAAAAACACTCAATTTTTAAAAACAGAAAGCAATACCATTTTTCAGTATGGAATTCCACCCTGATTCATGTCCCAGCATCCGTTTTTGCATTTGAGATGAAAAAATTTTTTTGCTTCTGGGCAGCATTTTTTCTGACCGCGGCATCACGCGTTTTTTCCTCAGGGACCAAAAACATTCAATTTTTAAAAACAGCAAGCAATACCATTTTTCAGTATGGAATTCCACCCTGATTCATGTCCCAGCATCCGTTTTTGCATTTGAGATGAAAACAATTTTTCGCTTCTGGGCAGCATTTTTTCTGACCGCGGCATCACGCGTTTTTTCCTCGGGGACCAAAAACACTCAATTTTTAAAAACAGAAAGCAATACCATTTTTCAGTATGGAATTCCACCCTGATTCATGTCCCAGCATCCGTTTTTGCATTTGAGATGAAAAAATTTTTTTGCTTCTGGGCAGCATTTTTTCTGACCGCGGCATCACGCGTTTTTTCCTCAGGGACCAAAAACATTCAATTTTTAAAAACAGCAAGCAATACCATTTTTCAGTATGGAATTCCACCCTGATTCATGTCCCAGCATCCGTTTTTGCATTTGAGATGAAAACAATTTTTCGCTTCTGGGCAGCATTTTTTCTGACCGCGGCATCACGCGTTTTTTCCTCAGGGACCAAAAAAACTCAATTTTTAAAAACAGCAAGCAATACCATTTTTCAGTATGGAATTCCACCCTGATTCATGTCCCAGCATCCGTTTTTGCATTTGAGATGAAAAAAATTTTTCGCTTCTGGGCAGCATTTTTTCTGACCGCGGCATCACACGTTTTTTCCTCAGGGACCAAAAACACTCAATTTTTAAAAACAGCAAGCAATACCATTTTTCAGTATGGAATTCCACCCTGATTCATGTCCCAGCATCCGTTTTTGCATTTGAGATGAAAAAAATTTTTCGCTTCTGGGCAGCATTTTTTCTGACCGCGGCATCACGCGTTTTTTCCTCAGGGACCAAAAACACTCAATTTTTAAAAACAGCAAGCAATACCATTTTTCAGTATGGAATTCCACCCTGATTCATGTCCCAGCATCCGTTTTTGCATTTGAGATGAAAAAATTTTTTCGCTTCTGGGCAGCATTTTTTCTGACCGCGGCATCACGCGTTTTTTCCTCAGGGACCAAAAACACTCAATTTTTAAAAACAGCAAGCAATACCATTTTTCAGTATGGAATTCCACCCTGATTCATGTCCCAGCATCCGCTTTTGCATTTGAGATGAAAAAATTTTTTCGCTTCTGGGCAGCATTTTTTCTGACCGCGGCATCACGCGTTTTTTCCTCAGGGACCAAAAACACTCAATTTTTAAAAACAGCAAGCAATACCATTTTTCAGTATGGAATTCCACGCTGATTCATGTCCCAGCATCCGTTTTTGCATTTGAGATGAAAAAAAATTTTCGCTTCTGGGCAGCATTTTTTCTGACCGCGGCATCACGCGTTTTTTCCTCAGGGACCAAAAACACTCAATTTTTAAAAACAGCAAGCAATACCATTTTTCAGTATGGAATTCCACCCTGATTCATGTCCCAGCATCCGATTTTGCATTTGAGATGAAAAAATATTTTTCGCTTCTGGGCACCATTTTTTCTGACCGCGGCATCACGCATTTTTTCCTCAGGGACCAAAAACACTCAATTTTTAAAAACAGCAAGCAATACCATTTTTCAGTATGGAATTCCACCCTGATTCATGCCCAGCATCCATTTTTGCCTTTGAGATGAAACTTTTTTTTCGCTTCTGGGCAGCATTTTTTCTGACCGCGGCATCACACGTTTTTCCCTCGGGGACCATAAACACTCAATTTTTAAAAACAGAAAGCAATACTATTTTGAAGTATGGAATTCCACCCTGATTCATGTCCCAGCATCCGTTTTTGCATTTGAGATGAAAAAATTTTTTCGCTTCTGGGAACCATTTTTTCTGACCGCAGCATCACACGTTTTTTCCTCGGGGACCAAAAACACTCAATTTTTAAAAACAGAAAGCAATACCATTTTTAAGTATGGAATTCCACCCTGATTCATGTCCCAGCATCCATTTTTGCATTTGAGATGAAGAATTTTTTTCGCTTCTGGGCACCATTTTTTCTGACCGCGGCATCACACGTTTTTTCCTCGGAGACCAAAAGCACTCAATTTTTAAAAACAGCAAGCAATACCATTTTTCAGTATGGAATTCCACCCTAATTCATGTCCCAGCATCCGTTTTTGCATTTGAGATGAAAAATTTTTTTCACTTCTGGGCACCATTTTTTCTGACCGCGGTATCACGCGTTTTTTCCTCAGGGACCAAAAACACTCAATTTTTAAAAACAGCAAGCAATACCATTTTTCAGTATGGAATTCCACCCTGATTCATGTCCCAGCATCCGTTTTTGCATTTGAGATGAAAAAATTTTTTCGCTTCTGGGCAGCATTTTTTCTGACCGCGGCATCACGCGTTTTTTCCTCAGGGACCAAAAACACTCAATTTTTAAAAACAGCAAGCAATACCATTTTTCAGTATGGAATTCCACCCTGATTCATGTCCCAGCATCCGATTTTGCATTTGAGATGAAAAAATATTTTTCGCTTCTGGGCACCATTTTTTCTGACCGCGGCATCACGCATTTTTTCCTCAGGGACCAAAAACACTCAATTTTTAAAAACAGCAAGCAATACCATTTTTCAGTATGGAATTCCACCCTGATTCATGTCCCAGCATCCGTTTTTGCATTTGAGATGAAAAAAAGTTTTCGCTTCTGGGCAGCATTTTTTCTGACCGCGGCATCAAGCGTTTTTTCCTCGGGGACCAAAAACACTCAATTTTTAAAAACAGCAAGCAATACCATTTTTCAGTATGGAATTCCACCCTGATTCATGTCCCAGCATCCGCTTTTGCATTTGAGATGAAAAATTTTTTTCGCTTCTGGGCACCATTTTTTCTGACCGCGGCATCACGCGTTTTTTCCTCAGGGACCAAAAACACTCAATTTTTAAAAACAGCAAGCAATACCATTTTTCAGTATGGAATTCCACGCTGATTCATGTCCCAGCATCCGTTTTTGCATTTGAGATGAAAAAAAAATTTCACTTCTGGGCAGCATTTTTTCTGACCGCGGCATCACGCGTTTTTTCCTCAGGGACCAAAAACACTCAAATTTTAAAAACAGCAAGCAATACCATTTTTCAGTATGGAAATCCACCCTGATTCATGTCCCAGCATCCGTTTTTGCATTTGAGATGAAAAATTTTTTTCCGCTTCTGGGCACTATTTTTTCTGACCGCGGCATCACGCGTTTTTTCCCCTCAGGGACCAAAAACACTCAATTTTTAAAAACAGCAAGCAATACCATTTTTCAGTATGGAAATCCACCCTGATTCATGTCCCAGCATCCGTTTTTGCATTTGAGATGAAAAAATTTTTTTCGCTTCTGGGCAGCATTTTTTCTGACCACGGCATCACGCGTTTTTTCCTCAGGGACCAAAAACACTCAATTTTTAAAAACAGCAAGCAATACCATTTTTTCAGTATGGAATTACACCCTGATTCATGTCCCAGCATCCCTTTTTTGCATTTGAGATGAAAAATATTTTTCGCTTCTGGGCAGCATTTTTTCTGACCGGGGCATCACACGTTTTTTCCTCAGGGACCAAAAACACTCAATTTTTAAAAACAGCAAGCAATACAATTTTTCAGTATGGAAATCCACTCTGATTCATGTCCCAGCATCCGTTTTTGCATTTGAGATGAAAAAAATTTTTTCGCTTCTGGGCACCATTTTTTCTGACCGCGGCATCACGCGTTTTTTCCTCAGGGACCAAAAACACTCAATTTTTAAAAACAGCAAGCAATACCATTTTTCAGTATGGAATTCCACCCTGATTCATGTCCCAGCATCCGTTTTTGCATTTGAGATGAAAAAATTTTTTCGCTTCTGGGCAGCATTTTTTCTGACCGCGGCATCACGCGTTTTTTCCTCAGGGACCAAAAACACTCAATTTTTAAAAACAGCAAGCAATACCATTTTTCAGTATGGAATTCCACCCTGATTCATGTCCCAGCATCCGTTTTTGCATTTGAGAAGAAAAATTTTTTTCGCTTCTGGACAGCATTTTTTCTGACCGCGGCATCACGCGTTTTTTCCTCAGGGACCAAAAACACTCAATTTTTAAAAACAGCAAGCAATACCATTTTTCAGTATGGAATTCCACCCTGATTCATGTCCCAGCATCCGCTTTTGCATTTGAGATGAAAAAATTTTTTCGCTTCTGGGCAGCATTTTTTCTGACCGCGGCATCACGCGTTTTTTTCCTCAGGGACCAAAAACATTGATTTTTTAAAAAACAGCAAGCAATACCATTTTTCAGTATGGAATTCCACGCTGATTCATGTCCCAGCATCCGTTTTTGCATTTGAGATGAAAAAAAATTTTCGCTTCTGGGCAGCATTTTTTCTGACCGCGGCATCACGCGTTTTTTCCTCAGGGACCAAAAACACTCAATTTTTAAAAACAGCAAGCAATACCATTTTTCAGTATGGAATTCCACCCTGATTCATGTCCCAGCATCCGTTTTTGCATTTGAGATGAAAAAAAATTTTCGCTTCTGGGCAGCATTTTTTCTGACCGCGGCATCACGCGTTTTTTCCTCAGGGACCAAAAACACTCAATTTTTAAAAACAGCAAGCAATACCATTTTTCAGTATGGAATTCCACCCTGATTCATGTCCCAGCATCCGCTTTTGCATTTGAGATGAAAAAATTTTTTCGCTTCTGGGCAGCATTTTTTCTGACCGCGGCATCACGCGTTTTTTCCTCAGGGACCAAAAACACTCAATTTTTAAAAACAGCAAGCAATACCATTTTTCAGTATGGAATTCCACGCTGATTCATGTCCCAGCATCCGTTTTTGCATTTGAGATGAAAAAAAATTTTCGCTTCTGGGCAGCATTTTTTCTGACCGCGGCATCACGCGTTTTTTCCTCAGGGACCAAAACCACTCAATTTTTAAAAACAGCAAGCAATACCATTTTTCAGTATGGAATTCCACCCTGATTCATGTCCCAGCATCCGATTTTGCATTTGAGATGAAAAAATATTTTTCGCTTCTGGGCACCATTTTTTCTGACCGCGGCATCACGCATTTTTTCCTCAGGGACCAAAAACACTCAATTTTTAAAAACAGCAAGCAATACCATTTTTCAGTATGGAATTCCACCCTGATTCATGCCCAGCATCCATTTTTGCCTTTGAGATGAAACTTTTTTTTCGCTTCTGGGCACCATTTTTTCTGACCGTGGCATCACACGTTTTTCCCTCTAGGACCATAAACACTCAATTTTTAAAAACAGAAAGCAATACTATTTTGAAGTATGGAATTCCACCCTGATTCATGTCCCAGCATCCGTTTTTGCATTTGAGATGAAAAAAATTTTTCGCTTCTGGGCACCATTTTTTCTGACCGCGGCATCACACGTTTTTTCCTCGGAGACCAAAAGCACTCAATTTTTAAAAACAGCAAGCAATACCATTTTTCAGTATGGAATTCCACCCTAATTCATGTCCCAGCATCTGTTTTTGCATTTGAGATGAAAATTTTTTTTCGCTTCTGGGCACCATTTTTTCTGACCGCGGTATCACGCGTTGTTTCCTCGGGGACCAAAAACATTGATTTTTTAAAAAACAGAAAGCAATACCATTTTTCAGTATGGAATTCCACCCTGATTCATGTCCCAGCATCCGCTTTTGCATTTGAGATGAAAAATTTTTTTTCGCTTCTGGGCAGCATTTTTTCTGACTGGGGCATCACGCGTTTTTTCCTCAGGGACCAAAAACACTCAATTTTTAAAAACACCAAGCAATACCATTTTTCAGTATGGAATTACACCCTGATTCATGTCCCAGCATCCATTTTTGCATTTGAGATGAAAAAATTTTTTTCGCTTCTGGGCAGCATTTTTTCTGACCGCGGCATCACGCGTTTTTTCCTCAGGGACCAAAAACACTCAATTTTTAAAAACAGCAAGCAATACCATTTTTTCAGTATGGAATTACACCCTGATTCATGTCCCAGCATCCGTTTTTGCATTTGAGATGAAAAAATTTTTTCGCTTCTGGGCAGCATTTTTTCTGACCGGGGCATCACACGTTTTTTCCTCAGGGACCAAAAACACTCAATTTTTAAAAACAGCAAGCAATACAATTTTTCAGTATGGAAATCCACTCTGATTCATGTCCCAGCATCCGTTTTTGCATTTGAGATGAAAAAAATTTTTTCGCTTCTGGGCACCATTTTTTCTGACCGCGGCATCACGCGTTTTTTCCTCAGGGACCAAAAACACTCAATTTTTAAAAACAGCAAGCAATACCATTTTTCAGTATGGAATTCCACCCTGATTCATGTCCCAGCATCCGTTTTTGCATTTGAGATGAAAAATTTTTTTCGCTTCTGGGCAGCATTTTTTCTGACCGCGGCATCACGCGTTTTTTCCTCAGGGACCAAAAACACTCAATTTTTAAAAACAGCAAGCAATACCATTTTTCAGTATGGAATTCCACCCTGATTCATGTCCCAGCATCCGTTTTTGCATTTGAGATGAAAAAAATTTTTCGCTTCTGGGCAGCATTTTTTCTGACCGCGGCATCACGCGTTTTTTCCTCAGGGACCAAAAACACTCAATTTTTAAAAACAGCAAGCAATACCATTTTTCAGTATGGAATTCCACCCTGATTCATGTCCCAGCATCCGTTTTTGCATTTGAGATGAAAAATTTTTTCACTTCTGGGCAGCATTTTTTCTGACCGCGGCATCACGCGTTTTTTCCTCAGGGACCAAAAACACTCAATTTTTAAAAACAGCAAGCAATACCATTTTTCAGTATGGAATTCCACCCTGATTCATGTCCCAGCATCCGTTTTTGCATTTGAGATGAAAAAAAATTTTCGCTTCTGGGCAGCATTTTTTCTGACCGCGGCATCACGCGTTTTTTCCTCAGGGACCAAAAACACTCAATTTTTAAAAACAGCAAGCAATACCATTTTTCAGTATGGAATTCCACCCTGATTCATGTCCCAGCATCCGCTTTTGCATTTGAGATGAAAAAATTTTTTCGCTTCTGGGCAGCATTTTTTCTGACCGCGGCATCACGCGTTTTTTCCTCAGGGACCAAAAACACTCAATTTTTAAAAACAGCAAGCAATACCATTTTTCAGTATGGAATTCCACGCTGACTCATGTCCCAGCATCCGTTTTTGCATTTGAGATGAAAAATTTTTTTCGCTTCTGGGCAGCATTTTTTCTGACCGCGGCATCACGCGTTTTTTCCTCAGGGACCAAAAACACTCAATTTTTAAAAACAGCAAGCAATACCATTTTTCAGTATGGAATTCCACCCTGATTCATGTCCCAGCATCCGATTTTGCATTTGAGATGAAAAAATATTTTTCGCTTCTGGGCACCATTTTTTCTGACCGCGGCATCACGCATTTTTTCCTCAGGGACCAAAAACACTCAATTTTTAAAAACAGCAAGCAATACCATTTTTCAGTATGGAATTCCACCCTGATTCATGCCCAGCATCCATTTTTGCCTTTGAGATGAAACTTTTTTTTCGCTTCTGGGCACCATTTTTTCTGACCGTGGCATCACACGTTTTTCCCTCGGGGACCATAAACACTCAATTTTTAAAAACAGAAAGCAATACTATTTTGAAGTATGGAATTCCACCCTGATTCATGTCCCAGCATCCATTTTTGCATTTGAGATGAAAAAATTTTTTCGCTTCTGGGAACCATTTTTTCTGACCGCAGCATCACACGTTTTTTCCTCGGGGACCAAAAACACTCAATTTTTAAAAACAGAAAGCAATACCATTTTTAAGTATGGAATTCCACCCTGATTCATGTCCCAGCATCCATTTTTGCATTTGAGATGAAGAATTTTTTTCGCTTCTGGGCACCATTTTTTCTGACCGCGGCATCACACGTTTTTTCCTCGGAGACCAAAAGCACTCAATTTTTAAAAACAGCAAGCAATACCATTTTTCAGTATGGAATTCCACCCTAATTCATGTCCCAGCATCCGTTTTTGCATTTGAGATGAAAATTTTTTTTCGCTTCTGGGCACCATTTTTTCTGACCGCGGTATCACGCGTTGTTTCCTCGGGGACCAAAAACACTGATTTTTTAAAAAACAGAAAGCAATACCATTTTTCAGTATGGAATTCCACCCTGATTCATGTCCCAGCATCCGATTTTGCATTTGAGATGAAAATTTTTTTTCGCTTCTGGGTAGCATTTTTTCTGACCGCGGCATCACGCGTTTTTTCCTCAGGGACCAAAAACACTCAATTTTTAAAAACAGCAAGCAATACCATTTTTCAGTATGGAATTCCACCCTGATTCATGTCCCAGCATCCGATTTTGCATTTGAGATGAAAAAATTTTTTCGCTTCTGGGCACCATTTTTTCTGACCGCGGCATCACGGCTTTTTACCTCGGGGACCAAAAACACTCAATTTTTTAAAACAGCGAATAATACCATTTTTCAGTATGGAATTCCACCCTGATTCATGTCCCAGCATCCGTTTTTGCATTTGAGATGAAAAATTTTTTTTCGCTTCTGGGCAGCATTTTTTCTGACTGGGGCATCACGCGTTTTTTCCTCAGGGACCAAAAACACTCAATTTTTAAAAACACCAAGCAATACCATTTTTCAGTATGGAATTCCACCCTGATTCATGTCCCAGCATCCATTTTTGCATTTGAGATGAAAATTTTTTTTTCGCTTCTGGGCAGCATTTTTTCTGACCGCGGCATCACGCGTTTTTTCCTCAGGGACCAAAACCACTCAATTTTTAAAAACAGCAAGCAATACCATTTTTCAGTATGGAATTCCACCCTGATTCATGTCCCAGCATCCGTTTTTGCATTTGAGATGAAAACAATTTTTCGCTTCTGGGCAGCATTTTTTCTGACCGCGGCATCACGCGTTTTTTCCTCAGGGACCAAAAACACTCAATTTTTAAAAACAGCAAGCAATACCATTTTTAACTATGGAATTCCACCCTGATTCATGTCCCAGCATCTTTTTTTGCCTTTGAGATGAAAAAAAAAATTTGCTTCTGGGCACCATGTTTTCTGACCGCCGCATCACACATTTTTTTCCCCGGGCACAAAAAACACTCAATTTTTAAAAACAGCAAGGAATAACATTCTTAAGCATGGAATTCCAGCCCGAATTATGTGTTAGCATCCATTTTTTCATTTGACTTGAAAAAAAAAATTCGCTTCTGAGCACCATTTTTTCTGACGCGGCATCACGGTTTTTTTTCACATGGACCAAAAACACTCAATTTTTAAAAACAGCAAGCAATACCATTTTTAAGTATGGAATTCCACCCTGATTCACGTCCTAGCATCCGTTTTTGCATTTGACTTGAAAAAAAAATTTGCTTCTGGGCACCAAGTTTTCTGACCGCGGTATCGCACGGTTTTTTCCCAGGCAAAAAAAGGTTCAATTTTTAAAAACAGCAAGCAACACCATTTTTAAGCATGGAATTCCACTCCCAAATCACGTTCTAGTATCCGTATTTGCTTTTGACTTGAAATAAAAATTTTGCTTCTGGGCAACTTTTTTTTGACCACAGGATGACGCGTTTTCTTCCCCGCGCACCAAAAAGGTTCAATTTTTAAAAACAGCAAGCAACACCATTTTTAAGCATGGAATTCCACCCCGAATCACATTCCAATATCCGTATTTGCTTTTGAGTTGAAAAAAAAAAAGCTTGTGGGCAACTTTTTTGTGACTGTAGCATCACACGTTTTCTTCCCCGGGCACCAAAAAGGTTCAATTTTTAAAAACAGCAAGGAACACCATTTTTAAGCATGGAATTCCACCCCGAATCACGTTCTAGTATCCGTATTTGCTTTTGACTTGAAAAAAAAATTTGCTTCTGTAAAAAATTTCTACTATTTATAAAATATAATTCCTGAAATTTGAATTAAATTTCAGCTAATACAGATAATATTAGTTATAATGGTTAACAGGTAATGGAGCTCTCATGACAAAATATTTTTTTTAATTGAAAAGGTCTTTCCACTCATGGTAAGAAGAATGAAAGTACAAAATTTAACACTTTCATCAGAATGAAGAAATGAACAGCATAACATTGCTACACCATCTTTTCCCCCTATTGATATGCAAGTAGCTTGACAATACACTTACCAAAGAGGCAAGACTTGTTTCATCCAATGTACACTCTTGCCCCTGGCACAGGCTTATGATAATGTGTGTCAGTTCCAATAAAGTCTTCTGGACACAGAAAGGAGAGAAAATGACATTTCCCACACATGCACAGACACAACATACTACCTGTCTCCTGCAAGTTTTCAAATCTCTGGATAGAGAACAGCAACAAAGATGATTAGGGGACTGGAGGCTAAAACATATGAAGACCGGTTGCAGGAATTGGGTTTGTCTAGTCTAGTGAAAAGAAGGACTAGGGGAAGACATGATAGCAGTGTTCCAATATCTCAGGGGCTGCCACAAAGAAAAGGGAGTCAAGCTATTCTCCAAAGCACCTGAGGGCAGGACAAGAAGCAATGGGTGAAAACAAATCAAGGATAGAATCCCAAAGGTGCTTTTTCAAGAGGCAACTGCTGGGATTTCACAAGGAAGAGGGTGAGGGATCCAAGCTTGAAATAAAGAGGAGTTTCCTGATTGTGAAACTATTAAGCAATGGAACCGCTGGTCTCTTGAAGTTGTGGATGTTCCATCAATGGAAGTTTTCAAGGAAAGACTTGACATCCTCTTGTTCAGAACAGCACGAGTACAGGGTTGGACTAGAACAGCAGTCCCCAACCTTTATGGCACCAGGGACCAATTCCATGGAAAACAATTTTTCCACAGACCTGCTCGCTTGCCTGCTGCTCACCTCCAGCTGTGCATCCTGGTTGCTAACAGGGATCGGAGGGGGGGGGGGACTCTGGACTTCAAGGTCCCTTCCACCCCTAGGATTCTATAAGCCTGGGATGATCAAGGATGAGCTCGAGAGAAATTACTGTCATTTTTAAAATTTATTATATAATTAATACTGTGCAGATTTTTTTAAAATACCGGTATATGTTTTATTAATACATTTTATATCATATAACGATCCATATCTATCTGAATTGTCTGGACACAATTAATTTTAAGTAGAAATGCCATATTAATCAACATTAATCATCGTAATAAACATAATAAACATATCAGTAATAATCGCAAAATAGTAATACAACTAGTTTATCTATCTTACAAAGTTTTCAATACAAAAGTTCTTAACTTTTGGATCTTTTTAGATTCTAATCTCTGAGTCTGTTAATTAACCATTGGTAAAACAAGTCAAAAAGTATTTCTTCCTTTTATTTTATTTTAAGTGTTAATCTGTCCATCTCAGCACATTCTAATATTTTTATAACACTTTTCATCTGTAGAGATCTCTCCATTTTTCCATTGTTGTGCAAACACAATTCTTACGTCCGTTAATACATGTAAACTTAAATATATTTTTCCTTTGTCATACTGTTCTGGTAACATACCCAACAAGAATATCTCTGATTTCAAATCTATATGTTGTTTTATCATTTTTTCTAGCCAAGTATGTATTTTAGTCCAATATTTTTTCGCCTTTGAGTATGTCCACCACATGATAGTATGAACCTGGTATCTGATTGCACTTCTAACATTTAGCTGATTAATTTTTCATACATCTTTGCTAATCTTGCTGGTGGTAGATGCCACCTATAAAACATTTTATATAAGTTCTCTTTATAGGCCTGTTGACATTATTAGCTTACAATTTCTATTCCAGTTTCTGCCATTTATCTAATTCTATTGGGTAGCCAAAATTTTTAGCCCATTTAATCAGTTTCTTTCACTTGTTCTTCTTCCACTTTAATACTCAATAAATATACATTTTTAAAATTAATTTTTCATCTGTCCCTAGTAGTATTTGATCTAGTTCTGTTGGTTCTTTGTAAGTTATATATTCTTGCGTCTTTCTCATATCTTGATTGTATTTGCACATATGGCCACCATGCTAAATCAATCCCTTGATTGGTCAGTTCTTGTTTAGATTCGAGTTCCCCTTTGTCATTCAAAATATCGTTATTTCTTACAATTTTTTTCCACATCAATCACATTAGGATGTATCAGTGCCTCCACTGTGGAGAGCCAGACTGGTATTTTCATATAATGTCTTTAACTTTTCCCCACACTAAGAATAATGCATTTCTAACAAAATGTCTTTGAAAGTATCCACGTATTTTATTTTTGCCATATCATAAAAAAGCATGCCACCGCAATCGGAGATCATGCGCCCCCCCCAATTTAATAATCTTTTATGTCTCAAATTTACCCATTCTTTCACCCAAGCAAGTGCAGCGGCCTGGTAATATAGCTCCCAATCTAGCAACCCAAAGCCCCCTTTATGTTTAGTATCTTGTAGCAGTTTCAATTTTATTCTTGTTTTTTCCCCCTTGCCAAATATATTTTAATATCATTTCGTTTAGTTCTTCAAAGAATTTTTAATAAACATAATAAACATATCAGTAATAATCGCAAAATAGTAATACAACTAGTTTAGAGCTGAAGTGGTGCAGTGGTTAAATGCAGCCATTGCAGGCTGACTGCTAGTTCAATAGTTCAGCTGTTCAAATCTCACTAGGCTCAAGGTTGACTCAGCCTTCCATCCTTCTGAGGTCGGTAAAATGAGGACCCAGATTGTTGGGGGCAATATGCTGAACTCTGTAAACCGCTTAGAGAGGGCTGTAAAGCACTATGAAGCGGTATATAAGAAAAGTGCTATTGCTATATTGCTATTTATCTATCTTACAAAGTTTTCAATACAAAAGTTCTTATTATCTTTTGGATCTTTTTAGATTTTAATCTCTGATTCTGTTAATTAACCATTGGTAAAACAAGTCAAAAAGTATTCTGTTTCTTCCTTTTATTTTAAGTGTTGATCTGTCCATCTCAGCACATTCTAATATTTTTTTATAACACTTTTCATCTGTAGGGATCTCATTTTTCCATTGTTGTGCAAACACAATTCTTGCGTCTGTCAATACATGTAAACTTAAATATATTTTCCCTTTGTCATACTGTTCTGGTAACATACCCAACAAGAATATCTCTGGTTTCAAATCTATATGTTGTTTTATCATTTTTTCTAGCCAAGTATGTATTTTAGTCGAATATTTTTTCACTTTTGAATATGTCCACCACATGATAGTATGAACCAGATATCTGATTGCACTTCCAACATTTATCTGATTAATTTTCATACATCTTTGCTAATCTTGCTGGTGGTAGATGCCACCTATAAAACATTTTATGAAATAATTTTTTTCTAGTTTTATCGGAATTGTTTGAAATAAGAATAGTAGTCTTGGCAAGATATTCATTTTTATTGTAGCTATTCTTCTTAGCATCGATAGCTGCAGATTTTTCCATTTCTCCAAGTCTAATTTAATTTGTTGTAACAATTTCATAGTTATCTTCTTTAATAGTTGCACATCTTGCTGTTAACTGAATTCCTAAATATTTAACTTTCCTCACTATCTGAATATCTATCTTCTCCACCAGCTTTTTTTTGTTGCTCTGTAACATTTTTAACTAGTATTTTAGTTTTCTCTTTATTCATTTTCAGTCCTGCCACTTCACCATATTCTGCTATCATTTTTATTAACTTGGGTCCAGTTTCCTGTGGTTCTTCTAAAATGAACACCAGGTCATCTGCAAATGCTTGTAATTTGTATTTTTCTGTTTTTATTTCCATTCTTTATTTCTGCGTCTTTTCTAATACTTCTATTTAATACTTCCAATGTATAAACAGTAAAGGGGACAGAGGGCATCCTTGCCTCGTGCCTTTCCTTATGTTAAAAGTTCTCTGTCATGTCCCCATTGACCATCACTTTTGCTGTTTGTTTAGAGTATATTGCCTTTATGTTAATAAATTTCTCCCCAAAATCCATATATTTTAATTGTAGTAACATGAATTGCCAATTTACGTTATCAAATGCTTTCTGTGCATCTAAAAATATCAATGCCATTTGTTTTTCGGAATGTACTTCATAATACTCCGTGTTCAAGATAATTCTCATATTATTTTTAATTTGCCTTTTTGGTAAAAATCCGTTCTGATCTGGATGTATAAATTAATTCAAGGATCTTTTTAATCTCTCTGCAATTATTGGAGCATATATCTTGTAATCTGCATTTAATAGCGATATTGGTCGGTAATTTTTCACCTGTGTACTATTTGATTCTTCTTTTGGTATTAGTTATATTTGCTTCCCTCACATATTTAGTATTTTAGCCTCTAACAATACTTCATTGTAAACTTCATTTTAATATTTAATATTTCATTGTAAACTTAGACTGTCTACTGTTGACCTCACCCCATTCCTAAGAGGTCTGTAAGGGGCATGCATAAGTGCACCAGCATACTTACCGTTGCTGTCCTAACGTACCCTTTTATTTTTATTTGTATTCATTTCATGTATTCAAATCATGCTTATACTCATATGTCCTAATACATGTTTGACAAAATAAATAAATAAATCAATAAATCAATCTTCCAACGTTTGAATACCTAAAGTGTCTTGTAGGCATTTGTAAAGTTCTGCTGGTAATCCATCTGGTCCTGGTGTTTTATTGTGTTTTTTTTGTCTCTTAATCACCTCTATTAATTCCATTGTTATCTTTTCATTTAACATAACCTTCATTATTTCAGGTATCTTGGGTAGTTCAGCTTTTCTAAATATTATTTTATTTTCTCTCTCTCTTGATTATATAATTTTTCATAGTTCTGAATTATTTTACTTTCATTTTGATAGTGAAGGGTTCCCTTTTCATCAGACTATGCATTTACTTCTTTTCTTTTTCCTTTTTCAATTTATATGCTAACCATCTTCCTGGTTTATTGGCGTTTTCAAAGTGATTTTGTTTTGCTCCTTTAATCTTTTGTGCTAATTCTTCTGTTTCCATTAAATTGACTTTGCGTTTTATTAACTCTGCTTTTTTAACTTTCTTTTTTGCGGGTTCTTTCTGTAAGTCTATTTCCAATCTTTTATGTTCTTCTGCCAATCTCTTTTGTATTTGCCTTTTTTCCTGGTTTTTTTTATTGCTGTAGGTTATAACTAATCCCCAAATACTGTATATGCTTTTGCTGTATCCCATACATTTTGTAGTGAATTCTCTTTTCTGTTCTTAAAAAAGAAACCCATTTCTTTTCCCATTATTTGAATGAATTCTTTATCTTTTAGTATCGCTTGATTCAACATCCATCTTTTTTTCCTTTGGCCTTTTCATTTCATTTTTATTGGATTATGATCTGCCCATATGTTTGTTTAAATTTCTATCTCTTGTACATTTGCTCTTAATTCTGGTGTCAGCCCTATCGTATCAATTCTCGACCATGACTGATGTCTATCTGTGCAGATTATTAGCATTGATTACTATTTGGACTTTTATTAACATGACTTGATTTTATAATTTAAAAATGACAAAGTATTTACATAGATTTAAATATTTGAACTCAATTTGGAAGTGAGAGCTAGAACATATTAAAGTGCTTAGATAACTACCGTATTTTTCGGAGTATAAGACGCACCTGAGTATAAGACGCACCTTAGTTTTTGGGGAGGAAAATAGGGGAAAACAATCTGCCTACCAGGTATTCATCTGGTTAGCATCCTTAGTCTGGTCAGCTTCAGCACATTATTTTATCTCCTGGTTAGGACTTAAAAAAACCTTCTTCTGAGAGAATAACAATGAAAGAACCTGCAAGCCAGTAAGAGCTGGGAAGATCGTTAGCACCTGGTTAGGGCTAGAAAAAAACTTACTCGGAGCAAGTAGAGCAATGAAAAAAAAACCTGCAAAGACTTAGTGCTGGAAAAACATTCTTCTGAGAGAGTAACAATGAAAGAACCTGCAAGCCGGTAAGAGCTGGGAAGATAGTTAACACCTGGTTATGGCTAGAAGAAAACTTATTCGAGCAAGTAGAGCAATGGAAAAAAATTCTGCAAAGACTTAGGGCTGGAAAAACATTCTTTGGAGAGAGTAACAATGAAAAAGCCTGCAAGGCAGGGGTGAAATCCAGCAGGTTCGGACAGGTTCTGGAGAACCGGTAGGGGAAATTTTGAGTAGTTCGGAGAACCGGCAAATACCACCTCTGGGTGGCCCCAGAGTGGGGTGGGAATGGAGATTTTGCAATATCCTTCCCCCAGGAGTGGAGAGGGAATGGGGATTTTGTAGTATCCTTCCCCTTGAGTCTGGTGGGAATGGGGATTGTGCAGTATCCTTCCCCTGCCACACCCACCAAGCCACGCCCACAGAACCGGTAGGGAAAAATTTTGAATTTCACCCCTGCTGCAAGGTAAGAGCTGGGAAGATCTGTTAGCACCTAGTTAGGGCTGGAAAAAAAGCTACATTCGAAGTATAAGATGCACCCAAATTTTCAGCCACTTTTAGGGAGGAAAAAGGTGCGTCTTATACTCCAAAAAGTACGGTAGTTTAGATTTATATTCCAGTTATGTTACATGCATTTTGTTTGTTCAGAATATTGTAATCATCCAAATACAAGCTCTAGTTTACATATATTTATTTAGCCGGAATGGAAGTATTACTTTATTATAATATGAACATAAAATTTATTTAAATATTTAAAATATAATATATATTATTGGTAGCAAAACAGAAGCATACAAAGAATGTTATTTATCTTATTTCCTAGTCCAAGTGTTTGGAATTTATTTTTTAGATATCTACCAATTGCAGTTTTTTAAAACTGATTTTAAACTAGCATTTTTTCTATAGCCAGAGCTATAGTTAAAGATAATACATAACAAGAAATAATGTAATTACGTTTATTCTTCATTAGTTAAATTTTCTTTGAATTGTGCTCTAATACTTTCACAGGAACTCTGGAGAGGGAAAAAAGATTGACATTAAATGAAAAACCATTACATAGTTCACCATTACACAGACACACTTGCAGCCATTGTGAATAACTGCCCAGGCATGCACTTCTTTCACAAATGTGCCATAGAATGTGAAAAACACACGACAACAGGGCTTGATAAAGTCCTTTTAATGGAAAATGTAAAACCCCTTTCAACTTTTGATGTACAAAGCATGTTTAACACTTGCACTTTTTAACAAATTAAAGCAAGCCAATGTTTTAAAAAAATACATTATTGAATGTATATATGTATATATTTACATAGCATATTAAGTTTTATATTTAGCTTTAAAAGTTCACATAAATTTTACCAAAATGAGACAAATTTTAAATAAATTACACATTTTTGAAAATGTTTAATTGTACACTGAATAGCTTCAATAAAATACTGAAGTGTCTGTAGCATATATTTCATATATTTTTATGATACAAAGTTTACAGTTATTTGGCAGTAATTTTCAGATCATGACATGACTGCTGTGCGGATTCAGCAATATCTCAATTGCAGGCAATAGCTGGTGTTTGTATCCTACTCTCACAGTTAACTGTCTCAATGCAGTGAAAAATATCCAAGTTATTTTAAACAAACTGTACAAATCACATTTACATTTGATCAACAATAGAGCATAGAATTCTGTAGTTTTTTTTCCAAAAATAAATACATCTTAAACTTTTGACAGTTTGAAAAATTAATTTACACTATAATACATAACAGCTCAGTGCTGTTTAGAGTTTCCCATTTCAAAAAAGCTCAAGTTAAATTCAAAAGCACTGAAAGATGAGCCTATTTTGTTGCAGCGTCAGTAGCAAGTAAATATAAGAAACATATTTTCTTGGCACTGATAGTTCGTGCAGCTTATATTAGTGAAGACACTCTTTATCGTAAAGAAAAATACGATCGGTTATTTTCTTCTGAGCTCAAGGAAGGAACCCATACATTTTAATTTTCTTCAATATCTTCAATTTCATGTTCATGAGTTTTCAAAGCTCTTACCATTTCCTTAACTGCGTGACATAATATATTTTTTATCTGTAAGAAAATCAAGGAAGAAATGAATGTTCGAAAAAAGACAGTGAAAGGAATAGATGGACTGGTTCATATAAATTCCTCAACTGCTTCTGTGCTTAGCTGTGCTCTTCTCAATATGTACAACCATGACTTCACTTCTCTCTGTATGGACTATTAGAGGCCAGGAAGGAGACAGTCCAGGACTGCCTCCCTAGAAACACAAGGGGAAGGATATGTATTTTCTAGATCAGGGTGTCAAACTCAAGGTCCGGGGGCTGGATACGGCCCACACGGTACTTAGATCTGGCCTGTGGGGCTGCCCTGGAAACAGTGAAGAATCGGCCTGGGGTGGTTTTGCCAGTGCAAACGGACCTCAGGAGCCCATTTTTGCTGGCAGAGCGCTCGGGCCACCCCAAGCGCCCCCAACAGAAGTGATGTCGAGCTGGCCACACGGCCCCCCTGGCTCTCCCGAGGTCAAACACAACCCTGATGCGGCCCTCAATGAAATTGAGTTTGACACCCCTGTTCTAGATTAATTTAAATACAGGTATTTAACATTGACATGCAACCATTCATTTAGTGACTGTTCGACGCTATAATGGCACTGGAAAAAGTGACTTATGACCTGTTCTCGCACTTAACCACCATCGCAGCACAGTCACACAATCATAGTTCAGATGCTTGGCAAACTGACATATATTTACCAAAGTTACAGCATCCTGTCATTTGCAACCTTCCCAGCCAGCTTCTGGACAAGCAAAGTCAACGGGGAAGCCAGATTTGCTTAATACGTGAGTGATTCACTTAAAAAACCATGGCAAAAAAAGGTTGTAATATCAGAATGACTGACTTAACTGTCCTGCTTAGCAATGGAAATTCTGGTCCCAATTGTAAGTCAGGACTACCTGTACAAGCAATATAGAGGCATGCCTGGTGTCATCTCAGATTCAGAGAGAGTATCAGAGAGGGGTAACATTTCACCAGAAACTGAATTATGACAAGCATTCATCTGTTACCTGCAGCTTATCATCATAGTTGATTTCTTCCTTTGAGAGCCTAAGTTCTTGTGTTAAATGAAAAGCTTGTGTAAGATGTTCTGGGGATACAAAGTCTTCTATTACTTGAATACAGCTATGAAAATTTTGCACCTGAGCAAAAAAAGAGAAAAAAAAATCCAATTATTATTGGAAAGTTTATATACTATATTTTTTGGAGTATAAGACACACTCCCCCCCACCAAAAGAGGATGAAAATTTGGGTGTGTCTTATACTCTGAATGTAGCTTTTTCGAAGCTTTTTTCCAGCCCTAATGAGGCACTAGCGCAATGGTTCCCAACCTTTTTGTGATTGAGTACCACTTGGAGGGCCCGTACAGTCGCCGCGTACCACCTGGTTCCAGAGAAACTAAATTCGATCAGATATCACTTTATTTCCATAATTGTACCGTTCCTTTTTTGGCCCCGCGCATCCAGCAACTGGATTCTCGGGCCGCTGGGACCAGGTGGGTGGCGTGTGGCAACAGTTGCAAATCGTTGCCAGATTATCTTGTGTTAGGCAGTAAACATTTTTGTGAAGTAAAAAATAACTAACTAAAAATAGTTCATAGCAATAGCACTTTACTTATATACCGCTTCATAGTGCTTTACAGCACTCTCTAAGCGGTTTACAGAGTTCAGCATATTGCCCCCAACAATCTGGGTCCTCATTTTACCCACCTCGGAAGGATGGAAGGCTGAGTCAACCTTGAGCCTAGTGAGATTTGAACAGCTGAACTGCTGAACTAGCAATCAGCTGAAGGTCGCAATGCTGCTTTTAACCACTGCGCTATCTCAGCTCCTTCATGACCCCGAAAGTGTTTGCGTACCACCTGGAAGGCCCTCGCGTACCACTAGTGGTACACGTACCACAGGTTGGGAACCACTGCACTAGCGAGTGAAGCGATCTTCTGCGTTTTGCCTGCTTTTCTCATTGCTTCTCTCTTCTACGATCAGCTGTGCTTTAGAGGCTGTTTTTTTATCCCCAACCAGGGGATAAAAAGTGCACGTGCACGCTCAAAACCAGTGAACTAATGTGATGAAGCTGACCAGACTAAGGACGCTAGCTAGATGAATACCTAGTTGACAGATCCCCCCCCCCTATTTTCCTCTCCAAAAGCTAAGGTGCGTCTTATACTCTGAAAAATACGGTAAGTTGATTGAAAAGGAAATATAATAGAACTTTCTGGCACAAAATTTACAGATTGATATGCCTCCATAAATCTGTTACATGCTGTAATTTATTTCCATTTTTATTTAAGCAAATAGCCTAACAAAGATATTTCTTTGGTCAACAAATTGTAATAAAATTTAACTGACAAAACCAAACAAAGCATCTTGTAATATAATTTAAAAAAAGGTTTTATTTAGCAGTATAATGATTGAATGAAAGCCGTATAGGAAATACATAGCAGTAAAGATACCAGCTTTAAAAATAGCACAGTTCAGATTGGCAGTGACAGATCAGAATTTCTATCTTTAAAGATGTATTTTTTTAAAAAAGGAATTCAAACTTTATTCTGTAATATAAAAAAAGAAAAGGGATCAGAGCCAGGCCAGATGGATGCACAGTGTCAGAGAACTTCCAACATATGCTCCCTTCTTTTCTAGGCACACTACCTACCACCAGGGACTAAATCTGGTGGGAAAAGATGGGGTCTTTTCTGAACTATCCCAACCTGCGGTGTGACACTGATGGCACTGTGATGTCATCTAGTATTCACAAGATCGACAGGTGATGGAACCAACAACTTCACCCTCTAGCACAGGGGTCTCCAACCTTGGCAACTTTTAAGATTTGTGGACTTCAACCTGAGAGTTGAAGTCCGTAACTTAAAGTTGTCAAGCTTGGAGACATTTGTAGGTTCTGGTAACCCCAAACCCTTTTCCTTTCAGTGAGAAAAAGGCCTTCTTCCCCTTTAAAAAGCCAGACTGAAGAAGGATTTAACCATTCTTTTCCATCATTAATTCTGCTGGAATTTGCAGAAAGTAAAATTTGGCAAAATTAACTTGTTTGATTAGAGAAAAAACAACTATATTTATCTGGAAATCCCTTAAGGATATTTTGCTGAAAAAGGATAAGAATTAATTTGTGATTTATGGGTTTGAAGATTAAAAAGGGTAGCTTATGGAAAGAAGGAAATTATGATGTAATCTTAGAGAGGGGGTAAAATATAAATGCATTTATAACTGTTTTTCTTTCAAATTAGAAGCTTGTCAGAACCACCACTTAATTTATCCTTAGCTCATTGTTACATCGAAGGCGGCAAACAAGAAAATACTTTGCATTAAAATAAATGTAAACCCCAATCTTTGAGAAAATGCCTAATGCATTAAAATATTCCAAACAATCAAACCAAAACCTTATTGATGTTTGGCCAAGTCAGTGAAATCCTAGAACAGGATTTAGTAACATCAATATCAATAGCACTTGAAAGTCTGTGGAGATTCTCTGTCATCCAGGTCATGGTTGTCCCAAAGGTGCTTTTTCAGGAGGCAATTGGACTTTGCTTTTTCTTTGAAAAAGCACCTTTGAGACAACCCATGACCTGGATGACTGAAAATCTCCATAGACTTTCAGCCATGCACTTTGGGATGAACAGCCTTCGAATGGTGTGGGGATTTCCCAAAATGGATTTCCCAAAAATTGCAGACTACAGGAACCATTTGCACCACTCAGGTGACCCCAAGGACACAGCTAAACCTCCACGTGCTTCAACAACCCTCTAAAAGGATGCAGATGACCAGCGGTCTGCAAGGAATATAAATCCTTCTATTCCCCACCATCCAGTCAGAGCTGAAGAAGCTTCTTGGATGAGAAGCGAAACGTTTTCAAAAGAAAAACAAGAAAGTCCAGTGGCCCCTTGAAAAAGCACCTTTGGGACAAAAGCACTTAAGACTTATATATTGCTTTACAGCCCTCCCTGAGCGGTTTACAGAGTATGCATATTGCCCCCAACAATCTGGGTCCTCATTTTACAGACCTCGGAAGGATGGCAGGCTGAGTCAACCTTGAGCTGGTGAGACTCGAATTGCCAAACTGCAGTCAGCTGGCAGTCAGCAAGTAGCCTGCAATACTGCATTCTAACCACTGCGCCACCACAGAAAATAAACATTTCTGTTTATTTTCTCTTTGTTTCAATTTTTTTAAAAGATTAAAATAACAAGTTACATATAGGTTTACCTGGTGCAGAGCTCCTGCTGGTAAAACCACAGCATCACCAAGAAACTGGATGAGAGTACAGGTTTTTACTCCATATTCTTCAAACAGTCTTTGGCGGAGCTTTTTGTTTACATACCAACTCTGATCACGTATTGGATCATGCTCTGGTAATACATCTAAACCTTCTTCCTTTGCGACCTGTAATACATTTGAAAAAAAAAAGAATGACCTGTGATGATTAAGGAAGGAGTATAAATAAATACACATCGGTGACAATTCTGATTTCAAGATAAATTTACCTTATTTTCTGCTGCTGCATTCATGTTTGTGCTATCAATTTGAAACGGTTATTCTTTCTTTCTGTATATGCATGTTGTTGCACAAAAGACGTGTGAAGGTGTGTTTGTCTTCAAACCCTATCTCTAGTGCTTCTTTTCATAGTGTACCGTATTTTTCGGAGTATAAGACGCACCTTTTTATTCCCAAAAAGAGGGTGAAAACTTGGGCGCGTCTTATACACCGAATGTAGCCCGCCCACCCAGCCACCCCCACCCTTTGGCCTCTGTCTTCCAGCAATTTACCTGCTTGCAGCAAAGAGGGAAGAGCCTGTAAAGCCAAGCAAGTCAGTAGCAGCTTCCCTACCTACAGCTGATTTGCCACGTGGGAAAATGAAAGTGAAACTAGCTGCAAAGAGGCAAATAGCTGGGAGAGACACGCAGATTTTTATTTTCTGCTGGATGCAAGAGGGTAAGTGAATAACTATAAATGTCTGTAGAATGTTCAAATTATTAAACTTACTTTTTAAAGACTGCTTTATTATTGTTCTAGCCAGGAGTCTCCAACCTTGGCAATTTTAAGACTTGTGGACTTCAACTCCCAGAATTCCATAGCCAGCTTTGTTAGCTTTGCTGGCTGTGGAATTCTGGGAGTTGAAGTCCACAAGTCTTAAAGTTGCCAAGGTTGGAGACCTCTAGACAACTTAACAAAATAAAGAAGCTTTTTAAAATAAATGCTTGCTCTGAAGATGTCCAGTGCTATTGTATCTTCTTTTAAATAATAGAGAATAATGTATACTTCCAGAAATTTTAATTAATTTTAACAGCTCTATACAAGTATAGTCTGAAATGTAATAGTGTCCTGTTTAGTATTAGAGTTAAATCCTGACATACCTTGGAGTAGATCTATTTAAATAATTGGGAGGAGTTAGTGTGACTACATTTAAGAAAACTTTCTGGCATAATGTACATTTCTCCAATTCTTTGCTATTTCTATGGGTCAGCCACACATGCACAGAAATACACAGCAAACAGTGTATAATCATCTGTGCTGTTTGCTGTTTGGCAAATTGCTTGGAGGCAGAGGCAATTTTTCCTTGTTTTCCTCCCCCAAAACTAAGGTGCATCTTATACTCCGAAAAATACGGTACGTGTAAATTAGTTAATGGAGAGAAGAATTAATGTGCTAGTACACTGACTCAAGCACTGAGTCAGATGGCACTCCTGAACATACAGACAGTCACACATCAATTTCAAAACTCATAAAATATACTTCTGTGTTGCATCTTCTTCTCTCCTGTAAAAATTGGATTGGATTGCATAGGAAAAAGCCAGCTTCCTTACTTTGTGTGTGGTAAACTTCACTTCAATTAAATCAGTGCCCCCCCCCCCAACCTTTTGGGCACTAGGGACCAATTCCATGGAGAAAGGTTTTTCTGTGGACCAGGTCGGGGCATGGTTTTGCATGCTGCCTGCATACCGCTGATGGCGCTTCCCTTGTTTGCGCAGCCTGGTTGCTGGCATGCTGCGGACCAGTGCCAGTCCACATACCGGGGGTTGGGGACCCCTGAATTAAGTAACATATAATAACAAATATCATAAAACAATAAAAAAACAAATGGTTGTTAAGTTGAGGACTACCTATACATGTGTAATAATCACATTTGTAGGACGTATTTCACATTACTGGAACCGATAATACTGTTTCATCTACTATTGTGTAGAAATTGGGCACACACATTGTAATTAGTTCTGAAACAAAGACTATTTAGTTCTAATATAAAGTATAAATGAACCAAACTAACCTTTTGTAGAAACTCCTTTATTTTGTCCGCATCCTTGTTGGCATAAATATGCCACAAGGCACCTGGCAATTCACTTGAATTCTTCAGTCTTTTTCTTAGCAGATCATCCAAATCTTCTTCTTCAAACTTTTTTAATACCCCTGTGAATTGACAAATGGAGTCACTTTCTAGAGCTGGAAAAGTTTTGATATATGGCTAATACTGTATTACAAACTCCATTCTTCTGTTGAATCTAACTAAAAGATGTTGGAGGGCATCAAAATCTTGTCTGATTAAAAATTATAAAGCAACATTTAAATCATAGATTGAAGGGAAAATGTATACACATTATTTTTCAGTGACTTTTAACTTCAGATTTTGCTAACTTTTCCATATGAGCCTTTCTTAGGATTCAAACTATTATTATAAAAACATATTTAAAATGGAGTAATCTCATGACAACTAGAATTTTTAAAATACTATGCTGGGCTGATTTATGCTAAATTTACAGATTGTACTGCACACATTAAAATGGTAACATGTAGACATTCAGATGTTATTTTTACCTGATTTTGAAGGGACTCCATTCCCCTTTGCTATACCAACACTGACAAGGATGTTCACAATGTCAGATACTTCAATATGAAGATTTGTAGTTCCTACATCATGGTCTTTTGCAGCAGCTACACCTTTTGCAAAAATAAAGTATAAATGTATCAAATCACATTCTTAACCTGATCTTTATTTTTTATCTACAATAAACTTAAAAGCCCAAAAAATTGCAACACACTGTATGTCACGTAAAATGCAGATATAAATAAAAAGCTTAAAATAATTTTATAAATAATAGATATAATAGTGGCCATCATCAAGATCAGTACAATAATTCAGTCGTAAGTTTGATGAAAGTACCTTTAAGGTCTTCATATTTTCTCAGGCAGATAAAATGCTTTTTTATGAAATTGTTTTTTTCCCACAAGTCAAATATATTCATTATGAAAACCTCAATACATCAAAATGAAGGCTACTTACCATATGCACTGCATAATCTAGGTCCCAAATCTGGACGCACAAAAAATCCTGGCAAGTACGAAGCCAAATTAAGTTTTCCCTCCGGGTTACAATATTCAGGCAGTGGTAAACTTTTTAATAAATCTTCATACCTGAAAAAAATAAAGATGGAAGCAACAAAAATATTGAAGAGGAGTACTTCAGAGAAAGACAACTGCTGTGAGCTGCCCAGAGTTGTTGGATACGAGGCGGGCAGCCAATAAATTTCATAAATAAATAAAGTAAATAAATAAATTTAAATAAATAAATACCTTGCAGGCATCATGGTCTTGAAATCGTCCCCTGAAGGAAAGTCTTTCAGCTTCAGTATAATCGTTTCTCCATTTTTACTTTTTTGCCGCTCTGAAAATACATAGGTAAGTGGATGGGGTGAGCTATGAAAATGCTTGCAGTATGGGATGATATTTAACTGTATTGTGTTCTGGAATTTCTCAAACTCCTCCTGTCTCTAACAGTTCCCTCTTTTCTTACCCTCTTTCAAAGAGCTCTACCCTCTGAAATCAACTGAGAGTTGCAGGTGAAAAAATAAAATGGCCACTCCTGAGACTCCCGAATGGAGGGAGCAAGCGGACTCATACACTAGTGGGTCCCCAATATTTGCGACTTGGAGGTCCAGCGGGGCGGAGGGAGGGGAACCGGGTCACGTGAGTGGTGGACTGGCGCACAAACGCATGTGCACACAGCTTGACTGCATGTGCGCACCAGCCTGCCTCTCGCATGACCCAGTTCCAAATAGGCTATGGCCTGATAGTGGGCCATGGCCTGGGGATTGGGGGCCCCTGCCGTAGACCTTAATTACATACACAAAATGAAACAACTTAATTCTTCTAAAACAAAATGCAGCTAATATTAATAACAGTCCAAAATTTTATTTATAACTAGCATTTTATAACTGTGGAAATGCCCATGTTGTTTTGATATTTAAATTATGATGCATCATAATTTGTGCGAATATTTCCAGAAATTTCCATATATTATCATTACTAAAATTTGTGTATTAGTTTGTATTTGACAAGAGGGAATTAAGCTCCTGCAACAGGAATCTCAATTTCTTTCCAGGCAGTTCTTGTATTTTTGAAGAATCAGAGGACTGCAGCCTACAAATGTACAAGTAACTTTTTAAAAAATGTATATTCAAAAGGATAACATTGCAAAATTATTAATAAGGCAATCTCTGTATTTGCATTATTAATGAATCCAACATATTATTTACCTAACCTTGCATCTAAAATTTAATTAATATAAAGGATGAATTGTTGTTTTCATATCATATTTATATCCTCTATTTTAAATTATATTACATATGCACACAAACATATTTGCATACAATTATTTGAAGGTAGGAACAAAACAAAACATACTTGAAATTTCTTCAAAACCATCCCAGAATTCCTTGACATTGCCACTTGCAGTAATGCTATCTTTGCAATTCAGAAGATCAGCTTTCAGATCACCAAAATCTGAACTAATAAAATCTGCCTTCCACAAACTGGCATTCATTTTTTTGTGGATCCCGGAGACTAATACAAACTGGAAAGCAGAATATAAAAACATCAATAAGCGGTAGTATTTGTTTAAAAATTATGGTATATACACAGGTATTCCTTGACTTACGACCATTCAAAGTTACAACTGCTGCACTCCCCCAGTGATCATGGGGGTCACATTTCAGGCACTTGGGAGACTAGCTTGCAGGTGTGACTGGTTGCAGCATCCTATGGTCCATGACTGCAACTTGTGACATTTTTTGCCCACTGGATATGCTGGATTCACTTAATGACTACATGGTTCACTTAATTAGTTTAACAACTACAGTGACTTGCTTTATGACCATTTTAAAAATGGCCGTGAAATATATTCCAGTCTAAGTTGAGAACTACCTGAAAAATTAGTTTTGGAAAAAAAAATCATCAAGTGAAAGAACAATAATATAGCTACATATAGGTAATATAGCTACATCGGCTGAGGCAGGGTACAAATAAGTGGTAAGTAAGTAAGAAGTGCCTTTTTGGACTGAAGCCACAGGCCATCAAGTCCAGAAGCCTCTTCTCACAGGGGCCAGCCAGCTACACAAGGAAACCCACTAGTTTCCCAGCTGATGCCCTGCAGGAGTAGCCACATCAAGGCTAATAGGTACAAGTTCCTCAAAATGGTGCAATCTTTTGAAGCCAGCCAAACTGGTAACCAGCACCACATCTTATGATAGTGAATTCCAAAATTTAATAACGTGTTTTTTTAAAAAAATCCTTTTGTCAGGTCCGACTCTTTCAGGATTCAGTTTCATTGGGTAAATTCTAGTTCTAGTTTTTTAGGAAGGACAAAATCACTCCTCCTTGTCCACTTTATTTACACGTGTCATACTTTTGCACACCTCAACCTTGTCCCCTGACATTCACCTCCTTTCTAGACTAAAAAGCCCCAAATCTTTCTGCATAGGAAACAACTTCTCTAGCTCCATTATATTCTCTTTGAAGTACAGCAAGCAGAACTGCCCGCAATATTCTACACCAGTTTTCCTGATGGGGAGCGCTGGCTGGGGAATTCTGGGAGTTGAAGTCCGCACATCTTAAGTTTACCAAATTTGCAAAACACTGTTTTAGATGTAGTTTCCATGACTGACTTATACAAGGGCATTATAATATCGGCACCTCTATTTTTAATACTGTTTATTATTATCCCTAATATGCTGTTTGCTTTTTTTTTTTTACAACTGATGCATATTGACATTGAGCTGTTTACCTTTACTCCAAGATATTTTTCCTCTTTAATGACTGCTAGCTGTGATCCCACTACTTTGTATGAGTAATTAATAAATGTAATTATTAGTAACATTAAATTTAACAAGTAAATACATTTCATTAATTTTGTGTGGTCTGAACCTATTTACTAAAAAAAAAAACCCATATGGAGCCAAAATACTAATGGAATCTATTATTAGGGGCATATACGTTTATCCTAATGGTGGATGCAAAAGATTGTACGTATTTTTTGTTATAGAGGTACATCTGCCTAATAAATTAACTGTAGTCATTTAAAGTAATTATCCATTGTTTGGCAGGACTATTAAGATATGAATTTAAGTTCAAGATTTGAATTATTTTTGTACTGAATGCTACCTTTGGTGATATTAGAATGATGTTACCTATACAGCTGGTAAGTATTTTCAATCAGCCTCTCTCTTTACTACCTACTGAGTTATTCTACTCCTTACGTTAGAGCTGAAGCATTGATCTGGAAGCTACCTTTTGATCAGAAAATAATAGATTGACATATCTGGAACAACAACAACAATTGCTTTCTCCATTCGGTGTAGCAAATTTTCAGGGATTGGGGACTAACATCAGGTAATGGAATTTTTGGTTAAATTTTGGCTGTAGGATTGCTCCCACTGGCCAATTTATTAATAGCCTTTTAAAGTATTAAAAAACCCTCAATAAATGTTATTTAAAAGAAAGAAAAAAATGATGCCTTGTCAGCTGCTTTTTAAAAAGAACTTTTTAATATATACCTTTCCTTGTTTCCAACACTCTTTGAAGAGTTTCCAGTTGTTGCTGTTTTCATGATCGCTGAGCCACAAAACATGCTTATTACAAATCCATGAATGTGGAATATGATTGAATAATCTGTTGTTATCATCTGAAATGCTTTTTCTGTTGTTCTTTGGCTCTTCCTTCATTTCAGATTTTACATTTATCTTTGATGTTCTATTTGGTGGTATCTTGTTTTCTACAACTGAAGCAATTATGTCATCAAGAATGTTTGGCATACTCCTTCCACTTTTGCTACTCTATTGGAAAAATAAAACGAGGACTTAAGCAGTCTTTAGTTTTTTTACAGATCTAAAAAAAATTATTATGGTAATCAAACTGAATGTTTAACTGTAATATAGTATTATTTTTTATTAAACTTTTCATCACTTAAGGTGCCCAAATCTTTCTGATTGTTATATAACTACTGAACCATTTCAGTAGTAAATTAGCCACATATTCATAATGCAAGCATGAATCTTTAGAATTCTGTTTTACATCTGAATACTCACTAAATTACTACATTCAAGCTGCTTTCCCAGGGAAATCTGGGATGAGAAAATAACACAGCTCAATAAATTTAAATAATCTATTGGCTGTGCTGTTTTTTGAATTGTAGACCTCTGTTGCTGTTTGACCAAATGTTTTAATTTAGATAAGTATTTCAAGAATAGGTTATAATAAATACCAAAAGTACTGTACTTTTTATCTTGTTTCTCTACTGCTCACATTAATCTACGGACATCTAAGCTATGAAATAGGTCCTCTCTATCCTAATACATCTAGAAACAGAGCATTTTGACAACACACTCACTGCTGTTCCTGTTGAATAAACCGGAGCAAAAGCAATGCCAGCATCTGTGGAGCCTAGGCGCAATTTGCCAGCTGTAGTAGTCAGCAGGTCTCGTAATGTTGAGCCCTGCTCATTATTTTGAGACAAAGGTGTTGACACCTTGAAATTAAGAGATTCTGAGTTGTCTTGTTCTTGTTCCTCCTTTGTATGCTTTCCAAGGGGATAATCTTTGTTTTCTAAAATCAATATATATATAGAAACGGAACAAGTTACACAACTATGCAATGGTAAGGAGCAGGTATACTAGCGGATTGTATTTTATAATGAAGGGCATGACACAATTCTACTGCTTTAGTCACGTAACATCAGAGATTGAATTAAAAGCTTCAAAATGCAATCAATACTATTTAACTTGCATCATAAAAAAGAGCAGAAATACTAAAACTTCTTTTACATAAAGACATCAATACAAAATACTAAAAAAAGCTCATAATTTTACATGTTATGGCAGAATGGAAGCCACTATCAATGAGCCACATAACTTATTCAAACTTAAAAGACAATAGCTTTCTCCTATGTACGGGGAAAAAATGTGTCTCCTGGATTTTTCAACAGATATTGTTATCACTGGCCCTAATATCCTTCTAGAGCATCTGGAAGGATTGGTTTTTTAAAAAAAAATAGTGGTTCTGTTTCTTTACATTGGGTCATATGCAGAAGTGTTGGTGGATTACAGTTGCTGCATTGATTCCAACTTGTCCAGAGATGGGCATCACATACTGTAAACTGCCCAGAACCGAAAATGTGAGCGCGCGGGGCATTGAAAAACCGGTGATTATATAGGACGTGATAGCGGCAGGGCGGGTGGGCTGGCCCAGTCGCTGGTGGGAACTACCAGTTTGCCTGAACGAGTCCGACCCGGTAGCAACCCACCATTGAACTTGTCTCTCATGCTGTTCACAATATACATGAAACTACTTGGAAGACTGCAAATGGCAATCCCGGGACCTTGGGATCTGCAACTGTTATAAGGGCAAAATGGTTACCAAAAGTGCCTGAAGCGTAATCATGTGACCATGGACACACTGTGATGGCTGGAATTTTGAGAACTGCTCATAAATATAATTTGTCCAGCACATCGCATCTTCAAATGATTGCTGAACAAGGGAGCCGTAAGTGAAGACTACCTGTATACCATTTATACTGGATGGTATACCATAAACTATATTGCATTGTATGTTATACTATACTACTACATTACATACTATATAACATACTATATTTAAGTCTTTAATAAATCTGTAAAAATATATCCTTTTGCCAAGGTTTAATTGGCTTTAATGTTAATTGTTCATTCATATATTTTAATTATTACAGTCTGCTTTTCTTTCATAAATTTTGTTAGTAATTTTGAACATTCGACACAATAGAAAGATGGGGCATCCATCAATTGGCTGAATTCCAGCATGTCAAATAAAGATACGTTGCTTTCTAATTAACTCATGTTATTATTTACCTTTTTTTTCTTCTCTAGCCTTTTGCTCTGCTAGATCTGCCAACCAATGCAGTGGGGATTGTGACTCGGGAGGATTTAACTTGCTCTCCGAACTTATGTCACTTCCTGGGCTTGCGTTGCCATTCGCTTCAGATTTTTGAGATGGCTTTTGCTGTTGTAACTCAGGTATGCACAGAGAAATTTTATTACTGTGATTAAGGACATTCTGTAAAATCTGTAGAGCATAATAATTTCATCAAATTGTTTGCACTTTGTAAAAAGGTGATTATTTCATGATATTAATACAGCTGAAGAGATGATAAACAAAACATGTCTAAAATGTATTACACTGTAGTATTTAACAACAATATATATGTAATTATGCCACATAGTATGAAAATATTAGTATTTCACTTGACCGCTATATTATGGCCTTACCTGAGATACTCCATTCACTGGGGGAAACTTGCCAATTTGTACGTTCTGTTTGCTGCCACACTGGGGTTTAATTTCATGTTTCTCTCTAAGAGTATGTAATGCTTCAACAAGTTCCGTTAAAACTATAAGATATGGAAAAAATAATTGTTAGAACGATAATCTCAATCTTTATGTACATATGTGTATAAATTTATGCATGTATATGTACTATATGTGTCCATATATATGTATACATAGTCTTGAGCTAATAATCTGATGTTATACCTTGTTTCCCCGAAAATAATGTCTTATATTTTTTTGAACCCTGAAATAAGCACTTGGCCTTACTGCCATGCACTCAAAAGCCCGATTGTGGATGTCTTATTTTTGGGGAAACAGGGTATGTACCTTCATACAATAAAGAAAATAAAGTTGAAAGTTTCCAAAACAATTTTACCTTTAGCCATATTTGTTTAAAGAGTTATGTTCAACACAACCATGTCACAGATTAACAGGATATGAGCCTCAATGGTTTCTATAGTATGTAATCAGATATCACATTTGAATAACCTGAACAATAATTGTCCCTCAGATCTTGGTGCTGCCCCAGTTCTTATTTAACATCTGTATGAAACCGTTGGGTAAGGCACCAGTATTACAACTGTATTCCTGCACTGGAGGTTTTGTCTTGGTGCTTGAAAGCTGTGGGAATCTATGTAAGTTAGAACAGGGTTTGACTTAACCCCAAAGAACACCTGGTTCAAGACGCCTTGAATCCCAGGATTTGCTTTCTCTTGTTCTGGATGGGGTTGCACTGTTCCAACAGAATAGATGCACAACCTAGGGGTTCTCCTGTTTGAAGAATAGGTGGTAGCCATGGATATGAAGGCTTTCACACAATTTCTTCTTGTGTGCCAGCTATATCCTTTACTGAATTGGGAAGCTTTAGTCATGATCACTCATATCTTAGTCACCATCTCCCATGCATATTACCACAATGCACTCTAGATGAGACTGTTCCTAAGGAGCACCTGGACCTATAGCAGTGGTTCCCAACCTTTCTAATGCCGCGACCCCTTAATATAGTTCCTCATGTCGTGGTGACCCCCAACCATAAAATTATTTTGGAGACCCAGCGAACAAAGAGGCAAACAGGGAGGGAGGGAAGAGAAAGACTGAGAGATATTAGCACAGGGCTAGCCTGATCATATGGAGCAGGGCGGCGGCGATGGACCATGCTGCGGCACCACCTCCTTCTCCAGTTCCCTCCGGCTTAGCTCCTCCTGCCCCTGGCGGTGGCGCCCTCAGCACCAAGGCTGTATGATCAGGCTAGCCCTGCGCTAATATCTCTCAGTCTCTTTCTTCCCTCCCTCCCTGTTTGCCTCTTTGTTCGCTGGGTCTCCGCGCCAGCCGAGGGCGAGAGGGCAGACAGATGATTCCGACCCAGCTGTCCTCCTTCCCCCATCATGCGCTGTGAAACTTAAGTAGTTGTTGGCTGGCCATTCCCTCCCGTGACTCCCTTTCCCTTCGACACCAGCGGGAAGAAATTGCCGCTGCGAGCAGGAGACAGGGGCGGCCACAGATGTCTTAAGCACCGCCTTGTACTCTCCAGTGCGCAATCTTGCGACGCCCCGCCCCTTAGCTGATGCCGTCAAAGCTCGGCCGCCAGGTGTCACAAACGCCTCTCACTGAATGGCACCTCTCCTGACCAATCGGAGAACTCGGGCGAGTTGAGCCGATATGGCCAGGCTTGTGGCAGTGGGGGGGGGGGGGGGAGCTGAGGATGCCGGGGCGACCCCTGGGAAATGGTCATTCGATCCCCAAAGGGGTCCCGACCCCCAGGTTGGGAACCACTGACCTATAGTGTTGGAGCGGAACAGAGCAGTCTAGTTATATCTCGGGTTACAACTTTTTCTTCAGTACAGTTCAAAGTTATGATGGCACTGAAAAAACTGGATTAACAACTATTACTTCCCCATGGTTATATGATCAAAATTTGTGTGCTTGGTGACCAGCCCTCATTTATGACTGTTGCATAGTTATATTGTCATGTTCTCCTGCGCTGCACACACTATCTCTGCTTCAATTCCACCCAACCATCTATCTCCCCTCCAACTGAAGACAGCAAAAGTCCACATTTTGGATAGAGAGGAACATAGGTTTGAATTGTTGATTGGAAATCTTCCTGAGCGTTTCAGATATCCCTGCAACATATGGAATGACAATGTTGCTAGGGTTGTTGTTCTCTTCTTTGTCTGTAGTAGAGAAGCTCATGTTGGGTCTTTTTTTTTTGGATTTGATGAAGGCCCAAGTTAGGATAATCACAAGCTCTGAAGGATTCCTTGGCATGTTTTAGTTTTTTTTTCTTTTCCCTCTTTACTGGTGGGCAAACTTTCAGCCCAATGGTGTAGGGTTGTGATCTTTCCTATTTTATGCCCTATCAACTAAACCCAAGAATACACTAAGGCAGAAGCTTGTCCACCCCAAGGATAAAACACCCAGATACAAACTGAGCAATGTGATGAGCCAAGGTGGTGCAGCAGTTAGAGTGCAATACTGCAGGCTACTTTAGCTGACTGTGATCAGCAGTTCAGCTGTTCAAATCTCACTGGCTCAAGGTTGACTCAGCCTTCCATCCTTCCGAGGTAGGTAAAATGAGGACCCAGATTGTTGGGGGCAATATAAATATACATTGCTTAATGGTGTAAACCGCTTAGAATGCACTTGCACTTTGAGGCGGTATATAAGTCTCACCAATAAATAAATAAATAAATAAATAAATAAATAAATAAATAAATAAATAAATAAATAAATAAATAAATAAATAAATAAATAAATAAATAAATAAATATATGCAATACAATGCAGTAAGACATGGGCAAATCAGTAGAGTAGTGAAACAAAACAATCAATTCATAAATGCATGGCACAACATAGGAGATCAAACCCATCTGGACATGGTCCATCTGCATTTGAAAAACAAAGGTCCCTCTTTTGAAGACAGCAAAGTCCACGTTTTGAATAGAGAGGACCGCTGGTTTCAAAAAGGGGCAAAATAATCCACCTATGTTAGAATTGAACACCCTCAACAGAGGGGGAGGAATAAGACACCACCTATCTCCAGTGTACAATGCAGCCCTTTCAGTGATTCCAAGAAGATTCCACAATTAAATAAAAATAAGCAAAACAACAACAATCCTTCAAATCTTACTGCTATTTAAATGAATGACAATATACTCAATAATGAAAGCCATTCAATGCACTTCAGAAACTATAAGGCATGAACACAACATATGTTCCAGGCTGCCTATGGTGCATATGGGCATGAATAGTCATTTTGATCTGCTAATCTTTCTAGGTTCTATTGTATCTCAAGACTTAAAATGGACACCTAACATCAAAAACGTCATCAAAAAAGCACAACGAAGAATGTTCTTTCTGTGCCAACTCAGAAAGCTCAAACTGCCCAAGGAGCTGTTGATTCAGTTCTACAGAGGAATTATTGAGTCTGTCATCTGCACCTCTATAACTGTCTGGTTCGGTTCTGCAACCAAACAAGACAGACACAGACTTCAACGGATAATTAGAACTGCAGAAAAAACAATTGCTACCAACCTGCCTTCCATTGAGGATACTGCAGGAGTCAAAAAGAGGGCTGAGAAAATATCTACAGACCCCTCATATCCTGGACATAAATTGTTTCAACTTCTACCCTCAAAACGACACTATAGGGCACTGCACACCAGAACAACTAGACACAAGGACAGTTTCCCCCCAAATGCCATCACTCTGCTAAGCAACTAATTCCCACAACACTGTCAAATTACCATATTTTTCAGTCTACAAGACATTAAAATACATTAATTAACTAAATATATTAGAAAGTGTCCAGAGATACTTTACGGGAAGAGCCCTCCATTCCTCTACTCGCAACCGAATATCTTATGTAACCAGACTTGAAATCCTGGGCTTAGAAAGCGTAGAACTACGTCGCCTTCGGCACAACCTAAGCATAGCTCATAAAATTATCTGCTACAATGTCCTTCCTGTCAACGACTACTTCAGCTTCAACCACAACAATACACGAGCACACAACAGATACAAACTCAAAGTGAACCGCTCCAAACTTGACTGTAGAAAATACGACTTTAGCAACAGAGTGGTTAATGCCTGGAACTCACTACCTGACTCTGTGGTTTCGTCCCCAAACCCCCAAAACTTTACCCTTAGACTGTCCACTGTTGACCTCACCCGATTCCTAAGAGGTCAGAAAGAGGCATAAGCGCACCAGCGTGCCTACCGTCCCTGTCCTAATGTTCCCGCTTATCAGTACCCATCTTATGTATATAAACAATGTTATATCTATGTTTATTACCAATACGTACTTAACAAAATAAATAAATAAATAAATAAGACACACTGGAGTATAAGACGCACCTAGATTCCGAAGAGGAAAACAAAACCAAAAAAAAAAAAAAGTTTTTGGCCTCAGCGCATCTGGTTTTTGGCCTCTCCAGCCCCCAAACCCTTTGTGCGTCCTGTTTTTGTGAAAAACAGGCCTGTTTTTGTGAAAATGGGTCCATTTCTGGCCTTCCAAACCCCCCAAGCATCCCATTTTTGCCCTCCCCAGCCCCCAGTAGCACTCTGCAGGCCTCCCAAACCCTCTGCGTTTCCCATTTTTGCCCTCCCCAGCCCCCAGTAGCACTCTGCAGGCTTCCCAAACCCTCTGTGTGTCCAATTTTTGCAAAAAATGGGACCGTTTTTGGCCTCCCAAACCACCGCATCCCGTTTTTGCCCTCACCAACCCCCAGGAGCACTCTGCAAGCCTCCCAAACCCTCTGCATGTCCCGTTTTCGGCCTCCCAAACCCTCCATGCATCCCGTTTTTGCCCTCCCCAGCCCCCAGGAGCACTCTGCAGGCCTCCCAAACCCTCGACGTGTCCAGTTTTCGGCCTCCCAAACCCCCCATGCATCCCATTTTGGCAAAAACGGGATGTGCGGGGATGTGTTTCAGGAGGCAAAAACCGCCGTATTTAGTCTATAAGACACACAGACATTTCCACCCTTTTGGGGGGGGGAGTGCGTCTTATACCGAAAAATACGGTATTTACTAATACTGTATTTCTATTATTCTTTTCGTCCTTCCTAGTACCTATCTCTTCCCATCTACGACTATAACCATGTTGCTTGTATCTTTACAATTTATATTGTTTTATTTGTTTCCTAGTACAACTTGATTGCTTATTAGTAACCTATGACTATCACTAAGTGTTGTATCTTATGATTTTTCATGAATGTATTTTATTTTTCTTTATGTACACTGAGAGCATATGCACCAAAGACAAATTCCTTGTGTGTCCAATCACACTTGGCCAATAAAGAATTCTATTCTGTACTGTTCTGTTCTATTCTGTGAAGATGTGGCTGCTTTAATACTTTAAGGATGAATGCTTCTAATTCATTTTTATAGTAATAGTCTCCATTAGATTTGATTTACAGAAGAATAATTCTTCTAGTTCCTCTAATAGAATAGTTCATCTAATAAATGTATTTCAGTAAAAAGCATTTATTTGATTCCCAGTTCACACATACTGTGAATTGGCTTCCAGATTAACAGAGTTGGAAGGGACCTTGTAGGTCATCTAGTCCAACCCCTCACCCAAGCTGGAGACCCTACACCATTTCTGACAAATGGCAGTTCAATCTCTTCTTTAAAGCTTCCAGTGATGAAGTTCCCACAACTTCCGAGGCAAACTGTTCCATTTGTTGATTGTTCTCACTGTCAGAAAATTTCTCCTTATTTCTAGGTTGAATCTCTCCTTGATCAGTTTCCATCCATTATTCCTTGTCTGGAGAGCTTACTAGAGTTAAGAATTCTCCTGTTATTTATGAATTTGCTATATAAATTGAGTGATTCATAAAAAACAGTAACTCTCTATATTGAGTTTTACCAACATAAGGAAACAAAGCGCATTCCCTTGTGATCTTACCTGAGCCAGGAATAATTTGAGTTGGCATTAAATGTTTATGATCATGAGGTTGTCCTTTCACACATTTCATCCATGCATATAGTTCTTTATCTGTGAAAATTTGAAAAGAAATATCCTGAAGTAAATGAAATTTGCTTACCAGGAGAAAAGTGGAATCACACAAATGGGAGTTCTAGTATGCATGTGAATAGAGGTGAATGAAAAGGTGAAACAAGCAATTCTGAAATGTTTGAATATATCTTTATGAAAGTACACTGACCTCTAGAACTCTTCCTTTCCTTAGCCTTATAGCAATCTAGACAGACCACAAATCCACATTTTTGGCAGACCCAGTGGATATTAAACAGGGTGGCCTCACAGGCATCACACATTTCGCGGACTCCTCTGACTGCTCTCTTCCAAGCAATTTTGGCTGAAATACAGAGAAAACACCATACCAAGTACTGAAGTTTCAAGACAAACAACTGTAAACTAAAGCAAGAAATGAAAATGCAGCCGAGAAAACCAATCATTATTTCCTTTTAAGCGATTTTTAAAAAGCCTCTGGCAACTGTAATCCATTTTTGAATTGTCATAGCATATAATTGTTATCTAAGGCATTCTTATTTGAAACTCTGTGTACAACATTGCTGTGTATCAAAGATTATTTCTAGATTTTAAAATATCTTTTTTTCCAGAATAAAATGAAAATTTATGAAAACAAAGTAAAGTATTATTTTAAAAATGGGGAAGTAGACCCTGTTATGAGAAATTGTGGGCATTTGGTTTCACAATAGCAATGATTATTCTTTCTTACAGAACGAATTGGTTTTAAATGAAACCAGATATAAAGCTGTCTTTATTTTAGGGGAAATCTTCTTTTTCACTCACTTAAACTCAGTAGGTGTGGCAGATCAGTTCACATAAAAGATTTTCTATATAGTTTATGGTAATTGCTATAATTATTCTAAACAAAATAAAACTATTCTCTTGCAAAACAGTTTTAATCAAAAGGTGGATATTTAAATGAAGACTTTGGCTCACTAACTCATAGTTTATATGCTAAAAAATGTAAGGAAGGGTTTAAAATGTTTTATGTATGTTTTATTTTTTTATTTTAAAAATGTAAGATTATTCTACCACAAACACAGGATTGCTGCAGTATTGCCCTTCCTGTAGTATCAGGTAATATTGATTTTTGTCTTCCTGCTCTTGGTTTTTAGGCTTCTATAACTTAATTATGACTTAAATTATACATATAATTTAAGAGAGCTGTGGTGGCGTAGTGGTTAGAATGCAGTACTGCAGGTTAACTCTGCTGACTGCTAGCAGTTTGATTCTCACCGGCTCAAGGTTGACTCAGCCTTCCATCCTTCCGAGGTTGGTAAAATGAGGACCCAGATTGTTGTAGGCAATATGGTGACTTTGTAAACCACTTAGAGAGGACTGTAAAGCACTGTGAAGTGGTATATACTATGTTTCCCCCAAAATAAGACAGCCCCTGACCAATATTACCTGTAATATCAGAAAACGACGCGTGGTAGTTAGAAACTGCCGCGCGGCGTTCTCTTTACATCTGTGTGGCCACGCAGGCGCGCAGCCTGCCATTAGGAAATGCCGTGCGGAAGTTAGAAACTTCCGCACGCCGTTCTGTTGTTACATGTGCGGCCGTGCGGCCGCGCACCTTAGATGGAACAGTGCCCCTGATAATAAGCCCAATTGGGCTTTTGAGTGCATGGCAATAGGGCCATGCGCTTATTTCAGGGTTCAAAAAAATATAAGATAGTGTCTTATTTTCGTGGAAACACGGGTAAGTCTAAGTGCTACTGTTATTTCTATAAACCAATTTTTTAAAAGTGCATCCATCCCTCCATCTACTCATCCATCATATTTGCGAGTATTCCAATGTACTTGGTTTTGTAATTCAACTCCCTTCAGATATATGCTTAGGAGGAAAACTCAACTCGCCATAACAGATTTTTGCGACAACTGGGAGGCAGAGAGAGAAGCTGTTCTATCAGTGTGAAATAAAACCGTACATCTCCACAAATTCATCACATAATTTTGGTAACCTTTTTTGTAAAAGACCAATAAAACTTTTTAATATGAGAATATGGATTAATTAAATTGCACAAACATGTATTGCAAGATTTGACTCAGTATTTACTTACATCTACACATTGCACTCACCAGTACAGTAAAGAGGAAGACATAAAATCTGGGATAGCTGAAACCAAGAATATTAAGATATGAAAAGTGCTATCTCATCACATAATAAAAACTGAATAACCTTACCATCCTTTTTGACCCAGGACAAAGCTGTTTTCTCAGATGTCACTAACTGACAAAATTTGTCACCTATATGTTCTAAGATGTATTTGCAAGTTTCTAAGTCCATTTCATCATCTTCATAACTTTCATGTGTCCATAAATTCATAGCTTCATCATCATACTGATCGGGAGAAGAAAAGCCATCAATCCGAACCACTCCATTTTTGCTAAAGGAAAGCCTAAGAAACAAAATGAAGTTATTCAGAAGCCAGCAAAGCAACCAACACTTTAATTTTATTAAGATACTAGATAAACTGATATCAGAGATATTTCCTTACAAGATTCCTCAATGCTTTCAACAATGGCAGAGCTTTAAATTCAGGGAGATATTCAGAGATGGATCTGTCTCGAAATTTTAACTACATAGCACAGTCCAACATCAGGAGTTGTCCAAGTTGGTCAGAAGAAATGCTTTATGGTGTTTTCTATTATGTCATAAAATGTTTTATAATTTTTTTGTCATAAAACGTTTCATAAAATTTGTCTACTGTATTTTTCGGAGTATAAGACGCACCGGAGTATAAGACGCACCTTAGTTTTTGGGGAGGAAAATAGGAGAAAACAATCTGCCTACCAGGTATTCATCTGGCTAGCATCCTTAGTCTGATCAGCTTCAGCACATTATTTTATCCCCTGGTTAGGACTTAAAAAAACCTTCTTCTGAGAGAGTAACAATGAAAGAGCATGCAAGCCAGTAAGAGCTGGGAAGATTGTTAGCACCTGGTTAGGGCTAAAAAAAAACTTATTCGGAGCAGCTTCAGCACATTATTTTATCCCCTGGTTAGGACTTAAAAAAACCTTCTTCTGAGAGAATAACAATGAAAGAGCCTGCAAGCCGGTAAGAGCTGGGAAGATAGTTAGCACCTGGGAAGATAGTTAGCACCTGGTTAGGGCTAGAAAAAAACTTATTCGGAGCAAGTAGAGCAATGAAAAAAAATTCTGCAAAGACTTAGGGCTGGAAAAACATTCTTTGAAGAGAGTAACAATGAAAAAGCCTGCAAGGTAAGAGCTGGGAAGATCTGTTAGCACCTAGTTAGGGCTGGAAAAAAAAGCTACATTCGAAGTATAAGACGCACCCAAATTTTCAGCCACTTTAAAGGTGCGTCTTATACTCCGAAAAATACGGTAATTTAAATTCCATGGGAGTCATGGGTCCCAGATTTTGGACACATTCTGCAAGTTAGCCGATTTGAGGTATACATCTTGGTTCAAAAATGGTCGCCCAATGATGCACCATTAAGGTTATGGGAATGAGAGTTTTAGTAGCATATAGATTAATGAGTGTCAGTTATAATCATCCAATATTCTATGTAACGCAAAAGACAATGTAAGGTTATATTACATGCTTTATTATAAAACAAATAAAGGATTTGCTAATAGAAACTTAAGGGGAAGACGTTTGAATAATCTGCAAATTTTCAGCATTTAAATTTAACAACTTAATTCTCAAAAAGTTGAAACTACTGAAAAGTTTGGCTTTCAATATTTTTTTCCTATATTAGCATGAAATAGTTTTCAAAACCCTTGGAATACAAATCTGTCATTTTGCTTTATGTCCTATTATAAATAATGGCAACCACTCCAAAGACAGGTTAGAGAAGCAATATGGTATATTGGTTAAAGTACTGGACTAAAAAGAAGAGAAACCCAGGTTTTAGTTCTCCTTTAGGCAAGGAAGGCAGCCAGACTAGGCTCAGGCAAACTAGTGTGTGGCTTTGAGAACTCTGAAAAATGGAACCTCTTGATGCAACAATGCATTCACAGCTTTGCCATACAATCTGAAGTGACTGCAGTGCACAGTGAGCCCACATCTGTGTGACAAACGCAACAGCATCTGGGCAGAGAAAGGGGCAACAGAGTTGGTGAGGTGGTTGGAAGCTGAATCTTAAGAAAGCCTAAAAGAATTAGCTGTCCTTAGCTTAAAGGAGGTTAAGCAGTCTTCAAATGCTTGAGGGCTGTCATAGGAAACAGGGTGTGGACAGTGGTGGGTTCCTACCGGTGCGGTCCGGTATGCAGCTCCGGTAGGGAGTGGCCGATTGTGCAATTTGCACGCGATCGCTCCGGTGCTGTCTTCGCCAGTCCGTTGCCATCTCTTTTTAAGAATTTTTGGGCTTTTTTGCTTCTGTGCATGCGTGGAAGCAAAATCTCGCTGAAATCTTGCAAGGGGACGCATGCGCGAGCGATTTCAGCGAGATTTTGCTTCTGCGCATGCGTGGAAGCAAAATCTTGCCAAAATCGCACACGTGCATCACCTCATGAGATTTCGCTTTCGCGCAGAAGCAAAATCACGCAAGGGGTTGCGCGCGCGTATCATGCACGAAACGTAGAGATGTGAGCGCGCACATGAAACATGGAGATGCACGCGCAGCGCACCGGTATCGGTAAGTGAGCAACCTGCCCCTGGTGTGGACCCTCCAAATCATCCAAGGGTAAAAAAAACCAACCTAAAAAAACCAACCTAAAAAAAAACAACCCCAGAGCCTAGAAGTTTTAGAGGGTCAAATTCAAGATGAGGAATTTCCTGACAATGAGAACTATTAAAGTTTTAACATGAAAGTTACATTTTCAAATCTAAAAAAGCTCTCCTACAAAATAGATCAAAAATTAATATCCTGTTCAACTCCATGAACAATTGAGCTTCTTCTTTTTTCTCCCTCCACTTTTTTGGGGGGAGGGGGTGGTACCTTGTCTTTTAAACCAGGGGTCTTCAACCATGGCCACTTTAAGACTTGTGGACTTCAACTTCCAGAATTCCTCAGCCAGCTTTGCTGGCTGAGGAACTCTGGGAATTGAAGTCCACAAGTCTTAAAGTGACCAAGGTTGGAGACCCTTGTTTTAAACTATGAGCAAGGACAGTCATGCTTATGTAATATAACTTCAGCTGAAGAACAGGATAGCAATGATTAAAACAAGCAACAATCCAAAAATGGACGATTCTTAATTTTAAACAGCTTTTTAGATTGTGCATATTCTTATAAGGATACAAGCTGTAGCTCCTAGGAAAATGTGGGCATTCGGAAATACAACTTACCGGCGAAAGTAATAGAATCTACAGAATACTGGTGAATGAGCTGATTCTTCACTTTTCTTGCTTCTAATCAGTCTACATTCTCTGCATTTTTGCAAATTGGGTCCTATTTCATAGCAAGAATCGTCTTGCAAAAAAGATTCTCCAGTTTGCTTCAGCTTCTTTACTTTACGCCAGTCCTTTAATACTGAACGAGGTATGCCAGCTGCAGGAAAAAGTATTTTTTTAAAAAGTTACTGTGATCAATACACAAGCAGATCATAAATGGCAAGTAAACCTGATATTCCATCAAACTTAACTTAGCAAAAAAAATTTTTTTACTTAATTTTCTATTTTTGTTGGCATGCTCCATAATGTATGGAACAGTTAAAAATAATTCAGCTCATTATGTTAAATATAAAAAGCTAAATAATTGCATATATGTATTTCCCATAATTCTGTCTCTGTATCGCATGCAGCAAAAAGTTACAGGTAGTCCTTGGATTATGACCATTCCTTCAGTGACTGTTCAGTTATGACAGCGTTGACTGAGGGGAATTAAGATGGCTGCTTGGAGTTAATAGTTGCCATGATTACGATTTCCAATGCTTCTTGCTAGCTTACCACAAGCAATGGCAGTGGGAAAGCCTGCAGGAAGCCAGAAGCTGCAATGAGACTCAACAATGGTAACCGGGACAGCTGGAATTGTTGTTTCTAAATTATGCAGTCATGGGATGCCATACAGATAGTTCTCAACTTAAAACCACAATTGAGCCCAAAATTTATGTTGCTAAGTGAAAAATTTGTTAAGTGAGTTTTGCCTCATTTTATGACCTTTCTTGCCACAGTTGTTAAGTGAATCACTGCAGTTCTTAGGTTAGTAACATGGTTGTTAAGTGAATCTGGTTTTCCCATTGAGTTTGCTTGTCAGGTCACATGACCCTGGAACACTGCAACCATCATAAATATGAATCCATTATCAAGCATCAGAATGTAAATCGTGTGACCATGGGGATTCTGCAATGGTCATAAGTGTGAAAAATCACTCTTCAAAGTCACTTTTTCAGTGCTGAACGGTCACTAAATGAACTGTTGTTAAGTCGAGGACTACCTGTACTGGAAAACTATGTATATGTTCTTGGTCCCAATTGCTTTCGTAACCCAAGGATTATCTATACGTGAAAGAATAAATCTCATGTACAAAAAAAAAAGGGAAGGAAAGAAAAAGGAGAAAAAGATAGAAAGAGCATGATTTTGTTTAGCTTGCCTCAAAATAATATGCCTTGCATATACATATTTTCTCTTTAAAAACATCATCCAAAAGTCTATGTCTAATTATTCTTAGAAATATTTTACAGCCAAACACAATCCTGTAACAATTTTCAAGTATATAACTGTTATTACTACCGATATAAGTAGTGTAAATATATTTAAAACACATTCCAAAGATTTAACACCAGTTAATGCAATAGCAATAAGACTTATATACAGCTTCATAGTGCTTTACTGTCCCCTCTAAGCGGTTTACAGAGTCAGCCTATTGCCCCCAACAATCTGGGTCCTCATTTTACCGACCTCGGAAGGATGGAAGGCTGAGTCAAGCCTGGTGAGATTTGAACTGCCAAATTGCAGGTAGCCGGCAGTCAGCGGAAGTATAGTAGTCTGCAGTACTGCATTCTAACCACTGTGCCACCTCGGCTCTTGGCCAATTGCAAAAATCCATTTAATAATTAGTTCTCAAACAGAGAACATATCAGATATTAAACCAGAGGTCTTCAAACTTGGTAACTTTAAGACTTGCGGACTTCAACTCCCAGAATTCTCCAGCCAGCTTTGCTGGCTGGAGAATTCTGGGAGTTGAAGTCCACAAGTCTTAAAGTTGCCAAGTTTGGGGACCCCTGTATTAAACTGATAAGAATAGATACTACACTTGATCTTAGCCAAAAGGCCGAGAATGCAGCAATCTGTTTGTCTTTTTCTCTATGCAATCATCCTCTGGCACACCCATATTTACATTTTGTCTGAATAATTCATGATTGCATTATTATATAGTGCTGTCTCTGATTTGTGTTGGTATCGTATTGTTTTCTCGATACAGAATTTGGGATGTGTTTGTTTGAAAGGATGAAAGACATAACTCTGGACCATTTTCCCAACTTGTACTCAAGTAGGTACTTACTGTTATTGTTGCCACTCTGTAACTTCAACTTGTTTTTTTCTTTGGCACCCCTGCTGAGAAGCCCATTGGGTTTTACATCTTCCTCCAGGTCTCCTTTTCTCTTTTGCAAATCATTCTGTTTCTTTTTGTATGTGGGCTTCGGCTGCCGTTTTGTCCTCTGCTCTGACTTGCTCTCACTCTCATCAGAATCTCCGCTTTCAGAGCCAGATTCATACGTTCTTTTTGTTTTTCTCCTTGCATGTTTCTCTTCTTTCACAAGCTTTTCCCCTGCCAATTTGTTGTCTACGTTGTTTTGCAAATCATTTGATGTAGAAGCAATTAAGTTAACAGTACATGGCTTAATCATTTCTGAGACACAGTTTTCTGAACTCTCCTTTTTATTAGTGATTTTGTCTTCTTCCGAATGCCTCGTGAGCCAAGCTTTTTTTAATTTGGTGTGATAGTTTGCTTGACTCGTCTGGGAAATTTGCCCACCACTCAGAGTATTTCCCTTGCTGATTGTACTTGAGTTGACAGCACTATCCACAGAAACAGAGGCTGGATATATTAGGTTTTTCATAGTAGGAAATTCAGTATCATTGGTACTGTTAATTTTAAACTGAGCTGCAGCCAATGCTGCCTTGTGCTTTTTCAAGTGAACAAAGTCTGATGGGCCAGAGAATCCAGTGCTCACCTGAAGGCTACTTTCTGTTTTGCTGCAAGCCACTGTAACAGGAGCTGTCAAGCTGACACTACATTCCTCTGTGTGTGCCACATCCTTATTTATGGGCCTAGAGGCAGTACTGTCTACTGGCGTACAGGGTAACCCTGCCTTTGGCAGACAATCTGTCACTTGTGAACTGCCTGTACCTGGTACATCAGAAGTAGTCACTGACGTGACGACATCCGTTACGGTACTGCATAACACAGTTGTGGTTTGTACGATTGAACTGGGAACACTGCCCTGGGAAGCAGCTGGAAAATTCTTTTCATAGCAGGCATGAATCACATCTGAATTCATTTTTGACACAACCGTTCTCCCACTCTCTTTGGCTTCCACTGATTTAAGGCAAACTGTTTGATTTATTCCTTTTAATCTTTCAGTAACTTGCACTTTGGGAGCTGACTGCACGACTGATACCGTATCATACTTTGAACTTGAAGGTGGGCGTACAATGACAGAAGCTGTGGCAGAAGATGACTTTCCATGAGTTCTTTCCAGGTGCCATTCTATTTTTTCATTATTTGAACAATTATTATTTTTCCATAGAGCTGAAAGTTTCTGATCTGTGACACTCTTGTAACTATTCTGTGTTTCCTTTGGCTCAGGTACTAAAGTTGGTGGCTTCTGTAATTCATGGACTTTGTTACCTGTATTAACTGGCTGCACTGGAGTTAAGGTTGGAGGAGAAAGACTACTGTAACTTCCTTCTTTTCTCTCCAAGTTGGGATGGACAGGTGGGTGAAACACAGGTGCTCTGTGTAAAGCAGGCATTGTTCGGAGTGAGCCAGAGGATGAAACTGTTAGCTGAGTAGGGCTTCCGCTGTTACTTCTAAAAGAATTTACTGAATGGGACGTCATTTGCTGTGAAAGCTGATCTGTTCCCTTGCCCATTGAGCTTTCAGTTTCTGGCTGGTGCTTAATCAAAGGCGGAGGTTTTGAAAGGGATGACGTGAAAGAAGCGAGTGACTGAGTAGCGGCAGCTGTTGTTGATGGACAAGTATTCTGTTTATCAGCACACGTGCCTGCAATTTCCTTTGACAAGTATGCTCGTGGAGGTTCGTTCACCACACTATTAGACAAGGTGGTGAAGTAATTACTCTGTGGTAAGCTCTGTGGTACTGAATGCTTCATTTTATAGAGTTCTGAATCTTTCTCAGGTTTTCCTCCATGGCTTTTGGGACTAGAGGATGATAAAGGCATTATTCTGGAATAAGACTCCTTTTCATTTTCATGGGCCTTCATTTTAGCTGTGAAAGGGGCAACCTCAATGCTTTCCTGCAGTATTCGTCTGTGTTCTTCTTTATACTTGCTTAGTCTCTCCCCTGCCTCTTGAAATGATCTTTGCAGAGGATCCACAAATTGTCTTTGTAAGTGGCCTTCTTTTGCAGCCTGTGCTCTGTTCTGTTCTAGATCTGATTTTGCTGAATGTAGAGATTCAAAAATCCCCTTCCTCTCCAATTCACTGTACAGGAAAAAAAATAAATGCACTGCATTATTTTAGTTTCAGATTAACAAACGACAGCAAATAATTTGTCCTTATATAGTACTAACAACTTGATTATCGTCCCACTTATGACTGTATGACTGTAACGTTGCTTGTATCCTTACGATTTATATTAATATTGTTTCCTGATTGCTTATTTGTACCCTATGACAATCATTAAGTGTTGTACCTCATGATTCTTGACAAATGTATCTTTTCTTTTAAGTACACTGAGAGCATATGCACCAAAGACAAATTCCTTGTGTGTCCAATCACACTTGGCCAATAAAGAATTCTATTCTATTAAGATGTTTTATGGGTAAGACATGTGATGCACAAGCACAATCAGTTTAGCAGTAAGACTCAAGACTGTTATTTCTACAGCCTTGTTTTTTTTTCTTTCCAGAATCACCTCTCAATTTATGGACTAAAAAAAAAGGCATGCTTACTCCTTATGGCGATCCACAATGCCTTTTGACAAGGGAGGACTAGAGTGGGATGTCAATTTGAGTGGCCGATGTGGCTCTGCACTAGACGGTCTTACAGGAATATGACTCAGCAATCCAAGACCATCAGACGAGGTCACAGGGGTGGGTTGGTGTAACCAAGGACTAGGAGTATTCTGGAAAAATAATCATAGTTATCAGCAGGATTTAATTATTTCTTAGGAAAGTTCCAGAGTAGACAAGTGTTCTTGTTTTATAATGATTAAGTAAAAAATATAATTATGATCTAGAATTTTATATTAATAATGCACCCATAAACACACAGAGTGAGCAATGTATTTAAAATGAAGGGTGACATCTTGAATTCCAAACAGAAAACACATCATGGAAGAAAAGAAGGTTCAATTTCCTTTACATTTACTATGTTCCAACACTTACCTTCCCCTTTTGAATGCTGTTCTTTCAAGTTTTCTTATATAATATAAAGAGAAGTAAAATATAAAGCAGTTTAAGTAGCAACAGAATCTTCAGGTGATGGGGCCAGTCACTTCCTCTCAACTCAATTTACCTCACAGGACAGTGTCATTGTGGAGAAAACTACCCTGTTTCCCCCAAAATAAGACATCCCTTGATAATAAGCCCAATCAGGCTTTTGAGTGCATGGCAATAAGGCCAAGCATTTATTTCAGGGTTCAAAAAATGTAAGATAGGGTCTTATTTTCGGGGAAACACGGTAGGAAGAAATAGCATGATGAATGTCACATTGAACTCCCATTCAAAAGACAGGATATGCATTTAATAACAAGATCAAACATGAATGCAAAAAGATATTTCAGAATGAATGGGAGTGTAAATGTCTCTGCAACTCTTTAAATCAAGTGTTCTTTCTTGGGTTGTAGGACAGCTGCAGAAGGCAGCCATGTGGTCCTAGGAAAAGGCACGGCTACTTTGAGCAGCTGCAGACATCTGTTACATTCATTTCTCCATGCAGCAAGATACACCTTTTATGTCTTCAAATCTGAGGGGCAGCAGAAACCTAATTTCTACTTCCTGGTGAAAGACATGCTTCTTATCTATGATATGCTGCTTATCTTCACTGACAATATTTCTAAAATTTGTTTGAGAAAGCAGACTGATCCCCACATCTTGTTAGCTTTAACCGAAACCAATACAAAGAACTTAGCAGGATTTCAAAATTCTATGATGGAAGTGATGGCTGCTGTGTATTCGGATATCTCTTTAAACTACAGAGAAGCTGACAATGGTGATTTAGGAGCCGTTTTGTCCAAGGTTAAAATGGTGGTATAGATGCTTACATTAACGAAAGCAATTTAACATGTTGACAAACATGCCTACTCTTTCTGTAGAAACCATTTAATGCAGAGGTGGGTTCCTGCCGGTGCGGTTAATAGCTGTTGTTCGGCGCAGAGCCGAAGACGCTGCTGCCGTTCACGGCGCGGGGGCTTTCCCCGGGCGCTGCCGCCGCCCACATGGACGCCGCCATTTGCGTTCTTTTGCCCTCTGCGCACGTGCAAAGTGTTCTGCATGCGCAGAGGGCAAAAGAACGCAATTGGCGGCGTCCATGTGGGCGGGGAAAGCGCCCGGGGAAAACTCCCGCGCCGCGAACGGCAGCAGCGTCTTCGGCTCTGCGCCGAACAACAGCTATTAACCGCACCAGCAAAAACAGGCAGGAACCCACCTCTGATTTAATGCATTTTTTTAAAAAAAAGATTATAATTATAATAAAAATGGAATTGTTTAAAGCTAGTAACACTGGTAAGTTTTTAAAAAGCATGAACATTCTCTAATTTACAGTCTTTTTTCCCTTTTTTAAAAACAAATTTAAAATCTAATTCAAAAACTACTGTACCTCTTTACATCAACAGCACATCGTTCTATTAGCATATACAAACAATAAGGTAGGATAATAGATGTAATTGTCTATTTCCATAAACAAAACCTGAACAACAATTATTTAAATTTACCAGTTAGGCAAGTTACGCCTACATCCTTCCACTTAAAGTTTGGCTACATAAAACACTATACCCCAAAGACCCACCCTCATATATTATTTCTCCAATGTATTGTTATTTTGGGGATCAGTAAGACTTACTCTTCTCAAAGAATTCTCGGTATTAACGGAAGTTTCCGAATGGATCCATTTAGACGATGGTATCCCAAGTCCTGTATAAGCATGTGCTCCATTTGGATACTGCCAGATAATCGGATAAAGTCCTAAATGATTATATGAAGTAGATGGGTGAGTTTGCCCCAGAAGATGTGGTGACTGATGCTGTAGCAGCTGTTGCTGATGTGCTAATGCTAAATGACTTAAACTGCTTGCGTGAGCCGTTTCTAGTCGTGGATGGCCTCCCAACAAAGAGGCTGTAGGCACTCCTGGTAGCACTGCAGGGAGCAGATGCTGATGGTGTACAGAGTGATGAGATGCACTGCTAAGAGGATGAGTGTTAATAGCAGACAATGGAGTTTGATTTGAGGATTCAGCTAATAAATGAGGTGTGCCTGTTAATGCAGAGTGATGAGTGCTTGGGTTTAAAGAAGTTCTATGGGAAGTGGAATGAGGTGGGTAATTGTGTTGATGTAAATATGGTGTCATATGATTAGTTCCTGGTTCTTGACCAAGAAGAATGGGATCTCTGTAAATTGTGAAATGTTCCTTTTTGTCAACAGAAAGAGGGTTTTTAGTAACTTCTAAGGAACTAACTCTAGGTGGAATTGGATGGAAGATAGACCTAGGCAAATCAGGCTCCGTTTTAACCGCTGACTTTGTTACTCCAATAACATGGCTGTTAAGGTAATTAACCTTGGATTTCACAGTGTCAGGTGACTGGACAGGCTTATATTTAATTTCTGGTGAGGTGTTTGGCTTGATTTTAGAGTTTTCAACTTGTGGATTAGTTTTTGACTTCATAGCATTAGAGACTGCAGTTTGTTTACGAACTCTTCCTTCTTCTGCTAGAGATATTACAGTTAAAGATGGTGCAGAACCACAGTGAATGTTTTCAGAATTTAGATGTTCATTTGCGGATATATTTTTCCCAACGTTTGATTGCATCAGTTCCATTTTATTGGCATTATTAATCCAGTTCTCAATAGTTTCTGATTTTTTTACTTCCAGAACGTTGGTATTTGTAAACGGGTGTTTAGAATCACTGATAAGAGATGTTGTTTCCTGACCAGTTTGTAAACTAAAACTACTTGATAAGTTTTCCTGAGTCTGGTTAACCGAACTGGTTTCAGTATTTGTGTCAATATAACTTTTTGGTGTGGGACAATTGGTTACAAATTGTTCATCGGGTAGGCGCTCTCTGGGATGCTTATTTTCTATTCTGCACTCTTGAATGCAGCCGTCATTATCACTATGATCATAGACTGTTGGCAGTTCAGCTCGATGGAGTGAAATTTCTTGAAATCCCAAATCAGCTGATTCTGGTCTTTCTATTTGTTGCTTTTTATCTTCCTGTACTTCATGCCAGAGAGGCTGGTTGCCTATTAGGTTCTTATCTTCTACTATGTCACTCTGGGATTTTCCTTCTTTCCCATTTATCTTTACAACATTTTTGCTTTTCAATTCAGTATCTGAATTTTGTTCTGAGGAAGAATCTGTCAATCTTTTGTTTGAATTTTCAGAGTCACTACTCTCTGAACTGTCTGAAGTATTGTCTGTACGCTGTCTCTTCGCACTCATTTTTTTTCCATCTTCTTCTGGTTTTCTTCTTTTAAACATAAATGGTTTATTTTTACTTTTGGAATTTTCTGCAAAAGGAAAAAAAATACCCTTAATATTGTTTGTGGAAGAAAAATTCTTATTATCCTTATAAAATTATTTTTTACCTCCATGGCTTATACAGTCATACTTTTCTTCTTTAGTCTTCTCTTCCTCTGGTATGCTACTATCGGAACCTTTCCTTTTATTTGGACGAACATTTCGTTGTAATTGCTGTAAATTTTGTTTTGGTGCTGCATTTTGGGAATTCATTGCTGGCCTTGGGCTATTTGCTTGAGCTCGGGTATAGTGGCCCTGAAATAGATATGTATGTTTACACATTTACAAATCATTAGTAAAATACATATAGATATAAAAATGACAATATAAATTAAAAATTGAATATATCTACGTGAGCTGTGTTGCTGTTCTGACTGGAACGAGACCTGCGTCGTGACGTAATGCCTATGTTTTCACCTTTCAGCAAAGAATGAACGACGTCATCTAGAAAGGTCATCTGAACCATAGATGGATCAACATTTTGTGGCTCTAATACCTGTTTTATTAGAGAAAAAAATGTAATCATTTTCTAATTTATATCTTCTATAAGAAGATCAATTGGAAATGCAAATTCAATTTAAAGGGGCAGTTTTAAAGGAATAAAATTTATAAAAAATATATGAAAATGGCATCTTTTCTTTTAAATCTATCCGGCATCTGCCAAGATTTCACCCCTTATCCTAAATTAGAAATTCTTGTACAGGTGGTCCTCGGACCAAGAATTCCATTGCTAAGCATTGTGGCTGCCACCACATCACTTAGCACAGGAAAGTTCTGGCAGTTAAATGGGGACTTCATGAAATCCTGGCTTCCTGCTGGCTTTCCCACTAACTTTGCTGTGAAAGCCACTAGGGAATGTCAGAAATCTCAAATCACAAGACTGAGGCTTGCTGCAACATCATAATCGAATTGAGCAACATCCAGATTGCAATTACATGACTGAGGGAATGGTGCGATGGCTGTAACTCCAAGGCCCATCCTAAGTTGCCCTCTTTCAGCACCACCATAACTTTGAACGGTTGCTGAATGTATGGTCATAATCCGAGTCAAATAAAATTAAGGTATAAAGATAGAAAGCGAAATGTGTTTGGTTTAAGTCAGAAAGGGGAGTCATTAATGACATCTTACATCCTTACCCAGCAGCATTAAAATGAAACTAGATAAAAGGTTATATTGGCCTTTATACCTATCCACTGGCATTAGATTTGATAAATTTATAATACTGAGCAAGCTGCCCAAATTCTTCATTTCTTAAATTTGCTTCAAAAACTCAAATAAATAAAATAGAAAAAAAGGAAAAAGAAATTGAAAAAAGGATAAAGACGTTCCTCATAGATACAGAACATCTCTCAGTTTTTGAACTATCTTAAACCTTGACTCCTTTGACTAATGGTGAACAATCTTTCTATTAATGTAATATAATTTCTATTACTTTCTATTAATTAATGTAATATTAATATCAATGTGATGGAAAGCCAGTTCAAAAGCAAATATACTCAAATACATATTGTTTATCCATTATTGAAAATTCAGGGTAGCATTGTCTTTGTATCGTAATGTTTTTGCTTAGTCACACGATTGATAATTCTTTATTTAATTATTAATCCCACTATTTTGGCATATGCTTCAAAATATCCGTCAACTCTTTAAGCCATATTAATTTTGCCAAATTATATTAGCAAGTGTACAGCTATTAAATCACTATCATATTTAAAAGTGTTCCCTCAATTATTTTGAATTCAGTATAATTAAACTGCCAACCAATCCTTTTAAACATTCTCTGAGGTGTCCACGATCCATAATCATGGTGACAAAACTTTTGTTGGCAATCTTTTTTTGGATTCTACTTCTTCATTTATATTCGGAGAATATCAAGGATTAGTATAATAATTCTTCAATTTACTTTTATTTCAAGAATTGTTTATATTTAATGAGGACACATTTAATAGAACTCCAGATTATTACCAATTAAAAGATTTACATTTTAAAAATTAAAATACTTTTGTAGTCAATTTCATTTTAAGATATTAAACATTCTTTTAAAAACAGAGGACGTACAAAATCAATCTAAAGCCAATTATGTCACACAGTCATATTTAGTTTTAGCGCTGATGCACTTTTAAAGAACAATTTTGGTAGAGAAAAAAATAATTACCTGATCATTCATAACAATCATAGTGCGAGTGAACAGATCATGATGAGTAATTATACCAGTGAACCACTGGGTGGCAGAGTCCTGTCTATATACTCTCACCCTATAGCCGTTTAAAGAATAAGGACCTTCAAAAAACGAAAATAACATTCCAGGATTATTGAAATAATATTTCAACAGAGTTTAATTTTAGAAGTTCATGCAGTAAAGGTTAAATTATATTATAAAAACAATCCCAAATAATGAAAAATCAATGTCCATCATGCTTTTTAAAGGCTACCATTTATTTTTGAATTCAGTGCTGATAGTTCCTGATATTGATAAAATATGGCAGATATATGTATAAAGTGCTAAGTTTCCGGGTGGGTGGGTGGGGAATATAAATCTTTGCAAGCCATGATTCCAGTGGGTGTGGGAAATGCACTCATATGTTAAGTACAAGATGCTGAATAGAAAAGCAAGCCTAATTTTATGAACAGAAGCTGTCCAACATACTGTATGTTACTAAAAACATTCTTTCATATAGAAAGAATTTAGTCCCTGAAGTCTGGGTTTACACAGCTGCCAAGATTCCCTCAAAATCAACTGCAGATTTTTTTTTAACCTTCAGCGGTCTGTTTCTTTCCACTGTAAATGTGCTGTTAACAATATTACATTCATAAATTTAAATATATAACTTTTAAGTTATGTATTAGCTCAAATATGTCAGATGAAGCAACAGTTTACTTTAGAAGTCAATTTAAAATTCATGCATGAATAAATCACTTTTTAAAGTTATATATTCTTTTGTATTGACTATCCAACAGTATTATCCTTATTTACTGTAAATGAGTTCATTAAACTGCTTCCTTGTGCCACACTATTCATAATTAAATTTTTTTAAAATTCAATCTTCAGGTTATTTTGGCATTTTTACATCTATCCAGGGTACCACCAACTTTAGCAATGGCTAATGAATGAGTGGTGTATAAGCCCGGGGCCATATTTTGTCAGTGCAGAATTACTTACCTCAAAGTTTTTATCCAAGGAATGAAACAGCTACTTGTTTCTTAACACGTTTTCACTTTTTAATTTATTAAGATTTACGTTAATGTAATAACTTTACATACGTTTTTTGAATTCATCTATCCAGATTCAGAAAAGTAATAAACAACCATTTAGAAACTGTTACAATCAAATATAATGCATATCATAAATATTTATCTATATCCAACATAACTACATCAGAGTTTGTTCAAGGTACTGATATTGTTCTTTATACAATTATTTGCAATATGATCTTACACAGGCAGATAAATGAATTAGTCTAGAGTATACTCTAAGGATTTTTTTCCCAGATTCTTTTCCCCATTAGGTAGTACTTCTGCGGACTATCCAACGGATGGCCTGCAGACAACGCTGATATTCTATATGCCTAGGGATTATGTGGTACAATGTATTAGGTTTAAAGTATTAGCAGTATCAGCACAGGGAGAGTTGAAAAACAGAGCAATCTCAAAATCAGTAGGTCCAAACCATTGTTATGTCACTTTTCTTATTGTAAAAGTTCCCTTCAAGTCAAGCTTGACTTCTGTCATTTCATGGACATTTCCTTTTAGTTTTCTTGGAAGGAGTTTGCCATTGTCTTCTGGATTTTTGTTCAACTTCTTAAGGCCTTTGTAGTCTATAGTTCTCTGACACTGCTTAATATCTGAGCCCCAAAAAATGATCAGCTAGGAGCTACCAAGGCTCTTGATACATACATATTTCATTTCCAGCCAAAGTTATTACAGAAAATATCTGTAAGATCCCAGAAAACAAACCAAAATAGAAAAGGGATAGCTTATCAGCAAAAAGAAAACAACATATGCTAAAAGCACAATGCAAAAAAGTCAAGATTCCACATTACCTTAGATTACCAGACTCAGTGGGGAGAAGGGGGTGTCCATTACTCCTGAACGTCTGTTAAATTACAAATGATGTCATTTGTGGTAATGTATATAATCTGGGTTAATTATGTCATTACACAAATGACCTGACATTGCGAATGATGTAAAATTAGCTGCCAGGTCAGGAGTTTTTGGAATGTAATAATTTATTTATTATCTTGGTAAACGGGACAGAAATCTGGTTTGTTGCATCTGAAGTTCATTAAACCAGGACCTTAAATTGAGGACTCACTGTTATTATAACAGTGTTTAAGCATTGCTTTCCTGAAATTAAGTGTCTGGAGAACTAAGGCAAATGTTCTATATAAATAAATGTGTGATACAGAGATTGCACACATTAATTAGCCGTGCTCCTTTAAATTTGTAGATTTGAAGTTCAAGTAAACATTTGTTGCATGCAGATTCTGCCTGAATAGTTTCTCCTTATTGATCTTCCCTGCATAAATTATAAGTAATGCTTCTTTTGTTTCTGTGAACTACTACCTTGTCAGTTTCTGCTCCTATGTTTCTTCTCAAGTTTTAAAAATCTAATTATAAAAAAAAAACCAAAAACAAAAGGAAAGGAAATAGGTAAGGAAGGATTCCAGTCTCCTAGAGGAATAGCAAATGACAGTGGGAAATGCACTGAGGGAAAATTTAAGGAGAAATTAATTTCCAAACTAGGTTCAAAAGAAAAAATGGATAAGGTGAATCTGCAGAAATATTTCATTTCAAGAGATGGGAATCCTGAATAGCTTTAATATTGCACTGCAATTGCATTTTCTTACAAATATCACCACAACAAATTTGAAAGAAATTTTGTAATTTGAATGTTATTTTTAAAATAGTTTAAATTTTCATTCTGACTATAAAAATCAAAGAATGATTTCTAAAAATATGTATGATCTCTGTTGTAATTCCATATATATATTTTCTGAGGTTTTCGCGGGTGTTTGTATGTAGGTCTTTGGGTATTCGGGTTTTCTCCCACGTGGAATTGGAAGTGTCTTTGCGACGTTTCGATGAAGTCTCATTCATCATCTTCAGGCTGGTGTCTTCTGCTTCCTGCTTCTAGGAGCAATGTGAGATTGCTGCTGGTTCTTCCTTTTAACTGCCAGTGGAGGAAGAAACAGCAGCAATCTCACATTGCTCCTAGAAGCAGGAAGCAGAAGACACCAGCCTGAAGATGATGAATGAGACTTCATCGAAACGTCGCCAAGACACTTCCAATTCCACGCGGGAGAAAACCCGAATACCCAAAGACCTACACACACACACACACACACACACACACACACATATATGTGTGTGTGTGTGTGTGTCATAAGCTATATTATAGAAAGCCAAGTATATAATGCAAGTAGTTATTTATTACTTAAATTAGCTCATGAACATGGAAGATCAATGCACCATGTTCTGAAACCACTGAAATAGTGGGTTAGAAAGGCTAATGGTTTGAGAATAGCATGCTGCCTACTCAACCAATTGCAATTCCCAGAATTCCCTACTGTTGAGACTGCAAGTATCTCCAAGTGTTATAGTCATTATGGCCTTGACTGTGTTGCCAATATTACACAATTACAGCTCTCAGTGCCAACTTTGACAGAATGTTTTTGTCACTCTTTGTTGGGTTTTGATGTACCTCCTTTCTTTTACCTCTGTTATTGTCTTTTTGGGGAAATTTGTTCTTGAGCTGTTCTCCATCTCATATCCACTGGCAGGAAAATTTGGACTTAAACAATAATTAACAAAGTATTATCTTCTTTGGGTGTGTGTGTTAAATAACAGGAGGCAAATAGAAAAATATATATGCTAAAGGCACAATGCAACAATGCTGGAGCTCTCTACAGTGCCTACTGCCTCTTCATTATCCAGCTTCTGCTCCCAACAGAATAACATATGGGATTTAAAAAAAAACAACCCACCCAAACATATATTGTTGGCCAAAATGGGAAATGGTTTCGGCTACTAAGGAAAGGTGTATAAATTATTATTCAGCCCTATCTCAATGGTTCGGGTTTCAATGACTGAACACAGATATTGTAATGGCAAACTGAAATTAATTTTTTTTACCACAGATACTAAATCCTGATATTTTTTAATCAGGCTGTGCAATACTTCAGAAGCGCTTTGGAACATGTAGGACAACACATAGCATCCGTCTTTTACACATTAAAGCTACTACATCTGGTTCTACGTTAATATGGTTGCTGTGGGAGGTTTTCAGTGTAGCTGTGCAGCCATGAAACAATGGTACAATCCTGAATCTATTTTAATGAGCTGCAGACAGGTGCTGCATTCATATTTAAAAGCAACTCTTCTGAATCGAATCTGAAATATTGCACAACCCTATTAATTAGGTCTTTAACTGGATGGAAAATAGTGTATGTGTTCATAATTCTTTTAAGATTAGGTACACTTTTAAATGAGAATTCTTGAGCTCATAATACATATAGTAACAGCAGCTAGGATTGCATTTGCACAAAATTACAAAACAGGAATCATTCCTGGAGATGAGCAGATAATAAAGAAAATTTTGGACTGCGCTGAAATGAACAGATTATGTTAAGATTAAAAGATAAAGAGGATTCATTGCATTACAAGACTTGGGGGAAGTTTTATAGATGGTTAAAAAATGAATATAAATAAAGAAGTTTGAATATAAGTGAATGATGTAACCCAGATGTAACACTTGAAAGAGATGAGGGGATAGGGAAGGGGGGAAAAAAGAGAAAATCTTAAATTTGAAGTGCATTAATAGACAAACACATAAAGACAAAAGAAATAGATTAAAGGAATATATATGGAATAAAATATGAAAAATGTATGATTGTGTAAAAGAATTCAAGGTTGCTGGAATACTATCCCAGAAAAATGGAGAAAGTACAGCAAAGGAAGGAGGAAGGGAGGAGAGGAGTAAGAAGAAGGAAGAAAGGAAGAGGAGGAGGAGAGAAGAGAAGAGGGGAGAAGAGAGTTAGGAGAGAGGGCAGGAGGGGAAGTAGGGAAGAGAAGGAGGAAGGGAAGGGAAGAAGAAAGAGAAAGAAGGACTGTATGAGATAGGAAGGGAGGATGGTAAAAAAGCAATCTTGAACTAATACAGCAATAAGATAAATATAGAATATATGTGTAAAGATTTTGTAAAAGAATGAAATGAGGAATGAGATGATAAATATGTGAAATGTCTGTATGGGAATAAAAATAAAAAAATTCAAAAAAAAAGCTGTCATACACAGATCAATAATGTGGGAGAAATCCCATGAAAAATAATTGTTACTGATAGTTTCTCAGACGTAAGATTTGTCATTAGTGTGGCAGCCACTGGAAGTGTGCATAAAATATATATTCATGAAATACTGTGAATTCCCAGAAACATTTGGCTAACCAATATGGAAAACATGGTAGTCCAGAACAGACACTGCATCTGATCCATGAAGGTTCATATTCTTTAGTAAAGAAATAAATACACTAAAAAAAAACATTCCTGGTTCCTCAAGTATACGTTTTGCAAGACCATTTGGTAGCTGCAGATTGTCTGGTAGGGATATACAAAGTGTTTGATTCAAACTGCTGTGACCTTAAATTCACCCTACTTTGAGCTCACTGCAATCTGCCTCATTCTTACTGCCAGCATTTTAGAAGCAGAAGACTTTAAAACAGACCTACTTCAGGCAGAAAGCACTTCTGAAATGCACATGGAACAAGTGTTTCTCAAACTGAAAAGAGAGTATTTTGAGCCTGAAACAGATGAAATATTTTTTCCCTTTAATGTGTGTCCCCAAACTTTAAGGATTTGTTTTCTGCTGCATTCTCCTATATTACACAGCAAAACCATGAATGTATGGGGTGATAAAGGTTCTGTCTTTGAGCAAGCTTCTCACAGGACCCGAGATTATTTAGGGATGAGAGAGGGTAACTGGCCCCAAATCACCCAGATGGCTTTGTCACTTTGGGAGGATTAAAACCTGGATCTTACTGCCTCATGTCCACCACCTTATTAACCTTTACAATTTACTGGTTCTCAACTTTTTTTTAAATGTGTGCACCTTTCTCTTTTTTATTTAAATATAGCACAAACTTGGTGGGTAACTTAGAAAAACAAACTACTGCTAATGCATACAGGTAGTCCTTGACTTACAACAGTTCATTTAGTGGCCGTTCTAAATTACAATGGCACTGAAAAATGTGATTTATGACCATTTTTCACAGTTTATGACCTTTACAGCATCCCCATGATCGTGTGATCAAAATTCAGATTCACTTAACTGTAGCAAGAAAGGTCATAAAATGGGGCAAAACTCACTTAGCAAATGTTTCACTTAACAACAGAAATTTTGGGCTCTATTTTGGTTGTTAAGTCAAGGACTACCTGTATTCAGTTTTCCTTCTTAACCACATCAACTTTCTACTCTAAAATATTTTTTTGAAATAATTTTTAAAATAGTATTACTTAGTAAAATGGTCTCATTAATCAAATGGAGTGGGATCCTTTTAAGATCCACCTGACCATTTGAAAATACTATACATTCGGATGGGAAGTAACTAATAGAAATGACAAACCACTAAATCTGGTCACCATATAGGAAATAATCGATTCAGTAATATGCAATACTGTAACATTACTTTGTAACTTAAAAATTAAAACATAATTCACTATGTTTATCTAATTAAATGACATATATTTCTCAAAATTACCTTGCATAAAAATCTCTTGCACTTTTTGTTCCTTCACCCAGATTTTTACTTCCTCTTGAAGCTGTGGATTATCCCTGAGAACTGGGTTTAAACTGTCTATATCATCCTAAAGGAAACAGAGAAACACTATGTTCACTATGCCTAGTAAACATTTATTATTCAATTATTTGATGCAAATACTGTAACCTGAAAAAAATCAGACAGATGACAGAAAATGTCCTCACTGTGTCCAGGCTTTTGCCGAAAAATTTAGAATATAGATACTATAAAAATATGAAGTGAAAATAAAAAATGATTTTGGATTTTGTTATTTATAATACCTTGTTTAATGATTAGAAGCTAAGTAATGTATGAAAAAGACCTACATCAATATATATCCTATCAAATACCATTAATTTAATATTTATCGATTAAACTGCCTTCTGTGTAATTAAATTAAATAATAATTAAATATTTCCCTTGTCACAATTGTGATCTTATTACATACACCCCAAAATGAAGGTCCGAGCATGCATTCTCAACATCACATCACTTACTGCTGAAGTGGTGCAGTGGTTAAATGCTGCGACTGCAGGCTGACTGCTAGTTCAGCAGTTCAGCTGTTCAAATCTCACTAGGCTCAAGGTTGACTCAGCCTTCCATCCTTCCGAGGTGGGTAAAATGAGGACCCAGATTGTTGGGGGCAATATGCTGAACTCTGTAAACCGCTTAGAGAGGGCTGTAAAGCACCATGAAGCGGTATATAAGTAAAGTGCTATTGCTATTGCTATTACTAACTTCTGGTGAGTTATCATGGTGAACTGAGGTTCTTCTAGAATAGAAGAACACACACTGCGGTCAAAAACAATGCTTTAGTGTGAGATTCAAAAATCTCCCTGCATTAAGGAGAAATTGCAAGATTACCCACACGTACTCCACAAAGCTGGGGGGGTTTTAAAGCAAAAAGCAGGAACTGCATTTTTTTGCAGTCAGGTTGCGATAAATTGGGAGTCATGGGAAGTTGAAAAAAAATCTTGCTTTAAAGAATGTAAAATAGAAAAGTAAAGGAGGGGGATTTGCTCCACTTCATTAGCTACTTTTTATAAAGTAGACTTTATTATTTCATAATTTATTCATTTATTTACTGGCAGGGCTTAAAAGCTATATGTAATCAGTTTATACAACTACTTAATATGTAATTGGGATTAAAAGAATGCGAATCAAATTTACAAACCAAATTGTATATAAAACTGGCAGACATATTCAGAAGGATCAATTCCTCCTCAAGCAGGTTAGACAGAAGGGTACAGATACAGTATATGTTTGGGTAAGCAAGCCTCCTTATTTAACACCACTGAGATATGAATTTGATTGTCAGGAATGTTTTGTTTATCTACAGTTGGATTTGGATTTGACCCTGTATTTATAAACCTGTTCACAATGTTGCTCAGACCCACTTGCATTTTCCCTGAGCTACAGTTGATGGATCTGGGCAGTTCCAGCAAAAAATAAAAACTCATAAGGTTGGCATGAAGAATGGAGACTTGCAGATATGAACTGAAACAGAAATGGGAATGGCTAACTCATTACACTTCACCTAGTCTTCAATGAATAAGAAGCCTGCTTTCAATCTCTTTTTTTAAAAGATACTTTATTAACATTCTCTAGTTTGTTTTCTTTCTGTTCAGTTTCAAATGGAACATATCTGCTAGGCAACCTATTCCTTCTCGATTATTCTCCAGATTTGAAACTTGACAGAGTGGGTAGACATGTCCAAATCTTAATAACAAGTAGCTGGGATTACCTTGTGCTTTTTACTGATAGAGGCTATGGAAGCAATTTCTGCATTAAATACTAATACCAAATAAAAAGGTGAAAAAGTTTCAAAACTATCTGTAGAGTCAAATAAACCAACTCTGTTTATACTGTCTGACACAAGCTAAACTGCTAGCTATCATCAGCAAAATCTGTGAAAGGACGGTGTGTCAATGATTTCTGGCATTTTATCCAGCTTTAACTCATCTCTACTGAAGTTTAGAAAAAAGAAATGGCCTCCTCCACTAAGATGAAAACTGAATTTATATTCTTTTTAAAATGCTCCACATCCTCTGGACATATGACATGAACATTTACCGATCATAACTCTTTTAAGTATCCAGGATAAAAAAAAAACTGCCATTCCCTGCCCCCCCCAAAAGTACCTGGAATGTCTGATAAAGCCTAAGGTGACCAGATTTTTTTTTAAGCGGGACACCATTGACGGGGGGTGGGTTTCTAGGGGAGCAAGACGGGAGGGGTCCTTCTCATCCTGCAGCTTTGTGCACCCCCCCAAATACCCCCCCTTCATCGCAGCCGGGGTGGGTTCCTACTGGCGCAGGCTTACCTGTTCGTCGGCGTAGAGCCGATGGAACTGGCGGCGGTTGCGGCGCGGGGCTTCTCCCGCCCGGCTGGACACCGCCATTTGGGTTATTTTGTCCTCTGCGCATGCGCAGAGGACAAAACAACCCGAATGGCGGCATCCAGCCGGGCGGGGGAAGCGGGCGGGAGAAGCCCCGCGCCGCAACCGCCGCCAGTTCCATCAGCTCTACGCCGAACGACTGGCCGGGCCGAACCGGCAGGAACTCATGGCACTTTGCATTACCCAAAAAAACAGATCTCCTTTGTTTATTTCATGGTTAAAAGGTGGGAATCCCTGAATAGAGATTTGCAGAAGCCCTAGAAATGATGGGATGTATCTCATTGAAGAGAAGAAATACAAAAGAAACGAACAACAAATTCAAATTAAAAAGCGGGACTTTTTTGAAACGACGCGGGATGCGGGACAAATTGCTAAAAAGCGGGTCTGTCCCGCCAAAAGCGGGACGTCTGGTCACCTTAATAAAGCCACAGCATAGGCTTTAGGTCCTTGAAAAATATTTAAATGGTATTTACAGAATTAAGATTAAAGTCTATTCTTCACCACACTAAAATCAGTAAAACGAATAAAATACAGGTAGTCCTCAATTTACAAGCATTCATTTAGGGACCGTTCAAAGTTATAATGGCACTGAAAAAAGTGACTTGCAACCAGTCCTTGCACTTACAACCGCTGCAACAAACCCCCCCAGTCATGTGATCAACATTCAGGCACTTGGTAACTGGCATGTATTTATGATGGCTGCTGAATCCTGAGATAATGTTATCACCATATGTGATCTTCCCAGCCAGCTTCCAAACAAGCAAAGTCAAGAGGGGAAAGCAGATTCACTTCGCATTTTGCATTTCTAGACTGCCCATATCCTTACAAAAGAACTCTTAATGGCCGCATGATTCACTTATAACTAAAATAATTTGCTTAACTGTGGCATAAAAAGGTTGTAAAACTGGGTGCAACTCACTTAACTGACTTGCTAAGCAATGCAGATTCTGTTCTCCATTGTGGGCATAAGTCTAGGACTACCTGTAAAAGGGGACATCACTAGCAGAATCTCCCAGGTAGATCAAACTGGCTGGACTGGTTCCAATGAGAGAATGCAGGTGACATTCGTAAGTAGGTGAGAAGCCACAGGAATGTAAAAGCTAGGAACAACATTGGTGAATGCTGGTTGGTTGGTATAAATGTTCAAACCAGTCCTAAAAGTTCAACAACAGCTGCTGCCTGTCTGTGCTCTCAGCACATACCGTATTTTTCGGAGTATAAGACACCCCTTAGTTTTGGGGGAGGAAAACAAGGGGAAAAAAATCTGCCTCTGCCTCCCAGCAATTTGCCAAACAGCAAACAGCACAGATGATATACACTGTTTGCTGTGTATTTCTGCGCATGTGTGCCTGACCCATAGAAATAGCAAAGAATTGGAGAAATGTACATTATGGCAGTATATTAATGCCACAAAGTTTTCTTAAATGTAATCACACTAAATCCTCCCAATTATTTAAATAGATCTACTCCAAACATGACTAAGTCATAGTTTAACCCAGCTGCCTTATCTTAATACTAAACAGGACATTGTTACATTTCAGACAATACTTGTACAGAAGCTGTTAAAATTGATGTGGCTTTCTGGAAGTATTCTCTGCTATTTAAAAGAAGATACAATAGCACTGGGCCTCTTCAGATCAAGCATTTATTTTAAAAAGCTTCTTCATTTTGTTAAGTTGTCTAGAACAATAATAAAGCAGTCTTTAAAAAATAAGTCTAATCATTTGAACATTCTACAGATATTTATAGTTATTGACTTACCTCCTTGCATCGTTTCAGCAACTCATTAGCACAAGAAAATAAAATTCTGCCTCTCCCTGCCAGCAATTTGCCTCCTTGCAGCTTTAGTTTCACTTTCATTTTAGCACTTGGCTGCAGCCTTTCAGCTGAGAGTCGGGAGGCTGATAATTGCTTGTGCTAATCAGGCTCTGTGCTGTTTGCTGCAAGGAGGTAAATTGTGGGAGGCAGAGGCCAAAGGGTGGGTGTGGGTGGGTGGGGCTACATTCGGTGTATAAGGCGCACCCAAGTATCCACCCTCTTTTGCGGGGTAAAAAGGTGCATCTTATACTCCAAAAAATATGGTAATAATGGCATCCGGTTTGTGGAACTCAACTGAGCACCCTAAATTTCCAACTGTTTTAAAGTCAGTGAGATACGTGGTGAAGTTTATTAACCTGTATTTACGCTGTTTGTTTCCATCTACTTCTGGCTTCCTTTTCTTTAATTCTTGAAAGTATATTCCATTAAAAAATCAATTCAAAGGTATACCAAAGTAGCACAATTATGTACACAAATATATGAAAATTCAGTTTGCATTGTACAGAAAACTGGCTTGTTATTTACTGCAAACTTACTGATATAAAATCATTTGAAATCTAAATAAGATGTTAAAAAATTCAGAGATACAGGCAGACTACCAATACATTTTATATACTTTAAAGATTATATGCTTCGTTATAGTCATGTCTTTGACCTGAGTGTATATAATTGTAAGTCTAATTTCTTATTTTCAAAAAGAGGTCTTTTCTGTCATAGAGGTCAGCAACATATGTCCTTCCCATCTATAATCTTTTTTTCAGCTTAAAAATAGAAGATTTCAGTCAAGAAATAAAATGAGAATTACATTCCTTACTTTCATGACAGATGATTAAATTTACAACAGCTGTACTACACAATGGAATATAAACTTTTTGCCCACAAGGACTAATAAACAAAATGCAGTCAGAATTTTAATACCAATATAATAATTCTGTCAAAATCAAAGTGAGCTTTTGCTGTTGCAACCATTATCGCTTCTCAGCTTGCCAATGAACCAGGGGGGAGGGAAGGGGGAGATGGAATGTAGGCTCCACTCATCAAGAAAACAGCCGTGAGAGCCAATGACACTTCGGCAGGTGTTTGCCAAAGCCAAAGACTTTTTCTCATAACAATACAATGAGACTCAATTCGATAATGTGACCTGTTCTAATAGGGGGATGGAGAATCTATACTTTAATTATGTAGGTTTGTGCGGAAATTAGCTAGATCTGGTTTTGCCCTCATCAGTGCCGAAATGATGTACTCAATAAAGTTTTGCATTCAGAGATTGGATCGTCTCAACCGTGCTTGCTTTGGTTGGGTCCGTCAGTTGGAACGCTGACATTAAACCAGATCTACCAAAGTTAAAAACGACAAAGGAGTCCTGGGCTCCTGCAGCCTGTCCAGTCACCTCTGGAAGAGCTGTGAAGACACAGAAGATGTTTGGTGTGGAACTTAAAGGAGAGCAAACTGCCAAGTCAGGGATGGGCCCGGTGAAAGAGACTCCGACTGCAGGCCAGGTGGACTTCGGTACCCAGACGGTGACCCGTTCGAAGGGATGAGCAGAGAAGACCGAACAGCCAGCAGTGCGGGAGGAGGCCATGGTGGATGGGGAACTCCATCAGGTGTGTGAGGAACTATGGCAGGGTGTGGTGCCGAAGGCATGCGTAGCTGAGTTCTCTCTGCTTATTCCTGGCATGGCATTTACCCGGGGCCCAAGATGGAAAGGGAAAAGAGCAGCGGTGGGAAGAGCCGGTGGAATGGAGATACCTGGAAGCCTGCCACAGCCCTTCGGTCGAAAAGCTGAGAGAGAGGTTTGTTGGAATGGAGATGCAGGAAACAGAACTGACGCAGCAAATCGCCCAAGCTTCTGGAGCAGGATCCAGTCAATCCTCGATGACTCTCCCACCCCCGCTGCCTCAACCCTAGCCAAGGACGGGGGGAGCCTTAGCCTTGGGAGCAGCTAGCCCCTCATGGGCCGTGGAATGAGATAGCGCCATGGTGGAGCAGTACCTACTTTGTTATGTCAACTATCAGCAATCAAAGTGGACAGAACTCCTGCCATTCGCTGAAGTTGCATTCAATAATGTGGTGAACTCACCCCTTTTAAGATAGCTACAGGGGTGGAATTTGTACCCATGCCAGAGTACCCAAGGGAACCTCCCTCATCAATAACCCTTACGGAGTGGGTAGATTCTCTCCAAAGCACGTGAGGATAATATAAAAAAGGCCCTAGTTAAAGCAACAGTGCCAGAAAAAACAAGCTGATAAGAAATGGACTCCCCAAGGGGAGTTCCGCATAGGAGACAAAATGTTATCTGTCCATGAAGTACTTAAAGCTGAGGCAATCTTGCAGAAAACTGGGCCCCAAGTATGTAGGGTGATCAATCCAGTCAAGAGCCGAGATGGTGCAGTGGTTAAATGCAGCACTGCAGGCTACTGCTAGTTCAGCAGTTCAGCTGTTCAAATCTCACCGGCTCAAGGTTGACTCAGCCTTCCATCCTTCTGAGGTCGGTAAAATGAGGACCCAGATTGTTGGGGGCAATATGCTGAACTCTGTAAACCGCTTAGAGAGGGCTGTAAAGCACTATGAAGCGGTATATAAGTCTAAGTGCTATTGCTAGTGCTATTGCTATGGTAGAACTGAAACACCCAAATTATTGGTAAGGTGCATCCAGTATTCCATTACAGTTTGCTAAAACCAGCCTAGGACTCTAAGTTAAGGTCAATTGGAAAAAATGCCCCAGGCCCAATTACAGTGGGAGGTGAAAGACACTATGAGGTTAAATGAATCTTAGATTCTAGGTATTTATTTATTTATTTATTTATTTATTTTGTTATTCTTATATGCCGCCCAACTCCCGAAGGACTCAGGGCGGCGTATTATAAAGAAAAGCTGCAATACTTAGTGCAATGGAAAAGCTATCCAATTTCAGAGGCAAGGTGGATCAAGGCCCATAATATTAAGGCAGATCGCAAAATTCCAGGCAAAATACCTTCAGAAGCCAAGGCCCCTCCAGGGAGTTCAGAGTAAATGATAACATGCAATTAAAGTTTTCAAGGTATCTCCTACATTTTAGGCTGGGGGGGGGGAGGTTTCCGCCTGTCAAATTCGAAGTGCGCCTTTGCTGTTGCAACCATTATCACTTTTCAGCTTGCTAACGAACCAGGAGTGAGGGAAGGGGGAGATGGAATGTAAACTCCAGACATCAAGACAACAGCCATGAGAGCCAAGGACACTTCGACAGGTGTTTGCCAAAGCCAAAGACTTTTTCTCATTCAATTTATTTATTTATTTATTTATTTATTTATTTATTTATTTATTTATTTATTTATTTATTTATTTATTATTTATTTATTCATTCATTCATTCATTCATTCATTCATTCATTCATTAGTGAGATTTATATACCGCCTCATAGTGCAAGCACTCTCTAAGCGGTTTGCACCATTAAGCAATGTATATATTTACACTGCCCCCAACAATCTGGGTCCTCATTTTACCTATCTCGGAAGGATGGAAGGCTGAGTCAACCCTGAGCCGGTGAGATTTGAACAGCTGAACTCAAATGATCACAGTCAGCTAAAGTAGCCTGCAGTACTGCTCTCTAACCGCTGTGCCACCTCGGCTCTCAGTTGCCCAGTGACTCTTGCTGTACTGAGCTTGAAATCCGGACCTTTCGAGGGACCTGTTTGGGAGGTTTGAATAAACACCTCTTGCAGTGTGTATGTGTGTGTGTGTGTGTGTGTGTGTGTGTGTGTGTGTGTGTGTGTGTGTGTGTGTAGCGGGGCAGCACAGGTATATCCATTAGGTTAGGGCAGTATAGGTTTAGTCTGGCAAGACTCTGTCTATGTATTTATTAAATTTATATGCTGCCCATCTTGCCTAGAGGCAACTCCAGGCATCTTACTACCAATAAAAGCAACAGGATAAAACAATAAATGTTAATACTAAAATCTATCAGAATTAACAAAGATGGTAAGTGAGTATGGAAGAGATGGGTCTTATCTTAGTCCATTAACCACCTCCAGAATGACACACCCTTTTGGTAGATGATGTTACAATGTTCTTGGGCTAGGCCTGACAGCCATCCAGAGAAATTATAGGATCACTTTTTTTTCAGGGAGCACACGTGTCTATTGACCACTAAAATTCCATCTTGGTAGGAATTAATCTAAGCCTGTTTTGCCCCAACCTTTCTTACATAGTGTAACTTTCAATGATTTAATTTCAAAATACTGGTTCCTTTTCTCCATTTACTTTAAAAAAAAAGATGTTAAAAAAGTTCTAACAGCATACCAGTTCTATTCTAGCAGCCTACCATCATCCTGAAACAGTCCCAGAAACATAGCTTTGTCATTTTGATGAGTCTTTAAAATGATAGCTCTTTCACACTTTTAAACAGACTCAGACCAGTTTTTAAGGCTTGGGATTTTTTTTTTAAAAAAACTAGGATGTATTACACCATTTTGTTCTCACTTGAATATATCAAACAGAGAGCCAGTAATGTTCTAATGTAGGGGTGTCAAACTCAAGACCATCCTGGTCTCCCCAATGAGAAGAGGAAAGATTGGGCCAGCGTGGCTTCGATCTGGTCTACCCAGTGCCAAGAGGAAAAATCTGGCAAGCATAGCTTCGGCCCGGTCTACCCAGTACCAAGAGGAAACATGTCAGCAGTTTGGGGGGTGGCGTCAAGCTGGCCACGCCCACCCAGTCAGCCATGCCCACCCAGTGAGTGGCATCAAGCTGATCACACCCACCCAGTTGGCCCCACCCACCCACCCGGCCCCCCAAGGTCAACCACAGCCCTGATGAGGCCCTCAATGGAATTCAGTTTGACACCCCTGGTCTAATGGCTAAGGCTAGAAACCAGGAGACTGTGAGTTCAAGTTTGCTTTAGACATGAAAGCCAGCTGGATGACCTTGAGCCAGGCACCCTCTCTCAGCCCAATTTGCCCCTCAGGGTTGTGGGGAAAATAGAAGGAACCTTGGTGTGTTGGATATGCTTTTCGCCTTCAATTATTTGTAAAAATAACAAAGATGGGCTATAAATAAGTAAATAAGTAAAAATAAACAGAATAGTTACATGTATGCATAATAATCCTAAGGAACTGCTATCAATTTTTATTTCCTATAATTTTAAACACAAATTCAAAGTCTTCTAGAAAAAAATAGCTGACCAAAACTGCAGTATCTGTAATAAAAGACCAAGATCCTTATTTCAAAATGAGTGGCTTAATCTGATGTATTATCTCACAGAAGTGATAGAAAAGAATAAAGAACAAGATTAAGGATGAACTGATAAGATGCAGATATAATCCTTCAAATGATATTTCAAAATCAAAAGTTAGTATGAACTTTTTGCCCAGAAACACTGAAATATTAACTTTAATTGGAGAAAGAAATTATGTACTGAAAGTGAAATTCTGTATTTTAGTGCATGTTTTCAATACAGTAATGGTTAAATTTCTAAATTCACAAACTGCAGCCAGGAAATAAATTCCCAGTAATGCAGACTTCACTGTTTATAGTCAGGAAAACCATGAAAATAATAATTTGTCTTCCTGTGGCAGTTTCTCCCCTCATACACATGAAATGGAAGGACTCCCAGCCTTTATGAATGCTGCCAAGAAATAAAGCTGAAAGTCTCTACATGTGCAAGTAGAAGCACCTTCACATTTCCAAGGTTCTTGGCCAAGGGAAAATGGTCAATGATTCAAGACTGCAAGCTGCCCACAAATTGCATAGCAGTGTTTGCCTAGAACTGCTGAATCAGATAACACAATTCTCTATTGAGAAATAGTCTGAACCGACTGCAGTTTTTATTTATGTCCAGTGTTTCGAATTACCTTCAACATCCAAAAGAAAACTTAAAAACTCAAAACTTCATATTTTTGTCATGCCAGAGCTCAATAGGCAATCACAGTTCTTCACAATTTTACCTTTTGTTCAGTAATTTATTAGATAGGGTAGAAAATTATCAGGTTACAGTATTTCCCCAGAAGCGACTCATGGGGTCACCTAGAGCTGTGTTTCTCAATCAAGCTCAGCATCTTTTAAGATGTGAGGACTTCAATTCCCAAAAAATCTCCATTTAGTCTGGGAGTTGGTCCATACAACTTAGTTGCTGAACTTGAGAAATGTTGAACGAAAGGGACTTTTAAGTGACCGTAAGTTCAGGATTTTATAGAAGACCCTAAAGAAAGGAAGCTAACCAATACAGGTAGTCCTCAACTTATGACCACCGTTCAGTGACCACTAAAAAGTCCCTGATTGAAGGGACTTATGACTGGTGCTTGAAATTATGGCTGTTGTAGTGCTTCCCCGCAGTCAACATATCGTGATCTGGGTTCTTGGCACTTGTGAAGGGTTGCCACGCCCTTTGTGATCATGTGATAGCCATTTACAATCTTCCCTGCCAGCTTCCTCAGAAAGCCAACAGGAAAGCTGGCAGGGAAGGTTGTAAGACCCTTCCTGTCTCTGGTACAGTGAGCATAGTGTGCCAGTTCCCTTCCCCTCCCCTCCCTGGGTTAGAAAGTTAGAACGACTTTCTAACCTAGGGTAGAGGGAAGGGAGGTGATATGTTGTGGTGGAGAAAGGAATTGGGGGGTGGGAACGGACTTGTGCACTGCACAGGAAAAAGGAAGCTTGAAGGGCTTCCTTTCTCTAGCACAGTGGGCTGGTTCCATCTTGCACACAGAGGGGAGAGGAAGGCCTTTCTCTGGCCCAGGTGCAGCCATTCCATTCTGTGCATAAGCAGGAATTTCTTTTGCTCTGTTCATTTAAGCAGCTGTGCGATTGCTTAGCAACTCCATCTGGAAGGGCTGGGGTAGTGGTCGTTGAAAGAGGTGATCACACGAGTGCCTCGCTTAAAGACTGCAATGAAATAGGCAAGCTGCATTGCAGTTCTAAGTCAAGGATTGCCTGCACTTTTTCTTTTCACACTACTATATGTACCTTTTAGTGGAAGAAACTTTATAATGCAATGTAATATATATATATATATATATATATATATATATATATATATATATATATATATATATATATATATATATATATATATATATATATATATATATATATATATATATATATTTATATACCGTGTTTCCCCAAAAATAAGACCCTGCATTATATTTTTTCCCACCAAAAAAGGCACCAGGTCTTATTTTTTTGGGGGGGGGAGGTGTCGCCCACGGACTCACCTCATTTGTGTGCGTCGTCCCCGGCCTCTTTTTCACTATCAGGGACCTTCAGGAACTTCTTCGTCCGGCAAGGCCAGCAAGGTTTTCCTGAAGGTCTCTGCAGCCGATTAACAGAGCTCCAGATCGAGCCTTGATGGCTGCCGAAGAAATGGGCCGAGGGGTGCGAGGTCTGGCTGCAACTATCCGAAGGTAAGTAGTAGGGCAGCTCCACCCCCACATTAGTTTAATTTTTACCTGTGCACCTTGGAGTGGGCGGGGTCTTAATTAGGGCTTATTTTGAGGGTAGGACTTATATTGGGTGCACGTAGGACTTACTTTCTGAGTAGGTCGTATTTTCGGGGAAACACGGTATGAAGTGGCTAAATTGCATTTTCAAATGTTTTTTCAGGAAACACCTCTTCTTTAAAAAATATTAATAAATTTCAATAGAAGATATGACTCTCAGAAATTGAAGGTAGACATTTTTGCATAGTTGTTTTTTAATTAATAATTCCTGTGAGAGATGATTTTTCCCCTTTTATCACACTGCACATTCAGGCAATTAAAATCAAACTATTTTGGAACCTTAGCCTGGACTTTATTGTCTTCACTTTGATATATTCTTGCTGATTAACTGAATATCTCATTTCAATTATTTTAGGAATGTTATAGGATTATCAGTCATTTACCATATTATACTGTATCTATGTTAAGTATAAGAACAAATTTAAAATTGCTATGTTTCTCATTTAGCAATAAACACATACCCAATAAAGTTCAAATATACCTGATAAGGAAACAAATACATTTTTACAGAACTTAATTGTTTTAATGTTTGCAGCTATTCAAATTTATATAACCAACCATAAAAATGTTAGGAGCAGAATACAACATTTTCTTCAAACATAATATGTGCAAGAACTGTTAGAATCATTAAATCATAGGGCTCTAAGGGACCTTGGAGGTCTTCTATTCCAACCCCTGCCCAAGGCAGGACACCTTATTGCATCCCAAACAATTGGCTGTCCAAACTTTTCTAGAAGACCATAGAGAGAGGAAGAAACTTCTTTGTTAACATTATTGTTTATTTGCCACTTGCAGTTCACTTTGCAGGGGATTTTAAATTTAACCAAAATAAAGGGAGTTAATTGGTGTAGTAGTTAAAACATCAGGCAACAAAGCAGGAAAAGGAGTTTCACAAAAGAACTATAAAGTGATAAAAACTGCAATGGTTTGCAGTTTCCTTCCGGGTCCAATCCCAGCTGCTGGTAATGACTTAGAAAGCCCTACACGGCATGGGTTCTTTGAGGGACTGCCTCTCCCCAATCACCTGCCAATAGATCTAGCAGGAGGGTCATGCTGCAATTCCCATCAGTTAGGGAGTCATCTGGTAGGATCTAGAAAAACCTTTTCTGTTGTGGCACACCTCCTTTGAAACATCATCGCCCTGGAAATTAGAGTGGGCCCAACTTGCTGGCCTTTCGAAAGACCTGGAAAAGATGGCTCTTCCAATAGGCATGGGCTCCAGAGAAGGGGAGTTGGTCTTACCTGATATGCTCCTTCTCGTAGGGTGGAGATGTCATCCAGACATGGGTTGTCCTCGTCCGTTCAGCCAATAGGACTGAATCTTTCAAGCTGTTTAGCCCTGCTTCTGTGCCAGGATCCCCAGCTTTATGAAGGCAGAAGACAGACTCGACGTGTGGTGCTGCTGATAGGTAGTTACTCCCCGTACGATGGTACGAAGGAAAGTCAGTTCATGTGAATAGGTATGATCCAGGACCAATAACAACAAGGGTGGGGCTGGATGCTATCTCCACCCTACGAGAAGGAGCGTATCAGGTAAGACCAACGCCCCTTCTCCATAGAGGGTGGAGCTAGCATCCAGACATGGGATATACCAAAGCCGTGTGTCTGAGGGTGGGTTGGTCCTGATGCCGGTGATTTCACACTGAGTGCATCCTCTGAAGCACTCTGCGACCGAAGGCCACATCTGCCGAGGCAAAAGCGTCAATCTTATAGTGATGGATGAAGGGCGATGGTGAAGCCCAAGTGGCCGCCCTGCAGACCTCCTCGATGGAGGCTTGAGTCGCCCAGGCCGCTGTCGTTGCAGCGCTGCGAGTGGAATGCGCTGTCACTTGCGCCGTCACTTGAGGGGGACGGGGAATTGACATCAAATCGTACGCCTTTGTGATGGTGCAGCCAACGGCCAATCGTCGAGGGAGTCACTTTGTGGCCCACTGTGGATGCCAAGAAAGAAACGAAGAGAGACTCCATTTTGTGGATCAGAGCCGTTCATTGAATATAAATTTGCAGAGCCCTGCGGACGTCCAACGTGTGCTATTTCTGTTCGAGTGTATGGGATGGGTAGGACAAAAATTTGGAAGGATGACCTCCTGGGCCCGGTGGAACCAGGAGTTGATCTTTGGGAGGAAGGAAGGGTCCAAGCGAAGTACCACCCTGTCCAGGTGAAAGACGCAAAGGTCCTTTTGTACGGAGAGTGCTGCAAGTTCCGAAATCCTACTAGCGGAGGTGATGGCCACCAGGAAGGCTATCTTGCAGGTGAGGTGACGTAAAGAAGCCTCGCGTAAGGGCTCATAGGTGCTGCCGTTAGGGAGTTAAGGACCTTGGACAGATCCCAGGTTGGGTATCTCTGGATGACTGGCGGGCACAGATTAGTGGCCCCATGGATAAATCTCCTCACCGTGGGGTGTTGAGACAATAACTCCAGGAAGCCACAGGATAACACGGAGGACAAGGCCTCCACCTGCCTCCGGATAGAATTAGAGGAGAGTCCCTTATCCAGGCCCCCTTACAGAAAATCAATGATATTGCCTATGGTCAATTGTTCAGGTGAGCAGCCCTTCTTCGCGCACCATGCGCAGAAAGCCTTCCAGGTGATGGAATAGATGCGTTCGGTGGAGGGCCGCCTAGATGGTCTTAATGGCTCTGGCGGAAATGTTCTGGTGTCTCAGAGCGCACCGCTGAAGTGCCAAGCGGTCAGACTGTACCACGGGAATCTGGATGGACCTGCGCCCCCTGGCTGAGTGCAGACTTGCTGAGAGGTATCTGCCAGGCCTGTGATATTGACAGGGACATTAGGTCCGCAAACCAGGCTCTCCTGGGCCAATGAGGGGCCAGTAGAAGGACCTCTGCTCTCTCCTCCAAGATCTTGTTGATGACTTTGGACAGTAGAGGGAGAGGTGGGAAGGCATAGAGGAGGCAGGGAGGCCATTTGCAGTGAAGGGCGTCTGTTCCCTCCGCGCCCTGGGTCTTGTACCTCGAGAATAACCTCGGCAACTGAGCATTCTCCGGGGTGGCGAATAAGTCGACCTGTGGAAGACCGAAACGACTCGTCAGCTCAAGAAAGATGGCTGGATGCAGGCGCCACTCTGCATGGTCTATAATTGACCAACTGAGCCAGTCCGCTTGAACACTGGACTCCCCGGAGATATGCGCAGCCGAGAGGGACAGCAGGTGACGTTCTGCCCACAGACCCAGTCTCCTGGTCTCCCACATGAGGGAGCGAGATTTGGTGCCCCCCCCGCCTGTTGATGTGAGCCTTCGTGCTCACATTGTCCATGAGCACCAGGATATGTCTGCTGGATGTCAGATGTCATAGTTGCTTCAGGGCCAGGTAGACCACTCGCAACTCCAGCCTGTTGATGCTGTAACCCGTCTCCGCTCTGGTCCAGAGACCCTGAACCATGGCGGACTGGGAGTGGGCCCCCCAACCTGAAAAACTGGCGTCTGTGGGGACTACGAGTCTCTCCGGCTCTTCAAAGAGACTCCCTTTGGATAGGGCATCTGAAGTCCACCAGAGGAGGGATCTCCGCACCTCTGACGGAAGGGGAACCCTCACCACTGAGGAAGCTCATCCTGACCTCTGAAATGGGAGAAGAAACCATTGAAGGTCTCTGGAGTGTAGGCGTGCCCAAGTAGTAATCGATATACATGAGATCATTTTACCCAGGAGCGTAGAAAGTGAGTTCAGGGGAACCCTATGTTGAGGCCTAATTACGGAGATCAGAGTTTTGATACTATCCTGACGCTCCTGGGAGAGGTACACCCTACACTCCAGAGAATCCACTATGACCCCTAGATGGGTCAAGCGAGTAACAGGGGAGAGATGGCTTTTCTCCAAATTTATGGAAAACCCGTGGCGTCGTAGGGTGGAAAGGCCCCCATACGAACCTTGAGATCTGGGAGAGAACCCTGACGGGTTGGAGGCCCGAAAGGACTGCCACTGGTAAGGCATGTAACGGAAGGATCCCTTCCTGGACAAAGAGGGCAAAATCTTCCTTTTGTCCCTGGATTCAATGAGGATTGGATCTAAGGACTCCCCAAAGAGATGTTGCCCCTTGAATGGGGTCGAGACCAGGCACCACTTATGGCGAGTGTCCGCCTGCCACTGCTGTAACCAGAGCATTCAACGAGCTACTATGGTGAACCCGATGCCGCAGGAGGCGAATCTAGAGGCTTGGAGGGTGGCGTCTGCCAAAAATTGGGCCGCAGCCAGAAGCTTATTGAGGTCCTGGTGGGTGTGAACATCATTGGTGAGGATTCTCTCTTGGAGCTGTTGAAGCCAGATGAGCGAGGTACGATTGAAGAATGATGCTGTTGTGGAGGTACGAACCGCCCAGGCAGCCGGCTGGTGTGTCTTCAGAAGTGTTTGCTCCATCCTCCTGTCCTCGGGCTTGAGGAGCTCCTCCGGTTCACCTGGCATGGTAGTAGACAAGTGGATGGCCGCCACTGGAGCATCTACAGAGGTAAATTGAAGGGATGCTGCCAACTTCTGCTGCACATTAAAGAACCGTTTGTCCAGCAACGATGGAATGGGTCCTGAGGCGGGAGAGGCCCACTGTCGGCGAACAGCATCCAGAAATAGAGGAGGAGATGCAGCTGGACACCGTCAGCTCCCATGCGCTTGCTGCCTCCTGTGCTGGCCACACCCATCCCCCTTCACTAGGGCTTATATTAGGCTCATGTGTAAAAATTAGGCTAGGTCTTATTTTCTGGAAAACACGGTACCTCAGCTATGATGGTTTTTGTATGCTTTTGTGTTGTTCATACAGTTTTTGTTCCAGTTATATTGTTTTAGCTATTTGCAATCAATCCAGAGTTTATTGATGGGTGGGCTTTGTAAATTGGAATAAATAAAATAATATAGCAAATGGAAATTTAATTAATGGAAGCCCATAATTCTGGGAATGGTAAAAATAGCAAGAGAGGAAAGAATTAAGTATTTAGCATGCTTCTCCAGACCCATTAATCCCCCTCAGAAATATAGGGACTTAATCACACTCAACAGATGGTTGCTGATGTACTATCTGCTATCTCTATTCAAATCAGCTATCCAGTTTGCAATTATACCTCTACGTGAAGCAGCACAGAAACAGCAGCAGTGAACAATAAACACAACAATCTTACACAACTGAATGCTGTTCTCCTTATTCCTTGCCTCCCTTTCAGGTCACGATTGTCACACTGCAGCACATTGGAGGTGATGAGTCATTTACCAGATACAACCACAAAACTCCCACTAATCACTTCATTGTTATAAGGAGAAAAAGCAAAGTAGAAAAAAAATGAAAAAGGAAAACAATCCACTGAATCTGTAGCCCATATCCTGACCAAGGGGGACTTGCGATCAATCCTCTAACTTGTTTATAAAATTATACCTCTGAGATCAAAGCAGATTTAAAAGAATTACAAAAATATTTCAAATATAGGTATCTATATTATAACGAAGCTGCTCTAACATAGAAAGTAGGAGACTGTGAGTTCTAGTTCTGCCTTAGATATAAGCCATGGGTGACCTGGGGCCAGTCACTCTCAACTCACCTCATCTAACAGGGTTATTGTTGTGAGAAAAATAGGATAAGGAAGAAGTATTAGCTACATTTGCCACTTTATTTATAAAAATAATAAAGGTGGGATATAAACAAACAATACTATTTTCCCATAAATAAAAATACTTTGTCTCTAATGATTACAAATAATTTCTCAGTACTAATACAGAAGACACGTTGCATGTTTTTAATTAAGGTAATTTAGATTTAATAACTTTTATTAACACTTACCTGATAGGGCTGAAAGGCACTATCTTCAGATAAGAAATCCAGCTGTCTGTCCACAAGAAATTCAACTGCAGTAATAGAACTGTATACACTTTTCCCAACCAAAGGTTTAAAAGTCTGCGGACAAAATAAAACACAAGAATATAAATGTCTTGCTTGTTTAGGTGCTAAATATGCTATGCTCTATTTTGTTTGATAAATACAAAACAACTATCTATTAGAACACAACATATTGCTTGGAGATCAAGCTACTTTCATTCTGACTGTGCAATTTTGATCAGTCAGTCCCTGTTGAACACCACCCAGCTGGGCCAATCTAAGGAAGTAATAACTACAGATTTCATGCATTTCTTTTAATGCTAGTTACTGTATTTTTCGGAGTATAAGACGCACCTGTTTACCCCCAAAAAGAGGGTGAAAACTTGGGTGCGTCTTATACACTGAACGTAGCCCCACCCACCCAGGGAAGAGCCTGTTAAGCCAAGCAAGTCATTAGCAGCTTCCCGACCCTCAGCTGATTTGCCACGTGCTAAAATGAAACTGAAACTAGCTGCAAAGAATTAGTTAGTGTGTTAAGAGTTAGTGTGACTACATTTAAGAAAACTTTCTGGCATAATGTACATTTCTCCAATTCTTTGCTATTTCTATGGGTCAGGCACACATGCATAGAAACACAGCAAACAGTATATATCATCTGTGCTGTTTGCCAAATTGCTGGGAGGCAGAGGACTTTTTTCCTCCCCCAAAACTAAGGTGTGTCTTATACTCCGAAAAATACGGTAATTACACAATCTTGGAAACTGCAATAGGAATTTCCTAGCTTCATTTACAGTGAGGTAATTTAATACTGTTTGTCTTTGAATACTGTGAAATGTTTCTCCCCATAATTCTCACCACATAGGCTGAGTTGCTATTCACGAGATATGCTGTGAACTGATCCATCCACTGCTCCTTTATTGTCTTTTCTTCCATTCCTTTTCCAGTTTCTCTAAAACCTTTCACATTATCCACCTTATTAAAAAAGCAGTCCAATGTATTTAATTAATACTTATTTTCAAACATTGAACCTTCTGCAAGCTTGAGAAGCCATCATCATGTAGTGAAGCAACTGCAGACAAGTTTCTGTTCTGTCGTTCTGTGCACAGTGCATCATTATGGCTCCATCCTTAGTAATGCTCAGGATCAAATCAAATTGAACTCCTAGTGCCGTGATGGCAAGCCTATGGCACGTGTGCCAGAGGTGGCACACAGAGCCCTCTCTGTGGGCACGCGCACAGCCACCAGCTGCTCTTCTGGTTTCCGGCACGCATGCACAGGAGTGCCAGAAAACAGCCACAAAAGGCCCCAAAAATCAGGCATGCGTGCACCGGCCAGCTGATCTTCGGGTTTCCAGTGCTCCGGTGCGCACAAAGACCAGCTGGCCAGCACGCATGCGCATGCTGGAAACCCAAAGACCAGCTGGCCGGTGTGCATATTCTGGTGCTCTGGCGCGCGCACATACACGCACGTTCCGGTTTGGGCACTCGGTGCCAAAAAGGTTCACCATCAATCACTGTCCTAGTGACTTTATGGATACTTTCGTATAGTTTTCTTAGCAGCAATAAAGAAACAAGTGCATTTTTTCAAGATGCTTTTTTCAACTTCTTGTTTTATTGTACAATCCTAGAATTCTCTAGCAATGTCCCCATTCAAATAATAAGCAAATTTGATCCTACTGAGCACCTAAATCCAGACAAAAACTGCCTGTACTACAAGCTGCCTCTGCCAAGGATAGACATTGTGAAATAATTGGAACAATATATTCCTATCTTAGCTTCAACTTTTCTCCCGAAAGTCTCTATTGTTTCTCTGGTTTTTCTTTCATGTTCAGTGCTACTATGGATTCAGTATTCAAACTCACAGCTACATTTTATTGTTCTTGAGTATTTAGCAAGGTAAGTAGCACAAAGCAAGTTTATTAAAAAAAAACCCTGTCCCAAAATCCAAGAAGGATTTAAAACATGGCAAAATTTCAAGGATTGGCTTATCCCTGAGTACAGTATATGTCGTATAGTGTCAACCCATTTTATTTGTTCTGTATTCTGTTATCTGTTTTTATAACTGCCTGCAGAGAGTTGCAATAGTTATCATAACGTATCTATCATGGTTCTAATAAGCTAGATGTTTTAAGATTTCTTTAAGCAGCTATTCCTTTGCCCACATATACAGGAAGGAAGGGAGAGTAATATTCCAGTTTAATACATGGACATACATAATACTACAGCTAATTGTAATAATGAGTCTGGTAGGTAAAGAAGGTCAGACTTTTTTTTTCTTATGTCACCTTTCATAGTTCAAGGACCGAAGAATGTTTTGACTTGGGAACAGCCATTTCAGGTAATCTCAGCCAGAAACAAAGATACTGCATTCCAAGAATTTTGTTTTTATTTCTTTTAAAAATGCAGAGAATACTACATTTTAGAGTTTAGACTCGAACTGTTGAGTTCTTGGTGTATTTTAATTTTTTCCTACAAATGTATTCTTAGGTTAGGTAACATTATCAGTGCATGTGACAGACACTGATGTTACCTAGCTTGGTAATAAAACCCCTGCAGGAAAACAACCAAACCCCAACTATTTCTACCTTAAATGGTCCTCAGGATATTCTGAGGTGATTTTGTTTCAAGGTTTGAATTTGAGGTCAGTCTCAAACATAGTAATTTTGGAATGTTTCAGCAAAACTTTTAAGTACAGTTGCTTTGTTCCTGAAGCCTGAAAGAAAGGTTCCCATTTGATGTTCAATCAACAACAACAACAACAACAACAACAACAACAACAACAACAGAGTTGGAAGGACCTTGGAGGTCTTCAAGTCCAACTCCCTGCTTAGGCAGGAAACCCTACATCACTTCAGACAAATGGTTATACAACATCTTCTTAAAAACTTCCAGTGTTGGAGCATTCACAACTTCTGGAGGCAAGCTGTTCCACTGATTAATTGTTCTAACTGTCAGGAAATTTCTCCTTAGTTCTAAACAAAATCTTTGTTTAGTATCTAAACAAAATACTCACATTGTTTTACCCAATGAAAGATAAACATAACAATTTTGAAACATTAGTATTGACTGAAAATTCTGTAATCTGCAAGCCAAATAAATCCATCATATTGCTCCTAGTAGAAGAGCAACTAAGATGATTAAAGGCCTGGAGACGAAAACATATGAAAAATGGTTGCAGGATTTGGGTTTGGCTAGTCTAAAAAAAAGAAGAACTGGGGTGACATGACAGCAGTATTTGAGAGGTTGCCTCAAAGAGGAAGGGGTTAACTTATTTACTAAAGCATCTGTAGGCAGGACAAGAAACAATGCAGCGGTGGGTTCCTCCTGGTTCAGACCGGTTCTATAGAACCGATAGTAACGTGGCGGCCTGGGTCTCTGGAACTGGCAGCGACCCAGCCTGCCATGCCTGAGCCGGTTCTGTCATCTTGTTTTTTGCTTCTGCGCATGCTTTTTTTAAGTACTGCGCATGCGCAGGGGGTCATTTTGGGAGCGAAGCGAGCGTGCACAAAACGTGCACTTCCATCGCGATGTGAACCGGTGGGGAAGGTAAGTAGAACCCACCCCTGAAACAATGGATGCAAACTAATCAAGGAGAGAAGCAACCTGGAACTAAGGAGAAACTGCCTAACAGTGAGGACAATTAACCAGTGGAAATTTGCCATCAGAAGTTGTGGGGGCTTCATCACTGGAGGTTTTAAAGAAGAGACTGGACAGTCACTTGTGTGAAATGGTATAGGGTCTCCTGCTTAAGCAAGGGGTTGGACTAGAAGACCTCCAAAGTCCCTTCCAGCTCTATTCTGATTATGTACTCAGCTGAATTAAAAAAATAAAACCAGCCTGAAGCAAAATTCTTTTATAACTATAACTCTCCTACAATTCTAAAATTGCATTTACTATTAAATGCTATTTAATAGTAGTTTGCCATCTAGTATTTTAAGCATATCTACAATATATGGAGTGCATATATTTGGCTCTTTCCATAATTAAAATGTGATATATGCGCCTAATTGTTTCAGAGATATCCAATTATAGAAGGAGGTTACATACATGCTAAATCTTTGGAAGGATTTCAAAATTGGTAATTCTAAAATCTTCCAGACAAAATTAGCTCTGATTGAAAATAATCTTAGGACAGAGATCAATAAATAAGACCATGGTTGTCTGCTGCACTTCACAGATAAAAAAGACTGCGCTGTTGCTATGAGGTACAATGAATGTAACAGCCCTACTGGTTTCATTTGAAAAAAGAAACCTTATCTGTTTTAAATTCTGTAATTGAAGATATGGATGATTATTTCAAGGCAGCGCAAAAATCAAGACAGCTGTGGCATCGCCTACTTATTCCATTGGCCTCTCTTAGCAACAGCATGGCTTACCATCCCACATTCTCCAAAGTTCCTTTGGTTACTCATTCCTTTCCCAACTTCAGCAATTATTCCTATTCGGAAGTCCTAAGTAAGGTTTTTCAGATCTTTTTCAGATAAATTAACGTTTTGAGACCCTGACAAAACTGAAGTGTTTTTTAGTGTTTTAGTTTCATGTCACAATCCTCATGAATTCAAGGTCATTTATATTTAAATAACAAAGTCTAGAAATTAAAGTTTCACTTGACAGAAAAGTTGTGCCTTATTGAAATACTTTACATACACACATACATACTCATCAAATATAATTCAAAAATATCATTTTATCATTATTATTTTAAAGATTGAGATGATTACAGAAGTTAATCAGGCGGTTTGGTTTTTCTCCAGAGTGATTTTCTAATGTGAAAAACACATTTTTTATAAAGAAAACATGACCTCCCTCACCTTCCTTCCTATGAAAAAGGTCAAAAGGTTCTGTAAGTAGGTAAACAATTGATGGTGCCAGTTAAAGAGATAATTAAAGATGATGAAATGCTATATTAGCTAGATAATTATGGGAAAAAATTATCATTACTGCATTTTTAGATACCTATTCATCAGTTGTCCTTGAATAAAAGGCATGCTTACCAAAAATGACAACTGGGAAACCTATATGGGTAATTGTATCTATGCCACGTTCAGTATCAAAATAGAAATAAATTAAATACATGAAGTGCTTATAAATACATTTTAATATGTTGCTATTTATAAATATATTCCAACTTAAGTACAGCACTATTGGTTGTATTAGAAATGCTTTAAGCATCATACGATGCATGGTATATTATCAATGCAAAACAGAATATGGTATGCAATGTTTTTATTAAACAAAATCACCCGTACTTTTGTATTCTGCTATATTTTACTCCTGAAAATATTTAAATTATTTAAATACACAAAAAGTTAAGACTGCACACCTATAATTCTGTAAGCTACAGTACTTCAATGGCCTTAGGAAACTATAGTGAACCATAATTTGTTACAAACTGTTTGTAATCCTACTGAAAAACTGCGAGTAAGCTGTAATTTAGCATCAGGTTTATACCAGAAAGGGAGCAACTATGTATACAAGTCCTAGAGGCTTGTCTACATTACTATAATAGCCTCCTGTTTATACTTAGACTGTCTAAGAACAACTGTGTCTTGTTTGGGTCTCTATGCAGTACTGAATTCCATTCTCATGAGGGAGAGAAAAAACCAGGACCAGATGATTATTCCTTGAAAGGAATGTTTAAAAAAAACCAAACAGCCAGAGTTCCTAACATTAAGTTCAGCTGCTCAAATTGGCCTCCACCTACAGACATGCGTTAAACACATTGCATTTCAGCAATATACCATTTTCATTTCCTCTCTTACCGGAAATGCATTTACTTACTGCAGAATGAAATGTATTGTTCTGAACTACCGTATTTACTCAAATATGTTCAGAAATATCCTTTAAAACATTATGTTCTTATTTCTGATGTATTCTAGAAGTCTTTAAATCTTATATTAGTACAGTTTCAACAATTACTTTACTGATTTAAATAGACTAGAATCCAATGTAAGAAAAATGTAACAACTTCACAAAATGGGATTTGAAAGTTTTATCAAGAGAAACAGATTAGAACTTTAGCAAGTTATTATGAAAGGATTACATTCAGTGACAGAGAAACTTAATACAGACACCAAATATTTTTGACAGAATTAAGTACAGAATGATGTACTGATTATATAACCTTTTCAAATTGTTCTGCATTAATCTACAACATTTAGAAATAAAGACAGATACAACACCGAGCTTATTTGATTGAAAATGCTTTGTAATATTTAAATAACATTTTTAAATGGTTCATCAGCATGCTTTCCAATTGTTTCCCTAGTGGTGGATTTTTCCAAAGGTGTTCAATACGTTTACAAATAACAAAAATGAGATTAAGCAATATGCAGTGTTTTTTTAAAAAAGAAAATAGTTTACCCTAACAAATGAGAGCCTCTCCCAGTAATCCTAGATTGGTTGTGCAGACTGTAACTCTCTCTCTCTCTCTCTCTCTCTGTGTGTGTCTGTGTGTGTGTGTGTGTGTGTGTGTGTGTGTGTGTGTGAATAAGAACAGCTTTAATAGCAACACTTACCCCTTCTCAGATTTAGGTCATGTTCATTTCTGCTAAGGTCATTTACATAACAAAACAGTCTCTAAACATACAAGGAAACCATCCACTAGAAATCCATAGGAGAGAAAATATCTGGAGCAAGCCTTTTTCTTCGGCAGACATTCTGGCCTAGAGCAAAAAAGACTTCAAAATGAAGCGCAATCGCTCTGCTTACAACATGTTGAAAGAAGGGAAGAGGCGGTGCTCTGAACTGTAACTAATCCCCCATCACAGGTGGTGAGCGAGTCACTTCCAGGATAGTCACACTGCTGATGACTCATATGGCTGGCTTGGCCAAAGAGCATGGGTCATAATTTTAACTACTTACAAAGGCAGACTGACAGCTCATGTTTAATATCTATAAACAGAAAATCCAGATATCAAGTTTCCACTTTCCTGAATTACTCCAAAGCGTATTAGAAATGAGACTTACTCTGAGATAGAAATGCATACTGTAACCCCAAATAGGAAGACCACTATAAAGCAAGACAGAAAATTCTTCACTAGCTAAAAGGGCATTTAATTTCTAAAATCCAAATTGTCATACGATGCTATTTGAAAATCCTGGAATAATGATATTCTCAAAACAGGTAGAGCAGCTAGCCCTTTCAAGTTTTATTTTGAGTAACAATATTTGGAAACAGATACATTAGATTTTAAAGTTCATTCCAGCTAATTGGCACTACTGCACAGGAAAGGAGATATGATTGTAAACACTGATCTGAAAATGTATTTACGGATTCAGCTGCCTTACAGCTTAAGTTAGCAGGGATAGCCAGATGTTGAAGAACAAAGGATGAGAAAATAAAACAAATGTATTAAATTATGTAATCAAATTTAAAAATGTGATTATTTTGTAACAGAAAGGAAACGAGAAACAAAGTCAATATACTACATAATATTCCAAAGTTTTTAAACAATTTAGTAGCATTCTTGATTCCTTGTCTCACACCCTTGTGCTCTTGCTGTCCCTCACGTTGCTTTCAAATTTTGTTGGGTTGATAGTGTGGACGCCTTTTGGGACTACAGTACTCAAGACAAACAATTACGAATGGATGGTCAGACTGTGGCTGTTGTCTGATTCCTGACCAGTTCACACTCAGTGGTGTTCCCATGCCAGATTGACTAGGTGTCAGGGTTTCAAAAAACACCCCCAATGAAAAGATGGCTTCCAAAGAGAAAAGATGGCTTCCAAAACTGACACTAGGACTAACAGTGCAAGAACCTGATTTCCCTGTTCAGAGATGATTGGCATGGGTAGGGTTTGGTGGCAAACTGGTTCTTGGGCTGGGACCAATCAGGGACCATCTATTTCTTTTCTTTTTTCCCTTTTCTTTTTCCTTTTTTCCCTTTTTCCTTCTTTTCTTTTCTTCTTTTTTTACTTTATTTTTTTTCTTTTCTTTTCTTTTTTTTCTTTTTTCTTTTCTTTTCTTTTCTCCTCTCCTTTTCCTTTCCTTTCCTTTTCTTATATCCCACTTCTCCTTTAGAATCTCAGGGCAGTGCTCCTCCTTCCTATATATCCCCCATAGCAATTCAGTGAAATGAATTGGAGAGATAGGGGGAGATTACAACAGAGACTGGCTAAAGGCCATCTAATGAGCTTCTATGGCTGAGTGTGTACTTGAATCTGAGTTTGCAGTGTCAATCGTATATCCCATATAAGCAGTATACACAGAGTGGAAAGGTGTTTTGTTTTAAACTGAGAACAAAAACACCAGGCTCCAGACGTTCTATCAAAGTGTTCCACATCAGCTGAATTTTGGCAGAACATGTGCTGTTCCATATTTCAGTTAGAACAAGGCTGCAGGAATCCCAGAGTGAATAGAGGGTGAGCAGGGCAAAGCTGGTGAACATCATTCCATCTTTCTCCTTCTTTCAAAACATAGATATACTGTATGTAGTACTATTGGTGGTGCTGTTGTGTTCTCTGCATGACCTGCACACCCGTTCCTCTATGACCTCAGCAGGTCAAGTGTGGCCTTATTCCACTGCCCTGCTCATCCTAGATCTTCTTAGTGTCTTTCCTTCCCTCCTCCTACCTCAGCTACAGTCAACACGCAGGCCACATGTCCTGCCATTCTGTCTGCCCCAAATTTTTACCAGTGTTTTCCCATCTCTTTGCTATCTTAGAATTGCCAAAGAAACCCCTGATATTTTTTCCTGTATTTCCATTCCCCTTTGCTTGGAACCACCATATTTTGGTTATGTATTCAGATAAAAAATGCATGTTTAGGTTGATGGCCCCAAACCATCTGATTCTTTCATGAATTTGTTCAAACAAAAACCATTTTAAATATCCCTACTTTACATTCTGCAGTTGGAGGAATGACTGCATTGCTATGTTTTTTTCATTCTCTTTAATAGAAACCAGGAAAAATGTACAGAATATGCCGATACTCATAATGTTCAGAATTGACATTAAATTTTGTTACTTTAAATCAGGAGTGTCAAACTCACGTCGTCACGGCAGCGTCACGTGACATATTGGGACTTTCCCCCCTTCATTAAACTGGGCGTGGCCAGCGCGTGACGCATCCGGCCCGCAGGGTTTGACAGCCCTGCTATAAATTATATACAAGTATGATGGCAGAATTCTGAATTTCCTAGAAAGTCTATACCACTTCAGATTTGATATAGGAAATACCATTTATTAATGCTTTGTTTTATAGATAGAATTACTATAAAATCTTAACTTATGCATGAAGACTCCAAAGTTGAATCGTCAGCATGACAATGGCTCCAATGTAGGTTTTGGGCAGATCTTAAATTAGGGAGACTAGTTTTTGGCAGTTTCCTTTTCCAATAATTTCAAGCAACTGCTTGACAGTAAAAATTAACAACAAGAAGAAAAAGTGTTGATTTATAATAACAATATATGCATAATATACACCACTGAATTATTGCTAAAATAATATTACTAATCATTAGAATATATGCCTTCATACACAAATAGCTTCATTTGTACTTACATAATTCCAATAAAGTATTTCACCCACCATGTGCTTCAACTCACATTCTGCCAGCAATTATCAAACCAATCTATATCTACCCTTAAAAAAACAGAGGTGTTTTTCTTCTTCTTTGCACTGCCAATCCGGCTTACAGACTATAACAGTACACAGAACTGCAATCAGCAAACACTCCATGACCTTCAATTACTACCTTGGCTTAAAGCCACAAAACCAGTGTATTACTACTGCTTGTTAACAGTGTGTCCTGTCTTATAGTGAAAGTATTCAGGGTGGTTTAAAGCAGAAAGACAGCTTTTGCTTGTTAAAAAAAACTGAATATATGAAGTTACTTCATATATTATGAAAATATATTTAAATTAACAGTGATTTTAAGAGTATGTTCAGATTGCACAATTAAATATGAAGATTACCAGTACCAGGAGTAAAAAAAAAAGATATTTGTTCAAGCATCATGGGGAAAAAAATAAGACCTTGTGTTGGTAAGCACTGTTCTTAAGACCAAAGTGCAATTGAGTAAGAGAGAAGCTGAGTAAGACCAGAACCTACCAATGCACATCCCACCTGGATCATTTGTTCCTTAACCTCTAGAGCAGTGGTGGCCAACCATAAGCATACCATGCGTCAATTTTTTCACAGGCGAGTTCAGATGCGCCATACAACAGAAGCACATTTTTTACCTTCTTACTTTCATGTTTGGGGTTGTAAAATAGGGATGGGGTAGAATCTGCTTTGCTTAAGGGAGGAAAAGGAATAACTCAATCACTCAATTCAATTAATTAATTTACGCCATTTCAAAAGACACGTTTATTGGACTAAACTAAAAAAAGTGAAAGAACAAATAGATCACAAGTACCTGCGTCGTATCACACAGAATATCAATTATGTGGAATTTGAATTCTATGTTCGCGTCAAGAAAAAGTAGTGGCGCTCTTCTTTGACAAACGTAATATATATTTAATCTTGAATCTGTCTTTCAATCACTCTCAATACAAAAACCACGCTAGTACACTCAATAAAACACTGCTTCAAACTCCACACCACGATGGCTCACTCAAAACTGACTGACAATATCGAATGCTCGCCGCTCATTCGCACGTGACTTCAAACACATGATGTGTTGCTAGTGCGCGGTGTTTGCGATCGTTTGAGCAGGAACGCGCAATGGCAACACCGATAAAAATATTCGTACATTTGTAAACCCACCTAAAGTAACATCTCACAAGTTCCATTCTAAGTTTCAGACACCGAGAAGTTGAACATTACCGAAGGCTGTACGAATTGAACTGAGATCACTTTGGTGTTGAAAATATTAAGATGGATTCAGTTATGACACCTATTTAAAAAAAATAAGTAGGCGCAAGGATGCAATGCGCCACTTGTCATCATCCAATGCGCCACGTTTGGCGCATGCGCCACGGTTTGGCTACCCCTGCTCTAGAGGAACAGAAAAATATATGTACCTCTACTAGGGAACTGCTTTGTACTGCCAATAGCAATGCTTTCATTGCAGCTCCTTTGCTGGTATAGAACAAGATGAATAGTCAGCTGGAATTCTTTTATCTGCAGGCTGGCTGACAGCCAGCAATGAATTGTGATTCACTTCTGAAAGAATAATAGCATAAATAAATCAGAGAACACTACAAAATTAAAAATGCACACTTCTTTCCGTTTTTTTCTTTTAGCATAAATTTTAACAATTAAAAATCAGGTAATCAACAATTAAAAACATCTACGTGTGTGTGTATTATATATATATACACACACACATATACATACAGTCTAGATGTTTTTAATTGTTGATTACCTGATTTTTAATTATTAAAATTTATGCCGAAAGAAAAAACTTGGACCAAGGCAATCCCATCATCTACGAAAGCGATGTAAAAGAAGATGGATTGACAACATCAACAAGTATTATGGCCCCAATAAAAAGAAAGAAAGAAAGAAAGAAAGAAAGAAAGAAAGAAAGAAAGAAAGAAAGAAAGAAAGAAAGAAAGAAAGAAAGAAAGAAAGAGAGAGAGAGAGAGAGAGAGAGAGAGAGAGAGAGAGAGAGAGAGAGAGAGAGAGAGAGAGAGAGAGAAGGGTGTGTGTGTGTGTGTGTGTGTGTGTGTGTGTGTGTGTGTGTGTGTATTCTAGGAGTTCTTATCAGCTCATTTTGTTTCCTTTATTTCTAGAGCAAATATTTCTATCAATTTGAATTTCATAAAGAATTCCTGTGGAAACAATGATTATCATCTAATCTAGCCTCACTGTAGCTAATGATGAGTACATTAGAAAGCTAAATGTTACTATATTTGTCAATTATACTTTTAGAAGCAATACAATGACAATGATGGTTACAGCATGTCTGGTCTAGGTCTAAAGATTATTTAACTGACAACTCTGTATAAATGTTCTGTTAATAATATCTTTTTGAAGATCACCTTCTACAACAGTTGATGTACTATTTCAGTTTAAGAGCTTAGAACTGGTTTTACCAGTGTATTTGTTTATAAAAATTTGTATACAGGCCATATCAGAAAAATTCTGAGCTGTTTAAAATATCAGAAGGTATAAGCCATAAGCCGCCTGGGAAAGCCAAGAGAAATCATCAAAACCATAAAAAAGCTAAAGTTAAAATATTTTGGACATGTGATGCGACACCCAGAAAAATACGGCATACTTCACTTAATCCTCCAAGGAAAGATTGAAGGCAAACGAGGTCCAGGCAGAAGAAGAATATCATGGCTTCAAAATCTAAAGGACTGGTTTGGACAACACTCAACAGCACTTTTTCGTGTGGCTGTTGATAAAAAATGGGATCGCCAACATCCGATGATGGATATGGCACAAGAAGAAGATAAGGCATAAACTCAATTACCATATCTAAGGGTTAGGGTGTCATTTCAAAATCATATATAGAGTATTTAGAACAAGACTTTTAAGAACTAAAAAGCCTTCATAAATTATACTCTCTTGATAACCTTGCAAAAATTAGCTGGAAGGGGGTGTAACATATCTCTGGAGGCCAATTATTCCTAAGATCACCGAGTAAGACCAGAACATTTATTGATGCGCATAACCTGGATGCACTATCACAGGAAAATTCTGCTCTTGGTCTTGGGCCTAAACCCTGCCTTCCCTTCTTTTCTGGACCAGCTCATCAGATGAGTAAAATCATTTTGAAGGAGATGGTCCCTAAGATAACTTAGTGCCATGCTGTGAAAGGCTTTCTATAATGAGAATGAGCACAATAAATTGGGTCTGGAAGCACACTGTAACTAGTGCAACTTTGCCACTACATTCTATACAGTAGTAGTTTCCAATTGTCTTCTAATACAGCCTGTATAAAACCTACTGAAGCAGTTTAAGGCCTGCCTATTGTACTAGTCCAGGGGGTGGGCAATTAACTTTCTCAATGGGCCACAATGAGAAACTGAGATTGTTGTGAGGGTTGCTACCCCTCACCCAGCCCCGCCGCCACCCTATCCTCCCACTGACACCACCAGCCAATGCCCTGCCTGCCACCCCACCCCTTGCTGCTGTCACGGGCCTGTCAGAGACAGCTGAAGGGCTGGATGTGACCCACAGGCCATAAAATGCTCAGGTCTGCTGTAGCCTAAGATGAACAAAGCCTTTCCCTGCCAACCTGCAGGAGCCCATAATCATACCGTACTTACTTATCTTGTCTATTTTACATCATGTAATTTGCTAAGTCACTCATCCCAAACATCACCATCCTTCAGCCCTAACAGATAGACCAGGTCAGGAGTCAACTTCACAAGGCTAAATTGGATGTTGGTCTTACCTGAACAATCTTTCTCAGGCGCTGCGGGGAAACTACTTTTATTGAGCATAGCATATAATAAAGACTCTTGCAAGCAAGGTTGTGCTGCACTTCTACTTCTTATACTCATGTGAATTATGGAAATGTCTGTCTGAACCTCTTGTACATATTTTCTACTTGTTGTGGACCTAAGATATATTTTTCTTCTCCTAAATGCCCTAACAGAGCTCACATATCTGTTACAGTCATCTTCCTTACTCTCTATACCTACCTACCAACCAAATCCTGATACTCCTTTTTCTACTTATTCCTTCTATTCACACTACACTCACAATCTGTCTTCCTCCCCAAAACTACTATTCTCACTGGTATCTTAATTGGGGTAAAGAAATTCCTCCTTCCTGCTCTCTCATTTTATGGGTACCCTCTCTCCATTCAGGTCTTTCATGTTGAAGGAATAATCCATCCAGTCCACCAACACTTGCTAGATCTCGAGTCAAAGTTAATTCAGCTTCACTTCTTGTTTATTATAGTACAGCATCCTGGATCAGCAAAAGAATTCAAGTTTGAAGAATCAAAAGAGAATTATTTGATTGTCTTTTTCCTGCTTCACTGTGAAGTAATTTATTTATTTATTTATTTATTTGTTCATATTTATATGCCACCCAACTCCCGGAGGACTCTGGGTGGCTAACAACAAAATATAAACAAATCAGTATATAAAAAATGTCAAACACACATTTTTAAAAAATACATTTAAAAATTAAAAACACTTCAATTGATCATAGCAAACAAGGGGCGACCTTTTTAAATTCATACTATAAGGTCCCTCTCCCCAAGTCTTAACAGCTTTCCGGAAGGCCAACAAGGTGGGGATGGTACGGATCTCCGGCGGTAGTTGGTTCCAAAGAGTTGGGGCCGCCACAAAGAAGGCTCTCCCCCGTGGCCCCGTCAGCTGACATTGTTTGGCTGACGGGACCTGAAGGAGACCAACTCTGTGGGACCTAACCGGTCGTTGGGAGGTATGTGGTAGTAGGCGGTCCCGAAGATATCCTGGTCCAGAGCCATATAGAGCTTTAAAGGTGATAACCAACACCTTGAATTGTGACCGGAGACCAATAGGCAACCAATGCCTATTGGTGTTACATGGGTATATCTTGGTGCACCAACCACAGCTCGCGCAACTGCATTTTGAAGCAACTGAAGTCTCTGAACACTCTTTAAGGGTAGCCCCATGTAGAGCGCATTGCAATAGTCAAGCCGTGAGGTGATAAGGGAATGAGTGACCGTGAGCAGAGCCTCCTGATCCAAGAAGGGTCGCAATTGGTGCACCAGGCGAACCTGTGCAAAGGTCCCCCTAGCCACGGCTGTCAGATGTTGATCCAATTTTAGCTGTGGGTCTAGGAGAACACCCAAATTGTGAACTTGTTAATTTCTCTCCCCCTAGAACCAAGGAAGGACAGTCAACATAGCCCCTAGGAGGCAATATCCATAGCCACTCGGTCTTGTCAGGGTTGAGCTTGAGCCTGTTAACTCCCATCTAGACCCTCACATTGTCCAGGCATCGGCACATCACATCCACTGCTTCCCTGAACTGAGATGGGGTGGAGATGTATAATTGGGTATCATCAGCATATTGCTGGAACCTCACCCCGTGTCGTCGGATGATCTAAACCCAGTGGTTTCATGTAGATGTTAAATAAGAGGGGAGAGAGGATCGAGCCGAGGCACCCCACAAACGAGGGGTCTAGGGGGTCGACCTCTGTCCTCCTGCTAACACTGACTGCGTCCTATCGGAGAGATAGGAGAACCACCGCAATACAGTGCCTCCCATTCCCAGCTCTCCAAGTTGGCACAGAAGGATACCATGGTCAATTGCATCGAAAGCTACTGAGAGGTCAAGTAGCACCAAGATGGAGGAATAACCTCCATCCCGGGCTCGCCAGAGATCATCCATCAGGGTGACCAAAGCAGTTTCCATGCTGTAACCGGGCCTGAAACCCAATTGAAAAGGGTCTAGATAATCCGTTTCATCCAGCAGCCGTAGGAGCTGGAGCGCCACCACTTTCTCTACAACCTTTCCTACAAAGGGTAGGTTGGAGACTGGACGAAAGTTCTTTAAATCTGCTGGGTCCAGGGAAGGCTTCTTGATATGATGACAGCCCTGATCCAATATTTGAGGGGCGCCTACAAAGACGAGGGGGGGGGGTCAAACTATTTTCCAAAGCACCAATAGGCAAGAGAAGAAACAATGGTTGGAAATTTAACCAAGGAGAGAAACAATCTAGAACTAAGGAGAAATTTCCTAAGTGAGAGCAATTAATCAATGGAATAACTTGGCTTCAGATGTTGTTGGGTTTCAAAAAAAGACTGGAATGTCTGAAATGATATAGGGCAGGGGTGTCAAACTGGCGGCCCATGGGCCAGATGCATCCTGTGCAGGCCACACCCATCCCGGCTCCTCAAAGGCAAAAAACGTCACAATACGTCACATGATGTGATCGAGTTTGACACCAGTGATATAAGGTCTCCTGCTCGAGCAGGGGGTTGGACAGGAAGACCTCTGAGGTCCCTTCCAATTCTATTATTCTATGTTCTAATGTAGTGATCCTCAACCTTTTGGGCACCAGGGACCGGTTCCGTGGAGATAAGTTTTTGTATGGACCAGATGGGCATGGTTTTGCGTGCTGCCTGCATCCTATGGATGGGGCTTCACTTGCTTGCATGGCCCAGTTTCTGGCATGCCGCGGACCCGTGTTGGTCCACGGATTGGAGGTTGGGGACCTCTGTTCTAATGGATTTGCCAAGTTAAGACTTTGTATTTAGATATAATAAGCAAACAATTCACTCAATATTTGAGTTTTGAGATCTCAACTTGACATTAGAATTTGAAATTCTACTGCTTGGGGTATTCTAATCCTCCATTTAAAGGCATACTTTCACAGAATAACAATAGAGCTGGAAGGGACCTTGGAGGTCTTCTAGTTGAAACTCCTGCTCAAGCAGAGACCCTATACCAGTGATGGCGAACCGCTTTCTTCTTGTGTGCCAAAAATGGGAGTGCATGCACATGCAGGCATACAAACCCCCACGTGCACCACACTGCGCATGCGCCCCCCCGTTGGGCCGTTTTTCACCCTCAGGCTTCCCTGAAGCCTCCGGAATGTGAAAAATGGCCCAACCGGAAGTTCGGAAAAACAGAATTACGGTTTGCCTGTTGGGCTGTTTTTCGCCCTCCGGAGGCTTTAGGGAAGCCTCCTGAAGCCTGGGGGAGGGCGAAAATGGTGTTCCCCAAGGCCGAAAATCTGCTGGCCAGCGTGCGCATGCACACTGGAGCTGGTATAGGGCAATGCCTTGTGTGCCCTCAGATATGGCTCCGCGTGCCACCTGTGGCACATGTGCCATAGGTTCGCCATCACAGCCCTATACCATTTCAGACAAGTCCAATCTCTTCTTAAAATTGATGTTAGGCTGATTGGTTTGTAGTTTCCTGGGTCTGGTTTTTTCCCTTTTTTGAAGATGGGAACCACATCAGCTCTTTTCCGATCCTCAGGTAGTACCCAGATGCTCCAGAGGTTTTGAAAGATATGCTACAATGGTTTTGAGATAACATCTTCCAGCTCCTTCAGAACTCTGGGATGTAATCCGTCAGGTCCCAGTGATCTATATTCGTCAAGATCAGACAGGTGTTCTCTTACCATTTTATCGCTTTTTAAATGTTTACTTCTAGCCTGTCTTTTATGGTTATGTTTTTGGTAGATTGGGCTATAGTTTCTTTTTGTGTGAAGATTGATGCAAAGAATAAGTTAAGCAGTTCTGCTTTCTCTCTACTGCTTGTTACTTCCTACCATCTTCTCTCTTTAGTGGACCAACTGTTTTTTTGATCTTTGTTATTTATATGTTTAAAGAAACTTAAAAAAAATATTTTTTACTTCTGTTGCAAGTCTTTGCTCATTCTGAGCCTTTGCTTTCCTGACTTCATCTTTGTAGATTCGGGCTATCTGGTGATATTCTGCCTTAGTTATAAGTGCCTCTTTCCATTTTTTGCACTTATCCTTGTCTTTCAGTTTATCAGAGAGATCTTTGTGCAATCATACTGGTTTCTTCTTGGATTTGTTTTTTCCCCAGTGGTATTGTGCTTGACTGGGCTTTTATGATAATATTTTTCAGTTTCCTATGCTTTTTGAGTTTTTTTCCCCTTTTGGATTTTCATCCATGGAATCTTTCCTAGGTTCTCTCTCTGAGTTTGTTAAAATTAGCTCTTTTAAAGTTTAAGACACTGGTTGGATTATGTTCTATTGCTTGTGTTTGCATTATATTGAATTCCAATATGGTGTGGTCATTCTTGCTCAAAGTTCTGGCAAGTTCAACTCCATCACTTTTTCTCTGTTAGTAAGAATTAGGTCCAGTATAGTTTTTCATCTAGTTCTCCTCTACCTTTTGGATGACAATGGTCAGCTAGCTTGGTTAGGAATCTGTTTGATCTCACACTTGCTGCAGAGTTTGTCTCCCAGTTGATATCAGGATAGTTAAAGTCTCCCATTACTACTCTAGTATGTTTCTTACTTACATTTGTTAATGTATGATATAGATGATATATATATCCATGATACACACACGAGCTATAATGTAGTAGCTCAAATGAGCTATTATTACATAATTCACAGAGTGTATATTATATAGATTTTTCTATAAGTAGAAAAGATCAGTTAACATTACAAAAAGTTCTGGGTTAAAAAAAACCCCATTTTTTACATGGAGCAACTGGTTTTGGGTTGTCCATGCCCAGACTAAAACATGCACTTCAGATGTTTCGTTCCACACTGGAATTGAAATGCTACTCTCCCATGTAGAAATGTTTTAGTTATTCTGTCCTGTTTTACCTGCTGTGAGATTGCGTTATCTTTTGAATGATCCTTTCTGGGCTAGTTCAACAGGAGGGACCAGTCTGGTTACCAGAACTACTTGCTAAAGTTAGGAATAATTTTAGAGCAAAGCAACAAGCATTTAAGGGGCAAATGGTACAGTGAAAACTATTCTGAATCTGCGTTTATAGAATCATACAGTTGGAAAGGATCTTGGAGCTTTCTAGTCCAATCCTCTGTCCAGGGTTGAAGACCTTATAGAATTCTGGACAAATGATTGTCTATACATAGTTTATCTCCAAACCAGTTTAGAGAAGGCTATGCTACATACAACAAAAGATAAGTGGTTATAAAAGGCTGATTAAACAGTAAGTTACAGATGAAAAATTTGCTGTGAGGAACCACTGGACACAGTGCTGCTTTTACAAAAAAAAATCCTGGACTATTAACTTAATCTCATTAATAGTTTAAGTTTCACCTGAGCAAGCAACACTACTTATCAATCAACCCTTTCTCCTGGGAACATTACTCTTTAATGTGAATTATTATCAAGTTGAGTGATGAGTGGACCAGGTAAGTACTTGGATGAAGAGAAACATACAAATCCTATTGTTTCACAGCTGTTCCTCTAAGCAGATTCAAATTCAAGTATTTTCTTCAGCTACTACAAGTAGTCCTCGAGTTACGAATGTAATGGAGCCTGCCCATTCCATTCATAACCCGATGGTTTATGGGAGTGAATTTTGTACCTTGAACGAGATCACTCCCTGCTTTTGCCCACAAATTTGATAATCGAACGTGCGGCTTTTTAAGTGAACATGAGGTACCTCAGTGGGGGAAGGGCAAGGGGGGGGGCTAGTGATGAAACAGGCCACCTGCTTAAGACCACCCAAGTACTCCACCAACCCACAAACTCCCCTGGGGTCCACACAATTGCTTCCCCTCATCCTGCCATGCTGGGTGAGGATTTGCCTCTCCTCTCAGCTCAAGAAAGTAGAACTCTTGAAACAATTGGCATTTCAAAAGAAAACTTTTATTGAGCGAAAGTGATAGCAAGACAAGGAAAGCAGGATCTGAGGATTCCCGCACAATTCCGTTAGGTTAAAACAGATAGAAACCCTTCCCCTCAGTCTGGTATAGAATAAGCCAATCTGCAGGTGCGAAGTTGTTTTGAGAACTGCAGGCTGAGGCTGTTCCCAGGCGTCACTTGCTGGAGGCTCCCGTGCTGAGACAAAAGAGATGGCCCTCAATTTGTTCCCTACCCGATTACATTCCTAGGAAGGTAAATCAAAATACAAATAAATAGGCAACAGGAAAAAGATTATAAAGTGAGGAATGCATCCACCCCCCCGAATGGCAGCATCCCAATAGGGATCTATGGGACCTGACACTTATCTTATGAAGATCTGTCTCCTCTCCAGCCTGTTTCTTCCTTTCTCATCAACAAAGGACTTGAGGAGGCCTCTGGTGATGAAAAAAGGAGGCCTTGTCAAGTGGATCTCTGGTGAGGAAGTAGGCCGAGAAGGATATGCGCGGGCCTCCTTTTTTGTCGCTAAAGGCTTTGTCAAGTGGATCTCCTGCAAGAAAGAAGGCACGGAAAGAAACGTGCGGGCCTCCTTTTTCATCACCGGAGGCCTCGTCAAACAGATCTCCTGCAAGAGCCGAGGTGGCGCAGCGGTTAAAGGCAGTACTGCCTCTAGCTTTAGCTGACTGTGATCCGCAGGTCAGCGGTTCAAATCTCACTGGCTCAGGGTTGACTCAGCCTTCCATCCTTCCGAGGTAGGTAAAATGAGGACCCAGATTGTTGGGGGAAATATAAATATACATTGCTTACTGGTGTAAACCGCTTAGAGAGTGCTTGCACTGTGAGGCAGTATATAAATCTCACAAATAAATAAATAAATAAATAAATAAATAAATAAATAAATAAATAAATAAATAAATAAATAAATAAATAAATAAATAAAATAAAATAAAATAAAATAAATAAATAAATAAGGAGGCCTGGGGGGCCACATGCGGTCCTCCGGCCCTCCTTTCTCATTGACAATCCACTTGAGTATTGCGTCCCTATAGGGTTTGGCAGCCATTTTCAAAAAGCCTTTGCTGGTAGAAACAGAGCTTTGGAGGGAGGTGTCTGCTTCTCCCAAGCTCCGCTGGTGCCAACAAAGGCTTTTTGCAAAGGGCTGCCAAAGCCTACAGGAATGCAATGTCCCTGCAGGCTTCTGCAAGGAAATGGCAAAAGGAGGGAAGTCCGTTCAGGCCTCAATTTGCAGAGTATAGAGGCCTAAAGTACGAGATCACGTGAGATCAGTAGCACGAGATCTCGCGCTATTGATCTCGCACGATCTCGTGGTACATTAGGCCTCTGTTCTCTGCAAATGCATCGAAAGCGTGAAGCAATGAGGCAGGCAAAGAAACCGTGACAGAGTGGAGATCTTTGGAAGGTAAGTGAGTCTCCACAGGCCAAGGGCCTGTGAAGACCCAGCCGCGGGTGAGAGGTGGGAAATAGGCAGGGCGAATGTTGCAGAGCCTCTGCAATCATTCGTAAGAGCGAACAATTGCCATGGTGCTGTAATATTCATAATTTTAGGACTTGTTTGTAAACGCTAGGGGGCGCTTATCGCGTAACTTCGAACATTCGCTAAGGGAAGGCTCGTAACCCAGGGATTACCTGTAATTAAAATGCCTTTTAGAGTCCTTATAATTGTATTGTAATATTTGATTTTAGCAATGTTTACCGACTTCCAATGTTCATTTTGGCTGTGTAAATTTACTTGCTTTATCTTCTTATTGAGTACAAATAAAAACCTTTTACTATTGCATAGATTCAGTGCTGCAGTGGTTTGTCTGCTACACTATCAGTGACCTATGCTAATTATCTCCTTGCCTACTTCACTTTAAGGCAATCTCCATAGACTAAATTACATGTTACATATTTATTGTTATAGTATTTATGTATACTTTCAATGTGGTATACTGGGTGAAGAATGGATTAGAAAGAGAAAGAATTGCTCCATTTTCTTGATGCCTTTGTTTTCCAAATCAGCCCTCTTTTGTTAAAAGAACATTTCCTCCTCCACTCAAATTAGCCTCAAATAAGGCTAATTTGCTTACTTGGGAGAAATTCCTTCAATTCACTTTGAGTGTCCACATCAGGGGTGTCAAATTCAATTTCACTGAGGGCCGCATCAGGGCTGTGGTTGACCTCAGAGGGCCACTCCCCAAACTGATGGCATGTTTCCTCTTTGCACTGGGTAGACCAGGCCGAAGCGACTTGGGCTGGTCCCTTACATTTTCCAGGATGACCCCACGGGCCAGATCTGACCACATCGCGGGCTGGATCCGGTCCATGGGCCTTGCGCTTGACATCACTGTCTACATTGACACTGCCAGCATTATGTTTACTAGATAAGCACACTCTCCCCTCCAGTAATGGGTTGCAAATCCTGTCGCTACAGGTTTGCGTGCGCGCTCACATGCATGTGTGACGCTTCTGCACATGTGCAGAAATGTCCAGGGCGAGTGGGTGAAGCCTCCCGCTGCCCTTACAGGTTCGTAGAGCCGGGCCGTACCGGTAGCAACCCACCGCTGCTCCCCCCTCAAAGAACCTTGTTTCGGTTAGGAACTTAGGAGTAACTAGTGACATTGTCTAAATACAGGTTCACAATGTTTTAATATCCCTCAGAACTATGGGCTTATTCCAGATGATATGAGCCTTCCCTTACCAAGGGGAGCACAATCTTGATCTGATATATACTTTAGCAGCTGAGGTGAATTCTGGAGGCAGGGTACAGTAACCTTACTTGTCCTAATGTTCATTCTATCAGGCTAAAGCTGCATTTTTCAGCAGGCAGCCAGGAGAGGTAGTTTATATTCCTCATTGTTTGCAAGATGCGGAAAAAAGGGTATCTGAAAACAGAGTTTTTAAATTAGAACTAGCCTATCTCTTCTCAGCTACAGTCTTTATGCCCTCGGGGCAAATGTATGTTTTAAGTTCAACAAGGCTAAGTCTAGGGCTCCCAGATTTGAGCTGCAAAATCACTAGAAAATAATAAGTCAGATGCTTTGGTATTCCTCTGCTGCCATTAATTAGTGTTCCCAGTCCAAAAGGCTTGTTCTGATCCCCACCCCACCGCAATTTATGTTAAAACAAGAACAAGCTACTTTGTATATCCTGCTTTGATCCCATCAAATTCCCTAATGATTTTTTTCTCTTCAGCCTTAATCTGAAGACTGTTCTGCTATATACCAGTTCCCACAGATCCTACTTTAACTACTTAATCTTGGCTGTTTGACTTTGGATCTATTTTGTTTTCAAATTAGGCAATTTGTCTTATCTTGCAATATTTTGAAAGTTGCTCTCCAAACCTTAAACCAGTGGTGGCCAACCTTAAGCATACCATCCGCCAAATTTTTTCGCAGACGAGTTCCGATCCGCTATTTATTATTTATTTATTTTTTTGGTCGTTTTTGTATGCTGCCCCACTCCCGCAGGACTCAGGGCGGCCATACAACTTTCTTTCTTTCTTTCTTTCTTTCTTTCTTTCTTTCTTTCTTTCTTTCTTTCTTTCTTTCTTTCTTTCTTTCTTTCCATCCCCGCGCCTCTTGCCCCGCTCGCCGGGCGCCTCTGCGCCGCAGTTGGAATCACTTTCGCTCGCTAAAACAGCGTCACCTTTTCTTTCTTTTTCTTTCTCTTCCTGCCCTTGCGCCCATCCGGCTCCGGGGTTGCGTCGCACGGCCGCTTGGGCAGGATGGGCAATGGTAACTTTCAGTCGGGATGCTCTGCGGGAGCGCTTCCCTTTCCCCCTCCTCCTCGGCGGAGGCAGGGTCAGTGCAGCTGCCCGTGAGAGGACTCGGCGCCGTCCTCCGGCTTTCTTTCCGCGCATGCTGCGGTCCCGCTCGCCAGGCAGAAAAGCGTCACCTTTTCTGTCCATTGGATGATTGCAATGTGCCACTTGCAATCATCCAATGCGCCACATTTGGCGCATGCGCCATGGTTTGGCCACCCCTGTCTTAAACCAATGGAAAGATCTTTCTGTTCAAGTAGTAGTGGTGAAATGGCAGTGAAGAGAATGATAGCAGCAGTAGGAAAATATTGTAGACACTGAGCCCTAAGTAAGTTAAAACTGGCAATATTCTATGATTCCCACCTTTGCAACGTAGCTTTAGAAGCTTTTGGACATCAAGCTTGTTACTTCGACCTTGTTTATCTGTTCTTTTAATTTATATTTGCTCAAAGACTTTAATTAATGTTTACAGTCAAACATTTTGCAGCACACCAACTACAGATAAGAATTTACCCATTTTCCTTCTTTCTGTGGCTGGCTATAATTCCAGCTGCTGACAACAGTGCTGCTATTGTATTGCTGCTACTCAACATAAAGGGACAGGAGAAGAGGATACGAAAGAGTTGGCTTTAAGGTAATTGTTTTACATAGTGCTTTACAGACATTGGTCCACAAGGCAACACTGTTTACAAAGTCAAAATGCTAATGGATTTAGAGGGGTGGTGGTTAAAAATCTCATTTTCCTGAACTAGAAGCAAAATATTTGAAAGTCATATGTAGATTTCTGTAAAACACTGTATTTGCGAAGGGGAAAAACAACATACCAAGACTAACAAGTTATCACAGACATCATAATTTAGAGGACACTACTTTCTATCTTAACAAGATTATTATCTGGGATATCTGTATTCCATTTTGTAAGTCAAAATGAGGGAGGCATTAAAACACAATTGAAGTTTCTATGTTATCTGGTGGAGGGATTCTTCAACTACAACTATCTAGAAAACCCAGACAGAAGAATTCCAAAGTATATTCAAATTATTACCAAAGTATATTCAAATTATTACCAGTATGAAACCGATATTAAACAAGATATCCACAATATTACTGGGATCTGGAGAGAAAAAAGAGAGCTGTTATCAATATTCTATTGTCAAGTTTCCAGATACTTTCAAATCGTAGGCTTCATGTTAAACACATCATGCAGTTGGACCTTTTAAACAAACGAGCAAGATACTGAGACTTCATAGAAAAGACAGAAACTACCAACAAAAAACCTCAACATCTGAACAAGATCGTATGGATAATGATAATTAAAACAACAAAAACAAACAAGCAAGCAAGCAAGCAAACAAACATACATACATATACATACATACATATATATATAATTATATAGTTAATATAATTATTTCCCATACATGCCATGTAATGGAGTGATTAAAGAAATGTCAGTATACAGAACAATGTAGAATAATAGATTCAACTGCAGTAGACATGGTGTACAATAATCAAGAGTATACAATAGTATGAAGAATGCCAAATTGCATTAAATTTGGAGTATTAGCAATTGGCAAAATGCAACACAGATGAAATCCATAACAAAAAACATGAAATATGACATCAGAACATACATTTTACTCATATATTATGAAAATATCTATTTCTTCAATATTTAAAAACTCACAAAAAGAGAGAGAGGAAAAAATGACTCCCCCGGAGGAAAAATTACAGGATTACTAGTAATATTTATAAAGGAGGAGGAAGTTGAGTAACTGCACATCCATTTCAAAACAACTTGTCATGCAGCAATATGTAACAAGGAAAAAATATTGATATACAGAAAGAAGAAAGTGCACAAGAAAATGCTATCTTGTGTGTCTGGAGGAGCTCAGTACTGTTGTACTATTTTACTAATATCAGAAACAATGAAACTGTAATTGGTGTAAACATGTTTCTGCAAAAAAATTGTACTTTCTAATTACTACAACCTACAGATGTTTATATTCCACTTAAGTAAGAAAAGAAGAAAAAATTAAAAGTTGCAGCCACCTCAGATGGACATTAGTATTTTCTGACTTTATAGACTTATTACAGAACACATGCATATGCAATTTCCAATTCTGACAGTGTTCCCTCTAAATCATTACATCTAGGACAACTTTAAAAAAACTGCAGGATACTACATGCCTTAGTTGTTTTAATGTCATGGTCAAATTTATATAAGCAATCACATTCCATACTACTAAAAATGTTTTTAATTTCATGTACCTTAGTGAATTTTGTGCTTTCTATAGTATTTGTAATACAAGAACAATTTGGACAGCATGGTTCCAAAAAACCTTCAGAAACTTTAACAACATTGTAAAACACTTCATATGGAAATGAACAATTGGACTTCATTGTGGTAATGCACTTCACAAAGAAATGTATGTTTTGGGCCAATTATTCTCTTTTACCCCAACTCACCTCACTGGGTTCTTGTGGAGAAAAAAGGAGGAGGAAGGAGTATTAAGTATGTTTGCTGCCTTAAGTTATTTATAAAAAAAATACAGATGGAATAAAAAATAAATAAAAAACTAGATTCTAAATGGGCCAACCACCTCACTAATATTTTATAATCTTAACAGCAAAGCAGCAATAATAACAAAGTTAATAGTTTGAAAAAGCAGAGTTAACATTAGAAAACTAAGTGAAACATATACAGTAAGTAGATCATTGATTAAGACAAGACAACACATATGATTATTTCCAGACAGACTTTAAATGCACAACTAGGTGCATGAATGCTTCATTACATACTTTTACAAAGCATACAGACTGAGAGGTCCTTGGTGCTCTTTGACCTAGATTGTTTTGTTGCAGACATTTCATTCCCCAAACTAGGTAACATCATCAGTGCATCATGTCCAAGTTCAGAGAGCACCAATCTGATGTGGCCTAGCGGTAGAGCTCTTGCCTCACAATCAAGAGGTTGTGAGTTCGATCCTAGGTAGAGGCAGATGTTAGGGTCTCCTGCTTGGGCAGGGGGGTGGGACTAGATGACCTGCAAAGTCCCTTCCAACTCTGTTAATTTGAAGACCCCTCATTTCAACCCCGAGTTACAAATATTCTCCTTTATTGGCATACAGAATGATTTTCACTTGTTTTGCATTTAGGCTAAGTTTTACTTCCCTTCCACCATTTTTCCACTGAATAATTCAGTTAGATAAAAAGATCCAATCAAGAACTGCAACACTGGGAAGGCAGGGATAGCCCACGATGCTTCATTCTTTTTAAGTTTGGAGGTGAAGTCTATGGTGACAATAAGTCCTGGACCAGCTCTTAAACTACTTGCAGGGTGTTTTCCTTGTGCATCTCAGTTGTTGTGAATGAGATCACATATCTACGTACTCATCATGTTTTGAATTATTTTTAAATTAACTTTGAAATTCTGTCTATTTTTATACCATTTGCTCTGAGAGCAGAAAGAACATTTTCTTGCATATTCAAAGAAATGAATATTGGAAACAAATATTCTTTATTTTAAAAAAATATACACAACATAGATTCAGGAGGGGAAATTGGTATTTTAATTAATTATTGACTTTTTAACAAATGTCCAAATCAACAGTCTTTATGTATGTACAAGTTTTAAATTGCTTATAGGCAATGACCTGCTTATAACTAAAATAGAATGCAGTACAGATAAAATAGAAAACAAAACAAAGTAATGAAACTTCACAAGCCAGGAGTGGCCAATGTCACATACAGACATGAACATTTAGCAACTCTAAGATAATATTGTGATAAAGATCAGCCAACAGGTAAGAAAGGTAATAGTCAAACACTCTGCCTTAAATCTTCCAAAGGACAGGATAAAGCAGGAGAGGCTGCTGATCCTTGTAAAATGAACAATGGAACATTATATGACTCAAGGTTTCTACAGAGCCTATCCCAGAAAGACACAGGAACTGTGAAATAGGGATGTTATGACATACTGCAAATAACACTGAAGAGGACAAAACATCAAATCTTGTGAAAAAGAAGGCTCAAGGATTAAAAAAAAGACAGAAGGCTGGCGTTGTTCTGTTTTTTTGTGATCCAGCAGACTGGAAATTAAACTGCAATCAGCTTGGCAATTAACTCCCAAATGAATGTCTTACTATATCAAAGCCTAGCAGGAAAATACTGTTCAACAGAAGCCTGAAAAGCAGTTTTTTCCATTATGCTTCTTAACCGTCTGGATTTAAAATATTCTAAAAAGAATGAGTGAGCCAAGATCTACTGGGGAAAAAGTTAATTTCTGCCAGAAACTAGAACATGCTTGCAGAAACATTAGCCCCACCTCACTGAAGGGCCAAGGCAGGTCTGAGAAACATTTACAGGCTATCCAACTCATAAACAACTCTGAGTAGCATATGTATTTAAAAACAATATTGAATACAAATTTTAAAAATAGACTAAAACACCAATCACAATGATTAAATTCCCACAGTTAACTAACATGGTGCTTCCTAAATAAGCTCCTATGGAAAGAGTCAGGTCTTCAAGGTACACTTAAAGGACAACAGAGGGCAACCAACTTAAAGCTGGGGGGGGAGGGGGAAGAGGGAGGATGCCGTTTCAGAGGATGGGCATTATGAAAAGAGAAGGCCTGGCCCCTAAATGCCTTAGGGCTACACTGTCTTAGACAGTGATGGTGAACCTTTTAGGGACAGAGTACCCAAACCGGAAGGTGCGCATGCATGCCAGAGCGCCGGAAACCTGACAACCAGCTGGCTGAGCTGGGGCGACGGCATGCGTGCCCACAGAGAGGGCTCTGCGTGCCACCTCTGGCACGCGTGCCATAGGTTCACCACCAAAGTTCTTAGATATGGGAGCATGCTCATTCTGTGAATACTGGATAGGTAGAAACAGTGGAAGAAAGGTGGTCCCTCAGACAGCCTGGCCTTACGACTTTTAACAGAATAGCATATGTAGCTCAGGGTGGAACTGTGGAGTCCTTCCTTGGAACATCACTGCGCAGATCATGTTACCTAGTTGGGTAATGAAACATCTGCATATTGTGAAATGAAATGTCTGCAAGCAAACAATCAAGCTCAAAGAGCACCAAGGACTTCACACCTATGACTTTGATTGTAACTTCAAGCACAACCAGTTTTCTGAATATGCAGATCTAATCACAACAGAGAATGTGAGTGGAAAGCTTTAAGGACTGCAGTTTTTTCCCCTTCGAATACCATCAAAATAATTGAGGGGATCACTCTCTGACAGTGACACCTGGTAAAGCAGAGAGAAATGCTTATCCTTAAGAGTTCTCTCATTAATTAAGGAGCTTAAAATAGAGAAGTGCTTATCAAGTCAATATGTCTGTAATTACTAAAATGGAATGACTGTGTGTGCCCTGCATTCAGCCAGAGTTGACTAACTTGACTCCACTAGCTAACATTTTCTTTTAATAACACAGGGGAGGAATTTCATATTAATCTGGGTTAGATAAAAACACTAATGGTATTACTGAAAGATTTTTTTTGGGAAATAACCAAATTTCCCAAAAAATAATAATCATTGTTTCATAATAAAGGAGGTCGTTGCTTAATGACCATTCTTTATCAATTGTTCAAAGTTATGATGGTGCTGAAAAATGTGACTTCAGGTTACCTTTTTTATTAGTAGTTCTGAAAATCCCATTACAAAATAAAGTTTATTTGAGCTGATGTATGACTAGCATATAGATTCCCAACTATAAAGATGAATAAACAAGGGACAGAAAGGACAAGTTTAGAGAAATCTAAACATACTGGTTATGAATTTAACCAATTTAGATGAACCAAAGCACTTAGATAATTTTTAAACTGTTTTAACAGTTCTGTTACTCTGTACATCCCCATTCAAAATCTCTTGGCAAAATCCAAAACCATTGACAATGCTACTTTTCTGAACTACTTGGTAGGAATCGCGGCAGATAGCTTCAGCAGGTTCAAGCCCCAATTTAGAAAAGGATTGGGGCCAACGTAGAGGCAGGGAAAAAAACGATCGGCAGATCATGGGTAAATTTTCCCTTAAAATGGCCACCGGCACATGTACAGATGGTCAGGGCGCATACTGGCCGTTTAAAAAGGCCAAAGATCCGCCCAAGAAGAAGCCTGCACGGGAACTACCTAGAAAACCCAGCACTGCGGCTGCATCCCCCCAAAATGGTCGCTAGAGTCTGCCAGGCAACAAGTGACATCAGAGAGCCAAAATGGCCACCTCCAGTGCCGGCAATCAGAATTCCAAGCCGCTCTGCTTAAATCTAATGGCGGGAAGTGATGCGCTACAGAGAGCGGTCTACCGATGCGCAAATCACGAAAATTGGCTGATCCTGCCCCAGGACGCACCCTCGCAGCTGCGATTAGGACTGCCGGTTAGAAGGTGGAGTTATGCCCGCAAAGAACAGGGACTCCAGTTAGAAGCGGTTTGTGATGTCGGCCTCACCTGGGGAGTTATGCCTGTGGAGGGCAAGGAATCCAGGGAGAAAAATCCAAAGTTTAGACGGTTCTTGCTGACATGCCAGCTAACCAGCCTAGCTGTCCCCGCAATTGGAATTACCTGTTTTGAGGAGTAAGAAATCGATCTGCTACAGGAGAGTCCAACCGAATTAATATTGTGCTAATTAGGAGGAAAAAAATAAACGTCCCTACTCTACGACTGAGTTTAAAAAACTGGCCAAATGGGCAGCTAGAGGGCGTATTTCAAACAAATTAAACTCAGTCCCTACCAATCAGACTAGAGTTACTACCCATGTTGGACTCTCCTTAGCAGCGCACTGGAGAAAGGAAGTTTTACAAGTAACTTTAGGATGATTTTAGTTGCCGATGATGGCAAATTTCTGATCAGTGATATACAGGATTAGATAGAGTTCAATTTAATTGGTGGAACTTGTTTTGATCTAATAACTAAGTAACTAACTCAGCATTGGTGAAAATTTGCTTCTTTAGGAAGGCATTTGATTAAAGTATAGTATAGTATAGTTTTATATTATAATATGTAATATATATTATACATTATATAAATGTCTATATAATATAGACTCTAATATGCTTTACATGGGGCTATCTGAAAAAGCTTCAACTGGTGCAGAATGCAGCTGTACAAGCCATACTTGTACATAATACCTCTGCTCTGCAAATTCACTGGGTGCCAGTTTGCTTCCGGGTCCAATTCAAGGTTGCTTATTACCTATAATGCCCTACATGGCATAGGACCAGGCTACCTACAGAGCTGGGTTCACCCTATCACATCAACCCGTCCCACTTATTCAACAGGGGAGGTATGCTACAGACCCAATCAATCAAACATTTAGCTGGTGGGGTCTAAGAAGAGGGTCTTTTCTGCTGCTGCCCTACATCATGAAGCATCTTGGCCTCAGAGGTGAGGAAAGCCCCCCAATCTCTTGGTCTTCCGCAAGGGGGGTCAAAATTTGGCTTTGCAGCCTTCCTGGGAGGACACAGGTGCCCCCACAACCATGGGGCTAGTTGGCCCCATGAGGATCCCCCTGCCTATATTAACAACTAACCTCCCCATCTTGCAAATCTCCATATTTTGAAATTTTATAGTGTTTTTAAATCTTAAATTATTTTAATGCTTAATTTTATTGATTAAGTTGTATATCGCCCAGATCCCCTCTCTGAGGGAGATGGACAGTTGTTTATGAAATATAAATAAAATTAAAAAATAAGAAATATACATTTTATTTAATGTTTTATTTTAATTATGTAGCTGCCTATCATGTTCTACATAACCATTTTACTGGTAATGATTATGTATGACATTGCTTTGAGAATTCAAACTCTTAATTCTCACACCCACTACTAATAGAGAAAATGGATGTTCTGACCACTGAAGAAATAGGAAGGGCAGATGGGATATGTAAATATTCTCAGGAATAAATGAAAAGGCAACTTTACTTGGAACAGATTATATCCTTTGATGATATCTTTAACATCATCAAACAATATCTGCTTAATCCAAGTCCTTGGGAAGGACCCAATAAGTGGACAGAAGTGCCAAATCCAGTCTAAATATCTGGACTGTGCAAACAATCACAATAATCCCCTCCAAAGGAACGGTAATGGTGGAAGGGCCTGCGTGCTCTTGTGATGCTGATGGCTATTCTGAACAGCTAGAACAGAGGTCTTCAAACTTGGCAACTTTAAGACTTGTGGACTTCAACTCCCAGAATTCTCCAGCCAGCATAGCTGGCTGGAGAATACTGGGAGTTGAAGTCCACAAGTCTTAAAGATGCCAAGTTTGAGGACCCCTGAACTAGAACCATAGGAAGACAGGTCTTAGCTGAATCCAAGACTGTAAGTCTGGGTGGCACTGTCTTTTCATCTTATAAAAATCATCTTCTTTGCTACCTTCCATTCTCAATAAATTTGAAGTTTGTTTGTTCATTTATTTCAAATGTTTGGTAAAGAATATAAACACACTAAAATCTTTAAATCATTCCTCCTTCCCAAACCACATTAGTAAAATTAATATTAAATCAAAACTGGACTGTAGTGGAACAATTCCTTACCATATAATGCAAGTATATCCAACATTTTACACCTTGCATTTTAGATTTTCAGCATGATGTACAGGTAGTTCTCACTTACAACCACAAATTGAACCCCATGTTTGTGTTGCTAAGTGAAACATTTGTTAAGTGAGTTTGGCCTATTTTATGACTTTTCTTGTCAGTTATTAAGTGAAACATTGCATTTGTTAAGTTAGTAACAGGGTTGTTAAGTGAATCTGGCTTCCCCACTGACTTTGCTTGTCAGAAGATCACAAAAGCTGATGACATGACTCCAGGACACTGCAACCGTCATAAATATGAACCAGTTACCAAACATCTGCATTTTTGATCATGTGACCATAAGGGATGCTGCAATGGCTGTAAAATGGCCATAAGTCACTTTTTCAGTGCCATTGCAACTTTGAATGGTCATTAAATGAACTGTTATAAGTCGAGGACTAGATGTAATTAGCACCAACTTTTTCTAAAACATTGTGAGAAAATTGAATAAACTTGACAAAATCTTTTGCTGAATTAATGTAATTTTTCAGATTTTATTTATAATGTGTAAAATGTTATTCAAATCTAAAGAGTCTAAAATCTTAAAAACCTTAAGATGTTCTTAAGATCCTTAACCACTGATTTGTTAGAATCTGCTCTGCCCTAGACGGCCCAGAAATGAAGGAAACTTGCATTACCAAACAAATCCCCTGAAGAGAATCCTGAACATTAGAAGATAGGGAAGCAATCATTTCAGAGAAATGTATCTCTAGTCACACTGTGAGTCTTATTCAGGGATTGGCTAAACTAATGCACGAGGGATTCCCATTGGATGGCTCTTCCAGGAATTAATACATTACAGATCAAAACAGCTGGGAGAAAGAAACTGCAACTCAAATCTCTTTGTCTCTTCAGTTCATCCATAGCAAGTTGCATACAAAGATCCTCATGAGAATAAGAAATGAGAACAATATTTAGTTGGAAGCCAATAACTTTGCACAGCGGCCCCAAGATGAAGAAGAGAAGATCAGAGAGCATCACAAATCTCTGCAGGAAATTAAAAAAACATGGCTAGCAGACACTTATACCTGATCCTTATGTAGGACAGAAACAAGAACAGCTGAGCTAAGTGGCAGAAATAATACCAATAGCAAAAAGTTGTAGAATACTTTCAATATGCAATTTATGAAGGATCAAAATAGAGGCAAGCCACAGTACATCCCAAATAGAGCAGAATCAAGATACAATCTGATTTTAGAATTGAAAGAAAGGAAAACAGGCTGCATAGTTTTTCTAATCACTGAAGTAAGAATACTGTTATATGCCCTCATAACCAGAGGTTTTTTTACAAACACACTGATTTATAAATTGCAAACTACAAAATAACACTACTGTATTTTCTAAAGTTTCTCAATGGAAGTTAAAACATTATATAGGCATCTTACCAGTGCAGGCCACTGAATATGCTTGATTTTTGATCCCTGAGACTGGCTAGGATCCTTCCTCTTTGCCCAGATCAGTTGGTATTCCACAAGGAATGCTGCAAAATCTTCATAAACTTTAACCCATTCTCGTTTTTCCCATTCAAGATCATCAAATTCCACATATACCTAGGAACACAAATTAAACATTTGTTTACTTATTTATTAAACAATTATTACTGTATAGCTATACTACAAAAAGGCTAGCAGAACGCATTGATATTTAGAACTTTTCTTAAATTATTTCATTCTTATTTTAAGCTCTGATTTTTTTTTAAAAAAAAACACCCTATGAAGTCTACTGCAACATTTGAGAACAAAGAATGCAAATAATAGATAGCAAAAAGCTGACAAATGTATTCCCTCTTTTTCATAGATGGGAGGTTAGAAAAGAGGTGGCCTAACAGGAAAAAAAAGAAATGGCAAGAAAATGAACTTTTAAAACATGTTCCGCTCATAAAGAAATAAGAATACATGTTCAACTACAAATAACCACAACAAAAATTCTGCATCCAACTTCGACAACACATTATGATAACGGTTCCCTTTTTAAAGGACTCTTATTTTGAATATATAAAATTCCTCCAGTTACTATTTAATTCCTACAGGGGTAAACTAATGACTTACACCATTATATAAAAGTGTTACTGCATGTTAGGGGATACCCACAGGAAAAACTCAACCACATCGTTCTAAAACTGCTACTGCACCCAAAATCTTCTCCTTAAAAGTACATTTGGTTTTAATCTTTAATGCTGTCTAAGAAAGGGAGAGAAGCATTATTATGAATGAGAATGTCAGGAGAAATAACGAAATAGTATCCCTCAATTTTATTCTCCTTGCTTGGCAAATATTCATTAAAAAGCTGAGAGCGACTGCTGCACTTACAATATTTAGCTGCAACCAAAGTAAGTTTCTATGTGGTTCATTTGTTAGCCAGCAAGGAAAGCTGTTTATTGATTGCGAGTTAATTAAATTGTGTTTGATTGCCGAATAAATGTGTCCAGAAAAAATAAGCTTATTTTAAGACTGAGAAAACAGTTGCTCCAAGAGTTGAGGAAACTGAGAGCAACTTCAATAATCAATTAAAAAAGCAAATTATTTCTGGTGGTTTTCCTTGGCTCCAGATGACTCCACAGATGTTACTAATACTGCTCAGTTGTTGTTGTTTATTCAAGGAAATGACTGAAGACTTAGCCTCTATAAATAGTCTGTGTGGAACAACTAAAGGCAAGAATAGTTTCAAAGAAGTTGAGAAAACACTAATTCAGTACAACTTGTAGTCCGTTAAATGTGTTATAGCTGACTGTGGTAAACATGTATGAGCAGAACAAAAAGGCTTACCGTATTTTTCGGAGTATAAGACGCACCTTTTTACCCTCAAAAAGAGGGTGAAAACCTGGGTGCGTCTTATACACCAAATGCAGCCCCACCCAGCCACCCCCACCCTTTGGCCTCTGCCTGTCAGCAATTTACCTCTTTGCAGCAAACAGGGCAAAGCACAAGAAGAGCACAAGAAGAGATAAACTGCCTCCCGATCTACAGCTGACAGGCTTGCAAGCCACCTGGTAAAATGAAACTAACTACGGTGGCTGTAATGTGACAAATTGCTGGGAGATAAACTGCTGGCAATATTAGGCTGCTGAAATCAAATGGAGGCAAGCTATAGGTGCTATGGCTCAGAGCTAGAGGTCTTGCCTCACAATCGGGAGGTTGTGAGTTCTATCCTAGGTAGAGGCAGATTCTGTTAATATGTTATTTTGTTAAATGTTTGTAGAGTGTTCAAATTATTAGACTTATTTTTTAAAGACTGCTTTATTATTGTTCTAGACAACTTAACAAAATGAAGAAGCTTTTTAAAATAAATTCTTGCTCTGAAGAGGCCCAGTGCTACTGTATCTTCTTTTAAATAGCAGAGAATACTTCCAGAAAGCCACATCAATTTTAAAGATCTGTAAAAGTATAATCTGAAATGTCCTGTTTTAGTATTAAGTATTACTATTAAGTATTAGTATTAAAAGAAGGCAGCTGAGAAACCCTGACTAGTCATGTTTGGAGTAGATCTATTTAAATAATTGGGAGGAGTTAGTGTGATTACATTTAAGAAAACTTTCTGGGATTAATATACTGCCATAAATGTACATTTCTCCAATTCTTTGCCATTTCTATGGGTCAGGCACACATGCACAGAAATACACAGCAAACAGTGTATATCATCTGTACTGTTTGCTGTTTGGCAAATTGCTGGGAGGCAGAGGCCTTTTTTCCTTGTTTTCCTCCCCCAAAACTAAGGTGCGTCTTATACTCCGAAAAATACGGTAGTTGCACAAATGTACATATCTTGTGAAAATGTAAGGTATTTTTTAAAAGCCTATGGTTATTCATTGCATAGTCATCAGCAGGCACTTTGTACAAAATATTTTAATTATGTGTTATTATGGAACCAATAGTATCAATGGTGAATTCATTTTTTGTGCAGTGTCAATTCCATGATTTTCCCCCTCAGAAACAGAACCTTCTAGATTTGCCCTTATACAAAGTAGTTCAATGGCTTAGCAGTGGAAGAGTTTTATAGGTAGTCCTTGAGTTACAACTGCAATTTGGACATGAATTGCTGTTAGTAAGTGCTGCGTCATAAAGTGTGAGTTCATGTGACCACTGGCAATCCAGGTGTCCCGTTGTCATCACCCAAGAAGCATGGGTCACTAAAACAGAAATAGAGTCCCAGGTAAGGAGTATGGTGTGCTACATGTGGGGGGGGGGGGGGCTGGGAGGCAGGGAACAAGTTGGGGTGGGTGGGTGTTGTGGTGCAGTGTGAGCTCAAGAAAGTCGGGGAAGGAGGACATTGGTGAGTATTGCATATGTACAATCACAGGGAGGCTGTGGAAAGTGGGTGCATGGCGGCAGGGTGTCCATGAAAAAAAGAGGGCAGAGGGCATATGTGCAATCACAAGACGACAAGAGAAAGAGGATGTGAGGATGGTGCATGTGTGAACATGAGGCGGCTGGGGAAAGAGGTCATGGGGTGTGTGGGAGCGCAGAGGAGGACGACGACGAAGTGATACATATAAGCAAAGAAAACTCAGGTGGAGGGGAGACTTACCTGAACAATTTGCAACCTTTCCTGCTGGTTTCCCTATTGAACTTTGCTTGTGGGAAGCCAGCAGGGATGGTTGCAAATGGCAATCATGTGACTGCAGGATGTGGGCAACAGGTCTTAAGTGTGTGCTGGTTGCCAGGGGCCTAAATTGTGTTTGCGTGATCGTGTGGGTGCTTCATCAGTCAAAACTTTTGAGTACTGTTTGTAACTCCCTTCATTCAGCACCTCTGTAACTTTCAGTTGCTGAATGAATGGTTATAACTCAAGGACTATATGTATAGTGGATTTCTGAGCTCAGGGCTGAGGTACAAATTTTTCTGAAAAAGAAGAACTGCCTTCAATTCCCAGAGCATTGAATACTGAATGGCTTTGGAAATTACTTTTTGCTACAAACTTGGCAATATTTCTTAATGAATTCAACCTAAAATGACATGCAAAACAGCACTTACACTATGGAACAGTGATTTTTGACAAGTTACATTTGAACCACACAATCTCAAGCTGCTTTTATATTTCCCATATTGTCAACCATCGAAACAAGTACCTAGTTGCCAAGTTAAATTGAAGAGGCATTACCATTTCTAAAAGTAGTAGAAGATGAGTGTTATGGGCTTGTGACGAAGCTTTGAGTCTCCGTCCGGCCGAAAAGTGCTTGGGTGCCTATGGGGCGCTTGGGAACAGAGCAAATTTCTAGTTCATGCACACTAGAGGAGAATAGGAAAATTTCCCCATCTCTCAATAATATTTAGAATTTGATCAAACATCTGTTGCTGGTAACTGCTTAATTCACAGTGGAAGACACCTAGCTATACTCATTCTAGCAAAAATTAGAAATGTTTATTTACAGAAGCATGAAAATGGGACCTAAAGTTTATACTGCCCAAATAACTCTGGTTAAAACAATCAGGGTTCATTAAGTTAGCAGCGGAGCATTCAAGTTTTGTAATCAGAAGTTTCTCAATCAAATATTGGAAGAAAAAGACAATGCTTTATACAAGTTCGTTAGAGACGTTAAATTAACTGAATGTTAATTTTCTGAAGTATTCTAAATTCTATACCATCAAAATAATTTCTAAAACTCTTATGAATTTTAGCATCTGTAAGGAAAGAAAACAGTGTGCAAACTGTTAATATTTTTAAAGTGCATTGCGAGGTGGCGCAGCAGTTAGAGGCAGTACTGCAGGCCACTTTAGCTGACTGTGATCCGCAGGTCAGCGGTTCTAATCTCACCGGCTCAAGGTTGACTCAGCCTTCCATCCTTCCGAGGTAGGTAAAATGAGGACCTAGATTGTTGGGGGCAATGTAAATATATACATTGCTTAATGGTGTAAACCGCTTAGAGAGTGCTTGCAGTGTGAGGCGGTATATAAATCTCACAAATAAATAAATAAATAAATAAAGTATTCATCAGACAGATCAGGTTTTACATCAGAAATCTAACTGGCAGAGATAAAAATGAACAGAAGCTTTGCTTCCTTACAAATTTTCAACAAAGCAGTTGCAATTCCTTTTAAAATACAGCTTAAAAAGTCGCCTTCATAAAGAGCTACTGTATGTAATTTAGTCAAATTCTTCCAAATGAGGTATATTTTACTTTATGTTTTGATTTGGGAAGAAAGCATTTCACTCACATGAAAGCTCAGAAAATCAATATGCCAAATATTTCAGAATCCAAATTTAGAAGTACATTTTAGTTCGTGTCTGCAAAAGATACATACTTACAAAAATAGCTAAAATATCTTAAGAAATCACATTTGCTTGTGTGTTTATAACACTTTCTCCTTTTAAGTAGCATTTTAAAATGCATTACTATACTGAGATATCAATGCAGCTTAAAATTTCTGCCCCCCCCATTTTTTGGGGGGGGGGATGTCTATCCTGCTGATCATAGAGAACACTGGCAGCTTCTCAAACATCTGTTAAAGATCAGGTTTCACTAGCATGGAAGCAATGGAGCTATGTAACTCTTAGCACTAAGCAGGTCCAAAGAAATACCCAATTCTAATAAGTGAACTGAAAACAGTTGATGAACTGTTTAAAATACTTCTAAATATTATTTTTCCTTAAATAAGCTTACATTGTTAATGTTTATACACACACCTACACCCAATTCTGCAATTTGGTAAGGCAGTAATTTTAGTTTGGATTTTAATTCAAAGATTTGTCTGCATTTATAGATAAAAATGGAGCCAATATTACTAGTGAAAAACGATAGGCTAACATACAAAAATATTTTTGATCCTTTGTTTGATTTCATAGAAATGAAAATTTCTATGAAACTCTATGCCATGTTATTAAAATTACTTCTGTTTCTGCTGGTAGACTTTATGATGTCACATCATGCAGTATTGTTATTAACACTTAAGCCTTGATTTTGAGGATGTTTGAAAAATATTACACCAGTACAAGTAGTCCTCGACTTATGACAATAGAACCCAAAATTTATGTTGAGACATTTGTTAAGTGAATTTTGCTCCATTTTACGACCTTTCTTGCCAGTTGTTAAGTGAATCACTGCAGTTGCTTAGTTCAGTGTTTCCCAACCTTGGCAACTTGAAGATGTCTGGACTTCAACTCCCAGAATTCCCCAGCCAGCGAATGCTGGCTGGGGAATTCTGGGAGTTAAAGTCCAGACATCTTCAAGTTGCCAAGGTTGGGAAACACTGGCTTAGTTAGTAACACGGTTGTTAAGTGAACCTGGTTTTCCCATTGACTTTGCTTGTCAGAAGATCGCAAAAGATGATCACATGACATCGGGACATTGCAATCATAAAAAAATGAGTCAATTGCAAAGTGTCTGAATTTCGCTCATGTGACCATGGGGACACTGCAACGGTTGTGTGAAAAATGGTCATAAGTTACATATTTTTCGGAGTATAAGATGCACCTTAGTTTTTGGGGAGGAAAATAAGAAAAAAAAATCTGCCTGTCTACCAGCATCCATCGGTATTCATCTGGCTAGCATCCTGTCAATGTATGAGAGTGTTGAGGGCTGTTTGGAAACTGAAACAGTATTTGTTGTGTGAGCAACAAGATAGCAAGGAGCCTGGACATGGCTTAGCTCTGCAGCTGAGTCTGTGCTGAGCTCTGAAACTAGTGTGCTCTGAAACTGAAACTCCTCTCCTCTGCTTGTGTTTTGCTTGTATTTATTACCACGTTGGAAAACCTGCTTTTGATATTGTATATTTACTTCATGTGTTATATTATATATAAAGAGAAGTTATTGAATACTGCAGAATCAGTTACATGTGTGTGCTTTCTGGATGCGATTGCTGCTGCAAACTCTGACACGTCCTTGCAGCAAATAGCGAACAGCCAAGTCAGCTTCAGCACATTATTGCAGCCTGATTCAGCACGAGCATCTGATTGGCGGGTGGATCGGTCTCCCGGAATACCCCCAATCAGCTGTTCCAGGCTGCAGGGATTTCCACAGACCATCGCCTCTTCCGTGCCTTGCGTTTTTGGCTACATTCGGTGTATAAGACGCACCCAAATTTTCACCCTCTTTTAGGGGGGGGAGAGTGTGTTTTTTACTCCGAAAAATACGGTACTTTTTTCAATGCCATTGTAACTTTGAATGGTCACTAAATGAACCGTTATAAGTCGAGGACTTATAATTTCCCAAAAAGTAGGAAAGAGGAAGAGACAGTTTCTGATGATCACTTCTGTGATCACATCACTTATTTGGGTTGACTGCAGGAAAAATAAAGATGACCAACTGGAGAAGGCCACTCTTTTTATCTGCTTTTCCTATATTTGCAACTACAATCTGTTGGTTTGTGCAAACAGCCATTCAGTAGACATAGGATAGAGTGATTAGCTGCACTGAGTCAGCAAAAAAAGAGAGCAAACAGGAGTTCAGGAGGGGGTTGCACTTTGTTCATCGAAGAAACGTGGAGAGGGAAGGGATTGCTAGAACTGCAGAAAGATGACGCACTTGTCCTCAAGGATCTTAAAGGATGTCATGGAGAAGACAGGGCAGAAATGCACAGAGGTGTTCCGGAAGACAGGCAAGGCAGTAGGTTTCACGAAATCCAGCATCATCATGAAAAATCTCCTGACGTAAGAGCCCTTCATAGGATCACATTGTCTGAGGAAGAGCTAGATTTGCCTTTGCCAGAAATGTTTAATAGACACCATAGTGGTGGATTCCTGCACTGGACTTGGAATGGACTATGCCAGATGATTCCCCAAATCCCTTCTGCCCTTTATAGTTTATGATTTTGTGTGCATTCTGTGCACACATCCTGCTGTGTGACCTTCTATATTTTCACCAGTACAGAATCATGATTATCAAATTTATATGGCACTTAATGTAAATCACAGTGGCTTGCAATAAAATAGAACAAGTAATGCTATTACAATATCAGATTTAAGTTATTTGAACAATAAAAAAGCAACAACAATAAATTACTAAGTACTTTTAACAAAATCTGATTTCATATGTCACTTAGTCACCAAATGTCCTCCAGAAGAATATAGTCTTTACTATATTCCGAAAGGCAATAACTAAGGGGGCCAGAGTAGCCTATCTTCCAGAGGGAGGCAGTTTCAGAGAATGGGAGCCATGATTAAAAAAAACTTAGCTCCCCCCACCCCAAAAACCAGAAGGCCAAAGCAATATTTCCTGAGAGGATCTTATTGTGACATATTGTCTTAATTGGTACACATGATCCTTTAGATCAGTGGTTCCCAAAGGGGGCGGTACCACCCCCCAGGGGGCGGTGGGAACCCTTAGGGGGGCGGTGAGAGGTAAGGGTGGCGACAGGGGGGCGGTGAGAGGGTCCAGGGGGGCGGTAGGTGGTTCGCCTGTCCTGTCCCCGTGCCGCCACCCATGTCCACCCAATCCCCGCTCGCTGCTTTTCCCGCCATTCTTTTCCCGGCGGGGACTGGGCGGGCCGCGAGATGGGCATCTTACTGGACTTTTAACAGCTCCGTGTATCTGTCGTCTGGTCTCTTTGCACTGGTCTCCAACCTTGGCAACTTTAAGACTTGTGGACTTCAACTCCCAGAGTTCAAAGCTGGCTGAGGAATTCTGGGAGTTGAAGTCCACAAGTCTTAAAGTTGCCAAGGTTGGAGACCCCTGGAAAGCTTGCAAAATACAGAAACTCTTCTTGCGAGGGTGAGCAATTAACAACTCGCAGCGAGAAGAGTTTCTGTATATTGCAAGCTTTTTTCCCTAGAGACTAGCTGACAGAAACACGGAGCAGTTAAACCAGTAAGACACAGGATTGGGTAGGGGGGCGGACAGGGGCTGGGTTGGGGGGGCGGGAGGAGGAGGAGGAGGAGGAGGGAGACCTTGTGGGGAAATTGCAGCTGCCTCTTTTCCGCTCCTTCGGCCAAGAGGCACCGCGGCCGGAAAGTTGGTCCAGAAAGAGGGCAGCGATGGCAGGGGAGATCGGGAACAGTTGCCTGCCAGAGTTTCTGCCACCTTCGCCTGCCTCCCTTTCCTTCCTTCCTTCCTTCCTTCCTTCCTTTCCTTCCTTCCTCCCTTTCCTTCCTACTTCCCTTCCCTTCCTTCCCTCTTTTTCCTTCCTCCGTTCCTTCCCTTTCCTTCCTTCCTTCTGTCCCTTTCCCTTCCTTCCCTCCTTCCCCCTCCTTTTCCTTCCTACTTTCCTTCCCCCCCTTTTCCTTCCTCCTTCCCTTCCCTTCCTTCCTCCTTCACTTCCTTTTCCTTCCTCCCTCTCATTTTCACCTTTAATTTCCCTCCCTCTTTCCTTCCTACTTTCTTTCCTCCCTCCCTTTCCTCCCTCCCTCCCTTCCTTTCTACCTCCTTCCGTTTCCTTCCCTCTCATTCCTTCCTTTTCTTTCTCTTTCCTTTCTTTTCCTTCCTTTCTTCCCTCCATCCCTCTATTTTTCTCTCCCAAACAACCCCAAATTAAATCCTCCCCTTGGCCATTGTGCGTGCATGTGTGTCTCATCTTCTAAAAATCATAACTCCCCACCCCACCCCAAACACCCAATACCATCCCCTTCTCCATCCCACTGAAGATCCCAGGTGCCCAGCCTCCTGCCCCCCCCGGAACCTCTCCGCATGCCCGTCTCACAATGTGGCCTTCGGCCTTGCCTCCTCTGCCCACCTAACACACTGCTCTCGTTTGTCCCTGTGATGCCATCTTCCCCTGCCCCCGGATGGATAGCAATTTAGGCAGGCACGACACACCACAAGGTGAGGAGGGGGCTTTCTAGCTGTGCCTGCTGGGTACATGAGTCCCCCCCTCCACCCGGCCTCTGTGCCAAGGAAGGCAATTCGGAGGGTGCCAGCGCTTCCCACGGGGGAGGGGGTGTATTTCCAGGAAGCCCCTTGAATGTGCCAGTGTAGGGGGAGGGGGAGAAGACCCTCCCCCATGTGCATCTGTCCCACCCACCCCCTCCATTGACCACTTCTGCAGTTTTCTTTCCTTTCCAGGCTCTGTTTGGTCATCCAGTTGAGCCAGCCTTGGCGAGGAACCAAAATGGCTTGTGTGTTTGTTTGTTTTTGCAACCAAATACAAACCATGTTTGGGGGAACCGGTTTCAAAACCTCCCAGTTTCCCAAACCTGGACGTTTTTGGCCACGCACGCACGCACACACACACTCACACACACCCAGTGGCTCAATGTGGGATAGATTTCCCACCCACCTCCAGCCCCTCTTTTCAAACACGCCCCTCTTCCTCGCAGACAGAAGCACATTTTAAATTGCCATAGGCAGAGCCCAGAGGAGGCAATGTAGTCCCGCGGTGTGTGCGATACACACACACACACACATATATATATAGCGAGAGAGAATAAGGAAAGAAAAAGGAAGGAAGGAAGGAAAGGAAGGAAGGAAGAAAGAAAGAGAAAAAAAGAAAGAAAAAGAAAAAGAGAAAAGAAAGAAAGAAAGATGGTAGGTAGGAAGGAAGACAGAAGGAAAGAAAAAGATGGTATGAAGGAAGGAAGACAGACAGAAAAAGAAAGGAGGGAAGGGAGGGAAGAAGGAAAGAAAGATGGTAGGAAGGAAGGAAGACAGAAAGAAAGAAAGAAAAAAGATGGTAGGAAGGAAAGAAGACAGACAGAAAAAGAAAGGAGGGAGGGGAGGGATGTAGCAAAGAAAAAGGAAAGAAAGAAAGAAAAAGAAAGAAAGAAAGATGGTAGGTAGGAATGTAGACAGAAAGAAAAAGATGGTAGGAAGGAAGGAAGACAGTCAAAAAGAAAAGAGGGAAGGGAAGGGAAAAGAGGGAAGAAGGAAAGAAAGAGGGAGGGAGGAAGGAAGGAAGGAAGAAAGAAAGAAAGAAGAAAAGAAAGAGATGGAAGGAAGAAAGAAAGATGGTAGGAAGGAAGACAGAAAGAAAGAAAAAGAAAGAAAGAAGGGGAAGGGAAGAAGGAAAGAAAGAAAGAAAGAAAGAGAAAAAGAAAGGAAGAAAGAAAGAAAGAGAAAAAGAAAGAAAGAAAAGGAAAGAAAGAAAAGAAAGAAAGAAAGAAAGAAAGAGAAAAAGAAAGGAAGAAAGAAAGAAAGAGAAAAAGAAAGAAAGAAAAGGAAAGAAAGAAAGAAAGAATGAATTATGACCACAATTGAGCATAACATTTTGGTTGCTAAGCAAGAGCGTTGTTAAGTGAGTTTCACCACATTTTACAAGTTGGCCATGCCCACCCGGTCACCTGACCACTAAGCCACGCCCACCTGAGGGGGTGGGGTGGGGGGCGGTGAGGATGAGTTTGTAGCACCAAGGGGGCGGTGGACTGAAAAAGTTTGGGAACCACTGCTTTAGATATTCAGGTGATAAGCATGCAGTCATGGTAGCATTTGAATTGAGCTTGGAAACCAACTGATAACCAATGCAGGGCCTACAAAATGGTTGCCAGAATTCATCCAGAGTGCAGTAGCCACACAATTAACTGGTGATTATTACTCTGGATATATATCCACAGTAATAATCACCAGTTAATTATGTGGCTACTGCACTCTGGATGAATTCGATCTTCAAATCCTTTCCAGGCAGTGCTATTCCACCAAAAATAACAATGAACAAGCAGCAAATCCACCTTCCCAGAGTTTCAGTTTCAATTTGTTTTTTCCCATTTGGACCCTCAAAGCCTCCTGTCAGCTCTTCAAGGTAGATGAGACTAGGAATCCCATTTGTGTAGGCCAGTGCTACTTTTATTGCAAAGCTATAGCAATAGAATTGTGCAAGTCTGAATTATTTCATCTTCTCCTCCTCCTCTCCACTTTATTTTCATGAGGACTAGGGAGACTTTTGTCTGACAATTTTCCTAGGTTACATTCCTACCAGGGGTGGGTTCTAACTTACCTTGCTGCCGGTTCACTTCCTCCCGCGCTGTATGGGTGTGCACGTGCTTTGCGCGCGCATGCACAGTGCAAAAAAATATATATCAAAAAAATGTAAAAAAAGCCGAAAACAAGATGGCAATGCATGCGCAGTGCCGGAAACTCGGCTTCTGCACATGTGCAGAAGAAAAAAAAACAGAAAAATTAAAAAAAAAGATGGTGGCGCCCACGGACCGGCACAGACGGAACCGGTTCCGTGACATCACCAGCGGTTTTGCTACTGGTTCGGGCGAACCGGTCCAAACCAAGAGGAACCCACCTGATTCCTACCCTGGATTTGGTCCTTTTTTCCAGGTAGTCCTCAACGCATGACTGGTTGTTTAAAAGACTGTTCAGTGTTATGATAGCCTTGGAAAAGGTGTTTTATGGTACATAAAGTACTTTCAGCCTTTGTTAATTGTCATGCCACCTCCCCCACCCACATGACTGCATTTCGGGTGCTGCAAGGTCCCACAATCATGATTGTACAGTCACTTAAGAGGAGAGTCGTGCAGTGAGAATGAGCACCCAAAACAGTGATTCTTAAACTGTTTTGACCCTAGAATCACTTTTCCTGTCTTGAGTAATATCATTACATACACGCACACAAACACACACTCTTCATTTTACACAAGCATCTTGGCAAACTTGATTCTTGATTTACAAACAAGCAGTTACAAATTGCTCAATTACACCCAAGATATGCCCAAATTATCTTTTGGGAGGGTAATTACCCCCAGTTTAAGAATCAAGAATCACTGTTCTAAAAGGTTGCTTCCTGTCAAAAAACAACAACTGAGGATAGGATTATGCATTGTCTTTCATCTCAGAGCCTGGCAGCTCCAGCTCCCTTTCTTTCATTTTCCTCATCCTACAATGACAGCTTGAACCAATACTATACTAAGTTCTGTGATTTAACTGCTGGCCCCAAAACAAAAGATTACTGAAGACCATTTACATTCACTTAGTATTCATTTTTGCTTCACTAAGTCACTTTATATACAAAATATTACTGTAAAGTGTTACAAATGTGCCCTAAAATAACAAATGCTTATCAGTCAGCTTACAGTCTTTCTAGTTGAAAAAGTATTATCGTGTTAGCAAAAAAGTAATACAACACTTCCAAAGTGTGATTTGTGGTCAAGGACCCATCCTTGTAAAAAAAAAATGCAAATAATGTACAAATATTTGTTTGTTTTCCTCCTACCTGAGCTGCAAATTCAGCAGGGTGGATAAAAATAGATGATTTTTAAATTTTTTAAATTTAAATCTGATTTTTTTATTTTTATCAAATTTATTTTAATAAAATGCTTTTGGAGTAAAAATCTATCTAAAGATAATTTTCTATTTAAGATACATTAATAATTTAGTTTATTCAGCATGAAATGGAGCTTAGTTATGTAGCATCAGGTTGTATATTCAGCAATATTTACACTTTTGGTAAACTCATTCAATGAATCCAAGCTCTGCAAGCTAAATAGGAAACCTTCATTTTGTTTTCAAATAATATTAAAGATTATAACTACCAGCAAGAATGAATCCTTACATTTAAAGAGGACCTGTCATTTCAGATCCATCATGGCAGCGCCTGTTAGCAGGCATCCACTCACCTGCTGCCTGCCATGTCCCTCACCTTGTTGTGTCCCTGCCGCATCACCAGCCCTCCCATTAAAGTGAATGGGACTGTCGGTGAGTCAACAGTGGGTCAGAGGAGGAGCTGCTACTGGACAGAGATGACAGTTGCTCTTTAAAAATTATGATTTAAATTGAGTTGATTTAAATCAAATCCACCCTGAAACTCAGCACTTTTGTCAGAAGAGAAAGAAAAAAGCTCTCCTCTGAATCCTTCACTCAGAGTGCTGCAGATAGGGTAAGACCCATCCACTTCACGTGTGTAAAATAATAAAAGATGGGTTGAAAATAATAACCAGTCCCAAAGTATAGTGCACTGAGCGTGGTCAATGGAGCAAAGAGCATCCCACCTCCTCTCTGTGCGCACATTGCTCCTTCCCTTCAATCCTGTTTAGTTTCTTTTAACTGAAGTTTTAAATTTAAGATTTTTATGTATTATTTTAATATTTTATTCTGTATTCTATTCAATGTCTGTATGCCACCTAGAGTCACTTATGGCAAGATGGGCAGCATACAAGTTCGACCATTAAAAAAAAAAAAGAAAAATAGCAAAGATTATATAGAGATTTAACATTCAATCTCTCACTTTTCAAAGTTTCTCTCACAAAAGCTTTGTGCTTTTGGACACTTTTTTCCAGAACTTCTGTGAGCCCAATATCGTAGTAGTATCAAATGAAGCAGTCAAACCATGGGTCCTCTTGTATTTTAAATTATATGCTTGCCATAAATTGATTGTATTTTCATAAAGCTATTGAATGTCTTAAATCATTGACTGAAAAAAGTGTCTGAAAAAAGATGGAACACTTTACTCCATCTGAAACACAGAATCCAAAATATCAATTGTAATTATCCTTTCTCCTATGCATATCCATGATATACAATTTCATGATATGCAAAAGAAATGTTTATCTGTGCAGCATATTTATTTTAACAATATGGAAGACTTCATTTATTAAACTTATATGCCACCCATCTTACCTGAAGGTGATTCTAGGCGGCTTATAGTCATTATAATATAAAGCATTAAATGTTAAAACAATAAATAATCACATTATATAGGATTAAAATTGGCAAAGTTGGGTAAGGGAGCAAGATGCATATGGCAGGAGGTGAGGCCTTATCTCAGTCTTATTAACCACCTTCAGAATCACACACCCCAGGCTAGTTGGCAGAGTCAGGTCTTCAGATGCTTTCAGAAGGCTAAAATAGTAGGTACAGATCCAACGTTGGGGGACACACTCCAGAGCACAGGAGCCACAACAGAAAAGGCCCGTGTCTTGGTTCCTGCCATCCGGAATTCCTTGACCAACGGGATCTGCAGCAGGCATAGGTGGAGCAGGCCAATCCTATTGGGGTGAGATGGCTTCTCCGATAGCCTGGACCTGTGCCATGAAGGGCTTTAAAGATAGTAATCAACAGCTAGAATTTGACCTGGAAGCAAGCTGGTAACCAGTGTAGGTCACATAACAGTGGGCCACGAATTGGGCTTCAAGAATTGTCTCCAAGAATTTGTATGCCGGCCATCTTGCTGAAGGTGACTCTGTGCAGCTGAATTCTGAGCCAGCTACACCTTCTAAAAACTCTTCAAGGGTAGCCCTGTATAGAGTCCATTGCAATAGTTCAAGGGTGAAATGACCAGTGTTTGAATCACTGGGCAGAAAGACCAGATCCAGGAAAGGGCACAACTGGCACACAACACGAAATTGCCTAAAAGCTACCGTAACTATGGCTGCCACTTGCTGTTTGAGCAGGAGTTGTGAGACGAACACACTGGGTCTGTCTGGGATGGTGCAACCCCATCCATAACTCAAGATGTTAAAATGTCTGATCCCTTTCAAGACTTTGTCATGTTTGATTGCACATTCACATTATAGAGAACAATGGCTATTTATGGATCTCTCAAAAAACAACCCAGCATTTACATTTTGTTAAAAATGAGAATAGCACCGTAATATATTAGGGAGGTAATGGGAGTACAGGTAGTATGTAGAGAGATAACTTAGAATCTGTAAGTGAAATGACTTCAAAATTATCATTTTAAAAAGCCTTTTATACATTTCTTGTCTTGCTGTTGTCCAGTTGTATTGGAGTACTATTCCCACAATTTCCACCTAGCATGTATATCTAACACAAATGGAAGAAACCAGTTTAGAGAATGCTGTATAATTTAAACCAATTTAAATTCTATCTCTAAACCAGGTTGGAGAAGTCTAAGCTACATACAACAAAGCATACTGTAAATGGAAGCAATTAAAAGATTGTTACACTAGACAATATCTTTCCCCATACACATCATTTGTCAGATTTCAAAAGAAAGGCGAAGTAATACTTGCTATTATGCCAAAAATAGCTTTGGATAAAGTCTCTGAATCAAGGCTTACTACAGGCCCGTTTAGAAACTTTGTTTCTGTCTCAAATTCCAAACCACTATGACGAGAAAAGACAAAATATGTGTTGCAATGTAATAATACAACGCTTGGTCTTTTCTACTTTAATTTTAATGACAGACCCAAATATATAAATTACAGGTTGTGTGTTGTGCTCCTTGAACTCCCATAGATTCCTGTGGCCTAAAGCCCCACCTCATTATCAGACAATATTTATGTCTATCAAGTCTGTAGTATACCAATTTTTGGAAACTCATAATTTAAAATCTCAGCCAGATCACACTATGTATATAGATAATTAGCTGGGATACTGAATCCTGTCATTTTTTTCCTTACTTTTCCTTAAGGATAATTTTTTTATAATCCTTATATATATATATATATGTATGTATAAATGTATGTATGCATGTGTATCTGTAGAAATACAGATGTAGAAATACAGCTAATAATTATTGATGTAATATTTAAATTCATAATACATAAATACATGGTCTTCTGACAAATCATCTAAAAATCAGCATATCTTGTAAACCTATTTTAAGGATTACTGAGAAAGTGGACAAGATGCCACACTGTTGTGCAAATACTAATGATTAATATATATATATATATATATATATATATATATATATATATATATATATATATATATATATATATATATATAATGACACTTTTAAGTAATCAAATTATGTCATCACACAGGTATATAATCTATGAAAATTAAAGAGAGACCGAAATACAAAAGTTAACATGTTACTTTTAGAAATTCATATATTAACTTATTATTGTATAGTGTACCCTATAAGCTACAACAGTAGATCCAATGAATTTTTCAGCTGAATAAATGCTGAACTAATTACAATGCTAAAGTTTAATTCTGGTAATCACAGTATCTGGTAAACATCAATTAATAATACAAGATTCACAGAAAGTATTAGCATAAAATGTCGTATCACAGTATGATCAACAAGGTATCAGAAATATGGCTGGTACTTTTATTTTTTTTACTTTTAAAATAGACAAGGAAACAATTAAAACAAGATATCTAGCAAAATATGACAAGAACTGCAATTTTTCCAATCTTGGCAACTAAACTCAGTAACAGGCACTTGGAAATTCTATAACAATACTTTCACTTATACTGGTGAGCTTCAGGAGGAAGTGTTAATTCTACAAGCCTTAGCAGAATTATGCAAGGAAGAAGACTTAAAATCAATAATCTTAAGACAAAAATTATGAATTTCTCAGCAAACATTAGTAACCACATTGTTGCCTCAAATATTAATAACAATTTGGAAATAATAAAACAGAACAACCAGTTCAGCTTAAAGGAGGAAAGTTTTATCTTATGATTTTATCTCACTAAACCTTATCCCACTCATGACCCAACCAATTTCCATAGGAAGAGGATGTGCATTCAGCTCTTGGATCAGATTCAGTTCTTACAGCTGGTTAAATGAAGTACTGGAAGACTGGTCCAGTGGGCAATTTTAAAAAATCACATTTCTGTGATGCTTATAATTATTTGCATATGATAATTCTAGACTGGAAAATACAATTTGGGTGGGAAAATAAAATAAAGATGTTTGATTGAAGTAGCAAATCAGCAGCATTGCATTTTGAGACTGCCCACCCTTATATCATTTCAAAAATCCAATTGTTACTCATAGGCCTAAAGAGCGTGGGAAATACTTATCTTATATATATATATATAGATAGATAGATAGATAGATAGATAGATAGATAGATAGATAGATAGATAGATAGATATAGATGAGAGAGAGAGAGAGAGAGACAGAGAGAGAGAGAGAGAGAGAGAGAGAGAGAGAGAGAGAGATAGAATGAGAATGAATATGGGAATGACAGGCTGTTAGTTATTGTTTGTGTGATCAGTTTTCTTTTAAGGCCAAAATTGAACTTAGAAATCAAAGTTAATTTCCACTGAACCTAGAATTAATGTCCAGTTAGATATGCACAAGATTGTACTTTTTAGTTTTATTCACTGTATCATTACTGTATCATCAGGCATGTCATGCTTTTATTAGGATTACTGCCTTGCTTTATTTCCTCTAGCAAAGATTACTCATAAAATAATCAGCAAGTTCTATACAAGAAACACCAAAAAGACAGCAACAATTTGTAAAGAAAGGATATTAAGCTAAAGCATTACCAAAGATGTTTATCAGAATTTCAGCAATGCTTTTAAATACTGCATGAGCTCTTCGGATTTCTGCCACACAAATTAATGGACAAATTCCCTAAAGAAATGCACACTAAGCAAATGCAAGGTCCCAGGAGCTGGGATGAAGGGCAAAAGGTGAATTCCATAAAATTACCTAAACTTCTAGGTGAAAGGGGAAGATCAGTACTAACAGAAAATCCAAGAGGAGGTTATCTCATAGTAGTCAATATTTCATCAAACAGCAGGCTGAATCAACCTATAATACAGAGGTCTTCAAACTTGGCAACTTTAAGACTTGTGGACTTCAACTCCCAGAATTCTCCAGCCAGCTATGCTGTCTGGAGAATTCTGGGAATTGAAGTCCACAAGTCTTAAAGTTGCCAAGTTTGGGGACCCCTGCTATAATAGAATGCTGAGCTGCAAGAATTTGATTGCCATGTTTTAATTTGAGGGAAGGGGCAGCCAACAAGATGGACCTGTACCCTGAATTTCTTTTACTAATATTAAAAACATTTTATCTATGACTTTTGGTTTCAAAAAATGGGCTGATAGGTAATTCTTAGCTGTCAGCTATTACACCAGCTTTATGTAACTATTTAATATTGCTTTTATCAGACCAAATATACCAAAGCCATCACATGCAGGCTATTTCATGTAACAGCAGCTATGAAATGTTGCCATAAGCAAGCAGAGAAAGCATACGCTGCGAACATTTTGAATCATACCAAATCCACTGGAATTCAGAGACATACACGCTTGTCACTTTAGCAGGTTCTTCTACATGCCATTAAAATATTAACCACAAATATTCTTTCTGTGAACACAAGCAGTATTCTTTGTAAATTTTGTGACTGATTTTCTTAAAACACTTCTCTATTCCCTATAGCCACCTTCTCAAGTTTTTACAAACAGAAATTGCAATTTTCCCTATAGGCCCACTGTGGCCCCTGCAATTTGTGCCTGCACAATTGTTGTGAGCTGCATGGCTTTGTAAATGTGATTAATAAATAAATAAATAAATATATTCACACCATGAGGCCTAAGGCAAATTATAGTTTCCTTCTGTGTGCATGGATGCGTGTATGTTTACAGACAGCTTTAGTATCCTAGTTTCATGGCAATAAAATTTGAACCTTTCTCAAAATGTCTCTCATCATCATCACCTTCTCTCTACTTTATTCGTGAGCTGCATCCTCAAGTTATCATAATTATGTGCACCCTGTTCTTTAATAGTTTTCATGGTGGTCAACAAAACCAGACTAAATCTGCCCTATTCAATGAACTAGTCCAGTGATGGCGAACCTATGGCACGGGTGCCACAGGTGGCACGCGGAGCCATATCTGCCGGCACACAAGCCATTGCCTAGCTCAGCTCCAGCACGCATGTGCACGCCGGCCAGCTGATTTTTGGCTCACACGGAGGCTCTGGGAGGGCGTTTTCAGCTTCCGGAGGGCCTCCGGGGGGGACTGGGGAGGGTGTTTTTGCCCTCCCCAGGCTCCAGGGAAGCCTCTGGAGCCTGGGGAGGATGAAAAATGGGCCTATCAGGCCCACCAGAAGTTGGGAAACGGGCCATTTCTGGCCTGCAGAGGGCCTCCGGGGGAGCGGGGGAGGCCGTTTTCGCCCTCCCCAGGGATTGAATTATGGGTGTGGGCACTCGCGCATGCGCGATAGCACGCGTGCATGCACTTTCGGCACCCAAGGGAAAAAAGGTTCGCCATCACTGAACTAGTCTATTGCTTAGAACATTTATTGCAACAATATACTTATTTTTACAGTATCACAATTTACCTCCCCCTTAAATTCTCAGGATGTTAAAAGATAGTGGGCGATTTGTACTTTCAGACCTGCAAGATTGATGTCAGCATTCCTAGCTAGATCAGACAAGATATACAACCAGATGCGCTAATCCTAGTTTATTGTAAGACTACATTAATGGAAGCTTGAGTCTGAATGTACAAACCTTGTGCAGAACTGAAATCCTCCTGGCAGGCAATCCTTTTGCTCTTATGTGCAATGGCAGCCCACCAAAGGATTTCGGCTCCTTTCTGAGCACAAAGGGGAAATCCTTCATGGGCTTTCAGAGAGAGATGAAATCTTCAGAATATTAGCTCCGTTCCTGCAACCTGCCATAAGGTTTCCTCTCCTTTCTGTGCATGGAGGGGAAATCATTCAGCAGACTATAGGATTCCAATGACTTTCTGGGGAAGCCAGCAGAGGAGATTGCAAATGGCGATCGCATGATTGTGGGACGCTTGACAACCAATCATAAGTGCAAAGAACAAATAGATGTGTATAAACTTGTACAAATTTAAAAGAAAGGAACAAAGACAATCAGAACAGCATTTCTCTTAGTGTGATATACATTTTCTTCTATAACTAGATATACAATTTCCAGAAATTTTGAAACTGCTTTACAGACCCGCTGACATTCCTTGAAGGACATTAAAAACACTCTATGTTACAAACAGCAGCAACTCCTAATCAACTTTAGTTAACATCAAAGAAGCTAAGCAGAATTGTACCTGGTAATTTACGTGGGAGATCATGAGGAAATCCAATTGTTGTAGGTTATACTGGGAAGTTTACAAGTATCTCCAAAGTCAAAAATACAGGTAGTACTTGACTTACAAATGTAATGAAGCCTACCAATTACATTCGTAACCCAAGGATTTGTTGGAGTGAATCACGTAAAATGAACGTGAAAACTCCCTGCTTTCGCCCACGCATTTGCTAATCAAATGCGCAGGCTGTTAAGTGCACATGAGATATCTCAGGGTGGGGAAGGCCACGTGGGGGGGGGGAGTGTTGCTTCTGACTATCCAAGGCCTCCCCCAACCCACTGATATACCTCATGCTCCCCACAATTGCTTCCCCCCCATCCTGCCACACCGGGTCTCCACAGGCACTGGGCCTGTGGAGACTCATACTTTGCAAAGATCTAGTGAGCTGCCTCCTCTCTGCTGCAGTTTCTTTGCCTGCTCCCGGCGCTCCAAAAGTGGAACAGTGAGAGCAGAGGGAGTGTGGGATGAGCTTTGATGACTCACCAAGGCTGCCTGCTGCTTCTGGAGCGGTGGCAGCCTTGGTGAATCTCCCCCAAAGCCTTCCAGTCTCAGTGTGCAGTGTTTGCAAACTGATGGGATGCACCCCATTGGCTTGCAAACACTTTGCGCACCGAGACTGGAAGTTTCTGGGAGCCGTGACTCCTGCGACTTCAGGCACCCATTCTTTGCAAAAGCGGACGGTTATGTCGCAACTTCAGTCACTGTTTTAACTCAAAGATTACCTGTAGCTAGTTACTTCCATACTGATGCCAAGGAAAAGACACAGATGTAGTCATGCACACTAGAAATTGATTCAAGGGAATATTCAACTTGAGTAAGCAAAACAACTATTTTCCGTAGTAAATCATATGACCCAGGATAACTCTATGCACAGTCAATTCCAGAGCAGGCACTGCTTCTCCTCTCTTAAGCTGCAAGACACATCTATAAAGTAAGACAACAAGAAGAAATGGAAATGGTAGCCTAAGAACAGTATTAGGCCTACTTTCTATTCAACATGAACATGCTGGCCCTGCTGCAATAATGTACATTAAGGCTTTGCAAGAAAGAAAACTCTTCGGAAAAGCAAAAATATTTGTGGACTTCCTCTAGGAAGTATGAAGACAGGGAGAGTTGAAGTACAAAATCCTAAAGAAACAATGCAAGAACACAAATTGATTTAATAATAATAATAATAATAAAAAATCGGGCATTACTCATAAACACTTCCTCAGAGCCTATTAGAACGATAAAGGGAAAAAGAGTTGATAAAGTATGGTAATGGGCTATCCATTACACTAAACAAGTTATAATTGTATGACTGGAAAAAAGGTGTGGTATCATTTAGATTATCTGATCTCCATTTAGAGAACTCCTCAGCTGCTCAAAGAAATGCACCAGAGATCCTGGCTACATGTCTGCAAAAAACTTCCACACTGCATTTAAGACTGCAATCTAGAGCAGACATATTTTAAACACCAGCCATAATTCTCATCCTCCTCCCTTCTACTGTTTAAACAATTTTGCTTGATCAGAGGTCTTAAAATCTCAAAAATGACATGTATTTTCTAAACCTTGACATTGCAGTTGCTTTTTAAGTGACTTGGAAAGTAGCTAATGTAGCTTTTCTACAGATCTTACACCAAACAAGAATGTTTTTCTACTAATTTAAATGGTAAAACAGACATTTTCTCTAGTTTATCCAATCTATCCTTCCACTAATAATGACTATTACTCCAGATCACCTTTATTTTCAATTGTCCATGACATTAAATTCCAGACAATACAGGACAATGGTCAGACTCAACTGATATGCAACAATATGCTAATAAGCCAACTAAGGTTAATAGGTTTTATAATTGCTTTATATAAGAGAGAGGCAGATGGTATTCCCAAAATGGTACAATACCCTCTAAGCATTGAAGTAAAAGGCATGAGGAAGTAAGTTTAAAACATTCTGCTGCCAAGCTGGTAAATTTATTGTTTTTCTTATATTCTTTGTTATGAGAGACGTCAACTTTGTAAGCTAAAATGTAATCATTTGTCCTTGTATGTTGTGTGTATGTTGTGTTTTCTTCTTCAGACAGTTGTCAAATGGAAAATGTGCACATTACAGATAATGTTGCTATGTTTTTGAACATTTAGCTTTGCTGCTTGACCTTTGCAGAGCAAGGAAAGTCATGCTCTCTATGGACAGTATTAAAGTGAATCTGCTGCAGTTGCTTCTTTGCTGCGCTCACTTCTGGGTTGTTTGTATAGACAAGCCAGGCTGCAGGAAAAAAGCTTATTTAATTATTCCTTCCATTCTTTACAGCAGGGATGTCAAATTGGATTTCTTCCAGGGCCGGATCAGTACTGCAGTTCTCCGTGGGTTGGATGCCTCCTATAGAACTGTTGGCCAAAACGGGGCACAGGCCCCCCGCCTCTTTTCAGCAGCCTCCATCAGCACCCTGCTGGCCAAAAACGGGCCGCGTGGAGGGGAAGCCTCCATGTGGCCCCTTTTTGGCCGACAGAGTGCTGCAGGAGGCCGTGGAGGCAAAAAACGGGCTGCGCCCCCCCGCACATGGCCCATTTTGCCCAGCAGAGGCACCGCGGGCCGGTCCTTTGATATTTCCAGGCCGGCCCCGTGGGCCAGATTTAAACATATCCGGCCCACGGACCTTGAGTTTGACACCCCTGCTTTACGGTTAGAAATTTTAAAAACTCCAGGTTAATTTTTAATAGATTGGAAAATAGAATTCAGCATGTGTTACCAATATATCTACTTTTATTTCTAATTGTACAATATTTGAAATGTTCTTGGTCTTGGTTCTACTGGAGCATACAAACACTCAAAATATTCTAACAGAATGTTTCAAATGGGGCTGTTTTATTCTTATTTTTCTTCTTAAAACTTGTGTATTTTATTCTTAAATTTGTGTACTACAACCAAGGATTATTTCTGAGACATATTACAACATTGAGATAAAATTGAACATTTCTGTTTAACACCATATATACATGAAGAAGATACAACTGGAAGCCACAGTATTTGTGAATTATCTGTACATAGCAAAAGGTACAGTATCTTCACATGATATTTGGACAAAACCCATTTCTTACTTTTCTAGGTCAAATCTCAAAGTGAAAGCAGCACTCATTTATTTTAAATAAACTACCTGGAAACTGGCTCAAACATGCTTATAAACAATGAAGAAATTACATAGCAGTGTCTTTTGCCAAATGAAAACTAAAAGGCAATTCTGACTTTAGGATTTCTAAAAGCTTCCCTAACATTCCAAATATTTCTTTAAAAATATGTATTAAGAATAGATTAGTCAATTTTTCTCCCATATCAATTCTATGGAAATATATTTGCTATGCTCAAATGTATGCCACAATATTCCAGGCGTGCAAAATAAATAAATAAACAAACAAACAAACAAGCAAACAAACAACCACTTGTGAAAAAAGTGGCAGTGGGGGAAAAATAGCTTTAAACTGAATAGAGGAGTTTTATGATAATATGATCATTCATTTTAAATTATAGTGGTGCTTAAAAGTTTTGAACCTTTTTGAATTTTCAATATTTTTGCACAAATATTACCTAAAATCTGATCTGTTCTTCATATACGCCCGAAGCCAGATAAAGGGAACCCGATTAAGCAAGTGAGTCAAAAACATTATACTTGCTCATTTACTGAGAAAATGATCCAAAGCCACATATTTGTGTGTATGGAAAAAGTATGTGAACATTTGCTTTCAGTAACTATATGTTTCCCTTGAGCAGTGGTAACTATAACTAAAAGTTTCCAATAACTGTTGGCCAATCCTGCATATTGGCTCTGAGGAATTTTAAACCATTTCTCCTTACAGAACAGCTTCAATCCAGGATTGCTGTTGTGCTTTCTTGCACAAATTGCCTGCTTCAGGTCCTTCCAGAACATTTCTATAGGATTAAGGTCAGGACTTTGGCCGCTCTAAAAAACATTTTCTCTTTTGATCATGGCTGCATGGTCCACTTTCACTTGGACTTTACTTCAGGGACATCTGATACCCTGATATTTCCCTGTAGAGTTTGCTGGTACAATTCAGAATTCATGTTTCATCAATTATAGTAAGCCATCCTATCCTAAAGGCAGTAAAGCAGACCCAAATCATAATACTGCCATCATCATGCTTCAGACATGAGATAAGGTTCTTATGCTGGAATGCAATGTTTGCCTTTCACCAAACACAAAGCTTTTTTATTCAAGACAAAGAGCTATATTTTGGGCTCAGCCATTCACAGAGTCTTCTTCCAATAGCTTTTTAGCTTATCCATATTTGTTTCACATATTGTACATAGGCAACAATGTTCTTTTTGGAGAGTAGTAACTTTTTTCCTTGCGACCCTGCCAACAACATACTATTGTTGTTCAACATTCTTGCATTGGTGGATACTGATATCCACCAATGCAAGAGAGACCTCTGGTTCCCTGAAGTCCTTAGAGACCTCCTGGAATACTATACCTTTAGCGTTTGGTGTGATTTTGGTTAATTGAACATTCCTGGGAAGATAGGGGTTTTTTTTGCCTCCATTTATACATAATCTACCTAATAGTGGACTGCTGGAGTCCAAACTCTTTGGAAATAGTTTTGTAAACTTTTCTAGCCTAGTGAAGATCAACTGTATTTCAGAGGTCCTCAGAAATCTCCTTTGCTTGATCCATGACACACTTCCACCTACCTGTGTTATAAAGATTGGACTTTGATGGTGAATACTTAGAATTCCATTCTTTAAATAAGGTAGGACATCCCATACTCCCACTTGATTTGTCACCCTATTGATTGAAACACCTAGCTATAATTTCCCCTCTCAATGAACTGCTAAATTTAGAGATTCACATGCTTTTGCCACATACAAATATGTATCAATTGGATCAATTTCCTCAATAAATAAATGAAGAAGTGTAATAATCTTTGACACATTTCTTTGGGTGGGTTGTCTTTATCTAGTTTTAGGACTATGCAGAACAGATAACATTTTAGGTCATATTTATGCAAAGTATTGAAAATGCAAAAGGTGTCACAAACCTCTCAGTACCACTTTAATACACCTTGTAGGGGAGATGGGTGGCATAGAAAATTAATAAATAAAAATTTTATTACTGTAGACAAGAAGGGGAAGGAAGGAAAAAGAGCTGTTTCTTTGTTTTTCGTTCCTCACTTTTTGCTTTGTTTACATTTTACTGTAAACAGTAGTTTTTGAAGATTTGTTCAGTGTGAGTTGTCCTAATGAAGGGATTTGTTTCATGAGGATTTTATATGGCCAGGAAGACAACCTTTGCTTTCGGCCTTGTAATTATACACAGTATATATCCTATGAGATAGATAATGTAAGTTCTCCCGTCTGGATACTACTTTACTTGTTCCTGGTTGGCTACTTGTTCAATTGCCCCATTTTCCAAACTCCAGGAGTGAAAAGGAGGGGATCAAGATCAAAATTAGTCAGAAAATTATCTGAACTGAATTATTAGCACAAATGTAATATCCATTCTTGTGGTTTATACCGTTGCCTAAATTTAGTGATTATGTATTGTACACGCATACTATCCTTATATCACATTTCTATGGCTATTTATAATGAAAGCTGAAGATGATTAAGAATTCCAAATTCTGGATCATGGAAAAGTATGTGCAGTACAAAGAGAACATGCTTATTTTCCAGAAAGTGAATGCCAGCAGTAGAATGATCACTGCCAGCTGGTTTGGCCACCCTCCTTATTACAGCACATTAGCATCCCACTGACAGCTACCAGACAACACAGGAAATGAAAATATATTTTGAAAGTGAAAAGGAAATAGTACTATATACATCTTTCTCTGAATTTACAATATTCCACAGTATGTTTCTAATGGCCTCATGAATAGAACAAAAAAAAAAAGTCCTACAAAGCAAACAAAAAGAATGATCCAGAAAAAAAAAATTAAGGAAGTTAGGCACAGCTGGTTTTAATGGTTTTGATTTTTTGATACTGTAGCTTACATCCAACAGAGTGAAACGGTCAAAAGCCGGCCATACTTTTCATTGCTATAAAAATGGTATTTAAGTAAATGAAGCTACTCTCCCATCCTGATATGAATGCACCTAAAAAAGATTTAAGTTTTTTTTACAGATTTTGGAGTTATTCATAGAAAACAGCCTAAGAATGGAACCTAGAAAGATTAGTAAAGATGCTCCACCCTTGACAGCATTCAATTACAGCAGCCAGCAAACAAAACACGCCCCCCCCTTTTTACATTCCAACAATAGGAACAGAGCTTTCTCAGAGTCTACACCAGTAATTATTAATCTGTACTCCAAAGTCTTTCTTAATGCATTTTTCTTAAAAGTTAACTTTCAAAAAACCCATGGTTTTTATCTGGCAATCATATGTAAGCTTCTAGCCACAAGAAATTTACAAAGCATTTTCCAAGAAATATAGACACTTAATTGCTACAAAGCCATTTTGTCTCAAGGTAAATCCATCGATTGTGAGAAAAGCACATACATCAACTTCCATGTTTAACCAGCAAGTATAGTATTACTATAAAATACTGTTCCTTCATTAGGACACAACTACAGTAGTCATAACTACTGTGTAAGTATATGCATACATTGTGAGTTTGCAATCAACAGAAGGTAGAGTACCCCTCATGACTTCTTCACTACCCAACTAGTAGTGCTTTGTATCTTAAGTATAATTTTTACATACTTCTTGGAAGATGAGCACTTCTATCTCGGGATTATAAATGGGATAATGCTCAAATTACAAGATTTACAATCCTACACCCACTTTAACAAAAAGAAGTTCTCCCAGTGGTCTTTATTGTTGATTAGAAATACCTACTATAAATTCAATGTTAAGTACGCAAATAAGGTCAGCCCTTGTCCATTCCTATAACTATAGCTATATAACAATTATATTAATATAATTCTTCTTTAACTGTTTTCTCCATTATTCTGAAGGCACAGAATTCCCAGGATAGACACTTACATCAAATTTAAGTACCAGCCTCTATTTCACAGGAACAGGAAGTTATATTACTGATGAAGCAATTAGCTTGAATAAATGTCCATTTGCATATATGTATTGGGAAGCAAGCTTTTTGAAATTTTATGGTTAAGACCTATTTCCCTGACCAGAGATTTCATTCAAATATTTATATATTTAAACCTAGATTAGAGCCAAACAGCAAACTATTTAAAAATATTAATAGTCAACTACCCCTAACTCAGATTACTCTCTCTATATATGTATTACCTAAATTTGCACTAAAATGTAAATGGTTCAGAATCTGAGAACAGTATTAAAAATTCTCATTGTAATATAATAAAGGCACATGCACTTTTTATTATTTAAAAAAATCATACTTCCAGCTATAAATTAAATATCCAAATCTAATAATAAGTTCATTTTATTTAAATATGCTATTATTAAAAAAATAAGCAGGAAGACACTAAAAAAATACATGAAATCGGGTTTTATAATAATCTGTATACAAAATATGCAAATTGTACAACTGTGGTACTAAGTGCTAGAATGTAACAAAATTCTTATTTGTACCCGGACTATCATTAAGTGTTGTACCTTATGATTCTTGAGGAACATATCTTTTCTTTTATGTACACGGAGAGCATATGCACCAAGACAAATTCCTTGTGTATCCAATCACACTTGGTCAATAAAATTCTATTCTATTAAAGCTATTAAAAATTGAAGGTGAAAACGTGGATATATTCAAATTTCATGTGCATATTACACACACACACACACACAGAGGAAAATTATTGCTTTTCTGCCCTTCCCCCACACAAATATATTCTCTCTCTTTCTCTCCATGCACATTCCTACACCCATTAGGAAAACACTAGCGAAAGGACACAGTACTTAAAACAAGCAATGACTTCTTCAATTGAGAATTGCATACACAACCCCCACAATTTCTAAAGTGCTTGTGTCTGTGTTTTAAAAGAAGTATTAAAAACGCGCTCGATTTATCAGTTGACAGTGCCTGCTGTACAAGGATTAAAGGAATAGGAGTCCAATATAATCCTCCCATAAGAAAATGAATCAAAACACTTCTCTAACAGCATACGATCTGCACATACACAACTGTATCGAATTAACATTCAGAAAGACAAGCGGCAGCAACGTGTCTCTCGAAGCCTTCCCCCCCCTCCCTTAAATATTCCTTCTACAAAAGCCGTACCCACTTTTAATTTTTATCCTCCTTGATCCACGCCTCGACCCCGATCGCACGCATGCATATAGATAGGGAGCTACGCGTTCAAAAAAAAGGGTATAAAACACGGGCAACACTGCAAGCCGCTCTCTTCCACACGGATTAAATCAGATGGGGGAAGAGAAGCGAAAACGAGATTTTCTCCCCATTGCTCACCACCGTAACCCCCTTCTCCCTGTCCGGGGCCTAGAAAAGGGGAAATTAGAGCGGATGTGTCATGTTTAAGCTCCCTTGTCGCCCTTTTATCCGCCCTCCTCCTCCCTCCAGGAGCAAAGGGGGGAGTGTCTTGTTACTACCTCCACTTCGTTCTTGCCTCCCCAATGCACGCGCGCCCCGGGCAAGCCCCGGAGATCGGCGGTGGGTGGGTTTCCCCCCCTTTCTTCTCCGGACCTCGGAGGCTCCCATGGAAGGGAAAACGGCCCGACGCGTTCCCAGGGCGAGCAGGGAGAACCCGGGCCGCTGTCTGGACGCGCAGCCCCGCTCCTGGCGGGGAGAGACCCCCCTTCGGGACGGAGGACATCCCCCCTCCGCGGCTTACCGACAACTCGGGGCTGTACGAGTCCCGGTGGGAGACGGTGCGGATGACGCCGGCTCTCCAACGCCCGTTCTCCGGAGGCTCATCACCCCCGGCGCCGACGCACAAGAACCGCTTCCCCACCAGCTCCGGCCGCGACTCCACTATGACCGCCATGACGGCCACCGCAAGGCCGCCCCCCCGCCTAAGACAACCGCCCAGGCGCGTCGCACTACGGGTCGCCCATGTCTGGAGCAGCCCAAGCGGGAGGCGGGAAGGGCGACCGTGGCTGCGCGCGCGCGCGCGGCCGACCCGCGTCTCCCTGGCTCCGAGCCGCGCGTCCCAGGCAGCCGCTCAGCCTCCGCCGCCGCGACCAGGCTGACACAAACACACGGAAGGGAGGGGACAGCGGAGGGGGCGGGGGAGCCGCGCTCTGAGAGCCGCGGTGCGGCCCCGACCACTCCGCCCACATAAACCCACTGCCATGGAGACCGGCACAACGCGCCGTCTCCCTCCGCCAGACACAAACGGGCTGAGGGGGGAGAGCGCGGGCGCGCCCCCGGCTCTCTCCTCGCCCGGGGGGGGAGGAGGCGGAGGAAAGCGGGCTTTCTGCAGCTACACGGCGCTCCGGCTACCCTCGACAGCGGCGGCTTGTCCCGTCCTTCCTGGGGAAGGGAGGGGGGAGTGAGGGAAAGCGAGGGCGGGGGTCCCGCCTCAGAGAAGCTGCCCGTTCCAAAAATAAGGGGCTCTTCATTCCTGGGAGGGGGAGGAACGGCTCTGCCCTGGCTGTCTGAACAAGGCCAGCGGGAATGCAGCACTTCCACCGGCCTCCCCCCTTCCCATTCCTCGCGCGCCTTGAGCCCCTCCGGCGCCACTGGAAGCGAGCAGCTGGAAGACGGGCGGGGGGGGATTGTTGCAGGAAAAGGCCCTCGAGCAACTAATCTGCGATTCTCAGCCCGGAGTTAGGGGGAGGGGGAGGGGTGGGGGAGACCCGTGGCCCACAGCTGAGGTTGCCTCGTGTGGACAATAGGGCGGCAAGGCTCGGTGGGGAGAGGGGTGGCTGGGGGCATTTTAATGGGCTGATGAGCTCTTTTCCTGGTTCTGCGCCTCTTGCCTTAAGATCTCAACATAACATATATATTGCAAGCTGCTCCTTCTGCCGATAACTAATAGGGGGGGGGGCTTGTTATTATTACAGGGTCGATCTGGACTGCTTTATTTTTCTTCCGTGCTTTTCTCTCATCTCTGCAGGATGACTCACGGTGGCTGAGATCACTCTCTCTTCCACCCCCCCACCCCCTCTTTCTCTTGCTGAATGAAACACCCACCCAGGGAAAATTCTACCTATCCAGAGTAATGTTTTCACACTGGAAATGAGCCTTGCCATGGTTACTGCACCCTGGTGATGCTGCTGTGGCTGCTGCAGTTGGAAAGACTGCATCAGCCTGGGGAAAGCAAACAAAAATAATCAAGCTGGTTAACATGGTTGCTCTGGAAAGAACGGAGGCAAAATACTTCAACCTGTCCTGACAGGTTGTGTTTTTTGGTTCCAGATAATCTGGAGACCCAAGTCTTGCTTGCCAATGACTTTTGAGCATATTACCACAATAAAAACAATGTGCAGCCAAAGGAATTCTTAATTAGCTTAAAGTATGACCTCTATTACACTGGACACCTCTATAAATCCAGTTCAGTCAAAAAAAGAAAGAAAGAAAAAGAAGCAGCAGCATTATACCGCTGTTCCTAAGCAGACTGTGGGAGACTAGTGAATGCTAGACTGAGCGGTTCCATGCAATCAAATATGTGCAATGTTTTATCCTTTGTGTATCAGCACAACATTCTAGAAAGCTCCAATTCAGCACCAGTATTGTACAAAAGACGAGCATAAAGGCTGGAGCTGGGGTTGCCAAATGTCAGCCAGAGATCCCTTTTGCAGCTAGGGATTAAAGAGGAAACAGTAGGTCCAGCTCTCGCCAGTTTGCTTTCCTATAACAAATAGTCTAGGTATGCTGTACAACAGGTAAGAGAATAGGTCAGACAAAAGACAGGAGACAAAACGGGAAAACAAAGCTATAACTCCTGGGCTTACTGCTAATCATGAGAACAGAAAAAATGTCTCTGAGGAATTTGGCTAAACCTGTGAACCCATGTGTAAAGCACTTCTCAAACGCGTATTAGGGGAGTACATGAAACACATTGTGGCTTGGATGTTCAACTAAACTTCTAACTGGCATGTGATCTGACTGGTCTGAAACCCAGACCACTTTGGATCATCCAGGTTTTGTTGGGAGACAAAATCTCTAGGGAACTTAAGGTGAGTAGGTAGGCAAGCCTGCCTTGCCTCCCTGCACCACCTGTCCACCCTGTGCCATCCTTGTATTTCCCTTAAGCTGCTCTGCTTGAATTCATGAGCAGCATATATCTGACCAGCCCACACATTCCTTTCAGATCTTCGCTGCTGCACTAGAATTCAAATATAGCACATCTTTCTACCTAGATTTTCAAGTGCCTTAGTTTCTATTAGTTTTTTTTTAAATCTCTTTATGTCTGCCACTCTGAGCACTCCCAGGTATATGCCTAGACCAAACATGCATGCGCCAGCTCTGAGCACGGGCAAAGCAAGCCACAATTTGGTTTACCTCAAACAGGCAAACAGAACATTTTTCACATCACGAGTGCACAGGAACCCAGAGATCTTTTGACTTTTTCTCACAGAAAAAAAAATCAAAAAGCTTCAGTTAGCCAAAGGAATCTCTCTTAAGATTTCAAGCAGAAATTCAATAAGCAGACAACTGAATCCCAGACAACAATCATGCTAGCAAATAAAATAAGCTACATTTTGCAAAGGTCAGAGTAGATCAATTTCAGTATTAGGATAAGTGTGAAAGTTCCAAAATGCAGATGTAGTCACAAGATACACGGATAGTACATTACAAATAACATCCCTCCCTACCCAAAATGCAGAAAGAATATTAAAATGATAGCCAAAGGTTCCAATTACAGTTCAACCATGGACTTCATTAGGTGGTCTTGGGCAAATCAATAAATGTTTCTGGCATAGTAAGTATAGGGAAAAGATAATAATGACCTGCTTCAGATTATTATAAAGATGAAAGAGCTCTTGCAGTTTTGAAATTGTGTTTGTAAAATATCCCTAGATTCTATTTGGGAGAGAAAACTATTAATCTGAATAACAAAAAATACCAACACTAGTGTCTTATTAGAATGATATACAGATACTGTATGTTTATTAACTGCTTTTAAAATATGATGTTGCATACTATAAAACATAGATTAATAAAAATTATTCAAGCCTCCTGCAAGCTTACATTCTAAATTTATGTGTGTAATTTAAGTAAGCTATTAGAGGCTGCCTTTTTTCTTCTACCAATCCCTCAGTCATAACCTGTTGCATGTGGTTAGTGTATATTTCATTGTGCAGAGACTAATAGGCAGTTCTATGCTTGTTTACACAAGCAAGTCCCACAGACTATGAAATATACCCAAGGAACTTGGCATAGGACTGAAGCCTAAGTGTCTGTAGAGTACCAAACTGTTCCTTGAGAAAGGAATTGATCCAACTACATTGAGGTTGTCTATTATTAAATGATCTCCAAACTAATCATGTTCAACCCTACCTCACTCATAGGCTCAACCTCTCACCTTCCATGGATTTAGTTAAGGCAGCAGGAACAATAAGCCTGTGAGACAGGTTGGGATGAAGCAAAGTCATTGGCCCAATGAGTTTATGTTTGAGGGGGCTCTTGAGCCCCGAGACTTCCTAGCCCAGCAGCTTAACCGCTACACTATGTTGGCTATAGAATGGGTACAAAAGATCAGGAAACGCACACTAATTCATCTTATAAGATGATAGAAGATAATACATATCTCTGAAAAAGCAGCATAGTCCATTATAAACATTATCCTAGATTTCCGTCTCCAGAGCACCACTGCACAAAATAGGTATACTCATGGAGAAGCCTACTGTCATTTATTTATTTTGTTAGATTTTTATCATACTTTGTGCCCAAGAAATCAATGTGGTATTTCTTCCTCCAGTTTTTCCCAGAGTAGTAGGCAGAGTATCTAGCTGAGAGTCATGTTTCCACAGCTAAGGAAAGAATCAATCTAGGTTTTCCTGTTCTAGTCCAACACCTGTACCCAATGTTTCTCAATCCTGGCAATTTTAAGATGTGTGGACTTCAGCTCCCAAAATTCTGTGAATCACCATTCTGGAAGTTGAGGTACACACATCTTAAAATTGCCAACGTTGAGAAACACTGCCTTAACCACTACTCCACACTTCTCTTATGACTCACAATCATCCCTCTCTGAACCTTTGCCCAATTTGCTGTCAGGCAGCAGGACTGCCACATATCTAGAAGTTACCAAGAACAGGAATAAATTAGGATTTGCGAACATGTATGTGGCAGCTTGCTTAGCTTTAAAAAAAGAGATCCTTTATCCTCAGAATATTTGTTGTGTTTTGTTTTGTGAAGCGACTTTTTTATTAGCCAATAAGGAAATAAAGGTTTATGAATATTGTTTGTTTTCTTTGTGCCAAATGGTTTTGTAATTCATCAACTACACTGGATTACAGTAATTGATCAAAGCGCCATGTGGTCAATGCTGTTAATAGTTATCAACAGCATGACTCTTGAAGGCTCAAAAATAGAAACATAGCCATTAAATTACCAAGGTCTCAATCACAGGACCTGGAAAGGATTGATACAATTATGCTGCCTTAAGGCAAAGTCCTTTCTTCAATAATATATCAATTTTATATTCATCACCCATTCACATATCACACAAAATTGTGCCTTATTATTCCTTATCCTCTATTTGCAAATAATTCACAATTCTTATCCTCCGCAAGATTTCCGAGTTTCACTGAAGTAGATTAGAACACCTATTTCAGCAAAAATATAGAACGGGCAGGAGATAATATTTATCATGTTGTATTATATAAAAATATAAACATATTATTTTTAGTAGCTAAAATATTTCTTGGTGCATTTGGTGTGCTACGTTCTGATACAAGAGAGTAGAGGAATGGCTTAAAACCCCATCTTTTTACCTAGGTTTTAATATACAGTAATGCAAAGGTTTTATGCTGCTGGTCTTTAATGTTTATATATTCAGTAGATAATGTGTGTCTGTGTGCATGTACATACCTATGTCTACATATGTGTCAAAATATATGTGTAAGAATACAATAATATAAAAACCAGTTAAGATTCTTAAAATGTAAACTGCTTAGGAAAGCCAGTTTGGTCTAGTGATTAAGATGTTAGATTAGAAGTGGAGAAAACCTAGGCACAAAGCTGGCTGGATGACCTTTGGTCAGCCTCTCTCTCTCTCTCTCTCTTAACCTTAGGAAGAAGCAAGCAAGGATAGACCACTTCTGAAAAATCTTGCCAAGAAAAATGCAGGACTTGTCTAGGCAATTGCCAGAAATCAAGACTGTTGGAAGGCATCCAATAAATTAAGCAAGCTGATAAGAGTCATTTGAAAGTAGATGGCATATAAACATGCAAACTAAAACATTTTTGTAACATTTTATACATAAACATAGATAGATAGACAAACATAAACATAGCCAATTATAGGTTATTTAAGATATTATATTTAAACCATAACTTAGCATGATGTCCTCAGTTTGAAGCTCTCAGGTTATTGATTTTTGTATCAGTATAACAACCTGTACTGATGCCAAAGCTGGTGGACACCCTGTGGCAAGGGAGTCCCAATAATTCTTTCGGTTGAGATCCATCCTCAAGCCATATGAACTCACCCTCTCATATTCTCTTAGCCCAGCCTGCCTTGCAGGATTGTGGGGGAACTGGGGTATGTAATGATATATGTGTTTTCTTGAGCTCCTAAATGGAAAAGTAAGATATAACCCCTCACCCCCAATGTAACGTCTTTCAAATGGGTTCCAGAATTTCTTCACTTTGACGTACATAATTAATTATATATCATTACTATATGCAATTATAATTATATATAGCTTTGGTATTTTATAAATCATTGTTTATGGTTTAATATTTTATAATTTACAAACAGAGCCAATCTGTTTATTCCAGAAAGCATGACACATGGGCTATTATGTCGTGTAAGCCCAGCTAATGGCATTCCCAAGGCCACTTGCATACTTCCTGTGTATTTAAGCTGTATAGTTTTGTCACTGAAAATCAAAATGGTCACGATCAGGCTGCTTAAGCACAGGTTCAGCAGCAAAAAGTCACTTCAGTTTCTCAAAAGTCGCTTGACATTCCATTGACCATTTCATTGGTGACTCAGTTTGGGTTTGCTGCTCCAGCACTTGTTTTTTCCCCACAACCTACCATAACCCCCAGTAAGAGTTTTCATTTAATATGGGGGGTGGGGGCAGAGAGAGAGAATACACACACACACACATACACAGCTATGGAATTCAGCTTGGGTAAAGATTACTAGGGGACTATTTAAACCATTTCCTTTTCTTTTGTCACCAAATCTGATTAATCCACAAATGACCTTGGAACTTTTCCTTCACCCCTTGGGGCTAGCTCTAATGAGGACATCTGGCAGCCTCATGCTGATGGGGGATGAGATAGAGAAAAACAGAGAACCTAACACATTCATAAAACCTCTGTCTTTAATACTGGAGGAGGCCCTAAGAAAGCAGGAACCTTAACAGGCTGCTGGAGGAGGAGGAAATGTTCCTGCTTTCTACAGGCCTCCTTCACTGGGGATAATCTTTTTTGGGGGAGGGGGAGGGAGGACTCCAATAATACCAAATGGAAGTAATATACTAGTGTAGCCATAAAGCTCAGCTGCCATGGCTACAGTCCTGAAACTGAGCCATGCTGAACTCTCCCCTTCCTTTCCAGATCATGTTTCCCTTCCCAAGCAACTTGGGAAGAAGCCTTTCCATTGCAATAGGAAAGGACTTAACTCTCTCACTGCCTTCCTATGTACAAGAACCATTAAAAAAGACACTGAAGGTAGAGGTTAGCGGTTAAACCACAAAAGTACCATCTCAGTGAACAGAAGGAATAATGCTTGCTGCTTTCTTTTTAAAACAACAACAACAACCACCCTCAACAGCTTAATGATTTGTGTTCATGAAAAATAATGTGTAGACAACAAGACCAGCACTCAAATGTACAGGTGGACTACCCTAGGTTAGTGAAGACTGCTATAGATAAAGATTCCTCAAATGGTATTATAGTATTAACAGTTAATCTAATCTTGGGTTAATTAAAATTTGGTTTGAAACTGCAGATCCTGGAGTTTCTTCACACAATGAAGAAAAAGACAAAATGAAAGATAAAAACATCTGGATTTCTTTGTTCTCTGCAGCGCATTGTTCTTGATGTCTACTGAGAAAATAATTGTAAAAAAACTCATAATGAAAAGGGGAGAAAACCTATTTAAAAGGACTAGCCTTACAACATAAAAGAATTATTTTTTCCATTCAATAATTTCTGATTCTTGGAGATTGCCTGGAAAGGTCCTTGTAGTGTTGGTGGCAAAGTTTTTCAGAAGTGCTTCTGCCATTGCCTCCTTACTAGGGCTAAGTGAAAGTGACTGGCCCAAGGTCACCCAACTGACTTTGTGTTTAAATCAGAACTAGAATTAGATCTTTATCACCCAGTTTTTATGTGCATCATATAGATATAAAATGCCCGTAATATTTCTGCCTAGTGGAAAAATAGTACCCTTTGGGAGAATATTAAACTTATAGATCTGGATTCAGGCCTTGCACCACATTCTGCCTATGGTACATTAATCCAAAGGCAATGTTTTAAGAAAGGCAAGGCATATCTAAATTTGGTTCTGGTTCAAGCAACCCTAATTTTTACAGCATGGTTACACAAATGTGGCCTCTGATATGTTAATGACAGAGCACCATAACTTTAAATGCTGGGCTGAAATCACAGGGGAGATATCTTGCCTTCATGTTGTCTTCTTGGGGAATTTAGCTGGCTTTTCTGGGTCTGACTGAACATGACTCCTTTACACTCTTATCCTGAACTATGTAGTGGTGCAACAGAGACCAATTTAATCTCATGGTGGGAGCATGTATACCTCCCAACGCAGCCATTACAGAAAAGTAGAAGTAACTTTATGGTGTCGGTACTGTGTTGCCTCTTAGCAATCATTTCACAGCTCTTTGATGGGCCCTGATTTTAGAGAAATGGTTCCAATGTTAAATGATAATATAAAAATAAAAAAAGGTTAATTATTGTGCTAGGCCAGGGGTGAAATGCTACCGGTTCGGGCGTGCCTGCCGGTCGTCAGAGAGCCGGTAGCGATTGTAGCGCGAGGCTTCACCCACCCGCCCGGACGCCACCATTTGGGTTCTTTTACCCTCTGCACATGTGCAACTGTTCTGCGCATGCGCAGAGGGTAAAAGAACCCAAATGGCAGCATCCGGGCAGGTGGACGAAGCCTCGCACTCCGACAACCGGCAGGCACGCCGGAACCAGGAGCATTTCACCCCTGTCAGCTAAAGCAGTGAGGTAAGGAGTAGCAACAAAGAGGCCAAGAACAAACCAATCATAACCCATATTTAGTACTGATGGCTAACAGCATAATTCTAGGCATTACAGATCACCAGCAAATTTAAGATTAATTTAATTTCATACCGACTTGTAGCATTACTTGATTCCCAGCAATGCTGGGAGAGTATATTAAATGTATATACTAAATATGTATTTAATATCCTTAGAACATAAATATATTACTTAAAATATATTATTAAATTGTATTAAACAATCAATTAATACTATTCATTTAATTAATAAAGCTCATTTAAGTGGTTTTCTATTCTACGTAATAGGCACCAGAAGTGGTGCTACAAACCAGAGTTTGCTACACCTGGTGGATTGCTCCATAGAATACTAAGGGAATTGGCTGATGGTCTTTGCGAAATTTGGAAGAAATGAAGTGCCAGATGACTGGGTGGGAGCAAAGATTCTTAGAAAGGGAAAGAAAGTTTCAAGAAAACAGAATAGTGCCATTGGTATCTGGGAAATGGTTTGGGCAGATGATTGACCTGTAAGCATCTTAAAAACAATGTGGCAATTACTAGAATTTGGCAAGGATTAAGAACAAATTTTGCCAGTCTGAACTTAATTTTTCATTGGGTAATCCTAGAGACATAATATAGCTTGACTTCAGAACAGCATTTGCAAAGCACCCTAAGATATGCTGAGAATTAAATATGAGTTGGATGGCATGATAATTAAGTGAATATAAGCTGAGCTTCACAAATGTCTTCTCATCAAATTGGAGATTGCCATTTTGCAACAATCAGTTCTTAGTCCTTTACTCTTCAATATTTTTGTGAAACTGGGGAATGCTTATCAAAATGGCAGATGAAACTGAATTGGATAGGATAGCACAGATACTAAATAACAGAAATAAAATCCTATTAAATAAAAACTCACTTACTCAATGTTCTGGCTTTCAGGTCTCAGTGGTCTTTAAGCTACCGTAATTATCTGCGCTGGGTTCATAGAAGTCAGTACTGTAGACTCTAATGTGTAAAAATAACAGAAGGAAATTTAACAAAAGGAAGTGCAAAGTGATTCAGTAAGGAAACAAACATTAAATGTAGAGCTATAGGATGCGGACTATGCCACCTGGCTTCAGTATTACTTCATCACACGAAATATAATTTACAAATCACAACAAGTAGTTGCTCCAGTGCATCTTGTTCTGGTCCCATTGTACCCGGAGTACTGGGTCTAGTTCAGGGCACCACTTTTTTTAAAAAAAATGTACTTATTTTAGCCTCCATTTTTATTTTTAAATATAATTCAAGAGGATGAACATACCTCATACTCCTTCCTCCTATTTTCCCCACAAAAACCACCCTGTGAGCTGGACTAGGCCTTAATGATGTCTTAGTGATGCCAGTAGACCAAAGAAATTGCAGCAGAAGGAAACAAACATAGAAATCAACTCTTTGAAAAGAGATTCAATGGGCCGAGCTGCTTCCAATCTGACAGGCGATCACACAGAAGGTCCTGACATGGAAGAGAAGGAATTTAAGCTGCAGGAAAGCAGATTGTAATGAATTATAGAAAAAACTTTCTAATAGTAAAAGCAATTTGATGGTAGAACTTGTTACTAGAAGGCATTTGCCTTGGATGTTTTAATTTGAATTCTTGTACTGAAGGGCTGGGGTAGATGCAAAGCCTTTCAACAAAAATAGATGGGTTTATGCATTTGTCAATAGTTTATGGAAAGAAGAGGTCATCTGTTCTATTTTAAGAGAAGGTAATGCATTACTAAAATTGTTTATGTCTGTGAATATCTATATGTATATGTATGTGTGTGTGTGTGTATATATATATATATATATATATATATATATATATATATATATATATATATATATATATATATATATATAATATACATACACACACACACACACACTATAGAATTTTACATTTCTTGTTCTTTACTGTATTCTAATTTTTCTTTAATTCTTTGCTGCACTGTGTTTTTTACTTTGTATAATAGTTTATACTTTTGATGAAGGGGTAAATCATATATATATATATATATATGATTTACCCCTTCTCTCCCTCTCCCTCCCCCCTCTCTCTCTTATATATATAGAGAGAGAGACAGAGAGATTTACCCCTTCATTTGATTTACCTTATTTTTCTTATTTATTCTTTCTTTTCTGAACGTTTTACTTCTTATTTTTTTTTAGTTTGCATTAAGTTTTTATTAAATATTACAATTAAAGTTGCTATTAAAAAGTATTTTTCTACTTAAATTTGGAGCTATATGCAGGTCTGTGTTTTCATTTTTTAATTTCATTTTTCTTACTCGGTTTTGCTGAACTTTCTATTGCAAAGTTCAACTATTGTGAAATATCACACAGTATTAACAAAAATGGCATCTAATTATTATTTGTACTAATCTTTGCGACTATCTTTTGTAACTATCTTTTGCTGTTGTAAGCTGCCCAGAATTGCTTAAGGGTTGCAGTCATATAAGTCTTTTAAATTAAATACATTGTATTGCATTTTTCCACAAAGGATTCAGTTACCAAGGCAATAAATGCAAAAGCTAACCCTACTGGGCTATATTCCCATAAAGGGCAACTCCTGTGCATAAGAATGCTTTCTCTGTTAGAAACTGCTGTGTGAAAGACGTAATATATAAGGCATAGAAACTTACATTGCAAAACAAGTTTAACAACTTCGAAAACTTAAAAGGCATAATTTATTGTTCCGTTCCTGAACAGCCAGAAATATAACACCACCAGCCCACCCTTTACTGGTTCAGTTTCTATTGGGACCAGGGGTGGGTTCCTCCTGGTTCGCCCAAACTGGTAGCGGCCTGCTGGTGACATCACCGAACTGGATTGGTCGGTGCTGGTCCGTGGGTGCCGCCATCTTTTTTTTAAAAAAAATTTGATTTTTTTAAAATTTATTTTTTCTTCTGCGCATGCGCAGAAGCTGAGTTTCCGGCACTGTGCATGCGGTTGCCATTTTGTTTTCAGTGTTTTTTTTTTTAAAAATTGGGTTTTTTTGTACTGCGCATGTGCGCGCCGAGGCGCAGCCACGCGGCACAGGAGGAAGCCAACCGGCAGCAAGGCAAGTTGGAACCCACCCCTGATTGGGACACAGAGCAAATACTGTATATTTATACTGCCTTCATGATAACCTACAACAATATGACTTAAGCACAAAGCAAAATAAATAAATAACCCAAAAGCCAAGTTTAATATCCACCAATATTCAGGAATCAAACAACTGATTTGCAAGCCACCATCAGAGTTCATTTATTCTTTACTTCCCTGCTTATCAATCCCGGCTAATTGTGACGTTCAGCCTGCTTTCTGGTTCAAAGGACCCGAATACAAATATCAATTTGTGATAGGCTATTGCCTATTTTCGGGTTAGTGCACTTTTGTTTTGCTTGTGGGTGATGGATCTCCATGACAAAATAAATGTTGCATTTGACAGGTCTTGGTCTGATCCAAGTAGATAAGGTTATTTCTCATCACATTTGACCTTCTAATCTGCTTCTCAACTCCTATTGCTTAATAAACCCCCCCCCCCATTTTATCCTTTGTGTAAAACATTCCCTCAGCAAATTGGCTTTGCCATGTCTCTCAGACCAACCACGTTGCCTTGCTATTTACATGTGTGCTCCTTTTTCTGTCCATTTATAGGGAGGCATAAAAACAAGCCAAGACTTTATTGCCAAAGCACACATAGCTTTCATGCTGTTTGAGTCTCTCTGGGATATTTTTTTAATAAATAAACATTCCTAGACTAACATGGACTCCGGCCTACTTCACCAATTTGTGTAACTAAAATAAAAAAGTTCAGGTTTCCACCCTGGAGATCAAACGTTTTGTACAATCTGTCTTCTCATATTACACAACAAATCCTATCATTCATAAACAAATGAAGGTGGTTTATTGGAATATAAGCAGCAAATAATCTACTGTCTCATCAACACAAGCAGCTATGACTTTGTGGGTAACTAACACACCCAGCTCTGACTCATTTAGCTCATGTAGGCACACACCTGCCCCAAAGCATTCATAATCCAAAGTAACTGCTCACAGGAAGACAAGAGATAATTGGGATCTGCTGTCTCATTCGAGGGAGGATTTAGAATCAGTAGCATAGATGCTAAACTGGGATCACTGTAATAGGGCATACTAGTGCTAGAAAAACTGAAAACAAGCCATCTTGAAAACAAGCCACCTATTGCTTCAGGAAGGGTGCTAATTGCATTAAGATTATATTAACATGAGATTGTATATTATACTGAGTCAATAAGACCATGTACTAGCTTTGGCTTAGCAATTACGTTTTCATTTTTGCAAAGATGGTGTACCCATAATCTAAACATCTCTCAACTTATTAAATATCATATTTTATGGTTAAAATACTGAATTAGGACTAGGAAAATCCAAATTCAATGCCTCCCACGGGATTAGAAGCTCCAGGTGACTCTGGGCCAGTCACTATCTCCCAGGTTAATCTATTTTATGTGGGCTTCAGTGAAAAGATAAAATAGAAGACTCTACATATACTTAATTTAGCTCCTAGAGGAAAGGCAGGGCATACATTTAATAAACAAAGCAATTTTCTCTCTCTGCAGATTACAATTACATCCCACTTAAAAAAGGGACTGACCTTAATGTCAAACACACCTTTTCTCTTCCATTCTTTATTTTTTTTGTTAACTAATGTGCTTTAAAATTTAAATTATTTTGCAACCTTTGCATTAGCCTATTAAAGAAATTGCCTTAAGATGAATTTTCAGTTCATAATGTGTTACCTAGAGAACTGAAATCTCAGAAACATTTACCTTCTAGATCAGGGGTCTCCAACCATGGCAACTTTAAGCCTGGCAGACTTCAACTCACAGAATTCCCCAGCCAGCTGGCTTGGGAATTCTGGGAGTTGAAGTCCGCCAGGCTTAAAGTTGCCATGGTTGGAGACCCATTCCAGATAGCAGCATACATTTTCAAACAGATTTTCCATCAGATTTTCATGTCAAGAGCTCCTTACCCATATGACTGTTTGAAGCATTATTTGATGTAAGGGTTCTGTAGAACAATGGTTAGATTTACCTTCAGATGCAACAGCCTAGTAAAGTTCATGGCATATCGTACATTTGGTAGACTTTAAAATTCTAACCTTGTCAGGTAGCTGTTCACAAACTACAGCAATAGCAGAGGAGCCCAAAACAATTATCACAGGAAAAATCACCATTATATTTCATAAAGGAAATCTTACTTTTCATAGTCTCACACTGAAATCATCCTTCATTCCAAAACATTTGTATTCTCAAATATCAACCTTCATGCGATTTGACTTCCACTCTCTTATTATCTGAACAGAGATAAGCATTACAGGCGACAATGGAATTCCAAGATCCACTCACAAAAATCCTGAAATCTGCAGTGACTCCTAGCATGCAGAAGACATTTAACCATAGTTAGACTCAATTACTCAATTTTCTGGCTTTCAGGTCTCACTGGTCTTTAATTATCTGGGCTGGGTTCATACAAGTCAGTACTGTAGACTCTAAATGTGTATTTCAATGAGTTGTGCAAACACAGCCTTTGAGAACAAAAAATACACCATCCATAAAGTACTTCCCCTGAAGATCATTCAATATACTATCTGAAGCTGGGGTTCTTATACTGTAAGGATCATCGAAAGAGAAGGCTCCTTTAAAACTATTACAAGAATGGATGGGAGAGTCAAAATTATTGGCTCAGCCCTGTGATGGCTCCTATCTGACCTTGGCCGATTCTGAAATACTTAAACCGGATGAGTCTTGTTTAGTACTTTGATAAGATAGGCAATACGCAAGAAAGTAATAGGGCTATGGACTACTAGACCAAGATAAAAATCTCAGAAAGCAATGCTGCACGGATGTAGCCAGAAGGTCACCTGGATATGAACCTACCTCAAAAAAGACTTTCTCCTTTTACCTCCATTACCCTTCTTTTCTATGTTATCAGTTTCATCTTCGAACAGAACGACGACAAAATGAAAGCAGAGCTTAGAACAGCTTTTGGAGAGAGAGAGAAAAAAATACCCCTAAGCAAAAACTTACCAGCACCTGGAAAGGGAACTCATAGGCTTAAAATATCTGCTTATTCTACTCAAGGTATTTTTAGATGCCTCTGTTCACCCCTTGTGATATTTTTCTCAGCCCACTACTCAATTTTCCAAAGGCCTTCCTCAAGCATGAAAGACCGAGCCCAGCATGTACAAGAAATGCCTTTCTGCCAGATCGGAAGCCTTCTTACCTATCTGAAGCCATTTATCTGAAAGCAAGCAGTATCCTCACCGCGTTTCCTGCAATTCAGTGGGAAAGCGCTTGCCGGAAGCACGCAGGTCAATGTTACATAAAACCCATCTTGCATTGGTTCGAGTGCTAAGGCCAACCTCGCTCGCTTTTCCCATCTCCTCCCTTCCCCCTCTCCAGTTTTTGAGAAAAACCAGCCAATGGATGGAAGCCGGAAGGGAGGGGGAATCCCCGCGAGAAAGCAAGCCTTGCGCCAAAGCGATGCCAATGCTTTGGAGCCCATGCAAACTATTAAGATGGAATTCTAAGTCAACGACAAATACGGTGCAGAAGGGCGACAACAATAACCACACCAGTAAAGATTCGGATTATTAAACCCCTATTAAAAAAAAAAGGAATTTACCCTATTCGCGATGAACCTACAAAGAGAAAAAGGCTACGCTTGCGCAGACTCCCGGGCCTGTTACCTACCCATTCTCTCCTCCCCAGGCAAAGCGAAGCGCATGCGCACTGCCGCCAATTGAACGGACGGCGGAGGAAGGCCGGGGAGGGCAGGGGCCAATCCGTGGCGAGGGGGCGTGGCGTGTGTCAGTTGTTGAAGTTGAGGAGAGAGAGGGAGGAAGGGAGGAGGGGAGGGCGGGGCTCCGTTGTCTGCTGTGAAACGGTGGGAGCCATTCGAGGCCCGGCGGGACGGGAAGCCGGAGGGCGAGCGGGGAAGGGCGGGTCCGACCGAGGTCCGCTGCGGCTGCTGTGCGGCCTGGGGGCGGTGGCAGGATCCAAGGCTGCCTTCGAGAAACAACATGGTGTCGTGCATCATTTCCCGAGTCGTTGTGTAAGTAGGGGGAGGAGGTGGGGGCCGGGATGGCAGCACCCGCGAGGGGGGGGGGAAAGGAAGGAAAGAAGGAAGGAAGGACGGAGGGAAGAAGGAAAGAAGGGAGGAAGGAAAGAAGGAGGGAGGAAGGAAGGAAAGAATGAAGGAGGGAGGGAGGAAGGAAAGGAGGGAGGGAGGGAAGAAAGAAAGGAGGAAGGAAGGAAAGAAGGAAGGAGGGAAGGAGGAAGGAAGGAGGGGGAGAGAGGAAAGAAGGAAGGAGGGAGGGAGGAAAGAAAGAAGGGAGGAAGGAAGGAAAGAAGGAAGGAGGGAGGGAAGAAGGAAGGGATGGAGAGAAGAAGAGAACGGAGAGAGGAAGGACGGCTGCCCGAGCCTCTTCTTCGCGGGCCCTTCTCGCTGGCACCTCTGCCAGCATGTGGCTCACGGGGCTTCCCGGGAAAGTGGGGGAGCCGGCGGCTACTCCCAAGCATCCCTTCCTGGGCGAGGACCGCCGGTGGCAAGGATGTACCGGAGCCCCCGCTTGGCTGTTGCTCCCGGCAGCTTGTGGAAGCGGTGCCTCTTCCGCCGGGCCCGTTGGGGGGGGGGGGGAAAGACCCGCGAGGCCCCGTTGGTGGATGGAGGCAAAGAGGGATGAGGCACCTGCATACTACTTTTCTATATATTTTCATTTATCAGCAAAAAAGTTACACACACACACGCACCTACGTACGTATGTATGTATGTATGTATACACACACATATACTAACTTTGAATTGTACAAAATAAAGGCAAGGTATAAATATAATAATAATCTATAGCTGTGGGATTTCCTGGTGGGTTCCCATCCGAGCATTAACCAGATCTAGTCCCATTTAGCTTTCTGAGATGATCCAAAGTCGGCTAGCTGTTGTCATTTTTGTGGAGTCCTTGGTGCTTTCTGAGCTTGTTTGTTTGCACACAGTTCATTCCCGACTTAGGTGTCATCATCAGTACTCACTGATTAATTTGTTAATCAGTTTGTAATACCGATGTTAACTAATTGGGTAATGAAACATCTCCAAACCAACAGTCAAGCTCAGAGAACATCAAGAACTCTACAGTTCAATCCTGAGCTACATAATTTCTTTTTCTATTGGTTGTCATTCTTCCTTTTTGCTTTAAACTTAATACTGTTTTTATAGATGCTTGCTGCAATTAGCTGGTAGGGGGCACTCTGGAGTATGGGCAACTTGATGTTGAGACCAAGCCTGTACAACAGGTAGAGGGGAAGGGGCTACGTTGATAAGTGGAAAATAATTGTTGGCTGCAAAGGAATACCTGCTACAGTGACCAGCTTATTCTTGGCTAGCATTAGCGGGTGCAGTGCTGCATCTGGCAGTGGATGGTGAGGTTTGGAGGTGCTCAGGAGTGTATCTTTAGGAGGAGGATAAATGTATTACTTAAAAAAATTTAGTGAGCCATACAAGGCTCCAGCATGGGGAGGTGTGCCATGCTGTGCAATACTGGTCTAGACTCTGTATTAAAAGATTTCAGGCTGAATGTAAGTGACCTGTACATCTAATATGTGCTAGTGAGATGTGAAAGTAAGAACATAGTTTTGAATTCATGATGTTACAGTAATTATTACAGATTTAGATCTTCAGATTTATGAAAACTTGTTTATTAACATGATAATGATGGAGGTGTTAAGCAATTGGTAATAATGAGTCTTAATCCTTTAGGTCCTCAATGTTTCTTCCTATCTTAACTTTTATATACTTTTCAAGTATATAAAAATGAATAGCAATTATCATGAGTGAAAAATCATTTTCTAAATGTATTGCTATTCCCTAATGAATCTTACAATATCTGAAGTAATGATACGACAGATTCTGGAATTGATGCTATGACTTTTAAAAAAAGAAGGACCCAGAAGTTGAAGCCCTGTGCGAACAAGATAGTGGCTTTAATTCTTGGTAATGGATTCGGACATTAAAACTATCATCACTTAAGTGGAATATGGTCTAGCAACCTTGGCCTCTGATTGGCTATGGCATTTATTCTGTGCTGGTTACAAAGAACCGAGATCTTTTACAATGTTTGTGTTTTTATATGCACAATTTTTACACTGCAGCAGCACCAGAATCATTTAAAAAAAACTTCAGATATTATTTTATATTAATCACAAAGATTATGTGATTCATGTGAAAGGAACTTACACTTAAAGTGAAGAAGCTGCTTCTATTATAATCAAGGAATTTTGAGCCTTGGTATTATATGAGCAAGTAATTAAATGGTAAGTTCCTATTTTTTGGAAGCATATACTGAAGTAATAAAAAGAGCCGAGGTGGCACAGCGGTTAGAGGCAGGTACTGCAGGCCACTTTAGCTGACACTGATCCGCAGGTCAGCAGTTAAAATCTCACCGGTTCAAGGTTGACTCAGCCTTCCATCCTTCCGAGGTAGGTAAAATGAGGACCCAGATTGTTGGGGGCAATATAAATATACATTGCTTACTGGTGTAAACCGCTTAGAGAGTGCTTGCACTGTGAGGCGATATATAAATCTCATATATATATATATATATATATATATATATATATATATATATATATATATATATATATATATATATATATATATATATATATATATATATATATGAGATTTATATATCGCCTCACAGTGCAAGCACTCTCTAAGCGGTTTACACCAGTAAGCAATGTATATTTATATTGCCCCCAACAATCTGGGTCCTCATTTTACCTACCTCACTTTACCTACCTCATTTTACCTACCTCATTTTACCTACTTCACATTGCATATATATATTGCATATATATATATGCAATGTGAGGTGCTGATTATGCAAAAATTAATCTGAAGTTCCAACATGTAAAGCATCAGTTTCTTCAATAAATGGAACTCGTCAAAACTGGTTGAACTAGTAAATAAACAGGTATTCCAAATAGTGTTAGCAAACCTGATACTGCTTGATGAAATGGACATGAAAAAACTCCTAAGCTTCTGATGATGTCTGTGATAATGCCAAAAGCTTGTGTCCAACCATATAACCCAAAATGCCAGCATGGATTTGAAATAAGTGCATAGACGTGGCTGACTAATGCAAATAACTCGGTTTTTTTAAACAATGCACAGTTGGTTTGACAGTGAAGTTTGAAGTTAATTAAAAGCAGAGTGTAGAACATTGTTACACAATAATATAATAGCTATATATTCTTCACTACTCTTAGACACACAAGAATAAATCAACAAATGATAATATATATTAAGGTTGAAAGGTCACTAGTATAATCCTCAAACGAATGGCTTTAGAGATGGAGAAGTTTTCAAGCAACTGTACCAATGTGAACTGTTGCAGGGGCCACTAGCACATCCACCATTCAGAAATGAAACCAGAAAATCAGGTTTTGTAAACAGCCTACAGTAGATGATGAAAGAAAGTAAGAAAGCTACTGAAAAATGATGAAAGCAGCTGAAGTGCTTTACTGAAAAATGGAGTTACGGCTAAGCTTTACAACTCTTTTGGCACTTGGAGAAGGTCCCCATCACACGAAAACTAAAAATTATAATCCGTTTTGAAAAAAGGCAACTGTCACAAACGCAAATTCTAATTGTGAAGATGCCTCCTCTCAATCATTGGAAAGGTCTTCATGAAAATCATCTACCTATAATTCTAGAAATGGCAGGAACTATTAGAGAATAGGCTGATCTCTACCCAAACTGAGAATGATGTTATCAGATCACCACCCTGCAACTCATAGAAGAAGAAAAATCAGTATGGTAAATATTAATTGACTTTTGAACAGCCTTTAAAAATATATTCTGGAACCACTATATATGGAAAGCATTGAAAATCGAATACATGCCCACAAAAATAATTTTGCCTACTGGAAGAAACTTACATCAATGTTAGCAGGTGCATGTGCATCCAAGATGAACTTTCAGAGAAATCCCCAATTGGAATGGGATTTAGGCAAAGCTGTGTGTTCACTCCGCTGCTACTCAATATCATAGCTGTTACTGAGGAAAGGTTTTGATGGCAGGCATGGGGAATAATGAACCCCATTACATATCTTGTTTCCTGTGAAAAGTTGCCATATTTGCAGGCAGTAATACAAAGGTCACAGACATCTTGTATGACGTCACGACCACTACCCATTTCATATGTTTTGAAAATACTCACAAAATGAAGGTTTTAATGGATCATATTCTACTGTCTGTTTCAGTGGAGTCCAAATAGATAAAGTAAGTTAACCAGATCAGATACTGATAGAAGAAAAGGGGCCTGTTATGTGGCTATTTTTGCCTTGTGTCAGATGAGGTTGCTTGCTTGGAATTTGACATTGGCTGTGTATCTCCTATGGAGTTGCTTGAGGCATGGTCTTACTTGGTTATTTGGGTAGAATTTCAGCCTATTAATCCTAATAAATTGAACAGAATCCTCAGGTCTGTGAATTTGGCCACTTTGTGTTTTAGTTTCACTTTCCTTCTAGTTTAAAAACGTCAGAGCCTCCTGAGAGAGGGCATGTGGTTGGATCTGTTGTGGATGCCAGTGTTTCATGGGAGGAGGTGGTTCCCCCTCAAGCTATCTGGATCCAACAGATTTGACCAACTTCTGTCCTATCTCTTTGTTAGGAAAGACTGTTGAAAAGGTGCTGAGTCTGCAGTTCCAGAGAACCTCAGGGAAGGAAATGACCCTTTCCAGCCAACTTTCAGACCTTTTTGTAGTACTGAAATGGCATTGGTACAGTTGTGGATGATTTCCTTTGGAATGGATAGGGATTGTGAATTTATCCTGGTGTTTTGTTGATCTCTCAGTGGCCTTTAATATCATCATGGTATTCAGTGGAGTAGCTTGGGTAGATGGAAATGAGGGACACTGTTTTGCAGTTTTCCACCTATTTCTTTCAGGATTGCTTCCGACCATTGCTGGAGAGACAAAATTGAGCCCTATCGCCCCTGCTTTGCTGAGGAGTCTATTTTCCATTCCTTTTCAACATACACATGAAACTGATGCAGAATCCAATGTGCAAATGTCTGAAGTAGAGACCTCAGTTTCATATCATATCAAATTGTCGCAGAAGTCCAAAACAGCAAGGGAGGGAGGGAGGGATAGGAAAGTTTTTATAAAATTTATTAAGAATAGGTTCAAATGAATGCTTGAAAAAATTTTAGTCTGGGAGAAAAGCTATTGAAAAATTGTTTATTGTGGAAGTCTGTCTTGAATATTAGGAGCTTTAACTTTGGATAATTAAGAATTGTATGCTTAGATTGTCCCATCCTACTGTCTAAAAACATTTTTACTTCTGTATAAAATTAGGAAGGAAGCAGAGATTATTGTTCATTCACTGGAAAAGCCACGATTCTTCATTGCAGCTCCAATATTAAGAAGAAAGTTAGCTAGAGACAGTGACAAATTGTCCAAGTACAGTGGAGTTTTTGAAATCTGGTTTAGGGGGAGAAGTGACCATTCAGCCATTCCTTGTCTTTCATCTCCAACCTATCCCCATTACATCTGCCTAGAAAATGTGACCATCTATTGGTATCACCATTTTATGATTACATTACAGTGAATCTGAATTTTCAGTCACCTATCCCATCTCCAGCAGAGCAAACCTTTGCTCATAGAATGATCTTTGTACCCAGTTGTATAACTGGAGTCAGTGTGCTTTTTCACTCTGTAGGTGTAGGGCAGGGGTCAGCACCCCGTGGCTCTGGAGCCACATGTGGCTCTTTCAGCCCTTTGCTGCGGCTCCTTGTCGCCGGTCGGCACCATAATTTTGAGAGGAGCTTTCGGTTAGGGTGGGGGGAAGCAGGGCGCGCCAGGAGGAGACTCTATAGCAAGGGGCGGGTTTTCCGGTCAGCTTCACAATTGATAGGGCTTTCGGTTAGGACAGGTAGAGGAAAAAGGATGCCGCGCTCGGAGGAGACTCTATGGTGGGGGAACCGGACTTCCTGTCGGCTCCAGAATTGAATGGGGGGCTTCCGGTTAGGACCTTTGTGGCTCTTTGAGTGTTTAAGGTTGCTGACCCCTGGTGTGGGGTGTCATATCACTTCTTAATCTTTTGATTAAGATCAGGTGTACAGAAGTTATTTAACCCATTCCCCTATGCATGCTGTCTCGATATGAGTATAGATTCCAGATAGTCTTAGCTGTATTGATGTTATTTAGCAATTATGTTAAAACCAGTCACCAAATGGTGATTGCAAAACAAAACAAAACAAAATATATGCAGTTGAAGTCTGGAGGAAATTTCTTTTTATGCCTTGACTGAGATACGTTTTACCAATACTGTAGAACACTTTATACATTCTGTCCTTTTTTATGGAGTTCAAAGGAGCAATAAATGACAGGCCTATTTCTCCATACAGGTATATTTTGAGGACAATATGCTTTTATCATACCCAGACACAGAGCTAATGAAACACTTTGTAATGAGACACTTTGTTATGTGTCACTCAGACAGAATGTCACAAGGAAAATCAAACCTGTTGAACAGGAAAGAAGCTGCTACAGGAACTTTATCTATGGAGTCCGTGGTGCTCTCTGAGCTTGGTTGTTTTCTTGCAGACAGTTTTTATCTTTCACTAAACATAACATTTCATTTCTGGTGATAAATATTCAAAAGTCCTGAGACAGTTATATACAATTGCTTGAGATTTATGGTAACTTTTTTGCCTATTTCTCAGGAAACATACAAATCCTGCTGTATTTAAATACTGTAGTTAAATACTGATATCTGTGTTAGGATTAGGTGTTATTTTATATATTATCCTCGTTCTCAACAATCCTGGTCAAGCCTGACAATCCTGGTCATGCTTCAGACAGAATATTATGAAAATGGTCAGGATGAAGTTTACAATATTTATTTTGATTGGTCTTTTGTTTCAAAAATATGCATATTGTTTCAAAAAAACAACAACCCTGGGAACATAGCATGGGATAGGATGCAAAATTTAATCATTCAGAGGCATTACTTGACCAAATAGGCATAGAAATAATGATAGAATATTCTTTGTTTGTGCCATTTTTCATCAAGAATTGATTGAAAAACATTTTGCAATTACTGTACCTCTAAATTGGTGTGAAAAAAATGCTTAGATGCTTACACTAATTTGGCCTGCTACTGGAGAATTGAAGGAGAGCATTCTATCCGATCCAAAGGGGTTTGGGAATCAAGGATAACCAGTTACTGTTTAAATAACCAACACTATTACAGTAATATTTTGTTTTCAGGAGTTCATTGGTTTTTCTCCATTGCCTTTTCTTTCCCTAGCTGTATAAACCTTTAGAAAAAAAGCAATGACAAATAAAGTATAAAAATAGAGATAATATATCTGTATATCTCTATCTCTGTCCCCATACCTCTGTCTCTGTCTCTGTCTGTCTCTCTCTCTCTCTCTCTGTCTCTGTCTCTGTCTCTCTCTCTCTCTCTCTCTGTCTCTCTCTCTCTCTCTCTCTCTCTCTCTCTCTCTCTCTCTCTCTCTCTCTCTCTCTCGTTTTAATGTTAATTGTACTAGGCTAGAAGTTGGAGTTCTCATTCTGCCTTAAGCATGAATCCCGCTGAGAACATTGCGCCAGTTCTCTCAGCCCTGGGAAGAAGGTGGCAACAACAAACCATTTCTAAAAAAAACTTGCATGGACTTGTCAATCACCAGGAGTCAAGACTGATTCAAAGTCGCCTTCTCTTTTAGAAGAAATGTCTGTAAAATTAGCTGTTAAAATAGTTTAAATATTAAAAAGTAAGCCCAAATAATTTACTAAGGAAAATTGTTCTAATGAACCATGGATATGTTCCATTTATTTTGGTAAATGCTGATTATATACCTCCTTATACCTCATGTGTCCTTGGAAACTCAAGGGATGCTGTTAATAATTCAGGCAGAAAGTAATAAGATACTGTTGAATAATGTAGGTAATTGCTAAGATTATTTAGTTACAGATATTCAGAAATCTTTATTAAGGCAATATAATGCATTTCCAAAGTGTTTATTTTGTATTCTCATTGAGTAGCAGTAAGGTAATATAAAGTACAGATATGAGCATCTTTCCTATGCTTACCTACAGAATACTCATCTGAAGATTCTATATGTACTACTTCACTGTTAGCAGGATTCTTTTTGTCAGATGTTCAGAATTAGTTGATGTAGCTAGGTCCACTTCTGGCTGACGTCGCAGTGAGATCAGACATGACGAGCGGGTCTCCGCGCCCCCGCACTGAGTTCTCCCCGTTGGAGGGCTCCAAAAGGAGCTAAAGTCACCCTGTAGGGGTGGTGAAGAAAAGAGGGGCGCCCTGCAGGTCGCGGAGAGCCACAACTCTCCTGCTTAACCCAGGGCTTCTTCCCTCTCACCCATGATGAGGAGAAGAGGCAGCCATCATGGCTGCTGTGAAGCTGGGACAGCTGAGGCAACAAAGAAAGTGCAGGAGTCGTGTAGATGAACAGTGACTGGAGCTGGGTGAGAAGATTCCTTTTTTATCTAGACCCCAACTTTAAAAGAGAGAGAGAGAGAGAGAAAGAGAAAATCCAGGAAAAGAGACTCTTAGAACTGTTTGTTAAAGCGGCGAACAATTATACAGAGCAAAATTCTAGACCCGAAAGAAAGGAACTAAGGGGAGTGAAGCTAAAGACTTTTTAAAACATAGAAAATTGGCCTTTCAAACTGGCTAGGTGTTGTTTTGGAAAGGCATTTTAGAATGCTGGAACTATCTACTTGAATAATTGACTTTGCTTCTACAAATTGAATTAAACAACGCTGAAACCTAACCATTCACCTATTGATGAATGGAAAATATACCATACCCCTACAACCCTGAGAAAGTTTCTGATAAGAGAAATAAACAATACTCATCTGGAAGACTGTGGTGATACCTACTGTCCTATAATTATCTACTTTATGATTACTGGAGACTCAACTGTGGGAATAAGGAAGACTTTTAAGCAAAGTTAAGTGACTTCTGATTTTTGGAAAGCTTCCTGGACTATCTAAATGGAACTGAGTGAATAATCCTGGAATATAAAGAACTATGAGCAGTGTACTTTCTGAGGAGCAACATCAGGCTTGAATATATTGTTTTTGAACTATTGAGTAAGAGCGGGACTTATTAAAATAAGACAAGATGCTCCATCAGGGGGAAATAAGTGACTATGACAAAGAATTACAGGGAGATAAAGAACCTATTGCATGGCATAAATGGGAAAATAGAAAATACCCTGCAACTGATAATGAATGAAGACCAAATATTCCAGGAAAGAGGAGACAACAGAAAAAATGGAGGAAAAGACAGAACAGACAAACCAGCAAATAAAGCAAGAAGATAAGAAGAAGATCCTGAGACATGAACGGCCTTGTTCAGCAGCTGCTACCTAGAAATTCACTACTTTTGAACATGGAGGATCCATTTAACTAGCAAGGCCTGCATTTATTGAGAGGCCAATTATTTCTGAGCTGTCAAAAGTTAGCAGGCGGTCACATGCAGCAGGACGCATCTCTGCACCCTGTTGGAGATGGGTTCTGAAATAATACCACCCTGTGCAAACTGGAGCCTTTGAAATCATACTCTGATTTGTGTGGGGCTGACTCACACAGACCTGGCCTAGAGAAAGAATCCAGTCACCTTTCTTTGCCTGGGACTCGAGAAGTTTAAGATCTGGGGGGGGGGGGAACACAACCTTGAGCTAAAGATACCCAAGCAAGGTTCCCTCTCTGCTGTCCCCCAACCTAACCTAAAGTTGCCCAGGCCATCTCAACTACTGCTCAGAGGTTTTCTGCTTTCCTGCCTTAGACAAAAGGCTTGAGGATAATCCAATACATCCATAATATACAATGGCTATTTAACATCTTACCTGCTAGATATACAGGCTTTCTGCCTAATTTATCTGACAATGGGCCAAACAGTATATTTCCAATAAGTAACCCACCAAAATACAAGGATGAGGCTAGGTTCACTTTGTATGCTTCATGTTTGATTAAATACCACTAGGGAAGACAAATAAAAAAGGAGACTATTTTCATTTAAGATACTACCATTCTGGTTTGGGGACCGCTGTTCTACATTGTCCTTGATAAAATTCTAATATATCAGAGTAAGTCAACCATTTGTGTTTAGTAATCATTTTTATTCTATAAAATGCTTCCTGTACTGAGCGCTATAAAGGTTCCATATGCTCAATATGGTACGTCTAATAAAATGATTTTTAAAATCTATAGCCTTAGTTTTACCATACCATAGATACCCATGTCACCCAAATCTCAAATCAAATCCTTCTAACTCCAAAAGCCTCCTGTTTCTTAGCAACATCCATACTTTCATCAAGACCAAAAAGCAGGCTGCAAAATATAATTTCGGTTCAGGTAAGACAAATCCCCTTTCTTTTGCATCTTGTAACGTCTTATATTTAATTCATGGTTTTCCCATGCCATACAAATTTAGATATGTCAGAAAGATATGCCATTGTTTAAATGATACATCAGATGTCAAAAATAGTATTGTCTGAAATAAAAATAACATTCTAGGAAAGACATGCATCTTAATCACAGGCATTCTCTTCAACAATTATAATTGTGTTACTTCTGAGCACCGATTTGCTTTTTCCTTTATCTCTCTTCTGCAAAGAATTCGGCTTTCCTCTATTTACCAGTTTTTGTTCTCCATAGACCTGGAGAAGTGCCATCCATTTTTTTTGTAACTAGCCATCTTCTGTTCACTTCTAGGAGTCTTTTGATAGTGATCCAGAGCTCTCTCCCTCACCTCCATTCTTTGGTCTTTTCAACAATGGTGTTCTAGCAATTTCAGTTCGCTGGAAGGATTTTAAAACAGAAAGGGTTAAGGTCCGTATAAACTCCCTTTGGGCTTGTCCAGGCAAGCTTCTCCTCCCCCCAATTCATCAGAATAGGATAACAAATCAACTAAACTTTTGTTCTTTCCAGCCTGAAGAGAGGGCTTTGAGGTCAACTGTTTAAGTACTGTATATATTTGATTGATTTATATATTTACCGTCTTGTAAATTGTGCCTCTAGACAATTTGCACAGAATTTAGAACACTGCAGTTCCCAAAGTAGTGGAGTGAATGTATGACATGGTGAGTGTATGACTATCTGTACCACTGCATCTGGCCAATTGTGACTTCTGGTTGGCTTCAAGAACAGCCTCACATGGATTAGTATTAGTCCAAATGGGAAGTGGCCAGGGCATAGGTGATTGTGAGCAGGCCTCTTATCCAGGAATGGGCATAATTGATACATAAAGTGAAGTTGTGCAAAGGTTCTCTATCAACAGCTGTCACCTATTTCTCAAAATGAACCCCCAAGTTTTGAAATAGTTCTTTCTGAGTGGAACCCCATCCAGAACTAAAAATGGAAGGTCCAAAAGATCATAAAACTCAGAGTCACTTGGTCTGGCCTGGGTTAACATGAAGCATATTCTTTCCCATCCATACGTTGACAGCACCCCAGACACTGGAATAACCTAGGCAGCATCACTTGATCAATTGGGGTAGAGAAGTATAGCATTTTAATTGAATCCTGTGCTGAAGAATGATCTCCTCTAGTAGCTTTGTATAAACATTAAATAGGATCACAGAGCTCTAATGAATTTCATAAAATTAGTATCTAGACATCTTTCCCCCACCAACACTGACTAAAATTGGCTGAAGAAGGAGGCGAAGAACAATTGCAACAACATGGCCTCATTTCTAACGTTTAAAGCAGTAGTGGGTTCTAAACCATTTACTACTGGTTCACGCGATGCTTCTGCGCAGAAGCGTCCTGGGCGGGTGGGTGGAGCCTCCCGCCGCCAGCGCTACTGGTTCTTAGAACTGGGCCGAACCGGGAGCAACCCACCGCTGCTTTAAAAGTACCATGATTTTTAAATCCATTGAGACATTAAGGAAGAGCAAAATAGGTCCACTACCTCCATCTCAGTGCTGCCAAATGTCATTTATAAGCAGTGCTGTGGAGTCGGAGTCGGAGTCTCGGAGTCGGAGGAAATTTTGGGTACCTGGAGTCGGAGTCGGAGTCGGAGTCTGAAGTACAAAAAGCTGAGGAGTCGGAGTCGGAACATTTATCTACCGACTCCACAGCCCTGTTTATAAGTACAGTCAATATTACCTCAATGTGTTTCTCATCTTGAAATCTGATTGAAAAAGGTCTAAATGCTCTGTTTCCTCCAAGGTTCTATGTTTTGTGGCTTTTATTGCCACAAGTAATCTTTAATGAAGGTTCTTATTTATGCTTGATTGGTTTTGCTCTTTGTTTTCCTCCAATGATGATCTAGATGTGTCTTCTGCCACTTTGTCTCTTGGAATCCTTCTGGGATTTGTAAGGGAGAATACATATAAGTGTGATTCTGTCTTATGGCCATCACTGCCAACCTGTTCTGAGCAAGGAACCATAGAGCTTCAGGACCCACTCAAATTCCCTGTGAAACCCAGCAGGGTCCATAAGTCACCTGATCAGACCAGTTGAACAGGTTCTTTCTCCCTGTGGCAGGGAGTAGCTACAAAGAATTCCACAGGCCATTTGGGAGTAATTTGACCATGACAAACAATAATGGTAATATCCTCTGCTCCAAGACAAATACCAGATCTGACCTTTGAACTCCACTGTGACTTCATCTCTCAATAATCTGGTCAGTTATCATAATGACTATTATCTTGAAAGTCACCTTCAACCCTGCAATCCAGTAAAGGCAGATTCATTGAGTACCCTCACACTCAAAGCATTCATGCTGAATATTCATAAAGTGCAAATTTTTACAAGATAGAAAATTGAACAAAATTTGTTGATAGTACATTAAATGATTGCCATCAAACCTCCCCCCCTTTCCCCCACAAATGCTTCCAGTTAAGATGTGGTAGAGAAAGAATAGTTCAGGGGTCCCCAAACTTGGCAACTTTAAGACTGGAGAATTCTGGGAGTTGAAGTCCACAAGTCTTAAAGTTGCCAAGTTTGAAGACCCCTGGAATAGTTTATGGCGTCTTGATCGGCTTATAGAGAAAGTCACAAAATTGATCTTGTTATTGTATAAACCAAGAATTTGACATTTCCTGATGGAGGAGTTTAAGAAACTGCTTAAAACTGCTATTTGGCTTTGATTAAGAAAATACGTTGCTGCTTTTGTTACCGTTTTTATTCTCTTGGAAAGGTTATATTGCTGGATTGTTAAAAGCAATGAAGAATTTAGTTGGGCTTCTAGATGGCTGACGTGGGTAGGGCCTAGTGTCAGAACATGTTGGAGATTAATGTAAATAGGTTATGACTTTATTACTTTACATGCAGTCTAGCTTTAATAAACCATTGTATACATTTGCTCTAAACCTGTTTTTCTACAGTCACAGAAGCCTTAGGAAATACTTGAAAGAGTTGGGCTGCTGCCAACTCCTGTCTTGAATTGAAAACAACCATCTGCTGATTTAAAGCATAGTTCACCGGGCTACCATGGAAACCAAGTGTTAAATAGAAGCTAGCTATTTAAGTTTAGAAAAACAAAAAGCCTTATGGAAAGACGGCAACTTTTAAAAATCCTGAAATGCTGGTAAAATTATAATAGATTTTCAGCTGGATATGTCTATGGAGATTCTCAGTCATCCAGGTCATAGTTGTCACAAAGATACTTTGTCAAAAGGCAACTGGACTTTCTTTGTTTTTCCATGAAGATGTTTCGCTTCTCATCCGAGAAGCTTCTTCAGTTCAGATGGATATATTTTCCTGTTAAAAAAGAATAATGGTATACTTTTTCTTATGGATAACTTCTTATGGACTTACGGAACTCCTGCCTTGGGCAGAGGGTTGGATTAGAACAGGGGTCTCCAACCTTGGCAACTTTAAGACTTGTGGACTTCAACTCCCAGAATTCCTCAACCAAAGCTAGCTGAGGAATTCTGGGAGTTGAAGTCCACAAGTCTTAAAAGTTGCCAAGGTTGGAGACCCCTGGATTAGAAGACTTCCAAGCTTCCTTCCTTCCTTCCTTCCTTCCTTCCTTCCTTCCTTCCTTCCTTCCTTCCTTCCTTCCTTCCTTCCTTCCTTCCTTCCTTCCAAAACAACCCAATAGGAATCACTTCTTCAGAGATTGATCCAATATTTTTCCTGGCTCATTGTTTCTAAAAGATTCTGAAACCCTATTCAGTGTCTACAACTAGTTTCTATCTGCTTACTTTGAACTGGGGCAAGTGTTCCTTGGAACAAAAGGTTTGTTGTCTCTTGGTATGAATATATGTGGGTTCTCTCCTTTATTATTAAATACAACCTGTAAGTTAAAAGGACATAGATGTGGTGCTTTACACCACTGACACTTTCAGATTTCTTGTCAGATTTTCTCCAGTTTAGAGAAAACATTTTTATATGGAGAAGAATCAAAATGCCTATAAAATAGCTAAATAAATTTGTAAGAAGAATATTAATTAAAAAGCTGTGTATAATATAATGAAACTGGCCAACTACAGTTTTTAGCAACCAATAAAAATGCATACTCAAGTTACTGGCCTAGTTTGCACATTGCATGAGGCCATAATATAGTACATTTTAGATTTCATTTTAAATAAAGCATACTTGAACTTAACCAGGGCATAGCATAATATATGAACCCAGCCAGTATACCTGTAATAATTAAAAACATACTGTTACACACTTTGTCCTTGGATCCCAAAACAGATTTATTTCGGAAGGTTAGATTGAAAAATAAATGTTGTCCAGTTTCATTCTTTAGCTTAGTATTTTACAGTACTGTTAACGTTTCAGAAATACCTCAGTTTTTTTAATTCAGTAGTTTTAGATAAATATAAGGTATTTGTATGTATGTACTCCGAAGTACTTCTTTACAGAACGAACATCTGGTACTAAAATAAAAGGGCGACATTTGGAGTATCAGGATTGTGGAAAATGGGATTGCGTCCATCACTCCTGCCCTGACATGTGCCAAACGAGGAAAGATGTTGCTCTGAATTGTACTATTTTTCTGCCAGACATGGAAAATGATAAATGAAGCAACTTGTCTACCTTTATATTTTACTCTAATTTGTAGTCATTGTACACTCAAGCAGTTACACATAACAGATTATCTGTTTGAAACAAACAGTTTTGTCCAGGGGTAGATTCTACTTACCTTCCCTACCGGTTCGGGGTCGCTCCGGAAGTGTGCGTTTTGCTCCCGGGTCGCTCCCAGGTTAAACTGGTCTGCGCATGCGCAGGAGGCTTTGCGCATGTGCAGTGTTATTTTCGCGTAAATTTGGCTCCGGTGGACGGATTTCAAGCCGGAGGACCGGTTCAGGGGCGTGTCCAGCCAGCCATCGCTACTGGTTCGGCGAGCGGGGGGAAATTCCCGCTACCGGTTCTATAAAACCGGTCCAAACCGGCAGGAACCCACCTCTGGTTTTGTCAAAAAAAAGCTGAATTATGGCTAGTTCAGAAATGCATTGTTTCTGTTTCTACTTGGTTTCTCCTTTGTAATATATAAGCCTTTCATAGCCTTATAGCACCTATTCAAGCCAGCTAGTAGTTCTTATCTTTTTCCTTGCAAAATAATAGGTGTGAAAAAATCTGAAATCTTAGTTCAAACTTTCAGTATTTTTTAAAAGATAGGTTTTGATGTATGAGCACATGAGAGATGCCCAGAGAATGCAGTGCTCAATAGACATAGACATAGTTTGAACATGAATTTCTTTTCCTTATGTAATCTGTATTCTTAGCTTCCATGATTACTGTGTGCTTTTCTTCAATTAAAATATTTTTTCTTTATATATAGGTTGGTCTTTGGAATGCTGTATCCTGCTTATTATTCCTACAAAGCTGTAAAAACAAAAAATGTCAAGGAATATGTGAGTACTTATTTTCACTTTTTCTTTTCAGTATTAACCTTTATTTAGGTTTTGAGAGTGTGTACTAGCGTCAGCAATAATACGGATTTTAATTTGTCAAGAGAAGTTAATCAGGGTAATTTATGATACACTGAAATCGTATTTCATGTTTAAGTGAGGTGTTGATATTGCACTATTTAATTTTTAAATGTTGATGATAAATTGAGAAGTAATGCAAGGAACAGATGCTTTCCAAATGCAGCTCCTCTTTGCTACCTTCCTATTCTTTCTGAAGCATATTTTCTCCTTGCCACCTTCACTGTGATTAAATGATGTGGCTGGATTGGAGAGACTAGATGTGATGGCAACCCTTGCGGGAATGCAGGGAAGGAAAGAAAGCGTAGGCTGCACATTCTGCCTTAACACGGAAGGTTAACAGCTACTTCTTCACGGACCTGTTATAGCAGTGTTTCTCAACCTTGGCAGTTTGAAGATGTATGGACTTCAACTCCCAGAATTCCACAGCCAGCAACGCTGGCTGGGGAATTCTGGGAGTTGAAGTCCACACATCTTCAAATGGCCAAGGTTGAGAAACACTGTGTTATAGAGATAAGCATCCAAAATGCTTTTTCCAAAGTTTTGGAAAGTGGTTCCAAATCACAAAAAAGTGTATGCTCAAGAAATTTATGAAAAAATGTAGTAGGCATATGAAAAAGCCACGATAGAAATAACCTATGCATGAGAATGTGAATATTATACAAAGGAAAATATGACCTTCACTTAGTACAAAATAGAATCGAGTGAGTTCATACATTTTGCTAAGCCAGGGGTTACTTAATCAAGTAATCAACTGAATCCTAATATTAGTTGAACATAAGAAATTGGCAATGATATAATTACTTTTTATCTTTTCCATATTGTAATTAAAAGTGCTTAGCATGCTTCTGTTTATGTTGACTCGTAATCAAATAATAAATTAGTTTTTCTTCTCTGGCTGTATTGAAAGTGTCTCTGGGTATTGTTAAAGACTGTAAAAGTATTGTTTTAGGCTATTTCATAGAATTCAGGTACTTCAAAGCTAATGATATTTCTGATGCATATGCTACTCTTTGACATATTAGTCAGTTAAGCTTGCTGCAGAATGTAGCTGTCTCACTCTAGCCACAAATTCTTCAAGGAGAAAGGAATTTTCTTTACTTTGCAGCTTTGTGGGTAATGAAGCTAGGGTTGCTATCTGCATTTGGGAAAAGCAGCTGCAGCCAGGCAGAAATGCTTTCCACCGCCACTTCCCCAAGAATAGAATCAGTTCATCCCTTCTCCCAAAGGGCCCCCGAAATTTGAGAGGAGATGGGCTCATTCATTCCACAATCACAGATATAATAAATAATAAATCGTTCCTATCACCTATCTCCTCCTACTTATGACTGCATGACTGTAACTTTGTTGCTTGTATCCTTACGATTTATATTGACTGTTTCCTAATGTGATTTGATTGCTTATTTGTACCCTATGACTATCATTAAGTGTTGTACCTTATGATTCTTGATGAATGTATCCTTTCTTTTATGTACACTGAGAGAATATGCACCAAGACAAATTCCTTGTGTGTCCAATAACACTTGGCCAATAAAGTATTCTATCCTATTCCTAATTCCCCATTCCTAATTCCCTATTCCTAATTCCCTATTCCCTATTCCTATTCTATTCTACTCTATTCTACTCTATTGTATTGTATTGTATTGTATTGTATTGTATTGTATTCTATTCTATTCTATTGTATTCTATTGTATTCTATTGTATTCTATTGTATTCTATTCTATTGTATTCTATTCTATTCTATTCTATTCTATTCTATTCTATTCTATTCTATTCTATTCTATTCTATTCTATTCTATTCTATTCTATTCTATTCTTATTGGTTGGTTGGTTGCCCTTTGAGATCTCACAGGAAGAGCCAGCATAGGCAAGGCTAACACAGAGCAAACCCGAACATTTTTTTTTCTTGACAGATGGACTTCACAGCATCCTTGTATATATTTTGGTTCTTCCTTCCTTAGGAGAAACAGGATTAGGCTATGGAGTCCTTGATGCTCTCTGAGCGTGGTTATTTTCTTGCAAACATTTCATTACCTAGTTTGGTAATGAAATGTCTGTAAGAAAGCAACCAAGCTCAGAGACCACCAAGGACTTCACAGTTCAACCCTGAGCTATAAATATCCTCTTCTATAGGTTTAGCTAAACAAGGTTGCTGGCCAGCTGTTTGTGGATGAAATTAGATAAATTGTCTTAATGTCACAAACTATTTCATAATATAGACTTGCCCATGCTCATTTTTCATATTTCACCAATGCCAATCTAGATATCTCTTCTGTCATTTTATCTCATGAAGCTCCCCAGAAAAACAGAGATATATGTAGAGAGAAAGGCTTTTGAGGTATGACCTGAATTGAGACTATGGCTACTCTTTCATTCCATGTGATAATGAGGGCTTTAGTGGAAGTGCACATCAGACTTCAGGAACAATCTCAACAATCCATGGGGTCAGTCTTTCTACAGTTATTGCAGAGAACTTAATTATTTTCTTTAAGGCAGTAAACCTATGGTCACCTTTATCCAAGATAACTGAGAAGTCTTCAGCCTAAGAGATTGATGGTAGATTATTCTAAAGCCATAACATTTTTAGAATTTATCTTAGAAAATATTTAAACATGTTAATCTTTGCATTTAAGTTCCTCTCTATAACTTGAGTGACTTAAGGTCACAAATAACAGAATAACAGAGTTGGAAGGGACCTTGGAGGTCTTATAGTCCAACTGCCTGCACAAGCAGGAGACCCTATACCAGTGGTTCTCAATCTTCCTAATGCCGCGACCTGCGACCCTCCCCCACCGCGCCCACCGCCCCGCTGCCATTTGGATACTTTTACCCTCTGCGCATGCGCAAAGTGTTCTACACATGCGCAGAGGGTAAAAGAACCCAAATGGCAGCATCCGGGCGAAGTCTCCTGATCCCTGTGAAAGGGTCATTCGACCCCCAAAGGGGTCGCGACCCCCAGGTTGAGAAACGCTGCCCTATACCATTTCATACAAATGGCTGTCCAGTCTCTTCTTAAAAGCATCCAGTGTAGGAGCACCCACAGCTTTTGAAGGCAAGCCAAGGTGTTCCACTGTTTTGTTCTGACTGTTAGGAAATTGTCCTTAAAGTTTCTTTAAGCCTAACCTTTTTCACAGGATTGTGGACAGTACTGAAGGAGAGAGTCTGTCTATGCTGCCTTGAGCTCATCAAGAAAAGAAGTTTTGCAATTTGAAACTATTGTCTGATTCTGTGGTGACCCTGTATCTTTATGTAACAAGGATACATTTTTAGCAGTGGTGGGTTGCTACCGGTTTGCCCCGGATCGGGCGAATCGGTAGCGGCGGTGGTGGGAGGCTCCGCTCACCCATCCGGATGTCTCTGCGCAGAAGCAACGCGCATGCATGTGCGCGCACGCTCCCAATAGCGAATAGGTAGCGAAGGTAGTTGAAACCCACTACTGGTTTTTAGTAGCTGTTCTGGAGATAATCTGTCATGAGATGAATATTGTCAGTTGTGAGTCTATGTAGGGTGATGCATCCCTATACTAAATACTTGGTACTTCCCAATATAAGCAGAACATGTGATATGATATTCTACGCATGTCTACATTCCTATCCACCATTAATCACTTCTTTTGCTATGCCTTTCGAACTGGAAGGATATGTTGCATAGCAAAAGTGTAGTTTATTCAGGATTTATTGTTTTTATATTGTTTTGTATTAAAATAAATATTTTCTATTAGACACTTTAATCTCGGTATTTGAATTCCAAGTAAAAGATCCAATATCGCCTATACGGGGAATTCTTCCCTTAACATAATCTGATGGGCAAAAGTATCAGAATAACAGAGCTGGAAGTGACCTTGGAGGTCTTCTAGTCCAACCCCCTGCTCAAACAGGAGACCCTATAATTTTTCAGACAAGTGGCTGTTTAGTTTCTTCTTAAAAGCTTCCAGGATGGAACATTGATTCCACTGGTTGATTTTTCTTACTGTCAGGAAATTTCTCCTTAATTCTAGGTTGCTTCTCTCTTGATTAGTTTCCATCCTTTGCTTCTTGTCCTGCCTTCTGGTGCTTTGGAGAATAGGTTGACCCCCCCTCCTTTGTGGCAGCCCCTCAAATACTGGAATACTGCCCCACTGACATCATGTCATCCCTAGTTCTTCTTTTCACTAGATTAGGCATTCCCAGTTTCTGCAACCATTCTTACTTTTAGCCTCCAGCCCCCTAATCATCTTTGTTGCTCTTCTCTGCACTCTTTCTAGAAGCATCTTTTTATATTGTGGTGGAAACTGGATGCAGTATTTCAAGTGTGCTCTTATCAAGGCGTTATAAAGCGGTAGTAACAATTCTTGTGATCTTGATTCTATCCCTCTGTTAATGCAGCCTAGTGCTAAACATCAACTTCCAGACTCTTCAAGAAAAGGATATATTTACAATTCATTAATTCCTGGTAGAACATCAACCAATATGACATTTGTACAGATTAGACAGGAATCCAGGACATGAGGTAAACAGACTCCTTTATGTTCTTATACTCCAGTCAGGACCAAGGTTGATGATAAGATAACAGGTTGCATATCCAGTTGAGTAGATAGAGCAGGGGTCCCCAAACTTGGCAACTTTAAGACTTGTGGACTTCAATTGCCATGGTTGTAAAGCAACTACCACAATGGTTAAGCGAGTGCTGCCATTGTAAAATAAACCCATTTTTTTGCTGTGGGGGTTTTTTTTTTGTTTTGTTTTTTTGTTTGGCTGGAAATCAGAAGTAAGCACTAGTTTCCAGAAAAAATGTAAATCACGTTTATAGGACTGCAAGCCGCTCCAAATGGCCGTAAATACTGACCACATTTCTGAGCGCTGTAAATATGTGGTCATCTGACTGCGGAGATTGGGGGGAGGGCAGCTGTTGGAACTTTGAATCCATATCACCAAACCCTTTTCGTGGTCCATTGTAACTTCAAACGGTTGCTAAGTGACCAATCATAAGCCAAGGACTACCTGTAATGTGGAAGAATACCAATTTCTATCTGTTCTCTTCTACTGCAGCTCTATCTTATAGGTCTGCATTTTAATTCTTTTAGTTTTAGGCCCAGAAGGATTCTGCAAGTTGAGAGTAATGAAGGCCGTTTTTCTGCCAAAATTTCCTTTTATGAAATAGTTGTAGTCTCAATTTCCAAATATCCAAGGATGTGATCTTGGGCCAGTCTCTCTCTCTCTCTCTCTCTCTCTCTCTCTCTCTCTCTCTCTCTCTCTCTCTCTCTCTCTCTCTCAGCCCAACTCACCTCACAGGGTTGCTGTTGTGGGGAGTATAGGAAGATGAAGGTGTGTTGAATATGTTTGCTGCCTTGAGTTATTTCTAAAAGTAATAAAGGTGGAATATAAATAAAATACATATAAATAAATAAATAATAAACAAACAAACAAACAAACAAACAAACAAACAAACTGTCAGATAGGAATTTTCCTACCAGAGGCGATCATAGGATCTTGCTTCCTTGAAGTCATTCGTACTTAGAAAATAAAACCGAGATTCAAATCTAATTAACAAAATATTTATTTCAGTACAAAAGTAACAAAAAAAATAAACCCTTAATAAGCTACATCTTCTCAGCTAATGGATTCAGGTCTGCCTTCGGGCAGGCATCGAAGAAGAAGGGGAGTAGGAGTAGACAAAACTCCCGGAATGCACGCATGCGTAGTAAAACATATCACATTTCTGCTTGATTAGAAATTACAGTAAACCTAGAAATATTGCAGAGATGCACAACTGGCAATTATTTACATCGTGACACAAACAATCTTAAGGAGTTAGGCAGCAATTCATTTAAATCTTTAAAGTTTAGGAGCAACATCTTGAGTTGAAAAATTGCTAATAGCCATTGTAGGTTTTTTACGGGTGTATAACATATACCAGCCTAATTGTTGATTTTACATGAAATAAAAATGCTTTGCCAAATGCTCTACAACAGCGGTTCTCAACCTGTGGGTCGCGACCCCTTTAGGGGTTGAATGACCCTTTCACAGGGGTCGCCTAAGACCATCGGAAAACACATATTTCTGATGGTCTTAGGAACCGAGACACTGCTCCTCTATCCGTCTCCAGGCGGGTCCACCCACATGCAAATAGACTACTGCAAAAAAAAAAATCAGTACCATGGAAACTTCTGAGCATGCGCAGAAGCTGAATTTCCGGCACTGCGTATGCATCGCCATCTTGTTTTTGGCTTTTTTTTGCATTTTTTCAAAAAAAAATTGGTACTGCGCATGCGCGCCCATGAGGCGCGGCCATAAAGTGCAGGAGGAAACGAACTGGCAGCGAGGTAAGTTAGAACCCACCCCTGAGTTTCCTAATAATTGTATTATTTTATGGTTGGGGGTCACCACAACATGAGGAACTATATTAAAGGTTCGCGGCATTAGGAAGGTTGAGAACCACTGCTCTACAAGGATAGTATATAGAGTAACAAATACAGTGTATGTATTCCAGCAGTGAAAATTCAAGCAGTGAAACGATATTTTAGCAGTGAAAAGAAGGACTAGGGGAGACATGATAGCAGTGTCCCAATATTTGAGGGGCTGCCACAAAGAAGAGGGGTCCACCTATTTTCCAAAGCACCAGAAGGCAAGACCAGAAGCAATAAATGGAAACTAATCAAGGAGAGAAGTAATCTAGAATTAAGAAGAAATTTCCTGACAGTAAGAACAATCAACCAGTGGAATCAATGCTCCATTACTGGAGGCTTTTAGGAAGAGACTAGACAGCCACTTGTCTGAAACATTATAGGGTCTCCCATAATGAGAGCAGGGGGTTGGACTAGAAGACCTCCAAGGTCAGTTCCAGCTCTGTTATTCTGTTACTTTTGCCCCTCAGATTATCTCCAGAACAGCTACTAAAAACTTATCCTTGCCTCCTAAAGATACAGGGTCACCATAGAATCAGACAATAGTTTCAAATTGCAAAACTTCTTTTCTTGATGAGCTCAAGGCAGCATACATAGCACTCTCTCCTTCAGTATTGTCCACAATCCTGTGATGAAGGTTAGGCTTAAAGAAACTTTGACTCGTCCAAAGTAAACTTCTCTTGGTTGAGGCTGGACCTAAATCTGGATCTCCTGAATCAGATCTCATCTTTCTTGAGGAATATACTGAATCACATTTTCTTTGTATGAAACGGTTTATTATTTGCATATGATTTCTTTGGTTTCATTTTCACATTTTTATCCAAATAGTTTTTGAAGTCTGATAATGCAAAGTGGTGTTTGAAGTGCTTGTTCATGAATTCTTAATACCAAGTCAGAGATTTTAATCCTCACCCCATCTCTTGTTTCCTCTATTTCTTAATAAATGAAAATACTTAGAAGTCTGGGAAGCTTGTATATTTTGGTTATTTTTAAGTTAGCTGAATCATATATGCTTTAATATAAATGTTAAAGTTTTTAAATGACTAGTATACCTTTCTTTGAAAATTTTTGTTTGTTTGGTAAAAAGTTAAGTGGCTCATTGATCATGAGAATAAGATGGTTTCGAAAGTTAAAATTTAGAGCAGGCGACGTCACGTGACATATCGGGACTTTTTCCCCCTTTGCTAAACTGGGCGTGGGTGTGGCCAGCATGTGACACATCCGGTCCGCGGGCCATGAGTTTGACAGCCCTGATTTAGAGGATACAGGTAGTCCTTGAGTTACAACTGTTGAATGACCATTCAGAGTTATGATGGTGCTGGAAAGATCCTGACATTTACAACCAATCTTGTGATTGCTATTTGTGACCTTCTCAGCTCACTTCTGCCAAACAATTTGAGTGGCAGAAGCTGGATTTGCTTAAAGATCATGTAATTAATTTAATGATCTTGGCAAAAAAAAAAGATCATAAAATTGGGGGCAGTCAGAGCTACCTTGGGCCAGTCACACATTCTCAGCTCTACAAAGGTATCGGTGGCAAACCATTTCTGAAAAAAACTTGCCAAGAAAAACTCCAGGGACTTGTTCAGGCAATCTCTGACAATTAGACAGTTGAAGGGGGGGGGGGGAATCATTGATGTTAAAATATTGATAATTGCAGTGGCACATAGGTTAAAAGGAATTACTTGATACAATCTGGCTTTATGAAAATGTATCAAGTGTGTGATAATACGAAATTACTGCTAAATATTATTAGCATTTCATTAGTATTAATGAAAATGAAACAGTATTTTTGGTTTTGATACAGAAAAAACTTTTAATATCCCAATAGAATGTTTGCAGTAAGTTATGTTTTAATGAGATGTTGGGACTTTCATTCTGTTTAATAAGACAACCATGAAATAGTTAAGATTTATAGAATGTGTGTGAAAGTGAATATGAATTGTTTCATAAACAAATATTTTAGATCGCTTTAATGATATTAAAAAAATATTTACCTGGATTTGTAGAAATAGTACAGTAATATGGAGTTCATTCTGGATATGCAATGATTTGGAATCAATCTAATATGTCAGTTGGTAACAGTACCCATGGAAATTGGTAGGAAATTAGTTGCTCTTCTTTGCATTTTTTCCAAAGTCTCAACATCTTTTTGGTAATGTGGTGACCAAAACTGGATGCAGCATTCCAGGTGTGGCCTTATTAAGGCTTTATAAAGTGGTATTAATACTTCATGTGATTTTTATTCTATGCCTCTGTTTATACAACCAAGGATTGTATTGGCTTTTTTGGCTGCTGCCACATATAGCTGGCTCATGTTTAAGTGATTGTCCACTAGGATTCCAAGATCCTCTCACAGTTACTGTTTTTGAGCCAGGTTTCTGTACGTGTGCCTTTGGTTTTTTCTGCTGAGGTGTAAAACCTTGTTTTTCTTCTTTTTCCTGATAGATAGATAAACAGGCAGACTGATTATAGGAATTAAAATGTCTAAGACTCTGACAAGTGTTTGGGATACTTAGAATAGGAATTCTGAGTTTTATATTTATTTGGGACCAGACAACATTGTGAAAAACTTTTTAAATAACGGGGTTTTTTTCTAGATAGATAGTCATACTTTCTGAAAAAGTATTGTAGTCACCCATGTTTTTATTTTCCAAGAATGCCTAAGGATATCTGGAGTATGGAGTAATAAATGTCTATTCATTTATTAGATAACAATTTATTATCATCCTGGTTTTCCATGCATTTTATACTTAAAAGATTTTAAAAATGGGTGGGCAAGGAACCTAATAGGCATTATCTAGATGCATCCTTTGTTCTCCATTTATTGTATCAAAGCTTATCCTAAAAGGAGAGGGGGGGGGTGAAGAATGTAAGGCACGCGTGCCATTCAAACTTTGGGTTTCTTATATAAAACTTGGTGACCAAGTTCATATCTATTATAAACCATAAACTATTAATTTCCTTCCTATCTACCCACCTAATGTGATTTGTTTCTTTTGTATGTAAATCCTACTCTGCTTGAGAAGTATATACCGTATTTTTCGGAGTATGAGACCCACCGGAGTATAAGACGCACCTTAGTTTTTGGGGAGGAAAATAGGGGAAAACAATCTGTCTACCAGGTATTCATCTGGCTAGCGTCCTTACTCTGGTCAGCTTCAGCACATTATTTTATCCCCTGGTTAGGACTTAAAAAAACCTTCTTCTGAGAGAGTAACAATGAAAGAACCTGCAAGCCAGTAAGAGCTGGGAAGATGTTAGCACCTGGTTAGGGCTAGAAAAAAACTTATTCGGAGCAAGTAGAGCAATGAAAAAAAATTCTGCAAAGACTTAGGGCTGGAAAAACATGCTTTGGAGAGAGTAACAATGAAAAAGCCTGCAAGGTAAGAGCTGGGAAGATCTGTTAGCACCTAGTTAGGGCTGGAAAAAGAAAGCTACATTCGAAGTATAAGACGCACCCAAATTTTCAGCCACTTTTAGGGAGGAAAAAGGTGCGTCTTATACTCCAAAAAATACGGTAATCAGCTGAAATTGCATAGTATTTTAATGTGATTTGTCTCATACCTATTGAAATTCTCATTTTGAGCTGGAAAGAAAGAACTGCCTGACTGAACTTTGTTTTCCTTACTTGGCTTAACATCGCAACATTTGCTATGCAGAGATAATTTTATTTGGACTTCAGTATTCTGTTTATGTTATTAGTTGTATGTACTTTGTGACCACATAGTGTTCTTTCAGACTGCTGACTTAGGCAGTCAGATTCTACCCATCTTTTTAGAAGACGGCTTCTTAAAGGTGATAATCATTCTACATAATTGCCCTAAATACATATTATTGAATAAACAGTTTCTTTCCATTATAGGAAATAATTTTTTTAGTATTGGCTTGTTTTAGCAATAAGTAAACGGTTGTGATTTTTGAATCTACTTTTTATTTCAATTAACTCATTTAAGTGGTTTATATGTCCACTCATCTCACAACAGGTGAGTGAACCATGAATATTTGGGCCACCCAGATTGAGAGTTGTTCCATCTGTAGTCTTAGATGGGGTAGCTCTTCCCCTTCAAGAATTGTGCGCAATCTGGGAGTCTTCCTGGACTCACAGTGCCGGCTCAACGAGCAGGCTATAAAACATTTGTTGTACCAGGTGTGCCTTTTCCTAGTTCAGAAGGCTCTTCAGATCTCTTGTGGCTTGACTACTGCATGATTGCCTGCTGTTTATATGTATACTGTGAGCTGATGCACCAGAGACAAATTCCTTGTGTGTCCAATTGCCCAATAAAGAAAGTACTATTCTATTCTATTCTATTCTATTCTATTCTATTCTATTCTATTCTATTCTATTCTATTCTATTCTATTCTATTCTATTCTACTCTCCTCTCCACTCCACTCCACTCCACTCCACTCCACTCCACTCCTGCTTTGGGGGATCTGAAGAAATACAATAAATTATATTTGCTCAGAATCTAATGTTTCATTTCTTCATTGCTGCTTAATATGGATTTTTCTATCAACATAGAAGTATCTAAATATCAGAAAACTGTATATGACAACAATTCCATTTCTTAAGTAAACAATTTTTAGAATTCTATGTATTGCAGATTTTGTTTTCAAAATGTATACCCTGTTTCCCCCAAAATAATGCATCCCCTGATAATAAGCCCAATTGGGCTTTTGAGTGCATGGCAATAAGGCCAAGCACTTATTTCAGGGTTCAAAAAAATATAAGACAGGGTCTTATTTTCAGGGAAACACGGTAGTCATTTATATGGTCACCCATCTCACCAATGCAACTCTGGGCAGCTAGCCAGAATTAAAATACAAGATAAATACAAAATATATTTTTAAAAAGTGAAATATACATTACGTAGACTATAGTAATTTTATTTCATTAAGGTCATTTTAAACTCTCTGTAATGGCCTTTCAGAAAAGCACATGTACTGTATGTAACTCTCAGCTTTACAGCAGTTCTTCCCTATCCTTCAGCCAAAATTCATAGGACAAAGGGATTAGAATTAAAGAAGCAAATAATTTGTATTTTCCTAAATTACAAGATACATTGACTCTTTCATTTTAAAATAAAACAAGCTTCACTTTTGGGGAAAAATGCCCATAACCAAAAACATTATTTCTAACTACACACTACTAGAAGTTTTAATTCAATAAATAGAGCTGCATGGGGCCATACATGCAAGTGCCAGAAACCACATACCGTATTTTTCGGACTATAAGACGTACCAAGATTTTGAAGAGGTATGTAAGAAAAAAAAGTGTTTGTCCTCCCTGGCCCCCAGAAGCACTCTGCAGGCCTCCCAAACCCTCTGTGTCCCCCGTTTTTTGCGAAAAATGGCCCATTTTTTGCCTGTTTTTCACAAAAATGGGTGCGTTTTTGCCTGCCCCCAGAAGCACTGTGCAGGCCTTCCAAACCCTCTGCCCACCCCGTTTTTGCGAAAAACAGGCTCGTTTTTTGCAAAAATGGGACGCAGGGGTGGGGCTTCGGGAGCCCCAAAATGACTGTATTTGGTGTATAAGACGCTTCAACATTTCCATCCTCTTTTGGGGAGGGAAGGGTGCATCTTATATGCCGAAAAATACGGTAGTTCTGCCTTTTTTCTCTCTGCTTTTCCCTACGCCTCCTTCCTTGGCATTGCTTATGCTCATTCTGTGAAGGTTCATATGAAGGTCAGCTTTTAAGGTAAGACAATCCTTCAGAATAGTTGTTTTAGCTGGCACATACACAAATTTAGCTATTCACTGAGGCTGAAAATACAATACAACCCTCTGAGATTAATCTAACGTTTCATCACATGCTTGACTTTCAGTTCGATCTTATTATTTCAAGTCTGAGAAATTTTAAGAACAGGGTGAATGAATTTATTTCCAGACAATATACAGATTTCTCAAAAATATATATCATGAATTTGTTTATATGGCAAAAAAAGTAAATACTTTTCACAGAATAATTTTGGGTCTACAAATAAGTTGACTTTTCAGTCTTCACATTGCTAAATAAAACATAACAATTGCTTCAAATTAACCCTCTACAATTAAGTATTAAGCTTTCATTAATTAATCTATTCAATAAGTAATATTGTGCAGCTTTTAAGATTTAATGCATCTATGGAAGGATTTTAAATTCAGATTCCGTACCTGATATTTTTCTGTTCATTTTTTAATCTGGTGGTATACTATATAATTAATAATTAAGAGTACTTCTGATTAGGAAAATGATGAATTGCTGTTACATATTTTGGAAACAGGATCATTGAGTTATTTATATTCAGGCATTTGCTGTTTCAATTTTATAGTTTCAAATACCGGTAGCTTTCCCCCATTTTTAAAGAAAGAAAAATAGTAGCAATATAGAAAATTTGTCAGAGTGTGAACTATTTCAGAGAAGTCTCCCTTCGTATCATGCTTGACTTGATATGACTGTCTCTGGAAATAAACCTGCTGAATCAGAAGCAATTTGGGAAGTTCTTGGCATGGCAATCCAGGTAAAGCAGGCCTAGGCAAACCACCCTCAGAACACCTTAAACAACCTTTGTAGAACTTGCTTTTGGGAACCATTCCTAGAACACCATGATCTACGGTAGATAAGATTCAATGTATTCTAGAGAAGTAGAATGAGCTTGTTCTTGAATCATGGAGAGGATTTTGTTTTGCATTTAATTAGTTCAATTAATTATGGTTATCTCTTCGAACAAGACCCTGGATTTCAACATGTGTTTATTGCAGAGAGGATGATTAGAAACAGATTGTATGGGCGAGAATTGATGTTCCTAAGCAGGCTGTTCTTTTTCCTCCCAGTCCTGTGTGCTGTTTCTTTTCCCTTCTCGTTCTGAACATCTATCTATTTTATAGCAAAATAATTTCTAGAAAATAAGTGAAAGCCAGTTTCCCTGAGAAAACTGACACTTGGTTTGTCCAATCAGAAATTCTAGTAACTTCTCTTGATAAAAGTATAGTGGTATATTCAAGTTTGGTTTTTTTGTTTTTATCTGTTGTGTGCCTTTATGGGAATTTGGAAAGTGTTCCATTAGGAAATAGAAGTTCAGTTCCATCTTTTGAAGCTCCTTAGCTTGGGATCACTTTATAAGATGGTTTGAGGGGCTGAGCACCAGGACTGATCCCATAGGGTGAAAGGCTGGAGGTTTCAGTCTCCTAGAATAGTGCTGGTCAATCTTAGCTAGGTATTTTAAGGTGTGTGGATTTCAACTTCCAGAATTCCCCAACCCAGCCATGCTTAACCACAAAGGTTAAATTAGCCAGAGTTGAGAAATATCATCCTAGAAGCTTTCTGGGTCTGTAGAGCACTCTGCCTCTTAGCATACAGTTTGGTAATTCCTGCTACCATCATTTACCTTCTAGGAAATGTCATTATCTGACATTCTTTCCGTTAACCCTACCACACGAATCTCCACAATCCATGGCCTTACAGTATTGGAAAATAAAGGAGAAAAAAGGGATATAAAATGAAATAAATTCTACAGTTGCACTTGTTAGTATTGTACAGTGAAGTGTACACTAGGCAAATCTCTCCTTTGGATTGATCTCACAAGCCATAAAGGGCATTGTTTTTTAAAGCAATCTTTTATTACCTTAAAATAAATAGTCACATGTAAGACCTTCAGTGTTGGAACTGAACTTAAGTTTCTACAAGGATCATGAAAGTATCTTAAAGGACTCTCCCATAGAAACGTAAGAAGAAATAGAAAATCAAGCATAAAACACAATGCAAAATAGACAAATCCGAGTTAATTAACTTCTATTTCTCTAGAGCAGTGTTTCTCAACCATCAAAGTCCACCCATCTTAAAGCTGCCAAGGTTGAGAAATGCTGCTCAAGAGAATAAATGAGCCTTGGAAGAGATGTTCCCCTGTTCAATATACAGCCTGGGAAATGCGTCTCCAGGCAAGTTCCAGCTTAAATCTAAGGGTGGAGCAGAATCTTGGCTTTCTGTTTGCCTTCCTGCTTAAGACACCTTCTTGCTCTTTTTTTTTCTTGGAGCTTTTCCACAAGAACAAAAGTTCTAATTCTTAAATAGGACAAGAATGGGGCGAATCTCTTCCTGCCTAACTGAGCGGGAGAAGATACATTTAGGAAACTCTTCTGTTAGAGATGTTTATTTGCAGATGCTGCTGCCACTGTATCCCAAACTCAAGTTAGACTCAGAAGAGATCAGTCATCTGATGTAAGTGAACAAAACGGGTTCAGACTCACCTATCAAAATCCCAAATCATGTTTTTTTGGGGGAAAAGAGCAAGGCGAAAACATGGATTACAAAGGTAAATAAGATTGAGGAGATTCACAGCCTTAACTACCTCAGAGTAATTTTTGACACCAAAGAATCATAGAAAGCGTATCATAATTATTACTCTCAGGCAATTTTAGAATCGTCTCCTATCATTAGACACTTCATTTTCACCGAGGATGCAATTACGGTAGTTCCTTTTGCTCTTTGAATCCCAAATAGCTCTGATCTTCCCTGGACTACATGTGAGAATCTGTGCCATGAGGAAGGCAATGGAAGTGGTGCACATGAATTTTTTGAGAGCTATTCTTGCTACTTGAAGACATAGCCAATGCCACTCTTGGGGACTTCAGGCAGGAATGCCTAAACAGTGGTTATAGCCTAGAGCAGGGGTCTGTAACCTTAAACATTCAAAGAGCCATTTGGACACATTTCCCACAGAAAAGAAAACACCGGGAGCCACAAAACCTGGGTGGGCATGACCAACTCAATGTTACTCACTCCCACCCAGTCACATGACCCCACCCTAGCCATGCCTACCCAGCCGGTCATTAGAGCAGACAACTGGTTGTTAAAAAACACCGGGAGCCACAAAACCCTTTGACCCCCCCTCCCCCCTCTCTCCCCCCCTCTCTCTATCTCTGTGTATCTCTCTCACTCTCTCCCCTCTCTCCCCCCTCTCTCTCTCTCTCTCTCTGTGTGTGTGTGTGTGTGTGTGTGTGTGTGTGTATCTCCCTCTCATCCCCCGCTGTTGTCTTTACCTTCTCAAGCTAGGCAAGGAGTGACTGGGAGAGGAGGGCAAGGGGCAGGGGCAGTCAGTGATGGGATCACCTGACAGGGAGCCACAGCAGAGGGCCCAAAGAGCCGCATGCGGCTCCGGAGTCGCAGGTTGCAGACCCCTGGCCTACAGGATAATAATTGCAGACCCCTGGCCTACAGGATAATAATAATCATATTTAGTCATTACTGACTACATATCTAGCTCTTCCCCACTGGATCCTTGTATTGATGGTGGACCATTCTCCTAGCAGGGGGGATGCTGTGGAGTACAGCTTCCCAGATGTATTCATTTTTAGCCTTTGTTATGCAAAGGTCATCCTTTCTGAAAGTTGGTAATAATGAAGTAACAGCTGGAAATCAGTAAGACGCCACATAACAGCAGAACCTGAATTTCAAGTAGGCCTTGGATGCTGGCCAAATATCTAACAACTTTCACCTTCCCCAGGTTGAGTAATGGCTTCTTTCAGATATGTCTTCATGGGTTACCATCAGCACTTCTATTATGCAAATATTCTAAAACTCTCTACCTGACAAAAGTTTCCCTTTCTGGTTCAAAGCAGATTGAAACTATCAACTATATCATAATATTTATATCATAATTTCTACAAAGAAATGTGGAATTTCAACTGTTAAGGTGAATAGACCTTTACTACATGAAGGTCTTACTCTGATTCCAACTCTGGTATTACTAGAACAGTGCTAAGGTCTGTGTTTCTACTATTAAAATTTGTCATCAAATGTTTCAATTGTCTTTGTTTTTATATGGCTTTATGTTTATATATGAATTATTGATTGCAATAATAAAGGTAGTAATAATAAAGTATATGGTATATTATTCATTCTCTCTCTCCCTCTCTCCCTCTCCCCCTCTCCCCCTCTCCCCCTCTCCCCCTCTCCCCCTCCCTCTCCCCCCTCTTCCCCTCTCCTGTTAATCATATGAATGCCAAGAAATAACAAAAAAATCTGGCAAACCACAGGATATTGCTACTTTTTATTTATTTAAATAAATAAAATTTATTTATTTACTTTTTATGATAAGGAATTTCTAAATAGCAAACATTCATGATTGAAGTCTTAGAAAATTCTAAAGACAAAATGTTAAAATTTAAATATACAAGATATAAAATAATCTTATGCAGTAATTCTAGTTTTATATTTACCTATCATGTCAAAGATAACCAATATCCACTCTCTCAGTCTTGGACTTCCCAAGAGATCCCTAGAGATTCAGTTTGTTCTGAGGCTGGTGGGGAATGAGTCCCATTTTCTCTTCTTAGTGTCTCTGGTTTTTTTAAAAAGACAACCTGTTTTTCACTCAAAGGGAAATGTGTGGGGTGGCTCAGTAGAAACTCTAAGCCATATGTTACTATGCTGCTCCCTATACAGTGCATATAAAAAGTGTATACACCTGTTTAAATGCCAGGCTTTTGAGATGTGAAAAAGAGAAATCACTTCAGATTTTTTTACACCATTAATATAACGGATAAGCTGTACAATTCAATTGAGAAACAAACTGAAATCTTTTAGGAGGGAAAATAATAAAAACGTTGATAAAATGTTTTGCATGCCAAAAGACTGTCCCTGACAAAGGGACATTTCTCCCCCTCATGTCATCAATCTGTACCAAGAGCTTCTGCATTGGAGACAAATTCCTTGTGTGTCTAATCACACTTGGCCAAATAAAGTATTGTATTCTGGCTATGAGAATGGTGAGGGAACTGGAAACCAAGTCCCATGGAAATTATTAAATGGATCAGGTATAGCTAGCCTGAAGAACAGAAGACTAATGAGAGAGATAAGCAAACTTCAGATGTTCTACTATGGGTTGTAGTATAGAGATGGAAGTGACTTTGTCCTTTGTTGTTTTTAGAGAGAACCAAATGTCTGAAATACTTTCAGCAGATCCAGCAAGAGTTAGATTAGATAAGTTCTGAGGTCTAAGAAACTCTTGAGATTCTATAATTCTATTAAATGATTTAACTGATAGCAGTGTAACAACTGCCCTTTGTCTAAAATTGTCAGCAGAATTTGATTAGAACTACGGGTACTTGGATAGAAGACCTAGATATAAAATTCAAAGATCTTATTTTTTTCTGATACTGTATGCTACTTGCAGTTTGATTTTTTATAAAATGCATAAAAACAAATAGCACCTACATATTTTAAGTTGTTAAAATATAATTATTTATTTTTCTAATCTGTAGAAACTAAAATTGTGGTTTTGCATTTTTCATTCTTAGGTGCGGTGGATGATGTATTGGATTGTGTTTGCTCTTTATACGTTTACTGAAACATTAACTGACCTCTTGGTCTCTTGGTAAGATCTGTACATTTGCAAAGCATGATGATTTATTTATGTTTTCATGTATCACCATGTTCATTGTTGGTAGTTGATACTGTTTAAAAGCTCTTTAGCTAGATTCCAGGGAAGGTGGAATTACAAGAATACTATTTATATGTATATAAAGCATATCTGAAATATGTGAACAATTACCTAAAAAGACGAGGGTGAGTCAAAAAGTAATGCCAATTTCTTTAGGACAGGTATAATTACCAACACAGGAACATGTAGCATACATCAAAATGAAGCTGGTCCTCTGTGGATCACATTCCTACTTCTCAACATAGTCACCGTTTCTCTCAATAGCAATGTTCCACCTTCGAATGAGAGCATGTATCCCTGTCTCGTAAAATTTTGTTGACTGTTCTTTGAGCCACTTCTTCACTACAGTTTTCACTTCCTCGTCACTGGAATAATAATCCTCCATACTCACCAGATTTAGCACCTTCAGACTATCATTTCTTCGGCCCCATGAAGGAGGGTTTGAGAGGCAAACATTATTCCAGTGAGGAGGAAGTGAAAACTGCAGTGAAGAAGTGGCTCAAAGAACAGTCAACAAAATTTTACGAGGCAGGGATACATGCTCTCATTCGAAGGTGGAACATTGTTATTGAGAGAAACGGTGACTATGTTGAGAAGTAGGGATGTGATCCACAGAGGACCAGCTTCATTTTGATGTATGCTACATGTTCCTGTGTTGGTAATTACCGGTATACCTGTCCTAAAGAAAATGGCATTACAGGCGGGGTATGAATGAAAGTTATTTTTAAATCTGGATAGTATTTTAATATGGCTTTTTAACAAAATTGTTTTTTACTTGTTATGTTTCTATACATGCTGTGAGCCGCCCAGAGTCCCTCGGGAGTTGGGCGGCATAGAAATTTTAATAAATAAATAAATTTAATAAATAAATAAACTGTTTGACTCACCCTCGTACTTCCTCTGAAACTTAGGTTAATTTGAAGGAATGTGCCTATTTTTTGTATCATATAACCACATTATGAATTCTAACTTATATTTTACAGGTTTCCACTATATTATGAACTGAAGATTGCTTTTGTTATTTGGTTGCTGTCTCCATATACAAGAGGGGCAAGTTTAATATATAGAAAGTTTCTTCATCCCCTTCTTTCTTCAAAAGAAAGAGTAAGCCTCCTTCCTGCTGTGAAGCAAATACTTATTTTGATATTTTATAACATAAATCTGCATTAAGTGGTCGTGGGGATGAAGAATGACATTACTATCTTGTGCTTTGTGCCAAGATATTATGTTATAGATTGCCAATATCAGATTAAATTAATATCTGTACTGCACATATTTTTCTTCCTAGGAGATTGATGAGTACATTGTGCAAGCCAAAGAACGTAGTTATGAAACAATGGTGAACTTTGGTAAACAAGGCTTAAACTTAGCTGCTACTGCTGCAGTGACTGCAGCTGTAAAGGTAAACAGTACTGCATGTTATGTATTTACTATTTAGCGTAAAATGTGTGAGTGGGGATGTGTGTTCAAAAAGGTATAAGGTGAAAAGCTGGATAACCTTTTTCTAACAGCATATTCTAAAAAGTATGTTCTCTCAAACAAGAGTTGACTTTTTAAACAGTGAAGATGACTCTCTTTTCTCTCTCGTTGCTTTTCTTGGTGGTAAATCACATTCCACAGGATTTCTGACTTCTTTCTGCTGTTCTTCAATCAAGTTGAGGTAAATGTTCATGGAAAATTAAAGCATGAAACAGTGATCAGTATGGTTGACTGGGATATTAATATGATTCCCTGATGAATTCAAATTTGTAAGGAAAAAATTAAATCGATGAACTTGAATTTAACTGCTGATGCTTATGGCTGTCTGATACTAGTAGCCAAATTGGGCTTTTCACATGGATTCAGACATATTCCTAATTATCTGTAATTTGCCTAAAATACGAGGTATCTCCATTTTTTACATTCAGAATAGTTATTGAGTATAATGAGATCACAGAGACAAAATATTATAGAAAGGGAAGCTGCATGTGCATATGCTTTTACAATAATTTTGAATGGAAAATACAGTTTGTTCTATAACTAGAATTTGTACCTGATAGCAAAGTATATGTATCATACATCAGGGCTATCCTTTATCATTTTTTGAAATAATTTTATCAAAAATTATGAATTGAAATAAAAACTAATATACTAATAAAATATAAAATAACAAATAAAATGTGTGAAAAAGAAAAAAAACTTCATCTGAAGTATAAATAATTTTAGTAATTTATCACGCTCTCTTAAAATATAACAGATTCTCTCTTTTCCCCATGTCTCATCCCTTAGCTAAAAACAAAATCTAAAATCTTTGTCATTCATTTCTTATGAGCAAAAATCCAGAGATTATTATCTATTTTAATCTAGGACCACCTTCATCATTGATGTACATAGAACGAAAATAGGGAGTGGACTAACTGATCTACGTGTCAATAGAACTTGCCAAGCAGTTTCTATAAAGTAGTAGCGATCACTTTAGTCAGTGTAAAATGCAACATTTGTAAAATGTTTGTGATTATTGAGAACACCAGTGGAATATTCTCTGGCCACTCAAGTCCCCAAAGATATAGCTGCTATAGCTGCTTATTCCTAGGAATTCTCTTCTGATAAATACTCTGCAGAATTTGCCCATTAAGGTGAGAAAGGCAGTGGGAAATAAGGACCTAGGTATGTAAGTTGCATAATTAAACTTCCAGGTTTCCTGAAACTGCAGTTTAGATTATATTACTTTAAACTGCTTTCCTTCAGATTATATTACTTTAAATGCTAAAGTGAACATCTGATAAATGAAACCATGTTTCCCCCATAATATACTAATATTCTCAGTTCTTCAGAGTTCTGTTTATTGTGAAGATACACATTTACACAAGTTGTCTGATAGCAATTTTTGCTAGAGAAGACTAGTAACAAACTGCTGAGCACATTACCACCGCTTAAAAAAGAACCATGAACCAGGATTGTTTATGACTTGAAACAGGGCTATTGATAGAAGAAACCAGATTCTAATGCTGATCACAAACAACTTTGCAGTAGTTTAGCTTCTTTTAATGGTAGATGGAATTATTTCATCTTGCTTGTTCATCTTATGTCAGATTTTCAGCAATTCGGTTTACTACAAGCATTTCCATGATGAGAAATCTCAATTTTGTAATGGCAGTGTGTTCCACATCACATTGTTCATGCTGACCAAACCCACGTTTATTCATTTTATTCTATTTTTCTCATGGTGAAATTGTGAAACTGATTTTCAGTCAGAAATATCTCCGGAAAGATGCAAACAATTGAATAGTTTGTTTCAATTACATCCTTAATTTGAGCAGCAACTAAATTAAGAGACCCAGAGGACTTGGGCGAGATTCAGCTATACCATTAATTCAAACATTATCTGGCTTTCTTGCTTGTAGCTTAGTGTGTTTGTATAAATTTAGCCAATTGTGATATACTCAGATACTGTGAGTAAACAAATCAAGGCTTAGTGTGTGATATAGGTCACAAACCAGTGGTGGGTTGCTACCGGTTCGGACCAGTTCACCCGAACTGTTAGCTCTGACTCCAAGCGGAGAGCGAACCGGTTCTCTGTATCTGTGAAAGTGGGCTCGCCTGCCCGCCCGCCCCTGGGTTATACTGACCTTTATCTCTGCTTCCGAAGCCCAGCTGATCAGGGGCGGCAGATTGAATTGCCGCTCCGCAACTGTTTTCCTTGCTCCTTGCCTAGTTTGCAACGCGGAAGTTCTATTTCCTCTGAACTGTGCACGTGGGCGCAACGAAGCGCGCACTCAGCGAACCTGTTGTAAAGCCGGTAACAACCCACCACTGTCACAAACTCCTTAATTGTCTAACCCCAAAGGACCTCCTAAGATAAACCCGAGTAGTCCATGACTTATTCCCATTGCTGTTTTGCAGTCACTGGGGCATTCAGTAGAATAACAGCAGAAGTCTTCTGTTATTCATCTGCTGCTATCCATGTCACCATCTGAATCCCTTAACGTTTTACAGATTAGAGCCGATAAAAATGACATGACCGTGGCATTCCTGCGATTATAGTAGATAAACCTAGAGTTTCCTTAGGCAAGTATTCTAACCTTGGTAACATGTGATCACCACAGCCCTTTCCTGAATGTCTTGAATCTTAACTTCCTGAAATGAAGGCAGGTTCCTTCTTCCAAATGATGTGGCTTGTTTATGGTTCTTTGCCTGCTGTGGAAACATTTCATTTCCTTTGCTTCAAACAGTGTGACCTCCAGAGATTAGAGCTGTCAGAACAACTTCTCATCTTGCTTTTTTACAAAATACTTTAAATGTGTGCATGTTTATCTAATACCGGTAATTACAATTGCTAATATTAGCTTTTTTCCCTCAAGAACAAAGGTACTAGAGTCAGCATTTTGTGCTATGGATTAGAGCTGTATTTAGATGACCATATACCTCTAATAAGTACTGTTATTTGAACAGTTAGAAAAATTAAAAAAATATTAAATGACTCCATTCAGCCCTTCACATCTGGGATTATATTAAACCAAATTTCTTTCAGGCAGAATTGAGAGGATGGCTAATAGTACTAGTGTACAAATTAATCAAGGCAGGCTTTTAATATGGTGCTCAGACTTTACAGAATAAACAAGAGGCATAATTTGAATAAGGCTCAATTTACACACTAAATTATGGATTTAGTAGTTGAATTCAATTAATTTTGGACGGTATATTGGAGTTAAAAAATCTAACCTTTACAGAGGAAAGAGACAAGGGCTGTATAGGATAGGAAGGAAACAAATTCAGTTCTGAATTATCACCCTACAGCTGTTTACAATGATAAATATAGAATCACGTAGAATTTCAGATAAATTGTAACCTGCAAAAAAGCCTAGCTTGATATCGATGGGAATTGACATTTGCAAACAAGCTGTATTTTAAATTGCTTACAAAGGGACATGTGAGATCACACAGGTGCTCTGTAAGCTGCCCAAGCCAGACCTAACAGTAACAGGCATCTTCTTGGGACTCACTCAGAAGCTCTTTCTTACTTAAAGGGGTTCTGAATCTAAGCAAGTAAATTTTGTTGAGTTGCTGAGAAGACTCTCCCTTAATACATACAGCAAGCTTACACAAACTTGCCCACTTGCAATTACGTTCCTTGCTGCTTGAAGACACTCCCACACTAAGTACTATTTTGTAGCTTATTGGCATGATTTTATTAGCATCCTGTATTATTGCCACTTCATGCCTCCAAGGGAGTCTTTTACATCCTTTCTTTCTTTAACTTTAGCTGCTAGCATGTTTGTTTGTTTGTTTGTTTATTATTTATTTATTTACATTTGTATGCCGCCCAACTCCCAAAGGACTCTGGGCGGCTTAACAACATTTGCAAATATTAAAAACAAAGATGAACATTAAAACAAGTAAAACGTTTTAAAAACTCATACATATCCTTTCATGGCCTCAAGCCTGCCGGAAGAGCCAGGTCTTAACTGCTTTTCGGAAGGCCAATAGGGTGGGGACAGCCTTGAACCAGCTATCTCCGGAGGTAGCTGGTTCCAGAGAGCCGGGGCAGCCACAGAGAAGGCCCTCCCCTGCGGGCGTGCCAGCCAGCACTGTTTAGATGACGGGACCTGGAGGAGACCAACTCTGTGGGATCTCACTGGACGCTGGGAGCTGTGTGGCAGAAGGTGGTCTCGAAAATAACCTGGTCCTAAGCCATGTAGGGCTTTAAAGGTAATGACCAACACCTTGAATTGTGTCCGAAGACCAATAGGAAGCCAGTGCAGCTCGTGGAGGATTGGTGTAGTGTGGGTGTACCTAGGTACACCCACAGTACACTTATCATTTATACTAGGCTTAGGAGTCTTTTAAAAAAACTACAATGATCTAGGCTTATTCAGTTATATAACTTGGCTGAAACAAAAGAAAAGGGGAGGGTCATTTTGGGCTCACTATGTTGTAGGAAACCTAACTGTTACATTTTTAAACTGGGACTGATTGTAGTGTAGTTTAGGCTTAAACCTTTTGGTTTTTTAAAATCATGGTTAAGCAAAATGGATGAATATTATGTGAATCCAGAGTCATCAGCTGTAGACTCTGGATTCACATTATACTCATCCATTTTGCTTAATCAGAAATTATAAAGTGATTTTCCTAAATTATTACAATATCAGCTTAAAATCTACTAAAAGTGAAATCATAAATACAAGAATTATGGAATTTTTTTCTTTGCACATGCCTTATTTTTATTCCATGCATAGTGTTCTTGTACCCTTTAAACCATATAATACGTAAAGATTGGAATAAAATTCATTGTGGCATCAAGAAGTTTATTGTTTGTGTCTAACATTATCCCAGGACATACTGCTATATTTTTATAACATATTTGTTAGTCACATATATTTGTTTTACTTTGCAATAGAATCTTCCTGTCCAGAAAATATATGTAGCGCTGCATTATTAGTCATTCTCTCATATTCAGGAGGAAACAAACTTCAGTTTGTTTGTTTGTTTGTTTATATTCATTTATGCTTATTCATCTATTTAATGTTTATGCTACCCATTTACTAAAATTTTATGCCACCCATCTCCCCTGCAAAGTGACATTTTTTTGATGTTATATTAGATAAAGATGATAAATTTCGTAGTGCAATTTGAATTAAGCAATTATGCTAAACATAGTTCTTAATCTAACATTTGAAAAGTTTTGTCAATTGTATGCTAAAAGTAAGTAACTTTTATCATTTGGTGCAATGTATTTTGAATTGCTATTGCAAACTGATTAATATCCTGTTAGAAACCGTCTTTATTAAAGTCCAATACAGTCATATGAAAAAGTACCATATGTATTCACATATAAGCTGTCTCTCACATTTTTAACCAAAATGCCATGAAAAATGTGCCACCTGCAGATAAGCTGACTCATATTTTATCTGCAAATGGGCTTATATGCAAATATATATATATATATATATATATATATATATATATATATATATATATATATATATATATATATATATATATATATATATATATATATATATATATATATATATATATATACACACTGTCAGAGTTACGCAATAAATCAGAAGCTTCAGAAGATAACTGCATTTTGCTGATTCAAATAACTTCTTTATAAGTAGAATAAAACATTTACAATACCACACTTTGTTTCACCACATGTTGAGATGTTTTCATAGCAAGCTTTAATGGTGGACAGACTAAACCACGCCCTTCTTCTTGCTAAGTTTCTGGACATGCTCAATTAACACTTCAGCCAGATTGGCTGACTCAATCACATGGCTCTCCCAGTCATGAATATTCCAACACTCCTCCCTTCATTACTGGGAGAGACATCAGACCTATTGGATTTAAACATTTCCTATAATGGACATCACCCAATGGTTTGGTCATCATGTCTGCTAAATTATCCTCTGAAGAACAATGATGTAAACGTATCAATTTTTCTTTTACAGCTTCCCTGACATTACAATACTTAATGTCCACATGTTTACTTCTGTTCTTCACTCTGTCACCTGTTGCCATTTTTATACAGGCAGCATTATCTTCATAAACAGTTACAGCTTCATTTACTTTTACATTTAAATCTTGTAACAACTGTACATACCAAACTACTTCAGAACATAACTCAGACAATGCAATAAACTCTGCTTCTGCAGTTGAAATAGCAACCGTTGTTTGTTTTCTGGACTTCCAACCAATTAAAGCCCCTCCAAACATTATTACAATTCCAGAATTAGACTTTCTGGTTTTTACATCATTTGCATAATCACTATCAACATAACATTTCAATTTTAATTCTTCAGTGACCTTTATTTGAAGACCCAAATTCACAGTTCCCTTCAAATACCTGAGAATTCTTTTCACACCCATCCAATGCAACTTTGTAGGTGTAGCAGTAAAGCGACTTAAGATGCTCACTGCACAAGCTATGTCTGGTCTGGACCACTGTGACAGATATAACAGACTCCCTATTGCAGAGTGATATATCTCCTGATCACAGGCTTCACTTTTGTCCTCACCCAAACTATTGTAAAAATCTGTGCTCATAGGTGTAGGAGCAATATTACAATCTTTCATGTTATACTTCTCTAATAATTGTTCAATTTTTCTCCTTTGACTGAGAATATAACCACCTTTTTCAGTTTTTTGTATCTCTACACCGAGATAATTCTTTATTTCTCCCAAATTCTTTAATTCAAATTTCTTTTCTAACTTATTAGCAAATTCTTTAACTTGTGATGCATCCTTTGCAATGAAACAAAGATCATCCACAAATGCTAATAATAGACAATTCCCACCTTGTAACTTTCCAGTGTATATGCAACCATCAGCTTTGCAACTCTTGAACCCAAGACCTTTCAATGCAGTATCTAGACAGATATTCCAATTTCTGGCTGACTGCTTCAGCCCATAAATAGCCTTGTTCAATTTATACACCATGTTAGGCTTTTTATTTTCATACCCTGGCGCTTGAACCATATAAATTTCTTCCTCTAATTCAGCATTGAGAAATGCAGTGGTTATATCAAAATGCCAAATTCTATGCCTGTATGCTGATGCTAATGCCAGTGCTAGTCTTATGCTCTCAGCTTTTACAGTTGGCGCGAACACCTCATCATAGTGCACATTCTTTAATTGAGAAAAACCTTGTGCCACCAATCTTGCCTTATACTGTACTTCATTATTGGGTAATACCTTTTTCTTATATACCCACTTACATCCTACAGCTTTCGTACCCTGTGGCAAAGTCACAGATGTGAACACTTCATGATCTCCCATGGATTTCATCTCTTTATCCATGGCTTCCTTCCACTTTTCTTGTTCAACTTTTGGTAATGCCAATACTTCCTTATAGTTTCTTGGCTCATACCACACATTACACACTTTAACTTTACTGGCAGAATACCTGTCTGGCGGAACCGCTCTGTTACTTCGCTCTGACCTACGTGGCATTGCCTGTACTTGTGTTTCAAGCTTTTCTGGCTTCATATCTTGTTCAGACTCTCCTCCCTGAACATAGACACCTTCAGTAAATGATTCACCATCATTAAATGAGTTATTGTCACTAAGTGGATCACCGTCGCTAAGTGGATCACCGTCACTAAGTGAGACATTTTCAGAATTTGCATCAATTCTGTTCCAATTTTGTTCTGCAAAACTAGCAGATCTTGAAATCACTATCCTTTTACTTCCATCGCTAAAGCGATACCCTTTTGAGCCTGGCTCATAGCCCACAAATCTGAGCTTTCTAGCCTTTTGTTGTCCCTTTCTTCTGATTGCCTTTGGAATATGTACCCATGCAGTACTACCAAATATTTTTAAATGTGCTAGAGAAGGCTTTCTCCCATATAGCATTGCATATGGAGTATTATTGATGGATGAACTCCACAACCTATTTACTAAATAATTGGCAGTCAGTATGGCTTCACCCCAATATGACCTGCTCATACCAGAATCCTCCAGTAATGAGTCTTTCATTGTTTGCAAAACACCATTCCTCTTTTCAGCCACTCCGTTCTCTCCCGGTGTGTAAGGATTTGTGCGCCTGTGTCTTATTCCCAATTGTCTCAACCATTGTTGAAAATTTGTTGACATAAATTCAGAACCTCTGTCAGTTTGCAACTGACATACCTGTTGTTTGTACCTTCTCTCTACAAAACTTAACCATTGCTTAAATTGCTGTAGCACCTCTGTTTTACTCTTAAGTAAGTAGCAAAACCCAAACCTGCTGTAGTCATCCACAATGACCAGCGCATACTTTGCTCCTCCCAAACTGGCTTGCATAGGCCCAATTAAATCAGCATGCACCAGTTCTAGAGCTTTTGTGGTTTGTCTTGTGCTAAACTTGCTCACTGGGAATGCTTTGGATTTCGATGCTTTGCATACTGCACAATCCAAATATGCCTTACATCCCTTCAAATCTAATCCTTCTGCAAATTCTTTCATTTGTTGAACAACCTTAAAATTAGCATGACCAAGTCGTCTGTGCAGAAGATGAACACACGAATTGTGTTCTGCTACATTTTTAAATATCTGGGAACAATGTGGCACCTTTTCTCCCTGCAATACATAAAGATTATCCTCTTTTATGCCCTGTGCACAAACATTCCCATTTCTTTGGATGAGACACTTCCCATTAACAAATGTGGTTTCATAACCTTGCTTGTCTAAACTAGACACACTTAACAAATTATGCTCCATTTCAGGTACACATAACACATCAGTAAACCTGGATTCCAAATATGGAATTTGCACATTGCCTCTTCCAATGATTTTAGCCTTTTGACCATTGGCTAAGGCCACTTCTTCATTGTTTCCTGGGAAAAATCTGGAAAATAAGTCAGAATTATTAACAATTGTTTGACTAGCCCCACTGTCAATCAACCATTTGTCTCTATTGTTATTACAACAAACTTTTGCAACTGCAATCTGTCCTTGCAAATAATGTCTCTTGTCTTGCATATTTCTTTTCTGTGTACAGCTTTTCTGCAGATGATTGGTCTTTCCACAAATGAAACACGCTTTCTTAACTTGCTTGCAGAATTGTTGCTGTGTAACTTGATCTCTCCTGCCTCTGCTCTCCTCTTGTCTGCAGACACCTCGGCTGTTGCTAGAGATAGGCAGCCTGTGGAAAATTTTGCTGGAGACTTGCTGTAAGTTTCCACTGTACTCCTTGTTGAGCCCCCGCCTGTGGAATTTTCCATCAGCATGGCTGAAAAGCCTTTTCTCATATTCATTCAATAAACACGATTTCAAAGCCTCCAAATTCAAATCTGCTTCTGGCTTACTTTCAAAAATAGCTGATACAGTCTCCCAGCTCTGATCCAAACTATTTAACACTAATAAAACTTTTTTGGGACTCTGGAAACTTTACTCCACGTTGCTCCAATTCTAGAAAATTAGACTGCATTTTCATTAAATGATCTTCCATAGAATCTCCTGTCTGCAAACTCATTCTGAAAAGCTTTCTTGAAAGTTGGACCACATTACACGCAGAAACATTGACATGTACTGCTCTCAATTTCTGCCATATCTCTTTTGCAGACTTTAATTCAGCTACATTTAAGAATTGATCATCCCCCAGACTTAAAAGAAGATAAGCCATAGCTTTGTCATGAGCCTTTTGATCTGCTGCTCCAAGCACTTGCGGGGGGGGGGGGTCTGCTACTATGTCCCATAATTCTTTTGCTTTCAAAAAACATTCCATTTTTGCAGCCCAAATTAAATAATTTTTCTTCCCCAATTTAGGTATTGGACTGTCTTTAAATTCCATAGCAGCAGCCATCCTGCTTTATTTTTCTTCTCTGCCTGTTCCTTTAACAACACAGACAGCTTCTTATCAGCTTTAAATTACAATGCAGTTTTAACTTTACTTCTTGAGCGATTTCTGGGCCCATAACCTGTCAGAGTTACGCAATAAATCAGAAGCTTCAGAAGATAACTGCATTTTGCTGATTCAAATAACTTCTTTATAAGTAGAATAAAACATTTACAATACCACACTTTGTTTCACCACATGTTGAGATGTTTTCATAGCAAGCTTTAATGGTGGACAGACTAAACCACGCCCTTCTTCTTGCTAAGTTTCTGGACATGCTCAATTAACACTTCAGCCAGATTGGCTGACTCAATCACATGGCTCTCCCAGTCATGAATATTCCAACATACACATATACATATACATATACATATGCATATACATATACACACACACATACATACAAGATACAGGTAGTCCTTGTTTAATGTCCATTTGTTCAGTGACCTTTCAAAGTTATAACAGTACTGAAAAAATAGACTTTGAGACCATTTCTTAAGACTTTGGGTCATGTGATAAAAATTTGGCCCTGCTTGCATTTATGATCTGCTGCTGTGCTTTCGGTGCTTGCCAGCCCACATTCCCTAGTCTCCGCCTGCAGTAGTCGCTTGCCTGCCAGTGCTTCCTAGCTCATGCCCGAGGTGCAGGAAATTGCTGCCACTACTCACAAAAGAAAACACAGTCGACATAGGTTCTCTACTTAGGCAAAGGCAGCGCTTCACTCCATACAGGACATTGAACAATCAATACCACACTGTAGTGGTAAAGATGCTCTGCCTCACAGAGGGTGTGTTTTGATCGATTTCCAAGGTAATGATAGGTGTATGGGGCATGCCCCCCCCCCGTGAAGTGTGTTGTTGCTCATTCAAGGCCTGATGGGTAGCTACTATTGGCTGTGTTTTCTTTTGCAGTGCGTTTTCCTATTTTTTTTAAAAAAAGAGGGGCATGCCCAGGCGACAGTTGGGTAATTCTCTTACTCTTTTAATTTAAAGTGATACACCCTTTTTCTGCAAAACTCCGGGTTTCTATACCCTTCCCCACCCGCATTTATTCTGACAAATATTGGACGGAGAATTAGATTACAATAAGAAAGAGAGTGGTTGGCTCATGCTTACTCCGTGAGCTTCATGGCAAAGGAAGGAATAAAATTGTTTTTCTCCCCAGTGAACTACATACAGTATGTCATTCTTAAAGCAGATACTTGGTTGCATAGGATTGGAAGGCCCATCATTCTTAGGCATGCTGGAAAGGAATTCTGGCTGGCCAGGGCAATTTTTTTGCACCATGCCATGCCTTATTCCATCCCTTTGCTGGTCTGAACGATCCATCATGTTGTGGTTTGTCCTGAAGCAGCGATCCTGCCTCGTCAGTCGTTCGTAGTAAGGATTGTTCCAGCCAGTAGTGATATGTGACAAGGCGCAATTGAAAGGATCATCCTGGCTGGCAGGGCCTTGGCCCCTTCTCTTCCTGGCAGGGCAGCAGTCATCAGTTGAGGACTACCTCTACATGGGTATTTTAAAAAGTATTGCCAAGTATATTCTGGTACAAGCCCATCTTTGGATCAGCTGATCCAATTTTGGGGATGTATTTTGGCACCTAAAATTCTCAGCTGTAACTGGTGTGTGATAATTATTATGCCCCCTTTATCAATATTGTTGAATGGAAGATCAAATATGTTTAACAAATATGTATGTTAAAATGTGTTGAAAAAGCCGAGACAAAAATTTCAACCAGGTACACTCTTTTTCACGTGACTGTATATCAGTTTGGACAGAGGATTCCTTCCTCCCATTGAATGACACCTCATTTTTTCCTTTTTAATACTACAGGGTCAAGGAGCAATAACGGAGAAGTTGCGGAGTTTCAGTATGCATGACCTCACAGCAATACCAGATGATGAGCCAATAGGACAAAGGCACTATCAAACTTTGCCTGCTACCAAAAAGAAAAGCAAGAGCTCGATTCCCAATGAACCCTTAGGTTGGTATATTATTAAGTTGGGCTAGTTCAGGTTTTGTATAAGCAGTGGCAGATGACCCTCCATTGAAGTCAGATCCCCAGGGCCACTGTTCCCTCTCTTGAAACTTGGAATGTTGACTGCATTGGATTTGCTGCCAGAGTTTCAAAGAAAATTCCCTCAAAGGCTCTTGTAGGCCCTGCTTTTAACTGCCTGCCTCCAAAATCATCAACTTGAGGTATAGGCATGGAATTGATACTATCGCTTCAAAGAGTTTTTCTAAATGAGTAATGTAACCCTACACAAAGAGATTCATATCTCCATTCATTCCTTCATGGACTCTTCCCATCTACTTAATTTACACAAACCAGTTTTCCTTTATTTTCACCAGACCATTTATTTTCGCCAGACCATTTACTATCACAGGTATGGATGAAAACAAGTGTTTTCTGGGTCTTTTTAGTGCTGCATTTACCCTCAGGCATATAGATTAGTTACACATTTTGTATAGCTATCATTTTGAGGGGGGAAATTGCCTCATTTTCTTAAACATTTTTAAGCCTTAAATATTAAGCTTGAAGCATTTGAACGTTCCTTTTTTTAAAAGTAGGAAATGATAAATCACTGGTAAAACAGTATTTTGAATTTTGGTTTTACCCCTCAGGTTATGGTATTCCAGTAAAAAAGGATTCTGAAGATGATAAAACAGATGAAGAGAGGGAAGGGACATATTCGGAAGATGAGATGTTTGCTCAGAGAGGTCTCCGTCGAGCACAAAGTATGAAATCGGTAAAAACGATAAAAGGACGCAAAGAGGCAAGTAAATCTCTTTTTGGCAGTATGAAATGCTATAAATAAAAAGGTGGAAATCATTAGGTATCTTCATTGAAAACATTTTAAAGTGGAAGCTTACCGTATTTTTCGGAGTATAAGACGCACCTTTTTACCCCCCAAAACAGGGTGAAAACTTGGGTGCGTCTTATACACCGAATGCAGCCCCAGCCACCCCCACCCTTTGGCCTCTGCTTTCCAGCAATTTACCTCCTTGCAGGAAAGAGGGAAGAGCCTGTAAAGCCAAGCAAGTCAGTAGCAGCTTCCCGACGTACAGCTGATTAGGTTTGCCATGTGGGAAAATGAAAGTGAAACGCTGCAAAGAGGCAAATAGCTGGGAGAGACACGCAGATTTTTATTTTCTGCTGGATGCAAGGGGGTAAGTGAATAACTATAAATATCTGTAGAATGTTCAAATTGTTAGACATTTTTTAAAGACTGCTTTATTATTGTTCTAGCCAGGTGTCTCCAACCTTGGCAATTTTAAGACTTGTGGACTTCAACTCCCAGAATTCCACAGCCAGCTTTGTTAGCTTTGCTGGCTGTGGAATTCTGGGAGTTGAAGTCCACAAGTCTTAAAGTTGCCAAGGTTGGAGACCTCTAGACAACTTAACAAAATGAAGAAGCTTTTTAAAATAAATGCTTGCTCTGAAGAGGCCCAGTGCTATTGTATCTTCTTTTAAATAATAGAGAATAATGTATACTTCCAGAAATTTTAATTAATTTTAACAGCTCTGTACAAGTATAGTCTGAAATGTAACAGTGTCCTGTTTAGTATTAGAGTTAAATCCTGACTTAGTCATGTTTGGAGTAGATCTATTTAAATAATTGGAAGGAGTTAGTGTGACTACATTTAAGAAAACTTTCTGGCATAATGTACATTTCTCCAATTCTTTGCTATTTCTATGGGTCAGGCACACATGCACAGAAATACACAGCAAACAGTGTATATCATCTGTGCTGTTTGCGGTTTGCCAAATTGCTTGGAGGCAGAGGCCTTTTTTCCTTGTTTTCCTCCCCCAAAACTAAGGTGCATCTTATACTCCGGTACGTCTTATACTACGAAAAATACGGTAACTTTTCTGAATCTCAATGCAAGAAAACTGCAAACCAGAATTTGATCCTGGTCTGTTCAAGTTAAGTAGCAAAGTCTGGTTTGGTTTAGGGGGGGGGTGGGAAAGAACCTTGTTGGAGGTAAGAGGGAGAACCAAGATTGTACACTATTTATTCTTGTCAAAATAAATAAGCGTTTGTGGTTATATTTGTCCACTTAAATGCGTAAAATACTAGTACTTATATGAAGATTATTGGTGCCCATATCATCTTGAGGAATGTCTTTCATTAATAATGTTGCTCACTTCTTTACTCGCATATTTTGTTTGAAGAGTTACCAAAACGCTATTAAAAGAGACTTGAAAGGGCAAATTTTATAGTTAATGCTTCACTAGCTCTTGTAGTATTTTTGTTAGAATAGAAAATACTGAAATTATTGATATCATATAATTTGGTATCAATCATTTGTGATTTTGATTCATGAGTTAGTTACCCTCATACATGACTTTGCTGGAGACAAGTGACATACAGTCCTGATGATTTTTTCTGGAATTTTCCCATACATTCTTATTCTATTCTAAGCAAGCTGTGGTAGAAATTGGGAGTATTACATTGTGCACAGGTGTTTGTTTGTTTTTAAAAAAATGGTTACTAAAAGCCAGTATATCAAAATAAAAACCCAAAGACAAGAAGATATAATTAAAAGACCTGCAAGAATAAAAACTGTTTTGATTCCTGATCTAATTTTAACTCAGTGGAAATCAAGGCATAGGTCCAATTTTTGTACTTCTTTTTCTATACAGGTAGCCCTCAACGTATGACCATTCATTTAGCTAACATTCAAAATTAAGACGGTACTAAACAGATATATAACCTGCAACCCAAAATTTGCACCCTTGTTGCAGCACCCTAATGGTCACCTGATGAAAATGTGGGTGCTTGGCAATCCGCCCACCCTTATGACCAACTGCAGGGATATTGCAACTGCCCCCACCTGCCTTTCTTTACTCCTATTCTGCACCAGAGAGCTTGGGGCTCCTTCCCACCCTATCAGACTTTGCTGCCCTTGCTGCCTCCAAAGATTGCCTTTCTGAAAGAGTGTCCCACTGATGCGACGCATAGCCTTCCTACAGAGGCTGCCTTGCGACATTCTGGAAGCGAGTGCCATTCTAGCTAGCTCTCAAAGGGTGCAATTGTCCAAACCACACACTTCGGGGAAACTTGGCCCATCTGATAGATCAGAGGTCTTCAAACTTGGCAACTTTAAGACTTGTGGACTTCAACTCCCAGAATTCTCCAGCCAGCTCCATAGCTGGCTGGAGAATTTGGGGAGTTGAAGTCCACAAGTCTTAAAGTTGCCAAGTTTGGGTACCCCTGTGATAGATTGTGAGAATGGTGCCTGTTTCCAAAATGGTACAAGGTGGCCTCTGTGGGAAGGCCACTTGTCACATTGGCTGGGTGCTCTTTCAGCAAGGCGATGTTTGGAAGAGGTAAGTGGAAGATTGATGAGAAGGGGAGGAGGCCCAAGGCTATGGGATCTGGGGAGGAGATAAGCTGTTCAGGGGGTGCCTCAGGTGGCGATGGGAGATCCTGGTGCAAGCAACATATGAGATGGAGGTGCTGTAGTGTGATCCTGGGCCTGAAATAAGAATGCGGGCTTGAGCCTGGGCCAGACCTCCCAGGGCCCTTCCCACTTCTGAGGAACCCTGTGGTCATCCTAACGACTCACTTGGTTGCTTAGCAACTACAACTGTGATAGCCAGGATTGTGGTCATTGAACGAGCACACTGTTGTCCTGCTTAATGACCGCAATGACTTACAACGATAATTCCAGGCTCAATTGTTGTTGCAAGTTGAGACTAGCACCAGTTTTGGAGAGCAAAATAAAGAAAACAGAACAACACACAGGGTTAACATGGGGTTATTACTTGTATCCCCTTATAATATATGTGCCTATGGTATTAGTCATTTTGGTGAACTGCGTGCAGATGTGAAATGGATTGCATTCTGTTACAGGTTGCTATTATGTCTTTACTCATATCCTCATGCTGGATGCCACTTCTTCCCCTCCCCATCAGGAAATAGCAACCAACATCAGATTTTTTGTATTAAGACATTGTGTTGTGGATATCTTGAAATTTTTTACAACATTCTTTATTTGTTCCAGATGCGATATGGCTCACTAAAATACAAAGTGAAGAGAAGGCCACAAGTATACTTCTAATCTACACAGTTCAGCAAAAAGCAAACATCGGTACTAATAGTTTTCTGCAGGCCTGCTGTGTTCTATGCCCTCTTCCCATTCTCTGAGAAACAGTTGGGATTTATGGATTCCTATTCTCAACCCAGAGCTTTATTTCAGTCACACAAGAGAAAGGAAAAGACCACCTGGATGCATATTATGCTTTGGTTTCATAAATACCAAAAATTAAATTATATTTTTTTCTTTTGAGAGAGGAACAATTTTTACTAAATGAAACTTTTGTGAATCTGAATAGCTCTTTAGATTTCTGTGCTTCATGAATGAAATAATTTCATGACAGATTCTTAATTGTGGCTTCAAATAGCTGAGGGTTTTAAATGTTAGCTGATGTCCAGCGCTTAATAAAAATGACACATCTGTAGAATTTCTGTACTATATTGGGCATCTTGTTGTTGAAGACATTGTGTTTTTAAATTCCTGCAGTTGTCCAAGTCAAGAGCGTAAAAAATTGAAGAACACAGCATATTTTGGAAGTAATCCTCTTAATGGCTTGGATCCAAAGAGTTGTTTAAGGTCATGGAAGAGGGTTGCACCACCTCATAAAACCAGCCATTTTCATTTCATTTAGAAATTCCTCTCAATGCCCTGTGACATGAGGACACTGTTGGGTTTGTTTGTTTGCATGCAGCTTTTGTATTGTTTGCTGTAATGGTTTGAGTTAGCCTGTGCATTTAGCATAGCTGATGATGAAAATCATAGTTGTCTGTTTCTGTACACTCAGCAATTTATCCTTCCTTCCTTCCTTCCTTCCATCCATCCATCCATCCATCCATCCATCCATCCATCCATCCAAATAAATTCTGCATCTGCTGTCCAGATTTTCATGCAAAGACAGCATTCCTTGTAGATGCCAAGAATTGAAGCTTGAAACTTCTGTATGCAAAATATTGTTCTACTAACTAATATTATCTTTTTTATCAACTACTCCTTATGAGTGTATTGAAACAGGTTAAAGGATTTCAAAGGTATCCTTCGAAATTGAATTCAATTTGTCTATTATATGTAAAAAGGAATAGGGATATGTTGGATAGAAAAAATCAGTTTCTGCAGTCCAATATGTTTTATCATGTATTGCACAAATTTAATATGAAAACTAATATCTAACCAGCACTTTTGGGGGAAAAATCCCCCCCCAAATGAATTTTGTAGGTGTTTTCAGAAATCTTATACGTTTGTGTGTGTTTTTAAACTGTTGTTTGGGTGACTTGTTTATCTACAACAAAGCCGAAGGGTTCTTATTTGGGCTGTGCTTAGATGTGTAAGGGATAGGTGAAAACTAGAGTACTTCAGTTGTTTGATTAGTAGGCTACGCAAAGCCGTACTCTGTACAGATGACATTGACTGCTTGCTTCATCCTTTTCTCACTGCAAAATCTGGAATTCTTTTAAAGCCATGCATGTATTTAAAGGTCTGATTTTGAAGTGGTAGTTTGGAAAGCATTGCTCTTTGCTAGTTTCTTGAAAGATGACTTTGCTGGTCAAGAAAGTCTTCCTATCTTTTAGGATAACATGCTTTAGTATTGCATCTGGATGTAAAAAATCATGTCAAGTACTTTTAAAATAATATTTAACAATTAATGAAATGAGGTTGATAAGTTTTCAGCTTATCATAGCTATAAATCCTAGTAACGTTTTAAAAAGAATACTTGAAACTTTTTTTTTACACTTGAAACTAGGCTTTAAGTAAAGGTAAGGAAGGAAGGAAGATGAAGTTTTTGGCTTAAGAAGAAACTTGCAAAAAAATAATAATCAGGCAAAATATATAGTGTTCTCTGGAGAGGAGCTAACAATTCAGTGTGAAATCCTGGAGGTCTATCCAATATAAGAAAGTCAGTTATAGTTTCTATATTATTTTGGGCATCAGAAATAGGTTTTATCTCAGAAAGAGAGCCTGCTTTTACATTTCATTGTATTTATTAGTGTTATGTTGAGTACAGGAAGAATAGAATGTGATTAAAAGGCATACAATATGTCCTAGCATTTACCTTTCACAAGTTTTCCCTTACTCTAGACCAGAGGTCTTCAAACTTGGGCAACTTTAAGACTTGTGGACTTCAACTCCCAGAGTTCCTCAATTCTGGGAGTTGAAGTCCACAAGTCTTAAAGTTGCCAAGTTTGAAGACCTCTGGTCTAGACCTTTGATTGGTAACCTTTGTATTACATAAGAAAGAGAACATTCATCTTACTTTCATGTTTCCTTTAAGGACATTTGTCACTTTATATAGAAAAGCTCACAGTACTATGTCACAGAAAGAGTCATCCTAACTTGCCTCTTCCATCCGATCAGACCAGATTTAAATACTTATTAAGTTGGCATTTTTAGGCTTTTAAAAAAATTATCAAGGTCTTGTCAAATAAATTTGATTTGGCAGTGAAAAAGGTCGGTTTATTGGCTACTTTTCAGTTCTTGCTATCCATGTTTACTGTAGAAGATACTTCAGAAGCTTCAAGAGTTGTTTCCTCTCTAGGAGCCAGAGAAGCATGGCTGGTGATATTGTCAGGGCTATGTTTTGTGAGCATTTTGCATTTCCTTGTGAAGTGTTAAAAGCTGAAAATTTGCTACTTAACTCCATCCATTTTTTTTAATAATCCTGTTTTTTTTTGGGGGGGGGGGTTTAAATGGTGCAGTAGCTTCTTTAAATTTCAGTCTGAAATGACAAGGTATAGTAAGATAATTATTCACTCCTTAACACCCCTCCCTTAGGAACTGAAAATGGAGCAGAGAGAATGCCACATGTGGCCTGCAGATTGCCCACCTTTCATACATCTGGTGTTGCCAGAGTAGTAGGTACTTATGTTTCTGTCTCTAGTTCTGAGAAGTTCTAGCCTGCATAGCCAATATTCAGGGATAATGAGCATTGCAACCCCAAACATTTGGAATTCACTTAGGATTCACTTTTGCACTCCCCCCCCTCAAAAAGTAATGTATAAAGTAGAAACCTTTTTAATACGGGTGTACCTTAAGGAAATATCTCGCTCTACAAATCCCCACAGCATAGGCATTGAGGCATCAAAAGACCCAGGACTGTTCCTGTGAAACTACCAAGTAGTGTAATATTCAAAATAAGTATATGTCACTGAGCTAAATGCCATTGTCACTACCACCGAACCTATTTTTAGCTTCATGGCAAGATAAATTCTAAAATATAATGTAATGGTTATACCCTACTGATTTACCTGCTTTAACCAAGATACAGGGCTTCACTAGGTCAATGTATTAGCAAGTATTATGCAAAAAATATGCAAAGGGAACAATGGACTGCTATTTAGTAATTTTTAACAAATGCAATTTCAATATTTGGATTCATAATTTTAAAGGCTAAAGTGAACTTTTCTATCTGTAATAATTGACTGTAAACTTGCTTATGTATTTGTAGTACTAAGATATATCTTTTTCTAAAATTTTGTACTGATACTACTGTATCTTCATAATTGCTATTTTTGAAGATGCAAACAAAGGCTTATATTTTAAAAATGTTACTTAATAAAATGAGTATTTTCCAGTGGGTTTGTCTTGTCTTATTTCTATGTAATGCAAACTAATAGTGGCAAATAAACTAATAGCATTTAATCACAGTAAGAATAATGACAAATTGGAATCTTTCAAAGGTTGAAGTTTGAATCCCACATGCTTACCTGGAAATAATTTTTACTGAAGACCAAAGAACTTCTAAAGTACATATGGTTTTTGATTTAAGATCATTTATTTAATTAGTTTTCAAAGTTACAGTGGTCTCAGAAAAAGTTATGTATGACTTGTCCTCACACTTATGACCATCATACCACTGGCTTTAATTTATGACCAGTTGCAGCAGCCTGCGGTCACAATTGCAATTTGCAACCTTCCCAGCCAGTGTTTGATTTTAAAAAAAAAGTGAACTGGGGACTTTGTACTTGCTTAATGCTCACCTTTGTACTTGCTTAATGCTCACCTGATTCACTAGCAACTTCAATAGAAATGGTCATAAAATTGGGGCTGGTGATGTGCTGACTTGCTTTATGACTGCACTGACTTAAAATAGAAATTCTTGTCCCAAGTATGGTAATAAGTCAAGGATTACTGTGTACATAAAATTGCAATTGCATTATTTGCTTTTGTAAATCACTTTTTAAGGTACCACAAACCTTGTTTTATTTCAGCCTTTTTTGTCCTTAAGTGGTTTGTCCTATTTCCTTTTGTAAGTTTAGAATTTGTTTTGCCTTTAGTAACCTTTTCTTGTACTGTTTATAATAGAATGTTGTAGTTAGTAACAGATCAAAGAGTTTCATTCAGGTCTGGTGTATGATGATATTCTGTACTACATTTGTATTTCATCCTTACGCCAATGAATTTAAGCTAGCATCAATGGGGATTAAGAATTTTGGTTCCCTTAACAGTTTGGGAGTGAATTGGATTGTAAAGCAACCAACTACCAGCATTACTCTTTAGAATGAGAACGAATAATTCCTTAATTTTTGTTTATTTTCTCTTGATTTCTATTAGCTGAAATCATTTAAATTCTCAGCTTGGGTCTTTGCTTGTAGAAGGTTGCTCATTAATTCTACAAAGGTAATTCTAAAAAGTGCACTTTAAATATAATATTCAAGCTTCATGATCTGAGAGCCAATAATTTCTTGTGTGTTTTTGCAAATACCGGTATGTCCAACCTTTCAGAAGATTTGGTTGCAGACTATAGGCAGGATTTTAAAAAAAACAACTGGGCAAATCTCTACAATCAACTGTGTGTTCATTACCTGCTTTTTGTGCTCTTAAAGCAAGGGTCCCCAATCCCCGGGCCATGGACCGGCACCAGGCCACGGGATGCAGGCAGAACACAGAACCATGCCCCCTCCGTTCCGTGGAAAAATCTTTCCACGGAACCGGTCCCTGATACCCAAAAGGTTGGGGGGCCACTGCCCTAAAGTACTACACAGCTCTGAAACCACCTTGACTGGAATAGGAGCTTCTGTTCAAGAAAGGAGAAATCTAATGTGTCTGTTGTCTTCCTAAACCAGGTGAAACACTAGGGCAGTGATGGCGAACCTGTTTTTGGGCACCGAAAGCAAGTGCGCACGCGCTATTGCAAACATGCGCGTGCCTACACCCATAATTCAATGCCCCCCTTGCGCCCCGACCCCTGCACATGCATGTGCGAACCCCCTGCGCTGCCCCGTCCCCGCGCATGACCCCCGCTCCCCTGTTTCTCAACTTCCAGAGGCTTTCTTTCTTGGAGGGTGAAACGGCCTCCCCTGCCCCCCCGGAGGTCCTTCGGAGGGCGGAAACAGCCTATTTCCTGACTTTCAGTGGGTCTGATAGGCCTGTTTTTCGCCCTCTCCAGGCTCCAGAGGCTTTCTTGTAGCCTGGGGAAGGCAGAAACGCCCTCCCCCACCCCCCGGAGGTCCTCCGGAGGCTGAAAACGCCCTCCCAGAACCTCTGCGCGAGCCGAAATTCAGCTGGCCAGTGCGTACATGCGTGCTGGAGCTGAGCTAGGGCAACGGCTTGCGTGCCAGCAGATATGGCTCTGCATGCCACCTGTGTTCGCCATCACGGCACTAGGGCAACATGATATGTTGCAATAATCCAACATGTTGGGATTATAAATTATAATTCTTCAGTCTTTTATTGTGCTGATTAGGCATGATGGGAAATAGAATTCAATTTTTAGAATGTCACACATGCCTCTCCAGTCATAATTCAGGACTCTTGCATATATTTATAGTGGAATTAAAGTGGGACCTGCTTGGTGTAGTGGATAAGGCATCGGGCTAGAAACTGGGAGACCATGAGTTCTAGTCTAGTCTAGCCTTGGGCATAAAGTTAGCTGGGTAACTTTGGGCCAGTCACTTTCTGTCTGTCCTAGGAAGAATAGCAAACCACTTCTGAGACACTTTGCCAAGAAAATTGCAGGTCTTGTACAGCCAGCCTCTGAGAATCCGACACAACTGAATGGAAGGGGAAAAAATAGTGGAACTGAATTATTGATACACGATAGTGATCATTACACTGTCCAGTATATTGAGGTCTGATTTCCAAGGTAATGGTATATGTATAAAGCCAGTTATGCATTTTCCAGTGTGCTGTTTTAAATTTTTAGAGATTTTTTTTTTATGTTTAAAAGCAATACCAATACCAAAAGGATATGACTTGATTCTCAAGAAAATAATATTCTGGTTAATTTTTCTTCTGATGTTCCCATATGGTATGTCTTTCCAAGCTTTATTGTTTTATTGCAGCTATCCTAAATACTTGTAAATATTGTGCTGGTAAATGATTAAACATTTAATGATTTGCCAAAGAATAATCACAACTTCCTCCAGGCCTCACTGATGTTACTGGCGACCAAAGAGCTTGGCGGCTCAGTTCTGCTCTCACTTGAGAGATGACTTAAATTTCCCTACACTGTACAGAGAAAATGAAAATTTGATTAAATCCTACATATCTAGTTCAAATACATATGGAATATTCTTACTAGTGTGTATTAAAAATGCTGACATGGGAAACATTGGCGAGTAAAGTAGGAGTTAGCCTTTTCAACTACCCACCCATGTACTAGATCAGGGTTCTCCAACCATGGCAAATTTAAGACTTGTGGACTTCAACTCCCAGAACTGAGGAACTGGGAGTTGAAGTTCACAAGTCTTAAAGTTGCCAAGGTTGGAGACCCTTGTCCTAGATCCATCACCGGCATAGACTCGAAGGTTGGGGAAGGGAGTTGCTGTAATCCGTTATGGTCTGTTGGGACTCCAATCTTCCTCTCAAAAGCGTCTTGTCTGAGTGAGTACCGATCGTGTGGATGTTTGTTTCTTGGGCCATTGGTTCAGACCGGGGATTCTGTAAGCGTACCTCTACTTTGCCGCTCATCCATCTCTCTGGCTGGGGATTTAAAGTCTTAAAGTCGCCTAGTACAGTTATCATTACTTAGCGTATGGCAAATACATGGACTTATAGTAGTTCAAATGTTCATATCCAGACCACCCAATGTGATGGATATTTTGTCGAGGAGCACCACAGTCGCACACAGATCCTGGTCAGAGTTGACCAATGCTGGCGAGGAAGGTCAAAACCTGGCACCTTTTGTGTCAGGGGCATCTACGTAACTGCCTGTATCTGGGCATTCAGCAGCCCACTTGGCTTTCCACTGTGTGTTGATGTCGAAGTTAAGATAATTTTGTTGTACTCCTTCACCAGGGCTTCCTACCTTCGTAGAGCTGGTGGTGCAATGTGGCTCAAGATGGGGAGCCAGCAGGCAGGAGTAGATTTCAATCCATTACCATGTATAGAGAGAAACAGTTCTACAAAGATGTCTGGCTGCCAACTCTCGTTAACTGCCAATTCTTCAATGTAGTCTGGCTGCCAGTTGTTCTTAGTCGTTTGGTTCACACTTCCATGCTATCCAGGGTGCACCACAAGGAGGCAAACTAGCAACACACCCCACCAAGTATAAGGTGACCAGACGTCCCGATTTTGGCGGGACAGACCCGCTTTTTAATGATTTGTCCCGCGTCCCGCCCGTCCTCTAAAAAGTTCCGATTTTTTGAAAGGGGCGGGGGAGGGCTGGGGGGAGGGCTCTCCCCTGCAGGGACGGCCGGCCGCGGCTCATGGGGGGCGAAAGAGAAATACAATTTTCGGCGGGCACGGCTTTGCAAGGGCTCTTCACAAGTTTGGCAAGTTTCACAAGAGCCTTTCGCGTGCAGGGCAGTTTATAAATAGCGGCCGCCAGGTAGGGAGCCGGCCGGGGTTGCGCAGGGCTGGGGGAGGCTCGCTAGCCCGGCAGCTCCGGCCGCAGGAAAGAGCGGGGGGGGGTGCCATACTGGGAAGGGCCAGCAGTCGCCGCCGCCTGAGGGGGCCACCCCCCCCGCCCGCCCGCTTCGCTGCAGGGGACGCTGCACCGGATCCCGAGTCGCGCCGGCTCTCCCGCGGCCACGATGCCCGCCGACCTGATGGAGAAGAGCTCCTCCTCGCCCGCGGCGGCCATCCCGGCCAGCGCCGGAGGAGTCAACGCAGGACGCCCGCCCGCCGCCCACGGCCGGCCCGAGCTGAGAGGCCTGCTGCTGCTGCTGCTGCGGCTGGGCCCCCAGTCCCGGCGGCGGGAAGGCTGGGCGCTGGCTCAGCAGGCTGGGGCCGCCGCCGGCTCCCTACCTGGCGGCCGCTATTTATAAACTGCCCTGCACGTGAACGGCTCTTGTGAAACATTAGCGGTCTTTTGCCCTCTGCGCATGCGCAGCGTTCTGCGCATGCGCAGAGGGCAAAACCCGGCGTCCAGGCGGCCCCGCCCCCCGTCGGTGTCCCGCTTAAAAAAAAAAAAATCTGGTCACTTTAACCAAGTATGGTGAATTAGATTTACTGAAGGGGTACCTAGACTAGATTTGTTTATCCAGGGGTCTCCAACCTGACAACTTTAAGAGTTGTGACAACTTTAAGAGCAAAGCTGGCTGAGGAACTCTGGGAGTTGAAGTCCACAACTCTTAAAGTTGCCAAGGTTGGAGACCTCTGGTTATACCCTATGACTATCATTAAGCATTGTACCTTATGATTCTTGACAAATGTATCTTTTCATTTTATGTACACTGGGAGCATATGCACCAAAGACAAATTCCTTCTGTGCCCAAACACATTTGGCCAATAAAGAAATCTAATCTAATCTAATCTACATTGCACATTTACTGACACTTTATTTGCATTCCTAAATGACAATCTGTTATAACACCTGAGCTTTCATTCGAAAAAAAGACGCTCCTCCCCACAAACTATCCGCTTCCCATCACGAGGCCGCATAACCGATAACACAGCCAAGCTCCCCCCCATCCAACCGCGCGTTCTGCGCAAGCGCGAAGCGGAACCCTCCGTGTGCTCAGAATGCCAGCCCCGCCCCCACGACGACTTGGCCGTTCTTTTGCCCCCCAACCAGCCGGCAGAGGGCGCCGCGAGCGTTCCTTTGAGCCGCCACCTCACCACCTCCGGAAAGCAACGGCAGAGCAGAGGCGAGGAGGGAAGAGGAGAGGGGAGAAGCGAGCTCAGCGCTCCCCAGAGCCCGCCGTTCGCTTTCGGAGGGGACTGTGACGGGGATGCAGCGTGGTGACCCGACGGAGCCATGGATCTTGATGAGGCTTTTGAGCTGGTGGGGGAGTTCGGGCCCCAGCAGAAGAAGCTCGCCGCCTTCCTGGTCCTGCTACAGGTGGGCTCGGGGGCTGAGGGGAGGGGGCGCCTCACCGCTCCCCTGCTGTCCTCCTCATTCCCATCCCCTCCTTTCCCATTCGCCGAGCACATAATGGAGGGGGGGGGGCGAAGAGTGCGTAGCTGCTGTCGTCAAGGCAACGGCGTGGGTAGAGCCCGCCCTCCTACGGTGGCTTGCGTGGCAGGAAACGCGCGCGCCTCCTTTGTCCGTCAAGACGGCTGGAGGGGCAGAGGTGGGCTCGTTTCCTCTCGTTTGCTCCTCCTTGGATTTGGGAGTTGTAAAAATGCGGGTTTACAGCTTTCCCGGGTGGCCGTTTTTCCTGACATAATTCAGACGGGGAGAGAGAAAGAGCACTGTGCAGGGGTCTCTAACCTTGGCAACTTTAAGCCTGGAGGACTTCAATTCCTAGAAGGGAATTCTGGGAGTTGAAGTCCACAAGGGCTTAAAGTTACCAAGGTTGGAGATCTCTGCAAGCGTAGAGCATCACTTGGAAGGGGTGTGCGGGGTAGAAATAGTTTATCCCCGATCTTAAGGTGGATTAGAAGCTGCCTCACTCGATTTACATTACAAGACGGAGCACTTTAGTTTAGTTTAGTTTAGTAGTTTAGTTTTAGTTTAGTTAAGTTTAGTTTAGTTGTTTAGTTCAGTTCAGTTTTTTAGTTTACTTGATTGTCCTTGCACCTCGTACAACGAAATTAAATGCCATCTTCAGTGTGCATTGCAATTATAAAACACAAACACACATCCTTCACATTCTATATAGTTGAATTGAAAATTCCCCGTGCTTGCTTGGTTGTGGTAAATTGAAGTTTCCAGAAGATTCATTAGTGTGTTGAACTACAAGTGAGGAGAACTACGAATTCAAGCCCACTCATCCCATTTACAATTTCGCAGCATAGTTTAGAACCACAAGATAACGGTAGTTGCAGTTGAGGGTGCAATAAAGGGAAATGCTTGCGCAAGCCCTCTTTAACCTTAGAGAAAAGACATGAATTTAATAAAAGTTTATCTTGCTTGTATCGATATATTGCAGGAGAAATATGGAATCATGTTGAAAATGGAATGTTGATTTGGTTATTGGGTTCATGGTACCTTCTCTTATCAGTCTCTCTGTTCTGGAGATGAATTTGGCAACCTATTTACCATAAAAGCCTCTATGGTTATTTGTTCTTGTTTTTTAAAGTTGAACAAAGACTAGTTACCTCAAAGTCAAGTGACATTTTGAGACCCTAAATTCATTTTTGAAGTCATTTAGTTTTATAATACATTCTGCCTACCCAGGCTTTTAGTTTGCCTATTTCTTTTGCTTTGAGAAAGCAATTTTCAGTGGCTTAAGGGAGTCACATGAAGAGGCCTAATTAAAGATCGGAGTGTTGCATGTAGGTTGTGGCTTGCTCACTTCCTGCTTTATACCCTCCATGCTGTCTCACCAGATTTAGCCAAATTAAATCTAAACCTGTTATCAGAAATGTGTTTCATTAATGACTCATTGCAAATAGGGCTCATATAATTATAAATAAAGTTAATATAATATGCAAATGTGACCATCAAAGGAAAGGAAGCAACTGAAAGGAACTTTGGTGTGAGTTATATGTTATTTTTATAACAGCTTTTATTGCTTAAAATCCTAAGGATTTGTTTTAAAAAATAAATGTTAAAAAGGTCATATTGCTTCTATGCTTATTTTTGCTTGACTAATTTTACATGCAGACTGCCACAGTATAAGGCTGCATCCTTGTATCACTAATTTTCAAACTTTAAAACCTGCAAAATGATAAATTCCTGCAACTAACATTGAATAATAATAAATAAAACTCTTGTGATTTTTCAATTGACAGATGGTTAGAGCCATTTTTAAAAACTCTCTCCAGTCTTTCCTCCTGCAGATTTTCCTTTCTTTCCTCTGTCCTTCTGCAGATAAACAGAAGTGAGTTTTGGAAATGTGTTAAGTTTAATCAGCCTTTTAAAAAGTATATCCCCTCCCCAGTTGCTAATGCCACTGTGTGTATTTCATGATCTAGAGCAGTGATGGGGAACCTATGGTACGCGTGCCAGAAGTGGCATGCAGAACCATCTCTCAGGGCATGCCAGCCATCACCCGTTGCTCTTCCGGGTTCCAACGCGCACATGCCCCGGAAACTGGAAGAGCAGCTCCCTGGCGCGCATGCGTGCGCCAGGAAACTGAACACACACCAGGAAACAGCATGCGCCAGGAAACTGAGCGCGTGCCAGCCACCTGGTCTGTGCGCACCAGAAACCAGAAGACCAGGTGACCAGCACGCATGCACCTGCTGGAAACTGTAAGCTCAGCTTCCCAGTTCACACATGCGCGCCAGGGAACTACTCTTCCGGTTTCCAGCACTCCTGCGCATGCACGTCAGGGAGTTTCTCTTCTGGTTTGCGGTGCTCCCCCGCCGCGCCGAAAAGGTTTGCCAACACTGATCTAGAGTTTGAGAAGTCCTGGCATAAAGAAGATAAAGGTGCAGCAGGAGCTTTTACCCTTGCTCTTTAAAAACCTATGAAACATTTCCTAATACTCAAATAGTGTCATATTAAACATGAACAAAGTTCGGTTCTTAGAACTGCAGCTTTGTCCAGCATAGTTGGGAAGTCAGTAGTTATCTTGGGGGGTGGGGTCTGTTTGTTTTTGATAAGCTGGCCTGTTAAATATTTGAAATACCATCATTATGGATGAGCAAAAGGTTTGTTAAGAAAACGTTGATTTATTCTATCTCCAAGGTTTTTAGTCCCTGTAGTGACAATGCAACAGCTTGCAGAATTTATGTCAGTCAGAGTAGGCCCAGCAAGCCCTGCTTTCGTTGAAATGATTTCACCAACTGTGGTATTCTTCTTTGCCTCATAGAGGAGAAAAGAAACTATCATATATTTATTTAAAAGATTTACAACTGCAATAAGCCCTAAAAAAGGAAGGAAAAGAAACACATGGAACAAAAATGGAAATGTGCCTCAGTCATAGAAACACAGAAAACTGACAGGAGGAAGAAAAAACCTAGTGGCCATTCAGTCTGCCCTTGAGGTGTTTTTTTTTTTTTTAATTTAAATTTTGTTTTTAAATTTTTGTCAGATGATGGACATGTGTTCATCCCAAGCATGTTTGGAGTCAGTTACTGGAGTTAACCAATTTATAATCATCCTCTTGACATGCTCCCAGCAAATCATCTACTGTATCCCAGTGCCTGGGGGAAGAACCAGCCTTTTATGACCTCCCAGAAGGCGAAAAGGATGAGGCCTACTGAATCGTTGGGGGAAGGGTATTCAACAGGGTAGAGGCTGCTATGGAAATAGGAGCCTTCCTAGGTCCCACCGGAAGACAATATTTATGGAAGGGACCTTCAAGGCATGTCAGGAAAATATGGAATATAGGGGAAAGTAAAGAATAAATGTGGTCAAGGCTGGGTGAACTATTTCTTTAAGCCTTGTAAAGTCAATAAATGACTTGCGATTGCAACATTGCAGCGAGCCATGGTCGCATGATTACCATTTGTGAGTCCCAAAGGTGCTTTTTCAGGAGGCAACTGGACTTTCTTGTTTTTCCTTTGAAGACCATTTGTGAGCTTCCCTGCCAGTTTCCCATAAGCAAAGTCAATAGGGAAGCTGGCAGGGAAGGCCAGAAGTTGCTTCCATAGGTTCTCCTGCTGCTTTTTCTTCCAAGGGGCCCTGCTGTGGAGCACAAGATCCCCACGCGCGCGCGCACACACACACACACACACACACACACACACACCATGCCCACCTGGCTCAGTAGCAGTCCCCACTCCATAGCCCACCTGCCCTCAGAAGTGCCCACCTGTGGCATTCTCCCACCCACCTGCAGCTATCACCTACTGGCCTAGAACTCCAGTCATATAAGGTCCTCTCTTAATGACCTGTGCAGACCTGCGGTTGCAACAGCAACCAGAATTACTGTTGGTAAGCATTGTGATCATGTGACATTACACTTTACAACTGCATCTCTTGGCAACAGAAATTCCATCCCAATTCCCACCATAATCTGAGGATTACCTGTATAAATTATGGAAATGTTTCTTAACTAAAGTAGGTATTTAAGGACTGATAGTCCTGAGTGTATGAAAAGACTGGTACAGCTCATCCTCCAGAAGGAATTGGTTCCCGTGATTCTAGAATGTTTCCAGAGGAGTATGGATTTAGCCTTGGTTATCTGAATACCCATTACAAAAGCATCACCTTAGCCTGGAAAAACAGGAACATCAGGAAGAAACTTGATTGTCCCACTTGATTCTCTTTTGCTATTAGAGGAAGAGAAATTCTCTCAGATTTTCAAGATTCCGATATTACTCTTTACAATAATAGAACAACAGAATAACAGAGTTGGAACTACATCCATGGATTCACAGCTGTTTGACCAACTGTACTCAGTGTGTAGTCCTCAATGAACTTCTATCTAAATGGAGGGAAGTCTGCAGTAGGGTACCCCAAACTTCGGTACTCTTCAATATCTTTATAAATGATCTAGATGAGGGGATAGAAGTCATCAGACTTGCAGATGACACCATGCTGGAGGAAATTGTTAACACCTTGGAAGATAGGCTCAAGATTCAGAAGTACCTTGATAGATTTGAACACTGGGCGCGCTCTATAACAATGTTCTAGTCTGTCAAGATCCTTCTGTATCTTGAGTCTCTCCCTCTGGTGGGAAGCCCCCAGCTGCCACCGCTACACTGCACTCTGGCTACCTGATCGCTCGCCTGCCTGGCTTTCCCTCTGGCCACCCGTAGCAAATTGTCCCTGCAGTGAATTGGCTATGTTGAGGTGCTATAATGACTGGTTAGTGAGTTGGCAGAGGAGGTTCTCCCCCCCCCCCGAATTCAATTCAATAGTGCTAGAAGGGACCTTGGAGGTCTTCTAATCCAACCCCCTACTCAGGCAGGAAACCTTATACCATTTCAGACAACTGGCTGCCCAATCTCTTCTTAAAAACTGCCAGAGTATCCACAACTTCTGGAGGCAACTCATTCCACTGATTAATTGTTCTAACTGTCAGGAAATTTCTCTCTAGTTCTAGGTTGCTTCTCTCCTTGATTAGTTTCCATCCATTGCTTCTTCTCCTGCCCTCAGGTGCTTTGGAGAATAGCTTGACTCCCTCTTCTTTGTGGCAACCCCTGAGATATCAGAACACTGCTATCATGTCATCCCTGTTTCTTCTTTTCATTAAACTAGGCATACCCAATTCCAGCACCTGTTCTTTATGTTTTAGCCTCCAGTCATCTTTGTTGCTCTTCTCTGCACTCTTTCTAGAGTCTCAACATCTTTTTTACATCATGGCGACCAAAACTGGATGCAGTGTTCCAAGTGTGATCTTACCAAGGTATTATAGAGTGATATTAATACTTCATGTGATCTTGATTCTATCCCTCTATTAATGCAGCCTAAGTCTGCATTGGCTTTTTTGGCAGTTGTCACACACTGTTAGCTCATATTTAAGTGATTGTCCACTAAGACTCCAAGATCCCTCTCACAATTACTACTATTGAGCCAGGTATCACCTATACTATAGCTGTACATGTTGTTTTTCTTGCCTAAATGTAGAACCTTACTTTTTTCACCATTGAATTTCATTTTGTTAGATAGGGCCCAATGTTCAAGTTTGTCAAGATTCTTCTGTATCTTAAGCCTATCTTCTGGAGTGTTGGCTATTCCTGTCAGCTTGGTGTCATCTGCAAATTTAATGAGTTGCCCATCTATCCCCTCATCCAAATAATTGATGAAGATATTGAAGAGTACTGGGTCTAAGACAGAGCCTTGGGGTACCCCACCGCATACTTCCCTCCATGTAGATGCAGTTTCATTGAGGACGTTGAGTGTGGTTGGTCAGCCAGTTACGAATCCATCTGGTGGTGATGCTGTCTAACCCACATTTTTCTATCTTATCAAGTAGTAGGTTGTGGTCTACTTTATCATATGCCTTACTGAAGTCCAGGTAAATTATATCCATAGCATTTCTCTGGTCCACTAATTTTGTCACTCAATAATATTTATTACAGGTAATCCTCGACTTATGACCGCAATTTAACTCAAAATTTCTGTTGCTAAGCGAGACAGTTATTGTGAGTTTTGCCCCATTTTACGGCTTTTCTTGCCACTGTTGTTAAGTGAATCACTGCAGTTGTGAAACTAGTAACACGGTTATTAAGTGAATCCAGCTTCCCTTTTGACTTTGCTTGTCAGAAGTTCACAAAAGATAATCGCATGAATCCGAGACACTGCAACCGTCATAAATATGAGCCAGTTGTCAAATCTGAATTTTGATCAATGATTATGGGGATACTGCAACTGTCGTAAGTGTGAAAAATGGTCATGTCACTAGTTTTGTGGCTTCTGTTTTCCTGACCTAGAAAAGTCAAAAGAATTCTGTACCATTCTTAGATATGTCTCCTCTGTATTCACATTGGATTGTAATCAGTTAATATATGTAGGATATCAATGAAATACTGTATAATATATTTCAGATTACTCCTAGGAAGAATATATGTGTGTCTGATCAGAATATTTTCATTTGCGTATTAATATTGTGTGCTAGGAACTCTGTGTATATTAGACCAATTTGTATGTGAAATGTTTTCAATATCCCCCCCAACACTATGATCCATGAACAAATTGTGTGTGTGTGTGTGTGTGTTTGTGTTTGTGTGTATGTGAAAGAGAGAAACAGAGACAGACAGAGACAGCTGACAGTTTACCATAAATTACCTCTTTTTGTTTTCCTTTTAAGGTGTTTGTTGCCTTTCAGTCTATGCTTATTGTTCTCGTGGGAGCTATCCCAGAATATCATCTTGACCAAGAAGGAATTCTGACTAATGCAGAAGCTCTTGCAAAACACGTCAGGTTTACCAGTAACTTCACTTCTATAGCAACAGAGGCAAGTATGTTTTGTTTTCTTGAGTTAATATTTTTATGCAGTTTAGGTTCCCAGCCAACACTACATAGTGGCTGAATATATATTTTTAACAAGCCAGTTAAACTAGCTGTATTAAAGAAGAGGATAGTTTTCAGTGTGGAAAACAAAATACTGGCCTATTCAGGCACAAGACATTGAGATGTAAATGCTCTAAGGGACAATGCTGTATTATATCAACATATAGGGCAGGGTTAGCCAAACTATGGTTCTTTGAGGACCTGTGGACTTCAACTCCCAGAATTCCTGAGCTAGCCATGCATGCATGGCTGGCTCATGGATTCTGGGAGTTGAAGTCCACAGGTCCTCAAAGAACCATAGTTTGGCCACCCCTGATATAGGGGTTTATCATATGTATAGAATTGTAGAACTTCCTGTTTAAAAGGTGCTTTGGGGTCTTTTATGTAAGAAGTAAACTTATAAAAAACATAAATATACTCTTGACCAATATACATTCCCTCATCTTGTTCTGGTAACATTCTAGCATCTCTTCTGTTATTTCATCTCCTAGAATTTCTGAGAAAAGGCAGGTGCTCTCAGCTTTTATATCTGCTATACAGATATAAAGAGGCTACATAGGGGTGATGTGATCCAAGGCCATTAATGGTGATGTCCCAGTTTCAGAATATGTTGCCACACTCCCAAGATAAAAACCAGCTCTAATGTGAGTTGGCTGTGAGGTGCCACCATAACCTGGATTAGTCCGTGATGGCATGGTAGCCATGAACTCACAAATCACCTCTGAACTTGTGCCCAGAGGGATTAGATTAAAATCCCCCAGTACCATTAGTCTGGGGAACTCCACTGCCAGTCCAGCCACTGCCTCAGGTAGTTTGGGGTGGCTGGCTGATATATTAGCAGTAATCCCATCTGATTCTGATCCCTAGAACCTAGTCTCACAAGCGGAGTCTTACAATAGATTATCTGTACAGCTTCTCTGAAGATCACCAGAGTCTCTTACACAACTATAGCTATTTCATGGCCTTCGCCCTTTGATCTTATTTCCCAGAAGTTGTTCCCCTTGTACCTGAACGAAGAGCCAAAATTCACACCCAAATACAGGTAGTACTCACTCAACCACTGTGACTGTTTGGAGTTACGATGGTGCTAAAAAATATAACTCTACAATTAATGCCTGCATTTATGACCTTTGCAGCATCCCTCAGTCATGTGATCTCTGTTAGAGTCAATGCGTCCTATACTTTCTTTTCCCCCTTCCTTACAGCATGGAGAGTTTGGAGGGGAAGAAAGTAAGAGAGTAAGCAGGCACACAGTGGGAAATACGCATCGAAGCCAATTCACTGGTGCTGGCAACCACAAGCAACAGAGTTGGAAGGGACCTTGTAGGTCATCTAGTCCAACCCTCCACCCAGGCAGGAAACCCTACCACACCATTTCTGTCAGATGTCAGTCCAATCTCTTCTTAAAAGCCTCCAGTGATGAAGCTCCCACAACTTCTGAAGGCAACTTCTGTTCCATTGGTTGATTGTTCTCACTATCAAAAAATTCCTCCTTATTTCCAGGTTGAATCTCTCCTTGTTCAGTTTCCATCCATTATTCCTTGTCTGGCCTTCAGGTGCTTTGGAAAACAGGTTGACCCCCTCCTCTCTGTGGCAGCCCCTCAAATATTGGAAGACTGCTATCATGTCTCCCCCTGTCCTTCTCTTCACTAGACTAGCCAGGCCCAGTTCCTGCAACCGTTCATCGGTTTGAGCCTCCAGTCCCCTAATGTTTGAGCCTCCAGTCCCCTAATCATCTTTGTTGCTCTTCTCTGCACTCTTTCTAGAATCTCAACATGTTTTTTATAGTGCGTTGACAAAAACTAGATGCAGTATTCTAGATGTGGTCTTACTAAGGCTTTATAGAGTTGTATTAGTACCTCACTTGAATCCCTCTGTTAATGCAACATAGGATTGCATTGGTTTTTTTGGCTGCCGCCACACACTGTTGCCTCATATTTAATTGGTTATCCACTAAGACTCCAAGATCCCTCCACAGTTACTGCTATTAAGCCTGGTATCACCCAGTCTATATGTGTACTTTTGGTTTTTCTTGCCTAAATGCAAGACTTTACTTTTCTCTACATTGAATTTCATTTTGTTAGATAGGGCCCAGTGTTCAAGCCTGTCAAGATCCATTTGGATCTTGAGCCTAGGGTGTTGTATTCTGTTTTGTGTGTTGCTTACTCTCTTCTACCACCTTCCTCTCCAGTCTCTTCACACTGCAGAGGTATAGGGGGGAAAAGCAGTTTCAGGATGCAAATTCTGTTGTGCCTGATCCATTCCCCCTCTCCATGCCTACTTGCTTTCTTCTAATCCCTCCTCTACAGTGAATGTAAATGCAAACATTAATTCTCTTCTTGCTAATTATGCCAATGCCAGGGTGAGCATCCCAAAAGGTGGGGGTATAGAAAAGAAAAACACAATCATGGCCATGTGATTTCCCACTTAGCAGCTGCTTCACTCACCCAATTGTGGTTACTAAATGAGGACTAATACTACTTGTAGTAGCAGTAACCTAAATCATATGACAGCATATGGTTAGGCAAAAAAAATTATATTATTCTTTATTCTTTGTTATTTATTATGTACTTATTATCTGTTTACCATTCATTTTTTATATTATAGCATAAATCATAAACCCTTTGAGCAGCTTGGGAATTTGACCCATTTCCTGAGGGTTTTACCTCCAAAAACAAAAACTAAATTCCTACCTCCCCCAAGCGATTGTTCCACTGAAAGAAAAATGTGTGGACAAAGCAGTTTTGGGAGTTTACTGTGATTAGATGCAATCCCTGGAATGGTAGTATCTTAAATGAAAATAGTCTCCTTTTTTATTTGTCTTCCCTAGTGGTATTTAATCAAACATGAAGCATACAAAGTGAACCTAGCCTCATCCTTGTATTTTGGTGGGTTACTTATTGGAAATATACTGTTTGGCCCATTGTCAGATAAATTGGGCAGAAAGCCTGTGTATCTAGCAGGTAAGATGTTAAATAGCTGTTGTATATTATGGATGTATTGGATTATCCTCAAGACTTTTATCTAAGCCAGGAAAGTAGAAAACCTCTGAGCAGTAGTTGAGATGGCCTGGGCAACTTTAGGTTAGGTTGGGGGACAGCAGAGAGGGAACCTTGCTTGGGGTATCTTTAGCTCAGGGTTGTGTCCCCCCCTCCCCAGATCTTAAACTTCTCGAGTCCCAGGCAAAGAAAGGTGACTGGATTCTTTCTCTAGGCCAGGTCTGCTGAGCTGAGAGTCAGTACCACACAAATCAGAGTATGATTTCAAAGGCTCCAGTTTGCACAGGGTGGTATTATTTCAGAACCCATCTCCAACAGAGTGCAGAGATGCGTCCTGGTGCATGTGACCGCCTGCTAACTTTTGACAGCTCAGAAATAATTGGCCTCTCAATAAATGCAGGCCCTGCTAGTTAAATGGATCCTCCATGTTCAAAAGTAGTGAATTTCTAGGTAGCAGCTGCTGAACAAGGCCGTTCATGTCTCAGGATCTAGATGGAATTCTTACAAGCTTTAACAGCTGACTGTTTCTGGAGTCAGCAGAAGGGTGGTGTAGCCCAGCTCTGTCCTTAGTTGTGCCCTGGCTGTAAATCGGGTAACTTTAAGGAGCTGCCCCTTTCAAACAGAAGCCAGGAGTGAATGCTTTTGGGACAGGTTGGAGCTGGGAAGCCTCTTGTGGATGGTTGCCTTGCCAGCATTGGACTCGGACGGGGTGCTGCTGAGATTCCTTACCAGGCTCAGCCAGGACCTCCTCTCCTCCCACCCACCCCAGTGGCTCTTTGCAAAAGCAACAGCTTGTTGCACTCAAGTGGGTGCGTATATTCCTCAGTTCATAGATGCTCAAAGGAGGCAAGGGAAGGGTGCTGAGGGCAGCGCAGGTCTGCAGAGCAAATTGCACTTGTGCTGAATGAACAAATGTTGGATTTGGCTGACAGTCCCCCACCCCCCACCCCAGCTTGGCTCTCAGTGTTTGGAGCTTGATGTGCAGCAGATCTCAGTCCACAGACTTTTAGCTTTTCTTCTGCTGAAATGCAGCTCTTGAAGAGCAGCAGCTCACAATACCTGGAAGGGAACCCCTGAAGCTGCTGGGGTTTGGGGGAGAAGCAAGCAAAGACTAAGTGTGTGCAAATGTTGCTTGGCCACCTATGGGTAATGTTCCCTCTAAGCTGCGCGGCTGTGTGGCTGCGCACGTGATAAGAAAACGCCACGCAGCAGTTTTCAACTGCCGCACGGCGTTTTCTAATATCAGAGGGAACATTGCCTATGGCAGAGGTCTTCAAACTTGGCAACTTTAAGACTTGTGGACTTCAACTCCCAGAATTCTCCAGCCTGCATAACTGGCTGGAGAATACTGGGAGTTGAAGTCCACAAGTCTTAAAGTTGCCAGGTTTGAGGACCCCTGGCCTATGGGCATAATTTAGCAGGAACATTGGTTTTAGACCAGTATTTAGCACATAGATTGCTGAGGACAACCTCCTATATATCATGAGACTCAATTAAAATTAGGCGAGGATTTTCACTTGAAAGCAATGAAACATATCATATACAACTAATATATTTGGTTTTTTTTAATAGGACCCAATATAGTAACATCTTGTAACACACACTTTCTTAATAAATGTAACATTTATTGTTTCTTGCCACAATATTTTAAATTCAGGATTAATATCATCATGTCTGCAATACATTTCATTAGGATTGTACTGTATCTCCAATATTTTGTCTTATCCATATGGCAAGGTTACTTTTTTCAGAGTATCTTTAAACAATCTGGAATATATGTTTGTCTGCTTAGAAGAAAATAATTATACTAGTTTTCTTTAACCATTATGGGGAAAAAAAAACTAATTTCCTTTCTGTCTTTTTCCATTTGTAAATTTGCCATCCTATATAGTAAAGTCTCTTGATATGGTTGGATTGCACTATATTAATTTTTCTTTATTGTATATCTTTTGTGCAGGGCTTTTTTTGGATGTCATTTTTGGATACGTTTCAGCATTTGCTCCAAATTATGAAATCTTTGCAATATCACGCTTTTTTGTTGGAATTACAAATGGTGGCATGTCCTTAGTGTCTTTTGTTTTGACACAAGAATATGTAGGAAAATCTTTCTGGGCAATGACAGGTAAAATTTGAGGATTTAATTCATGATAAAAGAAACACAATTGTTAAAATTCTAGTGTATCAAAAAAGGTTTAAAAGCTATTTATGGTTGGAATATCAGTGTTTTAGTCTAAATACCATTGTCTTAAAATGTCCTTTCTGAAGGTGCACAGTCTAAATCTTGTTCTTCCCTGACCCTGGTGAAGAAACATGGTTGAGGAAACCATATTAAAGAGAAAGTTCTTCATGCTAGCCCAAGTTAGGTAACTGTGGAATAAACACCATCTGTGAAGAATAAACCTTGATGACACAACAGATTTCTATATTGCACTGTATATTTATAATTGTATCCATATGTATCTATCAGTCAAAGAATTGTAGCTGCCAGAGGGAGAAACGATTAAACCACAAGATCCCTCTGTATAGTAGAAAACTTTGACATTACTAAATAGATAAATTACTTAACAGATTAACAGAGTTGGAAGGGACCTTGCAGGTCATCTTGTCCAACCCCCTGCCCAAGCAGGAGACCCTAACATCTGCCTCTACCTAGGATCGAACTCACAACCTCCTGATTGTGAGGCAAGAGCTCCACCTCTAGGCCACAGCAGCTTTGTCTGCTGTATCCACCAAATCATCTTTGGAGAGGTTTAAGATTTCTGTGTTGCAGTTTTGATGGTATGAGAGAACAATGGAAGTTCCATTGCTGATGGAAAGCCCACATCCTAAAGTTTTGATATGGCCTCCACTGTAAGCAACCATCAAGAGATGGCAGACACATCAACTTGATCTAATGGGCATCCAATCTTTTTTTTTTCAAGAAAGAAAACTCTCAGTTATATTTGAGTTTTTAAAAACGGGCTAAGGGGCCATCTTGAAAAATATATCCTTATATTTGTTCTGTATTATTTTCCTCTCTTCCTTTACCTTCTAAAAATGTAACAAGTGTCCTGTGTTCATATTCTCTTGTTGATCTCTTTTTCTTTTTCCCAAGGCTCTTTCCATTTTATCTATTCCTGTTTCATCTCCTGCTCTTGGCTACTTTCCTTGTATGATTTATTTCTCCTGTTAAATTATGTTGTCTTATGTATGATTTCCTGATAAGCTGACCTTTGAGAGGTTGAGGAGATGCTCCATTGCCAGTTGCAGCCAGCTGTCTCAGGTGCTGTGGGGTTTAGTATGTTTTGGATATTGAGCTAGCTGAGATAGTTAAAACTTAGTCGAGGGCAGGGGAAGAGAACTGTTGCCCATTGCTTTTCACAGTAGCATTGATGCGTGTTTTGTCATGATGACAATGTCCTAAACTACTGCGAACTGTGCTTGTGTTGTTTAGTGTCAATTAACAATATATGTCAAATATTTCCCCCTATAATTCTCATGTCTGATAGGGGTTCTGGAAGCCTAAGTTTCAATGTAATAAACTGACATAAAAACCAATCCTACATATACGGATTGCCCTTGGTTAACTATGGTAATTGGCACTGAGAACTCCATTGCTAAGTAATCGAATTGTAAAATGCGACCCCACCTGGCCACTACTACTTATAACAGCAGTTCCGGTAGTCCCCCCCCCCCCATCATTGTTAGGTGAATCATATGCAGTTGCGTGATTTCCATTTGTGACCTCCTGCTAGCTTTCCCATTAACTTTGGAGACGCTGCAACAAGCTACAACTATGAGGATCATATTTCCTGTCATTCAGCGCAGTTGTAACTTTGAATAGTTGCTGAATGAACAGTAATTCAACAAGGATTACTTGTAATTAATTGGAACTGAATTCCATTGTTTTAATTAATACAGTAAATGTGTATTAGATTGTAGGTTTAGAGTGTACTCCATTGAGCTCAGGGAGATTTTATGTCCACACAAATGTGGCTGGAATTACTAATAATATTGGAAAATACTATTTTGCCCTGTGCTTTAATCTGTATATCTTATTCCAAGGTAGGAAGTTATATTAAGGTATCCTGGATACCTTAATGTTGTGACCTTACCGTTCCTTAGCATGTTAAGCTTGTTAGTTGTCATGATTAATATCTACCCAAAGTTGTATTTTTAAACAATGAGAATCTAATTTCTTAAACTAAGAAAGGATTAACAGCTTGTACAGCATGTTATGAACTTAAAATAATCAAAATGTTCCACAGTAAATTAATCTGAATTTGTTGCCACTTGACAAATCACAAATATATTATTCAATGAATAACTTTATAATGATTATTATAATTAGTATATTATTATGTATGAAAATGAGTAATGATTCTTTACAATTGTTTGGTTTAATTATTTTAATTATTGCTTTTGTTTACTTATTTGTGAATTTATAATTAATATGATTTCAGTATAAATTATACACTTAGCATAATAAAATTATGTTCTTAATATAGGTGTAGTGCTGAAATGTCTTGAGGTTTTTCCCAGCATTTTATAAAATACTTTGTTTTTGTTTGTATCTTCAGGCTCGTTGACAAATTTGACATTTGCATTTGGCATAGCTGTTTATGCCTTACTGGGGTATTACATAAGAGACTGGCGTCTTCTTGCCTTTGTATCAAATTCTCCAGGAGTTTTCTTTTTTCTTCTTTCTTTGTAAGTCATAATTATATTCATAGTAGACAAGTGTCAAACACTAATCTAAAGTTATGGGATAATATTAAAGAGATAAAACATTGACATTTTTGTATTCTTAATGAAATCAGAGGAATTATTAAGCAGAATGTTTTAGTTTGCTTGACAATGTGTTTCTAAAATAGATATTGAAAATCAGTTGCATATTTTTGAGTATAAACTAAGCCTGGTTAGCATATTGAGCACTGATGTATGCCATATCATCATGATGAAGAGGGAGCAAGGATGAGTGAGACTGACCTGCATCTCATCTCTTTACCAGGGGCAGATTGCCTGTTCTTCGTGCTACCGGTGCGCTGCGTGTGCATTGCCATGTTTTTGGCGCTCGCGTGCTCACTACGCGCGCGTGCTGCCTTGTGAGATTTTGCTTCCTGCGCATGCGCGGATGCAAAATCTTGCAAGGGGAGGTACGCACGCACACGATTTTGGTGCTTTTTTTGTTCCGCGCATGCACGGAAGCAAAAAATCACCGAAATCTCACTCGCACGTGCGTCCCCTCGTGAGATTTTGCTTCCGCACATGTGCAGGAAGCAAAATCAGCCCAAAAATTCCCAAAAAAAGAGATGGCGCCACACGACAGACTGGGGAAGCTAGCACCGGAGCTTTTGCGTGCAAATAGCACCATCTGCTGGCTGCTACTGGAACAACAGAGTGGACCGCACCGGTAGGAACCCACCACTGCTCTTTACCATAAAGATTTAAAGCTTAAGATCAATTGCCCAGGAGACAAAAGTTTCAGTTTCCCTGAAGTCACTTGAATTCCATGTAAAACCCCTTGGGAAGGTGGGGGAGATCTCCTGAGTATCTTGTCAATGTGTAAGAAATTATGAGCTGGGATAGCCATAACAACAAGTCAGCCAATGGGAACTGTTTGGTGACTGAGAGCCATGTCAGACAGCTCAGAGCCTGGGCATGGCTTAGCTTCACTGGTCTGCATATATATATAAGGATTTTATTGCTTCTGTGTTTATTGCTTCTGGATTCTGAGTTCTGGTTTTGGCTTCTGCTGCATGGGTATTGTATACATGCATCATACTTTATATTATTGTATATATTGGATTGCTGCAAACTCTATCATATCTGGGTGCAAAATGTGTTGCCTAAAGAGACCCCGTGTATCTCATCACCTGTACAGAGTGCCCCTTCATGAAACCTTGAAACTTTAAATTCTGAGTATCCCTGCCTTGTAGTGTGGCTCTATTGTGCATAGCCTAGTTGCAGATTTCTGTGCCGAATTATTTGGGAGAGAGGAAAGTTTCCCTTCATTGCACTTTTTAAACTTCTTTAGAAACAAGCCTGTGATCCGATGGAGATGATACATTAAGTATGAATAGTTTGTTTTGAATTTAACATCATGTGTAAATCTACACATAGGTTAATTTTAAGTGTAAACAGTCCGTTATAGCTGTATATTCTCTGTGGTGAGAAAATTGTGACTGGCCGTACACTATGAAAAGCAACATATAACCTTTTGCAAATGCCAGTCGTAAAATGATTTGTAACGAAGTAATGGGTAGGAACAGTGATGGAAAAATAACATTGAAAAAAATCCCTGTGCAAAATTAGACTTAAAATGAGTAAGATTTTTCTCTCTCTTCACATATGCATTGTTATCATTTTGAATATCCCTGCATTATCAATACCACAATGTATACCACAGATCCAAAAACCAACTGTACAGGAACATTTTTTATTAATTTGGTTTTTATTTTGCCTTTATTACTTTTATAAGTAACTCAAGGTAGCAAACATACTTAATACTTCTTTTTCTTTCTATTTTCCCACAATAGTCCAGTGATGGACTGGCCCTAAATCACCAAGCCGGCTTTTATGCCAAAAGTGGGATTAGAACTCATAATCTTCTGGTTTCTAGGCCAGTGCCAGCACCTGCACCACTATTCCAAACTGGCTCTCCAAACATTAGAACTATATTAGGAGGTTATAATAACTGAATCTTACAAACCAGATTTTACTTTTCCTCCCTCCCGCTTATATCCCAGTGGGACTGGCAGGGACCTACCTGAGTCTGTTATTAATAATCTCTCCCTTCTTAGGACTTAAGAAAAACTTTTGTCTTATTTCCCGACATAGATAGTGAATATTTGCTTCAAAGCCATTTCTCTGCATATCTGCAGTTATATTAGAATCAGAATCAATGTAACAATTATGTTATGTGAGTTGTAGTACACTTGTCATGTTAAATGAAGTCCATGTCGGTTAATTTTGAATAATATTAAAGCTATTATTCTGTGGGTTATAGAATGTTTTAATCAATGTAAAAGATGGCAAATAGGTTTCATATTTTTCCAAATTTCTGTGTTATATACCTTTCATGAGCTGTGGTGGCGCAGTGGTTAGAGTGCAGTACTGCAGGCTACTTCTGCTGACTGCCAGCTGCCTGCAACTTGGCAGTTCGAATCTCACCAGTCTCAAGGTTGACTCAGCCTTCCATCCTTCCGAGGTGGGTAAAATGAGGACCCAAATTGTTGGGGGAAATAGGCTGACACTGTAAACTGCTTATGGAGGGCTGTAAAACAGTATATAAGTCTAAGTGCTATTGCTATTCATCAAAGAACCTTTGTAAGTGTATGCATTTCTCCTTTGTGGTTTACATTTTTCAGCATGCTTCCTGAATCACCAAGATGGTTATATTCTCAAGGCAGAACAGCAGAAGCAGAGCATGTACTGCAATACATGGCTCTTCACAATGGGAAAGACAGGCTGGTGGTAAAACTGAAGCCATGCAAAGGAGCCATAAAGAAGGACGATTCCACCCCTGGGCTCCTCAACCTGGTTACGCATCCCATCCTTCGATGGCGCACGGTCATTTTGATGTATATCTGGTAATTAATAAAAAGAGATTTTGACTTTACTTAAATCATCCCATGTAAAAATAACAGCTTTGGGTGATAATTGTGGACTACATAAGATAAATACATTTCAAAGTAATCAGAAAAATATTAAGGGAAAATGGTAACAATTGTTTTCTGGCTATTGGGAATCACTTCAGAAAATAGGTAGAGAATTTTGGATTTTTGTTCCATTTTCCAAATTTCAGTAATTTCATTAACATGATACAAATCTTAACGAGATAACTGCCATGAGCAAGAAAAGTACATAAATGTTGTATTGGCTTTCATTTGGATTTGTGCTGTTTATACATTCCTAAGGTTATATGCTTATATGAATAAGAGCTGAAAAGAGTCCCCTTTTAAAAACAAAAATATTTTAATTGGATAAAACCATCAAATGATACTGTTTGACAAAGAGTTTATCTTTAGAATGGTATATACCCGTGATGGCAAACCTGTGGCACGGAGACCCCTCTCTGCAGGCATGCAAGCCATCGACCCAGCTCAGCTCCACCGTGCATGCGTGCGCGCCTCCCGCTGGCCAGCTGGTTTTTGGGTCCCTGCCATGCATGCACGGGAGGGCGCAAGTGAATGCGTGGGGGTGGGGGAGCGCGGGGCATTGCATGCACAGGCACGTGGGGGAGCGTGCGTGCGTGCATGCGCGGTGCGTGGAGGGTCACACACATTGCATTATGGGTGTATGCACTTGCGCGCGCTGTCGCGCACGCACTTTCAGCACACAACAAAAAGATTAGTCATCACTGGTATATACAGTCCACCTTCCTTGTTGTACACTCTCAGACCACACAGATATGGTGTTCCATATGTCATGCCTTCATTAACAAAGATTTATATAACTTCCAGACCTCTATTAAAGAGGAGGAAATTTATCTATACCCTGCATGACATCTTGCTTAACATTGAACAATATGTGACCAATTTCATCATTACTTTGGATTCATCAGGTATATGTACCCCAGATCTTTCTCTAGCAAGATAGTTCCTAGAGAACTAGGTGGCTTTGTGTGCCTGATGAACCCAATGTAACAATGCAGCCTGTCACATTCTGCCTCCAAATTCTTCCCAAAAAGGAGTATAACTCAGAATTTTACTGTGCAAGATTTAATATTACTTGACAATCATCTTCATGTCTCAATGTATCCTGAACTCTTATTTCCATTGTGCCCAAGTATCATCTTCCCAAAGTTCTCTCAACAAAATTCTGCCAATAGCTGGAGGCCATGATTGGTTTTCTGCTGGTCTCTTCTCTTGATAGCGAAGTAGGAGGAAATGCCATCTTCTCAGAAGAAGATGGTAGAAAGAGGATCGTATGCTGATAATGCAGCAGACTATAAAAGGAATGGACAGGTTTTCAGGACTTAGTCTTATTAAAATTGAGTCAGAAACATAAGCATAATTAATAGGCAATTACCCCTGCTGAGCGACTCCAAACAAAACCTATCTCATACTGTCTTTTTTACTTTTGGGGATAAATGGTGATGCAACACTTTTCCTTAATCTCTGCTAGAAATGGCAGAAGTGAGAAAACATGAAGAAATGAGCTAAATGTTTTGCAGCTAGCTGAAATGAAAACTGGTATACTTAGCGTTTTGATAGTTCCTCGGAATTTCTACTGGATGTCTAAAGCTATTATTTACGGCACTTATTGGTGTATTTGAAGAATTCTTATAGAGGTGATTTTACAGTTGAGAAGCAGTGATGGAATGGTTGGAATAGCTGTTATTTGATGGCTATCAAAACCTCTTTTGGTCTCCCCAAGTTAGTTTAAGCCACCCTAGAAAAAAAATGCAGAAGCATATTTCTCAATGGATTTCGGATTTTAAAAACACCTAAAGAAATCAGCCAGTAACAATTTCTTGTTTGATCATTGTCAGCGAACAAGCAATTGTATAACAATTTTGCACTTGTTTTTAAACAGTCATGTTTTGGATCAAATACCATTGATCTGAACCATTCATGTTATAGGATCCTTTGCCTTGAAATAAAACCAGAATAGTCTATGATAGCAAACACATACATGAATGTATGGTAAATTTGTTGATTTCTATCCACTGATTTTCTAATTCAAATTCTAGTGGAAAAAAATAATTTCCAATTTTGTGAAGGTATGTGAACAACTTAGAGAGCTAGTTTGGTGTAATGGTTAAGGCGTCAGACTAGAAACTGGGAGACTGTGAGTTCTAGTCCTGCCTTGGGCTCAAAACCAACTATCTTGGGCTAGTCACTTTCTGCCTCATAGAAAGAGGCAGCGGCAACCCAATTAAAAACCTAGCCAAGAAATCTGCAGGGACTTGTCCAGGCAGTCTCCAAAAATTGGGCACAATTGAATGGAATAAAACATGCGGTACTTAGTGCATGATTTATAACTTCACTGCTTCATAAACTGGTATTTTTCTATTGTATATTTTTCTTCATTTAGTATACAAGTAATTAAAGCTTACATAATCTCTGTACATGATTAAAATAACCAATCTTTCATTAATACATTTAGGTATGTGTGCAGCTTTGTATATTACGGTTTAACACTGAATGCTGGTGAATTAGGAGGAAATCTTTATTTAAATGTGGCTCTTTCTGGTCTTGTAGAAGTTCCAGCATTTCCACTCTGCATGTTTTTCATTGAGAAATCTTGGTAAGATCAATAACTTTCTATTTCTATATTTATATTTACAGTATAGAGTAACATAGCTCCTGAATTTATTTCTATGTGTTAATTAATTTATATACATTTTCAGCATAGATAAAATGTATCAAATCTGCTCAGAAATGCTGTTATGAATGAAGATTTTTTTAATGACTTCATACATCACACTTCTTTTTATTTTACAATAGAATATAGAATAACAGGGTTGGAAAGGACCTTGGAGGTCTTCTAGTCCAATCCCCTGCTCGAGCAGGAGATGCCCTATCATTCTGGACAAGTGGTTGTCCAACCTCTTCTTGAAAACCTCCAGTGATTAAGCACCCACAATTTCTGGAGACAAGCCATTCCGCTAATTAATTGTTCTCACTGTCAGGAAATTTCTCTCTTTAAAAATCACCTGTTATTTCTTGTCCTGCCTCAGTTGCTTTGGCAAATAGGTTGACCCCTTCTTCTGTGTGACAACCCCTGAAATATTGGAAGCCTCCTATCATGTCATCCCTAGTCCTTCTCTTTGTTAGACTAGACATACCTAGTTCCCGCAACTATTTATTGTACTGTTTAGACCCCAGACCCCTAATTATCTTTGTTGCTCTTCTCTGCATTCTTTCTAGAGTCTTAGTATCTTGTTTGCATTGTGGTGACCAGAACCGGGTGTGATATTCCAAGTGTGGTCTTAACCACTGCAGTATAAAGCAGTACTATCACTTCATTTGATTTTGATACTATCCCTCTGTTGATACAGCCTAGGGTTATAACGGCTTTTTGGCAACTGCAGCACACTGCTGGCTCATACTTAAGTGATTGTCCACTAAGACACCTAGATCCTTGCCATAGGTACTTTTCTTCAGCCAGGTACCATGTATTCCGGGGTACCATGTATTCCGGATTTCCGGGGTGGAGCCACAGCGAACGGTCAGGTAAGCAGAGCTCTGCTCTCCCGAACCTCAAAATTCGTTTAAATTCCTAGTGATTCAGCCCAAAAGATTCCATCTAGAAGGGAGCTTGGGAGATAGGAAGACCCCAGGGAACAATCGAGGCAACTTAAGACCTGCCCGGTTTCGTAGTTGGGGGGTTTCTGGACTCGAAAGCTCCGAACGCTGAACGCTGAAATAGGAAGCGCCATTTTCAGCTGCGCAACAAACCCAGCTGTGAGGAAGCAATTTACGATCTTTGCTGAAAGATTTACGATCTTTGCTGAAGGGACAAAGCAATTTACGATCTTTGCTGAAGGGAAAAAGCAATTTACGATCTTTGCTGAAAGATTTACGATCTTTGCTGAAGGGACAAAGCAAGTTACGATCTTTACTGAAGGGACAAATTGATATCAGCTTCTCTGGAGAATATCTGTTAATAAAGGAGCTGGGATATTGGGATAGCACGCTCAGGACGGACTGTTTAAACTGTGCCTGGTGGAAATCGGAAGAGCTACGTGGCAAGGTGGACTCCGGCTCTTTTAACAGCTCTTTTAACAGCCTGCTATCCTCTTCGCCCGATTTGACATTCGAATGGGGGCACATTGCCTGGATTTCCAACCTGGTCTTAGAGCACCATCTCTGGCTCGGTGCCGAGGGCCGCCATTGCTGCCATTATCATCTTAGCGGGAGGCGCTGCTGCAAACGGCATTATAGCTGCGGTGGGTTCCATCGATACCGCTACGAGGCTGGCAAGTGTGGATGTGGCCACGCCCTCCTCAGACAGCCCCGCTTATTGCGGCCGGCAGAAGGGGAGAAAACACGGAGACGGAGGCTGTTCTACTGGCTTCGTTTGACGTGGTTGAACCCTCACTGGCAGAACTGCAGTTTTCGCTTGGGGAGGGGGGCCTTGGAGAGGGAATGCAGCCCAGGCCTCTCGACCATTGTTTCCCCCGAGGCCTTGTACGGCTGGAGGAAGATCTAGGCGCCATAGGGAGACCCATTTGGTGGTTTTTGGCCTTACCTTTTATTACGACATTAATTATTTTGGTGACTCCTAGTGTCCTTATTATTTTTACCATCTCTTTTAAGGGTATAAGGACAATTACTAACAGCAGGCATTACCAAGACATTGGTGAGGAAATCGGGGACTGCCATTTTTTCATCTGGCTGACTGTGCATCAAGGGAAAGTGTTTATTAATGATCGCGGTGGACCTGAACGCAGATCCCAGGGACTGGGAGTTATTCTCAGAAAGCGCACCCTCCGCTTACCGACAGGCTCTATTAATATGACTTTTTTATTTTTTCTACTGTATACTGTACCCCGGAAGTGATGAATGTCGTATGATTGAGAATGTTATGACTGTGGTTATGAATGTTTAGAATGAAATTTTAGAATGTTAGAAGATAATGTGAGGGAGCTGGGAACTGTGGCTTGGTTCCCCCTTTGCTGAGTGTACAAACAGAAGCAGAGGGGGTCCGGGCCTTTTTACCCAGCTCAGTATGTATGGTATGGATGGCCTGCAGGATGAGAGGGGGACCAGCGGGGGAGGGGAGGGGGTCTCTGGTAGGGATGAGAGCCGGAACATCTCGGTCATAATGGGAAGAGGCAGGTATGGCGGGAGCAGAGGGGTGGGCCGCTCTCGGGGAATAAGACCTCGCTGTGTACAAGCGATCCCTTGTTCCGGCCCCTCCGATGTGGTTCCATCTTGCTCACCCCGGGTACCTGGTAACCAGGTTGTTCAGGGCCCTGGGCTCAGGATGCTGCTGCTTAACGCCAGGTCAATCATCAACAAAGCCCCCTTGATACGTGATTTAATCACAGAAGAGGGGGCTGACCTGGTTTGTGTAACTGAGACCTGGCTGGGCCAAGAGGGTGGAGTTGCCCTCTCTGAGATATGCGCAGACGGGTTCTCAGTGCAGCATCATTCCCGACCCCAGGGAAGGGGGGGAGGAGTGGCAATAATAACGCGCGAGAACCTGCATCCTCGTAGGATCCCTGCCCCGGAGATTGTTGGGTGTGAGACGCGCCTTCTGAAGTTGGACTTAGGGGTACAGGTGGGCCTTTTCTTAACGTACCTGCCTCCCAGCTACGTAAGTAAGGCCCTGCCTGAGCTGCTCGAGGCAGTAGCCGGCTTGGCGGTTGAGTTCCCTAGGCTTATGGTGCTGGGGGACTTCAACTTGCCTTCTGCTGGCGAAACCTCTGGGATAGCTCAGGAGTTCATGGATTCCATGACAACCATGGACCTGACCCAAGTAATCCAGGGTCCGACTCATGAGGGCGGTCACACGCTCGACCTAGTGTTTCTCTCGGGGCAGTGGAGAGACGATCTGAAGATAAGGGACATAGTCATCACCCCTCTGTCATGGTCAGATCATTTCCTACTGAGGTTGGATTTCGCTGCCCCACTCCTCCCCCGCAGGGAGGCGGGACCGACTAGGTGGTTCCGCCCCAGGCGCCTGATGGAGCCAGACGGATTCCAGAGGGAACTTGGGGAGATACCTGAAGCCCTGGTACACAGTTCGGCTGACTCCCTGGTGGCTGCTTGGAACATCGCAGCATCAGGGGCGTTAGACCGAATTGCGCCTAAGCGACCTCTCCGTAGCAGTGGATCCCGGAAAGCTCCCTGGTTCACCGAGGAGCTCCGGGAGATGAAACGCCAGAAGAGACGTCTGGAGCGCCGCTGGAGGTCCAGCAAGACCGAATCCGATCGAACACTATTAAGAATTTACATCAGATCTTATTTAGTGGTGATAAGGGCGGCAAAACGATCCCATTTTTCCGCTCTTATTGCGTCCGCAGATTCTCGCCCAGCCGCCTTGTTTAGGGTGACTCGCTCCCTCCTTGCTAAAGGGGGGAGCGAGGAACACTTGCAAGGTAGAGCTGAGGAATTTGCAGAGTTTCTGTCGGATAAAGTCGCTCGGATCCGGTCGAACCTGGACTCTGGCTGGGCAGAGTCCATGGAGTTGACTGGGGCAAGTCTTAGTCCACCGTTGTGGGAGGAGTTTGGGCCTGTTTCTCCTGATGATGTGGACAGAGCCGTGGGGGCGATGGGGGCCTCCACCTGTTTATTGGACCCGTGCCCCTCCTGGTTGGTCTCGGCCAGCAGGGAGGTGACACGCGGCTGGATCCGGGCGGTGGTCATCACTTCTTTGGGGGAGGGATCCGTACCGCAGTCGTTAAAAACTGCGGTGGTGAGACCCCTCCTGAAGAAGCCTTCCCTGGATCCAGCTGATTTGAAGAACTGTCGTCCGGTCTCAAACTTACCTTTTTTAGGGAAAGTTGTGGAGAAGGTGGTGGCTACTCAACTTCTGCGACTTCTGGATGAAACAGAGCATCTAGATGCCTATCAGTCGGGTTTCAGGCGCGGGTACAGTACAGAAACTGCCTTGGTCGCTCTGATAGATGATCTCTGGCGGGCCCGGGATGGGGGAAACTCCTCTATCCTGGTGCTACTTGACCTCTCAGCGGCTTTCGATACCATTGACCATGGTATCCTTCTGCATCGTCTCGGTGAGTTGGGAGTGGGAGGCACCGTTTTACGGTGGTTCTCCTCTTATCTCGCCGATAGGATGCAGTCAGTGTTAACAGGAGGGCAGAGATCCTCCCCTAGGCCCCTGTTATGCGGGGTGCCTCAGGGGTCGGTTCTCTCGCCCATCCTATTTAACATTTACATGAAACCGCTGGGTGAGATCATCCGCAGACATGGGGTGCGTTACCACCAGTACGCTGATGACACCCAGCTGTACATCACCACCCCGTCTGACTTCAGTGTGGCAGTTGATTAATGTGCCGGTGCCTGGACGACGTTAGGATCTGGATGGGGAGGAACAGACTCAGACTCAACCCCGACAAGACTGAGTGGCTTTGGGTATTGCCTCCTAAGGACTACGACAACTGTCCCTCCTTGGTTTTAGAGGGAACGAAACTGATTCCCTCGGACCAGGTCCGCAACTTGGGGGTCCTCCTAGATCCACAGCTAAAATTGGAGCATCATCTTACTGCTGTGGCTAGGGGGGCCTTTGCACAGGTTCGCCTTGTGCACCAGTTGCGGCCATACTTGGAGAAGGAGGCTCTACTCACGGTCACTCACGCCCTTGTCACCTCCCGTTTGGACTACTGCAATGCGCTCTACATGGGGCTACCCTTGAAGAGTATCCGGAGACTCCAACTGGTACAAAATGCGGCTGCGCGTGCTGTGGTGGGTATACCAAGGTACACCCACGTGACACCTTTACTCCGCCAGCTGCATTGGTTACCCATTTGTCTCCGGGTCCAATTCAAGGTGTTGATCACCATCTTTAAAGCCCTTCATGGCTTAGGGCCGGGTTATCTCCGGGACCGCATTCTGCCTCATACTTCCCTTCGACCGGTTAGGGCCCACAGAGTTGGCCTCCTCCAGGTCCCATCGGCTAAGCAATGCCGGCTGGCGGGTCCTAGGGGGAGGGCCTTCTCTGTGGCAGGCCCCGCGCTCTGGAACCAACTTCCTCCAGAGACCCGAACCATCCCCACCCTGCTGGCCTTCCGAAAAGCCGTTAAGACGTGGCTTTTCCTGCAGGCAGGGGGCAGAGCTTAACTCCAACTGAACTCTCCCCCGGGTATGCTTGGTTGTTGCATGGTTGTTTTTATATTGCATTTTTAATTTTTATATTATGTTTTTAAATTTTGTTTATTGGTTTCTTGTATTTTCCTATGCTGTACGCCGCCCTGAGTCCTTCGGGAGTTGGGCGGCATATAAGAAAGCCAAATAAATAAATAAATAAATAAATTCTATACTTGTGCATTTGATTTTCTCAAAATGAAATGCATATGTATAGAAAAAAAACACCTTTCTTACCACTGGATTGCATTTTGTTGGATAGGGCTCAACGTTCAAGTCCATCAAGATCCTTTTATGTCTTGACTCTATCTTCTAAAGTATTGCTATTCCCCCCAGATTGGTATCATCAGCAGATTTGATGAGTTCCCCTTCTATCCCCTTGTTTAATCCATTTATAAAGATGTTGAAGAGTACTGGGCCCAAGTTAGAACCTTGAGGTACCCCACTGCATTTTCCCCTCCATGTAGATGTAGTTCCATTAAGGACTACACATTGAGTGCAGTTGGTCAGCCAGTTACAAATCCATCTGGTGGTGATGCTGTCTATCCCACATTTTTCTATCTTACCAAAGAATAGGTTGTGGTCTATTTTGTTAAATGCAGAACCTGAAGTCTAAGTGAACTATGTCCACAGCATTTCTCTGATCCATTAATTTAGTCACTTTGTCAAAGAATGCAATAAGGTTTTTTCCTGGCATGATCTGTTTTTAACATACGCATGTTGGGTTCTAGTAATAGCTTTGCTCATTTCTAGGTGCTTGCAAATCCACTGTTTGATGATCTTTTCCAGGATTTTCCCAGGTATTGATGCCAGACTGATTGGTCTACTGTTTCCTGGATCCATTTTGTTTTCTTTTTGAAGACAAACATTTTTTAAGAAACAAACTTTTTGTTTGTTCCAATTGCAGTACTGGTAGTGATTGATTTAAAACCATTTATTTAACAACGGTTCAAAGTTACAACAGCACTGAGAGCAAATGACTTACGACTGTTCCTCACACTTAAGACTTTTGTTGTCATGTGATCAAAATTTAATTACTTGGCAACTAGCATTTATTTACAACAATTGCAATGTCCCAGGGTCATGTGATCATCATTAATGAGCTTCTCGGGGAGGGTTTCCAACAAGCACAGTCAATGGGGGAAGCCAGATTTATTTAATGACTCTGATTTGCTTAACAATCATAGTGATTCACTTAATGACTGCAGCAAAAACGTTTGTAAAATTGAGCGCAAGTCATTTAATGATGGCATCACTTAGCAATGGACATTCCAGTCCCAATTGTGGTCATAAGTCAAGGATAACCTGTAGACTATAGATGGGTTATAACACTCAAAATAAGACATTAAATATTGTTAGTTATAAATAGTTATAGGCACTATTCAGTTAAACTGAACTGTGGGCCAAATAGCCAGAAACTGTGTTACTGTCAGGGTTCCAAGTAATAGACCCATATCAAGCAAAACTCCAAGGCAGGTAGATTCCTCAAAGAATAGCTTTATTGGATATCTCATATTGGCACAGATCTGGTGAAAACCAACTCTGAAGGTTCCTGCGGTTTTCACCTAATTAAAAGAGTTTGTCACTTTCTCAAAACAATCAGTCACATGGTCGAATCACAGTGCTATCTGGTTGTCTGGTGACATTACTCCGCCTTCCTCTGACCAGGTGTGAGAATGTCCTTGGTTCCCAAGAGAAAGTATTTTGTTTTGGCTACAAAATCCCAGCTATCTGAAATCCCCCCCCTCCCTATCTCTCAGTTCCAGTGTGGCAACACTGAAGCCGTCAAGATGGCTTCGGTCAGGTCAGCTTCAGGATTGACAGTTACTTTGGTTAGTGTTCAAAATGCCTGTAGTAACTCTCCTGCAGGCAGAGAGGGTTCCGTTGAAAAGACCAATCAGCTGTGTCCCTTGCTTGGGATGGGCTTTCCCTAGGTGGTTGGACCAGACATGGAGTTTATTCTGTCATGTGTTGTTTGGTGACTTGCATACCTGCACCAAAAAGGTCTTTGAAAGTGAGAGCTAGCAGCCTGGATTGGGCCTAGAAGCTGTTGGCTTCAGAAGTACAGGAAATGAACTTTGTGAGAAGGGCTAAGAATCTCAGAGCAAAATTTAGATCACCAATGATTATTTCTCCATGAATCTCCACATCTTTTGAAATGTGAAAACAAATTAATATTTATTATTTGCCTACTTTGTTCTGTTGGTGAATGCTTGCTCTTCTGCAGTTTAGGGTTTTTTTTAAACAGTTGTATGGAATAATAAATAAAAATATTCTAAAACATGTATCTTTGTGGAAATCCAATATACATTTGTACTATTTTTCTGCCCTAGGTCGGGAAGACGTAAAAGTACAGCTGCTTTTTTGATATTTGCGGGCCTTGCTTGCTTTTTTACCACGTGCTTACCAGAAAATAACAGGAGTAAGTATGTTCTTTCTGAAGCAAACCAAATTTTCACTGGCACAGATAATCTTATTGAAAGACAAGTGCTCCTAGTGTGCTAATATCAAGCCAGGTTTAAATAATTTAAAAAATAAACTTAAAACAAATTAAAACCAAATCTAGAATAGCTTTTTCAGATGAATAAGATTATTGCTAAATAAACCAGATTGCATGCCCAGTTTTAATTCAGTGGGGGTGAGTGTATAGAGCTATTAATGGTACTTTGAGAGGCTGCCACATAGAATCAATGTGAAATAGTAGTACTTTTTTTATTAGTATTGTATACTGCTAAGCCATGAATACATTTTTTTCTTTAATCCTTGGCAATCTTAGAAGTATCCTGCAGCTCATTTGCTTTCTTCTTTTCCAAGGTACCAGATAATTAGTAAGGATCTCAGGGGAAATGATCATATTTGCCATGAGCTTCTCTCTATACCATTAAAAGAAACCATCAAGCCATCACAATATGCTCACCATTATAGTCTGCCATGAATGGAGTCTGTTGCTCCAGAACGCTTAGAATAGTCCACAGTGCAGGAAAGCTCTCATACATTAAACCTTAAGTTACAGTGGTAAGCAGAGACTTATATCCACGGCCTTCCTATTGTGCGCCTGATATTTACTTACATCTTCAAGATTTGAGCAAAATGTTTAAAAGCTTAAACATAGCCTGATTATATTGTCGATCACTGTATTTCTACCAATGGGGATTCTGAGGTGATTGCAAGCAAGATAGGGAGTCATTCCCCTCCCCCGCCCATCCCTTGTTCCCTGTTACAGGAGCATGATGTTCCCATTGGAGATCTCAAGGCTAATAATGTTCGATGGACATATTCTCCATAAATTTTTCTCATTGCTTTTTAAACCCATCTGGGCTAATGGGCATCACTACAATTTATAATGAATTCCGCAGATTAATTTTGGCCTGTATGAAAAAATATTTTTTTATTTTGAATTTCTTTCCGGTTATATTCATTGGATGAACCTTGGTCGTATTATTTTGAGAGGAAGAAGCATCTCCATGTCATGTATGATTTATGCTTTAGCTCTGCTCCCTCTTCAGATGTCGTATTTTTTCCAAGCTAAAGAGTCTCAAATTTCTAGGCTTTTTCTCATAAGAAAGGTCCTTGAGTGATTTCGCTATTTTGGTAGCCTCCTTCTGCCTGATCTAGCTCTAGATAGAAGTCTCTGCAGTGACTTGAATGCAAGTAAAAATCTTTACAGATTTCCTGTTCAAGGCACCTTAAAAAGAATCAGTGTGTTCAGGAGACCAGAAGTGCGCTCTCCCCGTTTCCATCACTCATATACTGGAAATATCTTCATAGGGCAGGGGTCGGCAACCTTAAACACTCAGAGAGCCATTTGGACCCGTTTCCCACAGAAAAGAAAACACCGGGAGCCACAAACTCTTCCCGTGCCTGACTATTTCCTGAGCGGCCACAAAACTAACATATATAGTTTAATTAAAGATTCTGTTTTCTTCTGAAACTTTTCTTTTCTTGGATTTATCCATGGTTGGCCTACCAGGGGTCGAAAAGCTTAATAAATTGTGTATCGATGGGTGTCGCACATTGGCAGTTGTGACACATATTTTGAGCGACAGAGCCGCAGCAGAGGGATGAAAGAGCCACATGTGGCTCCAGAGCCGCGGGTTGCTGACCCCTGCCATAGAGCTATAATAAGATGGTCCATCCTTATTGGCAAGTAACTTCAAGCAAACATTTTTCAGTGTATGATGTACTAGGGGTGACATGATAGCAGTGTTCCGATGTATATTTGTGAATAATTACTTTCTGCAGACAAAGCATATAAGAGAAAATCAGGTATAGATAAGTATTACCTTGATTCCTATGGCGATGACCAGGCAAAATTTGAAAGTTTAAGCAGTGGATTCAGATGGCTAACGCATAAAATGGCTTTTCACAACTTTCCTTTTTAGTGATCTTGCAGTGCAGTAAGATCAATACAGTGCAGTATTACCATTTATTGGTAATAATTGGGAGCTGCCTTGAAATAAAGTAGCCGGAATTGCAGCTCTCTGAAGCTATAATCTACAGCCGTGATGGCGAACCTATGGCATGTGTGCCCGAAGTGGCCCGTGGAGCCATGTCGCCTGGCACGCGTGGCGTTGCCCTTTCCTCTTCCGGGTTTCTGGCGCGCATGCGCATGTGATGATCAGCTGGTCTTCATGCGTGTGACAGTGCCAGAAACTGGAAGAACTGGTCTTCCGTTTTCCGGTGTGAGCATGCGCATCGGCCAGCTGATTGTCATGCGTGCATGTGCACCAGTAACCAGAAGACTAGCTGCCCGGCGCACATGTGTGCGCCAGAAACCGGAAGTTCGTTTTTTGGCGTGTGCATGAGTTTTTCTTCTGGGTTTCGGGCCAGACGAGTGCGCGCATGCACGCTCCGTTTTCGGCACTCAGTGCCGAAAAGGTTCGCCATCACTGGTCTATAGCATTGGAGACATCATCCAGATGACATGTAGACCTTTCCTTTGTTCCCAGCCAAGCACCCTTATGCACACCAGTAAAGGTGTAATTTAAAATTAAGAGTTGTTTTCCCTTTGTGCTAATTGCAGGTTGCTCTGCACAGAAGGTATACATCTGCCTGAACCTCAGGAGGGGTTTATTTCTAAATAGAGCTGCCTATTATCCTACTGTTGTTTATTAGAAGATGGGAAATGTTTGTTTAATTGTCCTACCTTCTGTTTAAGGATTTTTCTTCAGTCCCAGAATTTTGGCTTTATACGGGAAATTGACTGTAAGTGCTGCCTTCAACATCGTATACATCTATACTTCGGAGCTGTATCCCACAGTAGTAAGGTAAGCAGACTTTTAACATTGTTATTTTTATATTTATTTCCAAAACCTTAAACTCTCACAATATATAATGTATATAAGCCATCTGAAATCACATCAGCAGTTACATATTGCATACAAACCTTCACACTCCTGAATTAGATGTTGGAGCTATCTGTAAAAAGTATCTGCTGTAAGAATCTCTTGCCTCCAGAGATGGATGCAGTCGTGCTCTTCAGTGGATATTGCTTGTCTTGTATCAGAACGATCAAGCTTCCTCTTCTCTTGTGAATGACGGCAAATTAAGACATCTAGTTATTTCCTTATGAATGTTAAAACATTGAAGGAGAAATGAGAGAAGAAGCCACTCTAAGATGTAAAGAAAGGACAAAAGATATGGTTGAAAGGATATTTCATTCTACACGCACTTTCAGATTTCTTTCTATAAAGCTATTCAGTTTTACATTAACTGCTTTTATTTATGTATTTGTGTCCTGCCTTTATTATTTTAGAAACAACTCAACGTAGCAAAGATATCCAACACACCTTACTCCTCCTATTTTCCCCACAACAACCACCCTGTGAGGTGGATAGGTCGAGAGAGTGTGACTGGCCCAAAGTCATCCAGTTGGCTTTCGTGGCTAAGGCAGGATTAAAACTCACAGTCTCCTGCTTTCCAGCCTGGTGCCTTCACCGCTAGATCTAATTGGCTGATTATCTCTGTCTGTGATCATGAGTGACCCTTTTAATGGTATCCCTTAATATGGTCTCTGCTATTTATTTAATAAAATGTTGTTTGGGATAATATTGCAGGTCATTTTGAAATCATTCTTCTCTTTTGAAAATATTTTTTGATTGCCCAGGACATTGAAGAACGTAAATATGGCAATTTATTGCCACCTAGTGGTCTGTTGTAATCCTGTGCATCTCACAGAACAGAGTTATCTATCACATGAGTATTATGTGAAATGAATGAACGTGCCCAGGCTGCTACATTTTGGAACAGTGTCAGCTTTTGAATGAATTTTGAGGGAAACTCCCTATAAAGCAGGGGTGTCAAACTGGTGGCCCGCAGGCCGGATGCGTCACACCCAATCCACGCCCACCCTGGCTCCGCAAAGGCAAAAAAATGTCGCGATATGTCATGTGACGCAATGAGTTTGACACCCGTGCTATAAAGCATGTTACATTAAACCAATTGGGAGATGAGTAGTCATCATGAATAGGACCTTCCAGTCCAGAAATGGGCACAATTTGTGCATAACATGAAGCTGTACAAAGTCCCCACCCCCTAAGCAAGAGCTGCAAATGACTTGGATCTTGGTTATCTGAAGGAATGTCTTTTTCCAGGTGTTTCTACCCATCCAATACAACCTCAACTGATTGGGCATCATGCAGATGCTATCAGCCAAAGAGTGTCGACTGGGGGGAACTAGAAGATGGGCGTTTTGTGCTATAGCCCTGCCTGATGGCATATTCTCCCTTTGGAGATTAGAATGGCCCCAGCTCTGTTGGCTTTAAAAATTAGACTTATGTGCGTGTGGCTGGGGCTCAGAATATGTTAAGGGTCCCATTACTTGACAACTGTTAGCTGATTAATCATCATGGTTGCTATTTATACTTATTTATTTTGTGGAGGTTTTTTATAGTTTTAACATTTTAAAAATTGTTAAAATTATTTTATAATTGTTGTGGCCTGGTGGCCGCCGGCCCCTCCAGCAGCTGAATCAGATGATGAGGTGGCATGGGAGTCAGAGCCACCATCAAGGCAACCTGAGAGCTCCGAGGGGGAAGAAGGAATGGAGCTGTCAGAGTAGAGACAGAGGCAGAGCCTGAGCTGTCCATCAGCCAGATGGAGAATCAACAACCCCCAAGTCTGGAGGTGGCTGATGAGAAAGAGGAGGAACAGCTGGGTCCATTGCCTGACGCGTGGATGCGCAGAAGGCAGAGGAGAGGAGAGCAGTGGAAATCAATGGGCCGATCCTTGGTACGGAAGAGCCACCGCTGCTAGCGAAGCTCCACCCTAGCTCTGAGGATAAAAGGCAAGGGGTGGAGATGAATAGGTGTGGCAGACAACTATTCATCTCCCTGCTGGACAGATTGTTAGCTTGCAGTGAGAGAGACAGAGACTTTTTGCCAGGGCTGCTGGCGCTCCTAATAAAGGAATAATTGATTTAACTACAGAGGGTTTGTCGTGTTTGGGAGCCGGGTCAGAACAATGATTTTATAAGCTGCCAGAGTCACTTTGTTGAGTTGGATGGCTACAAAAATTGAACAAATAAATAAATCCAGGAGAACCCCCAAATTGTGCACCAGCTCTGTCTGAGGGAGTGCAATCCCATTCAGAGCCAGAGATTGAAAGTGATGATAATAAACTTCCCCAGTGGCTTCATGTAGAGGTTAAACAAGAATAGAGAGAGGGACCCCACAAAGCAGAGCCTTTGTCCCCAGTCTTGCTGTCCATCCCAACACTGTGTCTGTATCTGGTCCTGGACAAAGGAGAACCACTGTTTGCCACTCCCAATCCTCTAACTCAGTCTGAAAAGATATCAGATTGGTAGTATTGAAGATACTGACTATCAAGGAGAGTCAGAGTGGATGCAGTGCCCCAGCCAGCCCGGGGCTTGCCAGGGATCAGCAACAAATGTGATGAATGCCACCACAATGCTATAACCAGGCTTGAATCCCAATTGAAAGGCGGCCGGAAATCAGCTTTGTCCAAGACTCTGGAGTTGCAGGCTGACAACCTTCTTGGTAAGAGAAGACATTGGATGAAAATTGTTGGCTCTGTTGAGTTCAGCGATGGCTTCTTGAGGAAGTGACAGATATCACCTCTTTCAAGACAGGTGGCATCACCCTTTCCCACAAAGAAGCATTTACTACCACATGGAGCTTGACAGCCGGAAGGGACATGGTTCTAAAATATAAGTGGCTGAGCCCACCACTCTGAGGCCCCTTTATTAGGACTAACAAGTTCAAATCTTTCCAGACAGATGAGCTAGAGTCCCAGAGGTAGGCAAACTACAGCTCTTTGAGGACCTGTGGACTTCAACTCCCAGAATTCCTGAGCCAGCCATGCATGCATGGCTGGCTCAAGAATTCTGGGAGTTGAAGTCCACAGGTCCTCAAAGAGCTGTAGTTTGCCCACCCCTGAGCTAGACCATCTCAGGCATCTCTAAAGAATCTGTAGAGGAAGAGTTCAAGTTTCATGATTTCTATTCAAGGAAATGCTTGCAGTATAAACAATATTTTCCAGTTGATAATATTGAATCATACTCGGTGGTGGAGGAAATAATAGGATGGCGATATCAGATTAGAAAATGAGATCGATCCAGTTTAAAAGCTAAATTCAATTAAGAACTAGAATGCATTATTTAGCATGAATCAGTATATTAGTCTTGCTTTTCCTTAGAATAAATACTAACACTGGTATTTCTTTTATAAAACAGAAATGCTGGTTTGGGTGTATGCTCAATGATTTGTAGGTTTGGAGGAATTTTGGCACCATTTGTTCCTTCCTTGGTAAGTAATACTGTCTGCAGTATATCCTGTTTAATCAAATTTTCAAATCAATTAACATGAATGATCAATCTAACGTGCTAGTTAAGCAGAACTTGCGAACTTATATTTTTTACCAATATTTGTCATTATGATATATATGTGACTAATACATTTTTTGCCCAGCATTTCTTTGGTAAATATACCAAAGTACATTTGAATAAGTCTGATTAAGATTTAGATGAACATATAAAATGCATAGCCTTCTTATGTTTATGGGAAGTTGAAAGTCGGCGTGGACATAGTATGGCCAAAGGGTTATTAGCCAGTGAGGCTTGACAGTAGAGTGAGGTGCCGTGGCAGATGAAAACGTGTCAGAGACAAAAGAATTAAATGTCTCATTTTTTTTGCCCTTTTGGTTTTATTCCAATTTTGACATCCCCTCCCCTATGACTGCTTTTTACATTAAAAATGTAATTTCAAGATATCCAATTATAGATCATTGGTCTAATTTGGATCTGAGCAAGGAATTGAATATGGGGAAGCTGATGGGAGAGGCTTTTATATAGCAAGTAGATTTTCTGCCCCTGAATTTATTTGCAGAAAACCTTCCTCAAATTTTTACTCTTGATCTTTTCCTCATTCTCAAACCCTTGTAGCTTTTCATTTCTCTGCTTTTCAGCACTGAATTACCAGCAACTTGGTTTTTATTCTGTCCCGACCTCTGAATACATTAATTGAATGTGAAATATGCTTTATGTTTCTTGTTCATAAATTATATATGTATATATCATGTGTAGAATATCAGATCATCCTGTAAAGTTGCAGCGTAAAAGAATTATTCAAGCCCATGCATAAGAATCTAGGCAACTAAAGTTCAAGACTAAATTGGCACCAGATAAGGGTCAACAGAATCCAGGAAGGATCAGACTTAGTCTGTATGTGAAAACATAACTCTAAGCTGATGATATGCTTAATTCTTCCCCCAGTTCTGCCTTCTCTTCTCCTACAGTATATTTGTATATGGTTTTATAAGTAGGGGGATTATTTTAAGGAAAAATTAGAAAAATCCTCAGAATATGAATAGAAAGGAGATTGAGATGTATATCACTTTGAACTCTGGCATTGAATTGTCATGCTTGTTGTTTATTGTCCCTTTGACTTTTGGGGTGGACTGTTTTCTGTACTTCACAAAACTAAATATGCATTAGAAAATAAGGTGATATTATTCATTCATTTATATATGCTGTTTCTATATAACTGCAATTCAATGAAGACTTTTTAAATAACTCTTTATCGTTCTATCTATACTATTTCATAACAAATAATTTAATTGATTCCTTCTAGAAATCTCTTGGTCCATCTGTACCATTTGGAGTCTTTGGAATCAGTGGATTATCAGCTGGTTTTTTAACTCTTCTACTTCCAGAAACCCTGAACAAACCAATTGCAGAAACTATTGAAGATTTGCAGATGCCTGTCTATCAAATACTTAAAAACAAAAAGGCAGAGTAAACACCATTATTTTTCTGTGTCTTTTGTGCTACCGGAAATCTGTCTCACTTATTTGAAACAATCTATTTTATTTAACTACAATAGATGATTCAGTATCTGACTCCACGAACAATTCAGGGTTTCCCAATTTCCATTCACTCTTCTAGTTATTTGGAAGATTCTTAAATAGAAAAATGACTAATAAAAGCTTTTGCAATTGTTAAGTGTCTTAATTTAGTGTCTGTTGAATTGAAATATCATAAATTTCAGCAAGTTCATTCGTTTTAAAAGAATGGTATTAATTTATGGCTCTGGAGAGCTACCAATATTTAATGTAAACCACTTGGAAAAAATGTTACTTTATTAATAACTGTTGCTTATGAATAGTGTCTTGGTGCTGACAGCCAGTCATTTTAGATCTGAATTGTTGCTTTGTGTCTTCTGTGAAACTATTAAGAATTTCTGGATTCTAGATATTATGACTGCCCAATTTTGAAGATCAGATAACATCAAAATCACCATATGTAACTTGGAAGAATTATGCTTTTCCTTTCCTATCTGCTACCCATTAATGTTCTTTTTTGTAATTTGCGTCTGGACTTGTAAGGAGGAATTATTTTTTTAAATTCTGTAGCCTATTAAATTGGTATTTGGTTAATTCTTATGACAATTATCCTAATTGATTTTTTCATCTGTTTAACAGGTAAATCAGTTAGAAGAAAACTTTTAGTATTGCAAAAAATATCTTGGTTGAAAATTTCAGTTGTTGAAGTATGCTGCCATCAAGACTGTCACATTGCGACATTCAAACCTATTTTCCTATTTCCAGAATGATCAATGTCTCATGTAAACATAACCTGTGAAGATGTGGAGAGGGAGAGGTAAAAATTAATGAGGAAATTTAAGGGCCTAAGCCAATTTTTCAAATGCTGTATGCTGAATGTTTTAAAACATTCATAATTACTTCTGATTTCATTTAGTAAACAGATAGGACAATTATTCTTGAAATGTTTAAATTATTGGGGATTTGATTACAATTCTAAATAAGCAGTCAGAAAAATGACCATTAATTGTGTGATATTCTGGGCTCAGCATATTGGAATTAATATTACATTGGTACTTATAGTATCTTCAGATTGGAAGATTTTTCAGACCTGGAATATGCCATTTTGCTTTGGCTCTTAATTTTTACAGAATCTTGTTGCCAATATTTTTATATTAATGATTTTGGATGGTCTACCATATTTATAAATGCCAAAGAACTGGTGATTTGTTACTGTTTTAACAGTCGTTGTAATATACACTGTATGTAACCTGAAATTTAAATTAAAAAGACTGTATTTCCTGCTCGCTGTAAGAAATAGGTAAGTAGTCAGATTGTAGGATTTATATTTAGCAGGTGTCATTTTTATATACCCAAAAAAACAAAATAGGCATTGAATCTAAAAATCTGCCAGATATGAAAAGCTCTGTTCTGAGGCCCTTTAGCATGAAAAAAAAAATCATCACTGCTCCAAAAAATTATTTGTCCATGAACCAGGGGTGAAATCCAACAGGTTCTAACAGGTTCTGGAGAACTGGTAGCAGAAATTTTGAGTAGTTCGTAGAACCGGCAAATGCCACCTCTGGCTGGCCCCAGAGTGGGGTGGGAATGGAGATTTTGCAATATCCTTCCCCCAGGAGTGGGGAGGATATGGGGATTTTGCAGTATCCTTCCCCTGGAGTGAGGTGGGAATGGAGATTTTGCAATATCCTTCCCCCAGGAGTGGGGAGGGAATGGGGATTTTGCAGTATCCTTCCCCTGGAGTGAGGTGGGAATGGAGATTTTGCAATATCCTTCCCCCAGGAGTGGGGAGGGAATGGGGATTTTGCAGTATCCTTCCCCTGGAGTGAGGTGGGAATGGATATTTTGCAGTATCCTTCCCCTGCCACGCCCACCAAGCCACACCACGCCCACCAAGCCACGCCCATAGAACCGGTAGTAAAAAAATTGGATTTCACCACTGCCATGAACCTTTAAAAACTCCTGCAGAAACAGAAGCGTGAGAAATGGATGCTACAGAACTGATCACAATCAAATACTATACTGGCTCCTGCACACCATGAGCACCTGAGGCCTTACATACACCTCTTTTTCTTTGATGTAGTTCCTTGAACGTAACACTTGCCAACTCAGTTTCTTGTCATTTTTCTGTTTTTCATTTATAAGGGAAAATGTAGAAGCTTAAAATGAATTTTTGACAATCTGTTATCCCCAGGCCATAGTCAGCTGTTTTGAGGACTCAGACAAACTTCTTTCAGATCATATTTTCTCTGGATAAGATTCATGTGGCAGTTAGAGGTCATGATTTAAAATTTACAGTAAATTTAAAAAGAAATGAGAAAACATCCCAGGCTTTTGAAGTACAGCCTATTTGGCTTAAATAACTATATATTTTCAGTGCTCTCTAGTAAAATGGACTGTCTTCATTCCATTTTTATAACTTGGAGGTAAAATATACTTGATGGAATTATTCTAGATGTCAATGTGTGCCCTTCTAAACATAAACATAAATGATTAGCTTTTATATCTGATATTGCTAATTACTTTATAAATTATATTTTTATAATGAAATGGAATATGAAATACTAAAAAGAATATTTTTCCTATGGAAGCAAAAGTGTAATTGTGAAGGTAGTTTTTCCGATTTCAAAAAGTCATGATGCATTCTGCCCTTTTATTTCAATTATGTAGAAATTGGCTAATAAATGCTGTGGTTTCATACTGTCCTGCTAAGATTTTGTGTTTTGGGGGTGAAAGCAGTCTGTAGTGCTAACATTCTGCTGTTTGTATTTGCGCAGCAAAATTATTTAAGCCTATTAGTAATCAGGACAGGCAGGGCAAACATACTTTGCATAATATAGCTGACAGAAACAGAAGCTACTAATAGTTAATAATGAGAAATTGGGGAGCTGATTTACTCTGCAAAGTGAAAAATGTGGTTCACTAATTTGAAAACAAAACAAAAACCCTGCTAAAAGAATCAACTGAATCCAGTTTGTCCCTCTGTTTATATGAAATAAGACTGTGTTTGATTTCAGTTGTGCTGTTTTATTGGCCCACTGATATGACAGTCCTCGGCTGAAACACACAAGTTTGCTGATAATGCTCAAGGATCTCTGTCTTGCCTCAGATTTACAGTGGTTTTCCAGACAAATTGTGATCATAATGGGAAATGCAAGGGTCATAACCACAGGAGGCAGGCTGTTTCAAAGATTAGCAGCAGTTGAACCAAAGTGAGATTGTCCGGTGGTTGAAGCATTGAATCAGGTAATCCTTTTTACGACCACAATTCAGCCCAAAATTTCTGTTGCTAAGCGAGACAGTTAAGTGAGTTTTGCCCCGTTTTACGATCTTTTGTTCTACAGTTGTAAAGAGAATCGCTGCTGATGCTAAGTTAGTTAACACGGTTGTTAAGTGAATCTAGCTTCCCCATTGACTTGACTTGTCAGAAGGTTGCAAAAGGTGATCACGTGACCCTGGGACACTGCGACCGCCATAAATATGTGCCAGTTGCTTAAGCGGCTGAAATTTGATCACTTGACTGCGGGGATGCTGCAACAGTTGTAAGTGTGAAAACGGTCATAAGTCGCTTTTTTCAGGGCTGTTGTACCTTCGAACGGTCACTAAACAAATGCTTGTAAGTCAAGGATTACCAGTATGTAGCAGCAGGCTTGCCATCGCAGCTTTATCAGGGATTGGCCCAGTCTCTCTCTAGCATGGGGGTTGGAGGTCCTAGGCCTCCAGCCCAATCAAAGCATCAAGGCACAAAAGCTGCTCAAGTAGAAAGCCAATTGTTAGGCTCCGATTTAGAGGCATCATTTTAAAGATACAGAATGCAGAAGTCAAAGGAGTCCGTTGTGACCCATCTGGTGAGCCGAGCCTTGCCTGGCTCTTGGGGTGGTGTTAATCTTTATTTAAAATTGTTTAAGCCACTGGTGGAAGCCAAGAAAGATTTATCTAAATCAGAGGTCCCCAACCTGTGGGCCACAGCCCACTAGTGGGCCATTATAGGATTGTAACCAGGCCGTAAAAATGGCTGGCGAGCACGCGTGCACACATGCGCATCACTTGCGTGAGCAGCGAGCAAGCACATGCATGCCACTTGCACAAATGGACCTGCGTGCGCACACGCATGCTTGCCGAGATGGCCTGGGATCACAGCTCACTGACAGAGCGATGGCACCAAGGAATTTTCTTGGATTTTTTAAAAATTGTGAAGGTGTATCTTTTTGAATATGTTTAGCCCATTTAAAGGTTACACTACACCTGTATGCTTCTAATTTTGAAATATGCCACCTGTTTTCTTATTCACACATGATTTAGCAATTCAATATGAATGTGGTACAAAAACCATTTTAGGGCTGCTGCCCATTTCTCTTCGACGTACTTACAAAAACATTGCAATACTCAATAATACTTTTGTTAGTCTAACTGACATAACTTTCAAGTTATTAAGTTGCCACCCAGAATTTTTATTCTCTTAAATTTTTTGTGCAGTTTATTAGGGATTTAGAACCATTCAGATTAGGAGTGGGTTCTAACTTACCTCGCTGCCAGTTCGCTTCCTCCCGCGCCGCGTGGATGCGCACGCATTGCGTGTTGTGTGGCCATGTGGAGCGTGCGTGCAGGCGCAGTGCCGAAAACCAAGCTGCGCATGCGCAGAAGAAAAAACAGCTGCGCATGCACAGAAGCCAAAGGCGCCGCCATTAGAGCCGGTTCGGGCCGTGGCCTACCGGTGATCGTTCCCGGTTCGGCAAGCGGGGGGAAATTCCCGCTACCGGTTCTAAAGAACCAGTCCGAACCAGGAGCAACCCACCTCTGATTCAGATGATAAAAACGATGGCAGGGGTGAATTGGTTTGCAACAGACTGCCTTCATTTTCCTGTTTCAATTTTAGAAACGGAGATGGGAAATTTGGCAAGTGCTCCTAGGTGCCCACCACCACCATTTTGCTTCCTTTTCAAAAACAAATACTGCACTCCCTGACTGAACTGGCCATGGTGCCACAATAGTTTTGATTTACAATTGGCTGCATAACAAACAGCTTTGGCTTCCTTGAGAGCAAGTCCCTTCACTTGCCCTCAAGGGAGTCTATGCTATTTGTTATGGACAATTTAAGGCCCGCATCATGTATTGTTATTCCAAGACCACAAGCAAAAATAACTAATGCAAGTACCCAAAGGATTTACATCCTAGCACAAGGGTGTCAAACTCACGTCATCACGGCTGCGTTACATGACGTATCGGGACTTTTTTCCCCTTCGCTAATCTGGGCATTGCTAGCACACAACATATCCAGCCCACGGGCCGGGAGTTTGACAGCCCTGTTCTAGCACATCATTTTTACTGGGAGAAGTGGGGTGTGTTTCGTATTGGGCTGTTCAAGTAAACAAGCTGAAGTCTCAATGTGGCATCAGTTTCCATCAAGATCTGCATGCAGATAAATGATTTTTCCCTAAACTGGATGATTAAAGATTTTCTCGTTCTTTTATCCTGGGGGGAGGAAGGACGGTACAAAAATAAATGTAGCTTTCTGATGAACATTATACCGAAATATCTATGGCGGAGATTAATGATGCTAATTCCTGTTGATCAGATTAGAAATGAAAGAGTAAAAAGATTTATTTGCAGTAAGCTACTGCTTTTATAGCTTTTGCACTGTATCTCATTTATGAAAAAAAAGCTGATTTAAAAATATTGAATTTGTTTTTTATATTTTGGTTTTGTGGTGGGGGGGGCTGATAATAAATTCACTCATGTTTGTTTTATTCACAGAACCAATTTCAGACATGTTTAAAAATAAAAATCTTGTTGCCATAATATTCTGGTTCTTATCTTGCCTATTACAGTGTTTGGAATGATGGGAGATGTACAAAGGGTAACATTTTGTGAAGAGCTGGGGAACACAGAATACATTGGAATGCAATTCATATATAAGTAAATCGGGGTGGGTTCCTAAATTTTTTACTACCACTCTGTGGGCGTGGCTTATTTTGTGGGTGTGGCTTGCCAGTCATGTGACCGGGTGGGCGTGGCTTCTTGGACTGCTGAAGGGAGGGGAACTGAGATAGGTCCTGCCGCCCATTCCCCCTCCCCTCAACAGCTCGAGAAGCCTCGAACGTGCGAAAATGCCTGGGATCATCACCGCGCGTTCGTGGCTTCTCGGACTGCTGAAAGGAGGGGAATGGAGATAGTTCCTGCCGCCCATTCTTTCAGCGTCTCACACGCTCCCTCAGCCATCCTCCCCTGCTTGGACTCACTGTGGGGTAGGAAGGCAGCGCATGCGCAGTGCCGGAAGCTCGGCTTCTGGGCATGAGCAGAAGAAACATTTTTTTTAAATATAAATTTTTTTTAAAAAAATGGCGGTGCCCAGGCACTGGCAACCGACCGCACCGGTACTGTGATGTCACCAGCGGGCCGCTACCGGTGCTATAGAGTGGACCGCACCTGTAGGAACCCACCACTGAAGTAAATTATAAAACATACTAACAGTCATCAAGAAAGAAAACACACTTTTGAGGCTTGAAGGTTGTTTTGTTTTAGTTAAAATTAAGTTGGGTATTGGAGGACCAATTACACATTTGCAGGTGTTCTTAATCAGCTTAATAGGATAACACTTAACTATCATTTCAGTTACAAAGAATCTAATTAAATGTAATTAAATAATGCTGAGTTTACAAATGAGGAACTATAAGCAATTACCTTCCAGCCGCTTATATATTGTACATCATGAAGTATTTATCATTGAAATGGCTTTTCAAGTGGCTGAACTACCTTTGTTTACAATCATGGGCTTACATCAGGTCAGGTACCCTATACTTAATCAATTTTATACAACTTGCAAATAGGAATATTGAAATAGATGATTCTGGAAAGCATGAACATTGATGTATAGCAACACAGAAAGCACAGTGAAGCTAATTACAAGTGTAATTGATCAAGTTGTGCTTTTGTGAAAGCTCCAATAGATTATGAGTTGCTTAGGAGAATGGGTCCTTTCTAAATCTTTAGTAGGCTAATGGCAGTGACCTGGCTTGTTTATAATTTGTTCAAACCATGTATTTAATTTGACATTCTGAAAGGTAAAGAAAAATATAAAGTATAAGCTTCTTTCAGGTGCAAATTACTTTAGAGCAATGTTTCTCAACCACGGCAACTTGGAAAATGTGCGTGACTTCAACTCCCAGATTTCATACCCAGCATGTTCTTGAGAAACAAATTAAGAATAAAAAAGTGCATCTTGCCTTATGAAGAGACCTATTTTTTTAAATAATTGTTTATACACTTAGAATGAGTAACGTTGGTTTCCAAGCGTATGGGCACTACCATTGCTGCTCGAAATGGAATTGAGGAAAAATGGCATAACCTGATGTTAAAAGACAATCTTCATGCTCCCAAGGATATTTACATTTTACCCAAGTCAAGGATGATTATAATTCATCTCTAAAATGTTAAACTGGCCTTGAAAGGCATCAATTGTTTGGTTCCCCTGCTTAAAGTAAAATTAGTGGGTTTAGTGCCAGCCATAACATATAATTTGGCATTTATTTGAGACTTCGGAACAGAAGCACAAATATGTTTGTTTTCTAGTTCTTGGGTCCCTGGATTCCAGAAGGGCTCCAAAATACTGTGCAGAAGGGAGCTTAACTGCACCACAATATCTCACTTCACCCTAAAACTCCTGATATTAAGACTGTGAGCTGGTCTGTAAGAATACAGGTTAGAATAAATATATCTCACAAATAAAATCTGAAGTTCAAAACTGGTCAGTGTATGCATGCTGGACAGCAAATCCCTTTACAGGTAATCCCCCAGGTAGGAACGTTCATTTAGTGAATTTTCACAAGAATGAATTTATTCAGAAAGGGGACATGTTAGAAATTCGAAACTGCGATCAAAAAGAGGCCTCTGTAGCCATGTGACTTGGATTCAGTCACTGCTGCCGCGGCTGCCATTTTTAACTCTGATTTGCCTGTGCCGTTTGGGGTTACAACATGCATGCGCTTTCCTGAAGCCGGCAGTTTTGGGGTGGTTGTTTTTTTGTCCCTGGTTACATGGCCAAACAAGATCTGGTGATTTTTGCAGCCTGGCCGTGGAATTACTTTGTTTTTTTTTTTGTTTTAGTGCTTCTGTACGTATTTTATAATATTCTTTTTTGTTATTCTGTAGTACTGTACTGTTTGTTTGGGAACTGCTCCACTTTTTAAGTACTATACTTTGCAAACTATTGTGTTTGTAAGTGCAGTACTTTGGCAAAGATAAAGTTTGTTTGCATTTCCCTTGAAACTACTTGTAGATATGCTAGCCAGTATCTACACAAAGCATTCTATAAAGTTGTGTTTCCTTGCTTTTATTTTAATCCCAGCATATTACTATAGTTTGTAGGTTTTAAATTTAAATTGCCTCCAGAAGTTGTGGGTGCCCCATCACTGGAAGCTTTTAGGAAGAGACTGGGTAGGCATTTATCAGAAATACACTATTGTGAGAGCAGTGGGTTAGACTAGATGACCTCAAGTCCCTTCTATCTCTGTTACTTGCATGATGAGAGTTCTATAAATCCCTGCCTCATCTCTCTCTGGCTGGAGACTCTTAAACTAATTAGTGGCAAGTGGGGTTTTTTTTAGTTTAGTTTATTGTCATTGCACCTCTACAATGAAATTAAATGCCATCTTCAGTGTACATTATACATAAAAAATAAAACACAAACACACATTCTTCAATTCTATACAATTGAATTGAAAACCCCTGATATTGCATTAATATTGCACTATACAGTAGAATTCAATATAGTTACTGCCCTGGGATAGAAGCTGTTTTTCAGCCTTTTGTCCTTATTTTTATTATCCTGTACCATCTGCTAGATGGTAATAGTTCAAAAAAAAAAGGGTGCCCAGGATGAGATGGATCTTTAAGAATGTTTTGAACTTTCTTAAGGCAGCGGGAGCTATGAAACTCTTCCAAAGAGGGGAGAGGGCAACCAATGATTCTCTGGGCCAGGGTCAGCAGCCCAGGGCTCTGGAGGCGCATGTGGCTCTTTCATTCCTCTGCTGCGGCTACCTGTCGCTCAAAATATGCATCACAACTGCCAATGTGTGACACCCTTTGGCATGTGATTTATTGAGCTTTTTGACCCCCGGTAGGCCAACCATGGATAAATCCAAGAAAAGAAAAGTTTCAGAAGAAAAACAGAACGTTTAATTCAACTACATATGCTAGTTTTGTGGCCGCTCAGGAAATAGTCAGACACGGAAAGGATTTTGTGGCTCCCAGTGTTTTCTGTGGGAAACTGGTCCAAATGACTCTTTGAGTGCTTAAGGTTGCTGACCCCTGCTCTGGGCAATGCCGTTAACCCTCTGGAAAACTGTCCTATCTGCCACTGTGCAATTTGCAAACCATACACAGGTGCAGTACCGTAAGTTAAAATACTCTCTATGGTGCAGCGGTAAAAGATCACCAGCAATTTTTCATTTAGTTGTTGTTTCCTGAGAAGTCTCAGGTAGTATAATTTCTGCTGGGCCCTTTTGACCAGTGCTGCAATGTGAGTGCCCAGGTCAGGTCCTCTTCTATGCTTTAAAAGCAACTGCAATTGGAGAGTTCTGTAAATTATTGCCCCACCCCACTCTGGGCAGCTGTCTGAAGAAGCTTGAGCTGACTAGCAGCAAATGGTTTTTGTTTTTTTAAAAGCAACTGCAATCGGAGAGCTGTGCCAGCCTGCTTGGAGGCAATTTAGTTCCTCAGCCGGAAACAGCTGATGGGCGGGGAAGTATCTCAGTTCAGTAAATGATGGCAGCGATTAATAAATGAATCGGAGGAAATAGTAAGTTAGATCTTTGTTCATTTAATGACCCATTTGAGTCAATTAATGAATTTGATTTTAAAAATTTGCAAAATTGAGTCTGATTCATTTGGCGTATTTTTTTGACTTAGAAACCTAATGGGCAGGCTCCATTAGGTTTTGTACCTTGAGTTTGAGGACTACCTGTATATAGCAACCAGAAAGCATGCAGACAAAAAAATCTATACAGTTAATGCTACTTTTTAAAAGAATGTATCCTCTGAATTAAGATTCTTTTAAATCTCCAGAAGACTGATAATTTATGCTTTGGAAAAACACTTCTACATCTTAACATTTGTTAATTTTCCATAAGCTTTATTAAAGATGAGCAAATTTCAGAATTTGTGTTTGTTTTATATGAAGAGATTGTGTGTGGATTTGGTAGGTTAAATTCTCTGATGGTATGAGAGCAAAGGATGTTTGATGTGCCATGCATTAAGAGAGGTGCTTTCAAGACCTCCATCTATCTCATTTCTTTGGCTTTCAAAAGGTAAGACAATATTACAGGGTGCAATCAAAGTTTTTGTTTTTTGTTTTCATTTTCTCTAATTTTATTTTCTCCAGTGGTAGCTGATGATTGAAATGTGTTGTAGAAATCCTGAGGCAGTACCACCCTTTTGTGATGTTACAACCAATATGATGTTCGTCCATCGTGTTCGAAGAGGACCTTGACATCTATGAGAATCGGGGGGGGGGGATATCAAGACTTGCGTGGGAATTGGATTAAAGTGAGGGAGAGGTGCGCATAGTCAGCCTCACTCTCTCTTCCCAGATTCCATCTTGCTCCAAATAGCAGGACAAGAGTCGAGACAGTTGGAGATGGGCTGGGCGCAGTGGTTGACCAGGGCGTCTTTCGTGTCTTGCCGTGCTCTTAGCATACCACATCGCCGTTGACCTATTCTAGTAGATTTCATCCGCTCAGTCCGCCGGAATCTGTCTTCACATGCTCGGGATAGACAAGTCCCTATCTCACCGAAGGTTGGTGACCCAATGGCTACTCTCAACCTGGTTTGGCCAGCCTGTCGAAGCTGTTGCCCGGGGTGTGGCCGCTGCGCATGCTACAACTGCTAGGAGCTGCAGGTGAGAGCTGAGTGACAGGTGGGGACCAAAGGTGAACGAGCTGCCCTAACAGCTGCCCTAGAATGAGCTGCCATAAAAGGACACGACATGCCCCTACACCAGAGGTGCTACCCCTCCCTGAGCACCCCATACACCCCTACAACCAATAGAAGAATAACACATCATTTTTCCTTTCTCTGACTGGCTTATCTTCTCTGATATGTCTAATGTTGATCAGTGTGGAACTGAAGAATTAGAGCCAGCATCATGGAAAGAGTTCAAGGAGAGAAAGGCATCTCCATATCTTATCCATGAGTTAGCCTATCAAATTCCTGGGAACAGGATAACAAGCTTAGAAAAACAGATTCTGGGAAAGTGGGAATATGGTTAGGGAAAAAAGATTTAAAATGACAGGGTTTAAATCACTATTGTGCAAGGCAGTTTTGTCCAGCAACTGGCAAAAATATAAAAGACTTAAAAACAAAACATTCCAATGGATTTTATCTTCCTGACAGAGGACATTTATGTTCTGAAGCCAAATTCTTGGTCAAGGTGAGAAATGAGTCTTGCCACTCTAGGTATCTGATGAAGTCAGCTGCAGCTCACTAAAGCAGCTCTCCTTTAATAAAATGTGTTAGTTGGAAAAAGTGCTATCAGGCTCCAGGTTTTTTTGTTTTTTTTTTTGTTACTGTAGACCAGGGCTGTCAAACTCCTGGCTTGTGGTAAGTATACCCCAAAAGGACAGCACCAGAAACCTCAGAAAACAGTGCCAAGATACTCAAACCAGCCCTTCCCCCTTTAAGAAAACCCTAGGCAAAAGCACCAGCTGAAAAGAACACCTACAGGTAAATAGAGCCATTAAGATAAGGGGAATAGTGCTAAAAATAAACTCTCCAAGGTAAACTGAAACTCCCTTTTTCCTGCCTCCCTGACAGGATTAACTCCTAGGACAGGAAAAACAAAAGACCTGGGACCAAGATTAACCCAGGAAAACAGGAAAACAAAACCCAGGGCAATCAGAAACCCATCAAAACCCATCAAGCTGCAGGAGCTTCAAAGGGGAATTAAGCATAAAAGGCTCAGAGTCACACTTCCAAGTTTGCTTGCAAGCCAGGAACGCTCCAGCTGTGTCACTACTTTTCTTGCCTTCCTGATTTAAAGGATCCCTTTTCTGGCAGCTGGCTTTCATGTCTATTTCTTCTCAGCATCGTTGACTGCTTCCCAGCTGGGAAACAAACACAGGAAATTTTCTTCCAACATTAGTTGTGAACAGAGGTGGGTTCCTGCCGGAGCTGTCCAATAGCTCCGGTAGGGAGCGGCCGATTGTGCAATTTGCGCGCGACCGCTTCGGAGCCCTCTCCGCCGGTCCGTCCTGCGCGTCACCATCTTTTTTGGGTGATTTTGCTTCTGCGCATGTGCGGAAGCAAAATCTAGCCAAAATCTCGCCAAAATCTCTCTCGCGCGCGCGTGTCCCCTCACGAGATTTCGGCGAGATTTTGCTTCTGTGCATGCGCAGAAGCAAAATCACATGAGGTGGCATGCGCGCGCAGCGAGCAAATGCTCCCAAAACGTGGAGATGTGCGCGCAGGTCACTGGCACCGGTAAGTTAGCAACCTGCCCCTGTTTGTGAAGTCATGTCCGACCCATCGCGACCCCATGGACAACGTTTCTCCAGGCCTTCCTGTTCTCTACCATCCTCTGGAGTCCATTTAAACTCACGCCTACTGCCTCAGTGACTCCATCCAGCCACCTCATTCTCTGCCGTCCCCTTCTTCTTTTGCCCTCAATCTTTCCCAGCATTAGGCTCTTCTCCAGTGAGTTCTTCCTTCTCATTAGGTGGCCAAAGTATTTGAGTTTCATCTTCAGGATCTGGCCTTCTAAAGAGCAGTCAGGGTTGATCTCCTCTAGGACTGACCGGTTTCATCGCCTTGCAGTCCAAGGGACTCGCAGGAGTCTTCTCCAGCACCATAGTTCAAAGGCCTCAATTCTTTGGCGCTCAGCCTTCCTTATGGTCCAACTTTCACAGCCATACATTGCAACTGGGAAAACCATAGCGTTGACTATACACACTTTTGTTGGCAGGGTGATGTCTCTGCTTTTTAGTATGCTGTCTAGATTTGTCAAAGCTTTCCTCCCCAGGAGCAAGCGTCTTTTAATTTCTTGGCTGTAGTCCCCATCTGCGGGTGATCTTGGAGCCCAGGAAAATAAAATCAGTCACTACCTTCATTTCTTTTCCATCTATTTGCCAGGAATTGAGAGGGCTGGATGCTATGATCTTAGTTTTCTGAATGTTGAGTTTCAAGCCAAGTTTTGCACTCTCCTTCTTCACCCGCATCAAGAGGCTCTTTAGTTTACTTTTTGCCATTAGACTGGTATCATCTGCCTATCTGAGGTTGATACTTCCAACATAGTGAAGGGGGGGAAAGTCCCAATACGTCACATGGTGACGTGAGTTTGACATCCCTGCTGTAGAGTAACAGAACTCTTCCTACCATGCTGCACAAAATACATAAAACTTTGTTCCCCTTTTTGCCTTCCTAGTTCTCTCTCTCTCCACACTAACCCTCTTGGTGGTTCTCTTAGCCCAAACTTCCCAGCTCACTAAACTATGGCTTCTCTTCCACTTCTAAACTCTAAGCAGCTCCTAGGCAATTATAAAATTATAATCAAAAAAATAAGTGTAAAACCTTATTTTTCTCTACATTGAATTTCATTTTGTTACATAGGCCCCAGTGCTCATGTCTGTCAAGATCCATTTGAATCTTGAGCCTATCTTTTGGGGTGTTGACTGTTTAGTGTTGTCTGCAGATTTGATTAATTTCCCCTCCATTCCCCCATCTAAATCTTTTATGAAGATATTGAAGAATACTGCGCTAAGACCGACCCTTGGGGTACCCCACTCCATACTTCCCTCCATGTAGATTAAGGACTACATGTTGAGTGCTGTTTGTCAGCCAGTTACAAATCCATCTGGTGGTGATTCTGTCTATCCCACATTTTTCTATCTTATCAAGAAGTAGACTGTAGTCTACTTTATCAAATGCCTTACTGAAATCCAATATACTATGTCCAGTCCACTACATTTCGCTGGTCTACTAATTTAGTCACTTTGCCAAACAATGAAATAAGATTTGTTTGGCATGATCTGTTTTTGACAAACCCATGTTGGCTTCTGGTTATAACTTTGCTTGCTTCTAGATGTTAGCAGATCTGTGCTTGATTATCTTTTCCAGGATCATCCCAGGTATTGATGTCAGGCTGATTTGTCTGTAGTTTTCTAGCTCTGTTCCCCCCCCTTTTTTTGAAGATGGAAATCACATCAGCTCTTTTCCAGTCCTCTGGTAGTTCCTCAGTTCTCCAGGATCTTTGAAAGATATGGTTCAATGGTTTTGAGATCATGTCTGCCAGCTCATTTAGAACTCTGGGATTTAATCCAGAGAACAATGGGCATGGCTGATTCCCCTAACCAAAAGTCAATAAGAAAGGCTTTATTCTAAATCTGTCAATTGATTTTCAATATAATTTCTATAGATCTCATTCCTTTAATTCTTGGGATACCCAGTTTTAAGCTTCATTGGCATTTAAACTTTGACACACACATATCTGATTGGAATTTTAATGACCAAACCAGTGTTTCTGAACCTGGACAGCTTAAATGTGGACTTCAATTCCAGAGTTCCTAAGCCAGCATGCTTCTTAAAGATGCCAAGGTTGAGAAACGCTGGATTGAAGCCTCAAATACAGATGTCTTTAGGAGAAATCTGTCCATCTATATAAATTATCTTATGTGCACTATCTGAATGATGCTCTAGATGGCAGAAAATATCTAAAAATCCCCTCTACTCGCAAAATTGGATCTCCTGATAGAAAACGTAAAATATGAAATACATTGTCTGGAAAAAGACACATGCTGTTGTGTATTCTTGTGCTGGGTTTTTTGAAAAATGTTAAGCTACGATATAGTGATCTGAGTTCTAGGATTGTTCTTGGTAAGCAAAATTGCAATCACTACCAAACACATTCTAAGTCAAGAGAGTTTTTGCAAAAGTTTAAATTCAAAGATTTGTTATACTCAGGGACATCCACAAATGGGGGGGAGTTTAAAAAAATTCAAGATGGTAGTTATGACTGTGCAATGAAAGCCTCACATGTTTTTGTGTGACCATCCCTGGGTGACCGTCCCTGGGTGGCCCTGCTAAAAATAAAAATAAATAAAATGTAAACTAACAATTAGTGACACCAAGAAAGGATTGCAGTTTGCTATCCCTTGCTATTTTCTTGACTGAACACCTGCAACCTTTCTTTCTTTCTTCTGAAAGTGTGTTGGCATTTCACTGTGCATTTCTGTGCACTGTGTTGGAAGAAATGTCCATCTGGGTTCAATTCCAAGTGGGGAGAAATGTCCATCTGGGTTCAATTCCAAGTGGGGAGAAAGATACTGGAAACATGGAGACTGCTTGGAAGGATGGTTTAATGGAGCAGAACTATTAAGCCCATGGTCCTGGCGCAGCTGAACACATGGAGTGGAGAGAGAGATATATTTATACCCTCTCTTGGGCCTTGCCCTAGAACTTCCTGTTCCTGTGCAAGAAATATATCCTATTGGTCGTCAGCCTCCCAGGGGGCTATGCGGGGGTCCAGCTAACCTTGTAGGCTGTCTGTGTCTCAGGCTTGGTTGAATCTTGCTGAGTGATGCAATGAAGGGAAATTTCCTATTGTGGCTGAGTGGCTTTGCCCTGAAGGATAATCCCATCATCGTGGAGCTGAGGTCTTTTGTTTTGTAGATAGACTGGCCCAGTCTTTTGTCTTGTAGATAAGCTGGCACCAAAATATCTGCTGGGGGTAGGGAGCTGGGGTCTTTTGTTTCTGTTTCCTTTAAGATTTCTTTTTCACTTTTAGGGGAAATATTCTGCCTTTTTAGTATTTCCTAGAATATTTCATTCTTCTAGAAGAGGGTTGGGTGCTAACTTTCTACAACTGTTTATAAACATCTATAAAGCAGAGCCATTTATTTGAAGATCATTGATATTTTAAAATAATTTTCATCTCACTTAAATATGCTCCTATTTTTACAATTGGGGGTGGGGAGAAGAGTGCTGCTCCTTGAAGCCATTTTACACAAAGCAGAACAGGAAAATTACAAGGAGGAATAATTGACAGTGTTATAGGATATAAATACAGCTATTAAGACAAATACCAGTGACTTCCGGTTCCTCCTTTGGCGATATTGGAAGCCAGGACCGCGATCTCTGCGGCCGGCTCCGAACACTCCACACCTGAGGGTCCAAATTCGGACCTAAGCCCCCCCCGTAGAGGGGGCAAAGTGAAGGGGGACCACCAGGAGGGTAGAGTGGAGCCGCATCTCCCCTCCCCAAACTGACAAGCCCCTAGCCGATGGAGCGGAGCTGCGGCAGCAATATGGCTGCCATGAAGCTGAAGGAGAACCAGAATTAACAAGGCTAAGCAGGAGGAAAAGTGAGTGATTTGCAATCTGGGATAAAAAGGACTGTTTGCTTTTCAAAAACAACCCCAAAAATACGAGAGGGAGAAATAAGGAAGCTAAAGATTAACGGTGGGTCAAGCAAGCTAAAATTGTGAAATGTTTGGGAACTAGGAGGAAAACAAAAAGTTTTTATTGGAAGCTTTAAAAGAAGATGTGGTTTTGGAATGATACCCTCTTTTAAAGAAAAAAAAACATTGATACTTGAACTGGAAGTTGAATCTGCCTTACTATAAATTGACTATTATATATATTGGATTTATAATTATAAAATAATGAAACTGAGAGCACAGAATAATGAAGAGGAATTTCTGGTTTGAAACAGGAACGCCGTTTTAGAGGGTGTAACTCTTGGAACTTTTCTTTTTGTTGGACAAATAACATGGATTTGTTTGTTTGTTTGTTTGTTGCAAAAATGATACCAAGATACCAAGTGGAAATAAAGATATGAAAAGTATACACCAGGATATTAAGACTATTGAAAACAAGCAGTGTGTGGGAACGAAAGAAATATTTCAAGTTATGGACCGTATAGAACTAAAACTGGAAAATATAATGCAAAAAATAACAAATGCAGTCCAGACAAATGAGGAAAATATGGAGAACTTTGGAAGAGTGAAAGAAACAGAAGAACGAAGAACAAGCAACAAGCAACAAGAAATAAAATATAACAAAGTGATGGTTGAAATACAGAGGGTGAAAAAGGTAGCAAAGCAGAAGGGGAAGATTTCTGGTATTGGAAAGACAAGGAAGGAAAAGAAAGCTAGAAGGGAAAGAAAGAAAAAACTAGAAAAAATAAAAGCATAATTAGACAACAAAAGGAAAAAGAGAGGAGAGAAAGATAGAGACTATAGTAAAAGAAGGGAGTTAAAGATAGAAATGAGAGAGTTAAAAGAAATATGGGGGAGGCAACCAAAAAAGAAAAAAGAGGATTAAAACTTTGGAGCAGGGAAAAAGAGAAAGGATAGAAAAATAAAAATGTGTATGTTTAATTAGTAGTAATATTTTTGAATATATTGTAAGTCTGATAATAGAAAATATGGAGATTGAAAATATGTAACTTTTAAATATGTTTTGTATGGAGAAAAAGAAAAGTAATATTATAAGCTTGATGATGGAAGAAACATGTAGAAATGAAGTTATAAAATAATATAAGAAAATATGAAGATTGAAAATATGGGATAGAAAAATATAAATGTGTATGTTTAATTAGTAGTAATATTTTTGAATATGTCTGATAATAGAAAATATGAAGATTGAAAATATGTCACTTTTAAATATTGTATGGAAATGAAGTTATAAAATTATATTAAAAATATGAAGATTGAAAATATGTAACTTTGAAATATATGTATCGGATATAAGAGATAATAATTAGTGTTAATGTATGTTTAATTAGTTTACTAGTATTATATAAGTATGAATAAATTGTTCATTGCAATAAGGATAAAGTAGATGTATGAATAATATATAGAAATGAAGTTATAAAATAACATAAGAAAAGATGAAGACTGAAAAATAGAAGAAAATATGAAGATTGAAAAAATGTAATTTTGAAATATGTTTTGTATGGGATATAAGAGATAAAAGTTAGTGTTGAATGATTGTTAGAAGAAGATAAAATTAGTTTGTACTAAAAAGTAATGATGTGGAAAAGAGGATAAAGAAATTATAAGCAGATTTTTGATTATTGTTTAGGAAATAAGTGAAGTAATATTATTAGAAATATATGTTGGGAAAGGACCACATCTTTGATTGTTGGAATTAAAATAGGGATAAAATAAGAGGGGAAAAAGACTAAAGATAGATATTAAGAGGGAAAGAAATGTGAGAGTTATATTGAAAATGAAAAGATAATGGATTGTAATTATTTTAAAAACAAAAAATATTGTTAAGAATATTCTATGGAGGTATGGAACTCAGAAAGTAAATGCTCACGACATGAGGTGTTGAAAGACCAAAAACAAATAAAATTTATTGGGGAAAAAAGAGACAAATACCAAAGCATTTACTGGAGAGCGGTTACAGTTATTATGGGTGGGAGGAGAGATATGAAAATCTAACCCAATCCAAGATCTAGGCAAGGGATGGTTCAAAAAAGTCATAGAGATGACTGTGATTGTATGATCAGAGGTCTGCGTCTACTCTGACGTACAAATACTCCCATACAGAATTGAGTGTTTGTGATCCCTGTGAAGAGAAGAAATACTGTATATATACCTGCAAGAATTTCTGAAACTCCTCACATCATCTGTGGCCTTCAGTTAGTCACAGCTGGCAAGTTGAATTCCACAGAAATTCAGGAAGAATGATGAGGGACAATGCCTTTTCCACATCCTGAAAAAAATTCCGTTGAAATGCCTTATTTATTTTGCAAAGATGACTGGTTGGTCATGCACTTATTTTGGGATGGGATAGCCACATGCTTCCACATCCTGACCTGGTGGGTTTTGTTATTCTCTGATGACAGCCACCTCTCCTCACCCGCAAGGGGGAAAAATGTGATATACTGTACAGTATTGTGGGTGTGGCTGCAGCAGAATAGCGTTTTGTTGCAGTGTTTCTATCAACCTGCAGATGGCAGTAGAAGATAGCCTACAGGAAAAACTAAAGGTGTGCACAAGTGGAATTCAACTACTAAAGATGTTAAGATATATCTATGAAGCTTCTCAGCAATGTTACAGAAATGGTTTGCCTTGCCTCCTTCCAGTATATGTTTTTCAGTCTCACCTGAAGCCTGAGGATGGGAGGTGTTGCCTCTCAGTACTAACCAGATCCAGCTGTGATCAGTTTTTAAGCTTGGCTAAATGTCGGCATCTGTGAAGGCATGAGAAAAACAACTCTTCTAAATCGGTGTTTCTCAACCTTAGCAACTTTAAGATAGGTTAAAGTGACCAGATATTTTTTTTTTAAGCGGGACACCATTGACAGGGGGCGGGGCCGCTTGGATGCCGCCATTTGAGTTTTGCCCCCTGCGCATGCGCAGAACGCTGCGCATGCGCAGAGGGCAAAAGAACGCTAATGTTGGCGTCCAGGTGGGTGGGTGGGAGGCGGGAGGCCTTTCCACGCCTCCCGCCTCCCCTTCGGGAGCCGGCAGTGGCTTGGGCTGGCTGGCTGGCAAGCGAGCGAGCGGGGCTGGCTTGGGAAGGGGAGCAGCCCGGAGATGGTGCTCCAACCCAGCGTCTCTTGGGCTTGGCTCTCCTCCTCCCCCCAGCCCGCCCGGGGGTCCCGCGCCGCCCGCTGACCTCGCGCACGTCCTGCAGGCACTCGATGACAGCCAGGTTGTTGGCCCAGCTGTGCTTGGGGCAGACGCGCATCACGTCTTCGCGGCACACCGGCTCTTCCGCCAGCTTCCAGCCGCCGCCGGAGAAGCCAACGTGGGATGCCCGCCCGCCGCCAACACCGCCCACGGCCGACCCGAGCTGAGACACCTGCTGCTGCTGCTGCTGCCCCTGTGGCTGTGCCCCCAGTCCCGGCTGCCCCGGCAGTGGGAAGGCTGCGGCGGCAGCCCCGGCCAGCTGAGCCAGTGCCGGCCCGAGGGCCATCTTGGATGCGACTCCTTTGCTCGGGCCGCCCCGCCCACCGCGCCGCCGCGGAGACACGCCCCCACGTCCTTGCGTGCGGCGCCACAGGACGGCCATTTTGAGAGGGCGGGGCTGCACCTCCCCCATCACCGGGGCAACCGCTGGGCCAGCCGAGAGATTTCTCCCGGCTCGCGCGCGCCGCCGCTTCTGGTTGCGAGCTGTCAGGGCAACGCAACGGGCAAAAGGTGACCAGACGTCCCGCTGTTTCGGCATTCTTTCCAAAAAAGTGTGACTTTTTGGAAAGAATGCGGGACGCGGGACACACGCTTGAAAAGTGTGTCTGTCCCGCCAAAAGCGGGACGTCTGGTCACCTTAAGATAGGTGGACTTCAATTCCCAGAATTCCCCAGCCAGCATGAAGTCCATCCATTGCTAAGGTTAAGAAGCACTGCCCCAAATTCTTCTTTGTGGATTTGCACATAATACAACATTATGAATTGCCACATATTTTAGCTTTATTTTTTAAAGTTTACAATCTCTTAATAGGACCCAAATAATGAGGCCAGTATTTCCTGATATGCTTGCCTTCCTTAGTATGTTTTAATTCTAGTCAATGTTTGCAGATGACACCAAACTGGCAGGAATAGCCAACTCTCCAGAAGATAGGCTCAAGATACAGAAGGATCTTGACAGACTTGAACATTGGGCGCTATCAAACAAAATGAAATTCAATGGTGAAAAAAGTAAGGTTCTACATTTAGGCAAGAAAAACAAAATGCACAGGTACAATATATGTGGTACCTTGCTCAATAGTAGTAACTGTGAGAGGGATCTTGGAGTCCTAGTGGACAACCATTTAAATATGTGCAGCAGCTGCCAAAAAAGCCAACACAGTTCTAGGCTGCATTAACAGAGGGATAGAATCAAGATCACGCGAAGTGTTAATACCACTTTATAATGCCTTGGTAAGGCCACACTTGGAATACTGCATTCAGTTTTGGTCGCCACGATGTAAAAAGGATGTTGAGACTCTAGAAAGAGTGCAGAGAAGAGCAACAAAGATGATTAGGGGACTGGAGGCTAAAACATATGAAGAACGGTTGCAGGAACTGGGTATGTCTAGTTTAATGAAAAAAAGGATCAGGGGAGACATGATAGCAGTGTTCCAATATCTCAGGGGTTGCCACAAAGAAGAGGGAGTCAAACTATTCTCCAAAGCACCTGAAGGTAGAACAAGAAATAATGGGTGGAAACTAAACAAGGAGAGAAGTAACTTAGAACTAAGGAGAAATTTCCTGACAGTTAGGACAATTAATCAGTGGAACAGCTTGCCTCCAGAAGTTGTGAATGCTCCAACACTGGAAGTTTTTAAGAAGATGTTGGATAACCATTTGTCTAAAGTAGTGTAGGGTTTCCTGCCTAGGCAGGGGGTTGGACTAGAAGACCTCCAAGGTCCCTTCCAACTCTGTTGTTGTTGTTGTTGTTGTTGTTGTTGTTGTTGTTGTTGTTGTTGTTATTATTATTATTATTATTATTATTATTATTATTATTATTATTATTATTATTATTAATGTTATATTTCTGTCTCATTTTTTAAAAAATTTCCCCATTTCATAATAGTATCCCTGGTTAAATACACTTCCACATTATGCATGCACACACAAGAGAGACAGGGCTTGTGTGGTGGTTTCACCTCTACCATCTTGCAGATTCTTCTGGGATGTTGTTTCCCAGCTTTCACTGAGATTGTATCATCAAACCAGCAGTGATAACAAAAGGAGGAAAGAATGCACCAGTAGTGGGTTTTAAAACCCTTTGCTACCGGTGAAGCGCAGAAGTGTCCCGGGTGGGTGGGCGGAGCCTCCCGCCGCTGGCACTACTGGTTCACAGAACCAGGCCGAACTGGGAGCAACCCACCACTGGAATGCAGGTCGAGTGTTAGGCTGTTGAATGTGTGTGACATTGATTCACGCCTAAAACAAAGCCATAACTGGGTCTCTGTGACTTTGATGGTAGGATTCAAGAAAATGGTGACTTAGTTAGCAAGCTATGTATTATTATTAGTGTATGGCACTGTGACAGCCAGGAGATTACAGTGCTAATGCAGAGTAGTAGTTTGGCTACCAATTTACTAATTCTGTTGTGGTACATGCTTCCCAAGGTGTACCACAGGAGGGCGAGCTAGCTACACCAGAAAGAAAGATAAGTGGCACTTTCTGGCAAAACATGAATTAAATATAGTGGAGCAAGAAGAAAGGATGAGAGAATTGAAAGCAGCAAAACAAAATTTTTTTGAACACGCGAATAAGCCAGGGAGATGGCTAGCCTACAAATTAAAAAAAGATAGGGAAAAAAGATTGATTCAGGTATTACAAGATGAGAATGGAGAGCCACAGTATAAAATGGAGAGAAAGAAAAAAAATAATCCAAAATTATTTTGAGGTGCTATACAAAAAAGAGAACATAGAAGAGGAGGATATAAAACAATACTTAAAAGTCAAGGGGATGCCGGAACTAAAGGAAGAGCAGAGGGAGATATTAAACAAAGAGATAACAGCAACAGAATTAAGAAGAGCAGTGCAAAAAAAAAAAATAATAAGACGCTGAGACTGGATGGTTTGCCAGGAGAGGTATATAAGAGCTTGTATGAGGACTTTGAGTTGATGTTACTGAAAGTGTATAATGATGTATTGGAGAAAGCTAAATTACCAGACAGAAGCCTACATATCTCTCATTCCAAAATAAGGTACAGACCTCAAACAAATAAAAAATTATAGGCCAATCTCATTGCTGAACACAGATTATAAAATTTTTACCACTATAATTGCTGAAAGATTGAAATTAATATTAAATCAGATAATACATTTAGACCAAAATGGTTTTTTTTTACCTACAAGGCAAATTAGGAATAATTTGAGGATGGTGTTAAATGTTCTAGAATATTATGAAGCACATCCTGAAAAACCAGTGGCGCTAATATTCTTGGATGCCCAGAAAGCATTCGATAATCTTAATTGGCAGTTTTTGTTCCAACAAATTAAAGATATGAGATTTGGAGGGAAGTTTGAGAAAACTGTAGAGGCGATATACACGACGCAAAAGGCAAGGGTGATAATTAATGGGGATAATACAGAGAAATTTGAAATAAATAGGGGAGTAAGACAGGGATATCCAATGTCACCTCTGCTTTCTATTTTGACTTTAGAAGTGCTATTAACCAAATTAGACATAATAGAGAGATAAAAGGACTTAAGGTAAAGAAAGAAGAATATAAGACACAGGCATTTGCAGATGACCTCGTGTTCTTTATAGAAGAGCCACTGGAGACAGGAAATATTTTAATGAAAGAAATAGAAGACTATGGTATAGTGGCAGGATTGAAAATTAATAGAAGACTAAAATGTTAGTAAAGAACTTAACTGAAACACAAAAGAAAGAATTAGAAAAAGAATTGGGATTGCAAATTGTAAAAAAGATTAAATATTTAGGAATTTGGCTTACTGTAAGATGTTCCTCAATAAAAGACGATAATTATAAAAAACTGATACAACAAATGAAGATTTAGAGATTTGGGGGAAATTATAGTTATTATTAGGTAGGATAGCAGTAATTAAAATGAATATACTGCCAAAATATTTATTTCAAACAGTCCTGATAAAATTAGATAGGAAATTTTTTGAGGAACTAAATAAAATAACAAAAAAAAAATTGGCAGGGTAAGAAAGCATGGATAAATATGAAGCCATTATAAGATAAAAAAAGCAGAGGTGGCTTTGGACTTCCAAAATGGGAATTTTATCATCAAGCAGCGGGGTTACTATGGATTAGGGAGTGGATAAAATTAGATAATGAAAGGGTGCTACCGATTGAAGGACATGATTTACAGGCAGGCTGGCATGCCTTTTTATGGGACAAGCATAAAAAGACACATTCATACTTCTATCGACACCAAATAAGAGAAGCGCTAATATGGACATGAGGAAAAGTTAAAAAGAAATATTATATAAAATTGTCAAATTGGGTTTCGCCAATGGAGGCAATGATATATCCAAATACATTAGATAAAAAAAGATGATAAGATATAAAGAATTATTACATAGTCAGGGGAAACTTAAATCAAATGAAGAACTAAAAGAACAGTGTATAATCATAGATTGGTGGCCATATTTACAGACACAATCAAGATATAGAAAAGATATGGAAGAATATGGAATTCAAAGGATACCACAACAATTAGATACAATACTGATGGGGAATGAAGAAAAATTTATAACAAAAGCATATAGACACTTATTGGAAGTAGAAATGGAAGAGGAAATTGATAATTGCATGGGCACAAAATATAGGCCGTAATATAAATTTGGAGGAATGGGAAAGAATATGGAACAAGAACTGTAAATTAACATTATCAACTGCATTTAAAGAAAATCAATAATGCTTTATAGGTGGCATTTAACGCCTGCGAGATTGGCAAAAATGTATACAAATATGAAACTGGATTACTGGAAATGCAAAAGTAAGGAGGGAACTTTTTATCATATGTGGTGGCAATGCCCCAAAGCGAAGAAATATTGGGAACAGATAAGGAGATGGCTACAGGAGATAATAGGAGAACAAATAGAATTTAAACCTGAACTATTCTTATTAGGAATAATTAATCAAAAGATAAAGAAAGAACTCCAATACATCATTTTACACATAGTAACCTCAGCAAGAATTGTATACACTCAATGTTGGAAACTTGAAAATACACCAAGCAACGAAAGGATTATAAATAATATACTGGAATGTGCAGAGATGTATAAGCTCACATTAGAAATGAAAGGCAAGGAAGAAACAGAATTTTATGAGGTATGGAATAAGTGGTATAATTGGTTAGAACAGAGAATTAAAGATGTATAGAAATAAATGTAAATAACCATATGAAACATATGACACAGTACTGTTAAAAATGTTTATTGATATGTAAATTGGAAAAATGAAAAATTAAAAAAATTTAAAAAAGAAAGATAAGCAGCACTTTCTGCAGTGTCATCTAAGGCCCCCTATCTCCACTGGAGCCACCTTGCAAATGGGCGTCGCAACCGAGAAGGTTCAGAGCCAGCAGGAATCTGATTGCCTGCACAAAGTATCAGCTCATCTCTCCACTGAAGTGATACCTATTTATCTACTCACATAGAATATGCTTTTGAACTTCTAAGTTAGCAGAAGCTGAGGCAAGTTATGGGAGCTTGCTCCATCGCATGGTGCTTGGATTTCGAACTGCTGGAGCAAAGACCATCTCCAGCATCATTAAGCTACTCAGTCACCGTGCCTCCTAACAAGACATGGTGAAGAATACTATAATGAGATGAGTCCATGCTGCTTGTGGGTTTAAGTGATTGGAAGTGACAGGAGATGGAGAAAGAATGAGAAATGCCACTCACAGCCACTAATTGGCCTGCAGCCAATGTAATCTTAATATCCACTCCAGAGTTTTGATTTCATCTGGGCTGTTACTTGGAACCCTGACAAGATGTTGCATCTGTAGTTCAGTAAAGAAAATAATAAGGAAAACAACCTTATTCTTAAACCCATGTGCCATTTCTATGTGACTAACTAACTCCCTGAAACAGATACAGATGACTGGGTTTTGTGTGTGTGTGTGTGTGTGTGTGTGTGTGTGTGTGTGTGTGTGTGTGTGTGTGTGTGTAAAGGCTTAAAATATCATGACTGGCATTATTTTCAGGCACACTGCACTCAAAAGCAATATACTTAATATTTTATTCAGGTAAGTTCAGCTTCAAATGTGCAATAAACATAACTAGAAGTGTGTTTTCCAATTAAAATGCTGTAGAAATGTACTTCAATATATTGCTTTGAATTAAATACTTCTTGGCACTTAATTGCATTTTGCTTGCCATTTTTCAGATATGTTTAAAAATAACTGGATAGGCTGGATCACAAAATGGCTCAACAGAGGGTTTTAAAACTGCTTGTTGTTACCATGAAGCTGAATTGTTCAGCACTTGGATAAATCTCACTTAACAGTTCCCACTAAAGAATACTTACAAATATTTCTTTATTTATATACCGCTGGCTACTAAAGTCACCCAGTCATTATAGGGAAAAGGAAGGAAACCAAGACATTAAAGATAGCTGAAATAGCAACTAAGACAAAAAGTAACAAAGCAGTAGGTAGAAATAGGAATCAACATTTAGAATTAACAGTTCAAAGTTGTCCTAAAATCTAGGTTTTAAAGGCTTTTTAAAAAAGCAAGCCAATAAAGAAGTTAACCCTTTCAGCTCTTCAACGAACAAATTGCCAATAGAATTCAATATCCATAAGCATACTATGTCCACAGCATTTCCCTGATTCAGTAAATTAGTTTGTCAAAGAAGGCAATAAGGTTTGTCTGGCATGAGCAATTTTTAACAAACTCGTGCTGGCTTTCAGTTCATTTCTAGGTGCTCAGTTCTCTACTTGATTATCTTTTCCCAGACAGTGATATCAAGCTGAGTGGCCTATACTTTCCTGGATCCATTTTCTACCCTTTTTGTAAGTTGGAATCACATCAACTCTTTTCCAGTCTTCTGGTAGTTCCTCTGTGCTACAAGAACTTTGAAAGATTGCAATTCAGTGGTTCCATGATTACACCTGTCAGCTCCTTCAGAACCCTGGGGATGTAAAACATCTGATCCAGGTGATTTGTACTCATTCAGGATGGATCGGTGTTCTCTTACTATTTCCTTGTCTATTTTGACTTGTATACCTGCTTTGTCTCCCTCAGTGCTGCTTTTGATAGATTAGGCTTTTTCTTCCTTTTACATAAAAATAGATGCAAAAAAGGAATTAAGCAGTTCTGCTTTCTCCCTGTTGCCTGTCACCTTTTTGCCTTCTACTCCTATTAGCTGACCTATCGTTTCCTTGATTTTCTAACCCTACAGTAGCAACAGCAACCCCTGTCAGTCAGCATTCAATAGAGAAGATGTTGATTGTCAAAAAAAACAGGTGGTACATTGGTAATTCAAGCAATGGATTCCACACTAGTAATGATGCAAGAAACTATGGTGAAATTGCAGGAAGCGATATCACAGAACCATGTAGAATTAAAATCAGATATCCAGAAGCTGGATAATAAGATTGGATTGATTCAAGAGGCAATTCAAAAAAATGAACAACACATAAAACTGGTGGAAACAAAGACTGAACAAACGGAAAAAAGTTAGAATGGATGGATCAAAAAATGTCAACAGTAAATAAAGAATTAGAAAACTCCCTGATACATCTGGAAATGGATCATCTTCCTTTTATCTGCGGTTCCAAAATGTGACGGAAACCAAGGAAGAACACCTGGGGGAAATAATGGCGGAAATGATAGCTGAGATCTTACAGAAAGACTAGCAAGAAGTGATAAATGAATTGGATGAAGTTTACCGGGTCCAAACAAATTATGCTAAATGCTATCACCTACCCAGGGAAGTGCATATTAGATTTGCAAGAAAAAAAGTCTGAGACACCATTTATAAAATTACGAGAGATGAACCAATGACATACAAGGAGAAAGAGGTTATCACTCTAAAGCAGGTGCCAAGACATGTCTGTGAACAACAAAAAGATTACTGGTTCTTGGCATCGTCATTAAATAAAAGAAACATATTATTCAGATGGTTCATCCCAGAAGGGATGATAATCACCTGGGAGAGCAGGAAAATTGGACAATTTAGATAAAGCCCAAGAAGTATATGATCAACTAATAGGGATGGAAGAAGAATCAAACGGTGGAGAGAAATTGGAGCTGGTAAGCCAAGAAGAGTGACCGGAATCTGAAGCAGAGAAAAGGAAAGAAGGAACTAAAGAAATAAAAGAACCCCCCAAACAGGTAGAAGGACTCAGAACCAGGACACAAAGAGCTACAAAAACAAGCAAAAAATAAACACTCATAGGGAAAAAAAGTCCAAACATACAGGGAGCCTTTACTCCATGTAGAGCAAATTACAGTAATCCAAGCAAGAGGTGACAAGGGCATGAGTGACCGTGAGTAAAGCCTCCTCCTCCAAATAAGGTCACAACCGGAGCACCAAGTGAACCTGTGCAAAGACACCCCTAGCCACAGCCGTAAGGTGTTGGTATAATTTTAGCTGTGGATCTAGGAGCACCCCTGAGTTGCGAACCTGGTCAGAGGGGGATAATTTGTCTCCCCAAAGACCAAGGAGGGACAGTTGGTATAATCCTTAGGAGACAATATCCAAAGCCACTCAGTCTTGTCAGGGTTGAGCTTGAGCCTGTTCCTTCCCATCCAAATCCTAACATCATCCAGGCAACAACACATCACATCCACCACCTCCCTGAATTGCGACGGGGTGGAAATGTACAGCTGGGTGTCATCAGTGAGATTGGTGAGATTGGTATAGTAGTACAGCTGCAAGAAGTGGATATACTTTGGGCATGTAATGCAAGCAATTGAGAGCTTAGATAATGCAACCATACAAGTAGTCCTTGACTTACTAGAGTTCTTTTAGTGGGCATTCAAAGTTACAACAGTACTGGAAAAAAAAGACTTAGGACCATTTTTCACACAACCGTTGCAGCATCCCCACAGTCATGTGATCAAAATTCAGACACTTGGCAACTGACTCATATTTATGATGGTTGCAGCATCCTGGTGTCATATGATCCCCTTTTGTGATCCATCGACAACAGTAGTGGGTTCTAAAACCCTTTACTACTGGTTCGTGTGTGCGCTCACTCTCGCGCGATGCTTCTGCGCATGCGCAGAAGTGTTCCAGGTGGGTGGGTGGAGCCTCCTGCCACTGGCGCTACCGGTTCTAAGAACCAGGCCGAACCAGGAGCTACCGGTTCTAAGAACCAGGCCGAACTGCTGATCGACAAGCAAAGTCAATGGGGAAGCCGGGTTTACTTAACAACCATGTTACTAAATTAACAACTGCAGTGATTTGCTTAACAACTGTGGCAAGAAAGGTCATAAAATGGGGGAAAACTCACTTAACAATTGTCTCACTTAGCAACAGAAATTTTGGGCTCAATTGTGGTAATAAATTAAGGACTACCTGTGCTTAGCAAGACTGAGAAACAGAGAGAATTAGAAAGATAAATAAAATGGATGGACAGGATCAAGGAGTTCACTGGAAAGTTCTGGAGTGCTATGGATTATTGTCACAAAGAGATTGAGATGATGGACATTGCCAATCAGGATCAACTCAATTGCACTTAACCTCATTGTTTTCTCACAGGAAATAAGTCTTCTTAAATAATTGTTCTAGTCTAGTCCAGGGGCGGGTTCCTAATTTTTTTACTACCAGTCTGAGGGCATGGCTTATTTTGTGGGTGTGGTTTGCCAGTCATGTGACTGGGTTGGCGTGGCTTCTCGGACTGCTGAAGGGAGGGGAACTGAGATAGGTCCTGCTGCCCATTCCCCCTCCCCTCAGCAGCTCGAGAAGCCTCAAACATGCAAAAATGCCTAGGATCATCACCACGTGTTCGTGACTGCTGAAGGGAGGGGAATGGATAGCTCCTGCCGCCCGTTCTTTCAGCATCTCATGCACTCCCTCAGCCATCCTTCCCTGCTTGGGACTCACTGTGGGGTAGGAAGGCATCGCATGTACAGTGCTGGAAACTCAGCTTCTGGGCATGCGCAGAAGAAATTTTTTTTAAAAAAAATTAATTATTTTTTTAAAAAAATGGCAGCGCCCAGGCACCGGCAACCGACCACACCAATACTGTGACGTCACCAGCGGGCCACTACCGGTGCTATAGAGTGGACTGCACTGGTAGGAACCCACCACTGGTCTAGTCCCAATTGGTCATTTTCACTGTTTAGGTAGGAAAGAATGCAATATCTCTAGATAAGCCCACCAGAAACAATATTTTAAGGGAATTATGTAAGTAAGAGCACAAGAGAGTTACTTTTCCACTGTTGGATAGTCACTGTTAATTGCTCCACAGTAATTGCTCATATAATAATATTAATGTGCTGGGTGAAAACATTATCCGGAACATGACATTTCATTGCAGATACTTCTGTCATAAAATTACATTTCCAAAGCTAATATATTTCTCTTGTTTAAGATTCATATTAGTTCAAGGGTGCAATTCTTGCAAAATGGGAGCACAAGTTCCTGCCCTAAAAATAATCATACAGTACAATCGTATGTTTATTGAGAATGTACTTATTTAGAGTCTCAGACCTACAAAGACACAAATACAGAATTTAAAATTCACTAACACCAATAAATCATAACCTAAAATTTATACGACAGAACAACAAAGTAAAACAAAAACAGCTAAAACAATTCATAATGAGAAGAGGATCTCACCAAGCTTTTGCAAGCCATAGCTATTGCAGGAAATTTGGCAACCTCAGTAGTGGTTGTTCAAGTTATGCTTAGAAGGAAGTTTGTAACTACTTGATCAGAAAGAGGACTAAAGTTTCTGGTAATTGGGTTCACGAGTGTCAGACGCCATGGATGGTATAATGCAGGGGTGGGATTCTACCGGTGTGGTCCAGTGCGGAGCTCCGGTAGGGACCCGCCGATACCCCAATATGCGCGCGACTGCTCCGGTACCGTCTCCACCGGGCAGTCGCACGCGTTGCCATCTCTTTTTTGTGAATTCTTGGGCAATTTTGCTTCTGCGCATGCGCGGAAGCAAAATTGCACCAAAATCTCACGAGGGGATGCGTGCGAGAGATTTCAGTGAGATTTTGCTTCTGCGCATGCACGGAAGTAAAATCACGCCAAAATCTCACACGTGTGCGTCCCCTCATGAGATTTCGGCGCGATTTTGCTTCCGCACATGCGCAGAAGCAAAATTGTGCGAGGGGGCACACGCGCATAGCATGCGCGCGTGCGCACAAAGCATGAAGGACCGCGGAGCAGCGCACCGGTCTGGGTAAGTGAACATCTCACCCCTGGTATAATGGGCAGTGGAGCAATACATGGGACCCTGAAACTTCCTGCGTCTGAGCAGAACCACAAACAACTTTTATGTGGGAGATTAGTATATTTGTACATATATTTATATATATTATAATATATACATAAGTATATTTATATATCTTCTTCTAGAATTGCAAACTTAAGATTTGAAGGAAAATGATAATGATATAGATATATTATAAAAATATAATACAGAACACAGAATAACAGAATTGAAAGGGACATAATATAATACATGCTATTTTATACATAATAAAAATGTATAAAATGATTCAAGTCTTTATGTAGTCAGAATCATGCACACAACAGGATAACCTTACTGTAGGCTTGCAGGAAAATGAAAGAACTTGGCCCCTCTCTCACATGCAACCTCCACTTCTCCACACAAATTATGACTGAATGTACTCACCGGCCAGTAGTGGGTTCTAAATCCCGTTGTGTCACAGTGTGAATATTGTCAGTTGTATGTCTATGCAGGGTGATGCACCCCAAACTAATATTATGGTACATTCCAATACAAGCAGAACATGTGATATGATCTTCTACGCATGTCCACATTCCTAAGCCACCATTAATTCTTCTTCTGCCTTAGCTCTTGACCTGAACGGTCGCGTTTCTTAGCAAAGATGTAATTATTCAGGATTTATTGTTTTTGTACTGAAATAAATATTTTCTATTAGACTTTTAATCTTGGTTTTATTTCTAACTGTCTGAATTCCAAGAAAAGATCCAAATCGCCTCTATGAGATTTTATTCTCATCCTTAACACGTTGCTACCGGTTTGTGTGTGTGCTTGCGTGCACGCGCTGCTTCTGCGCATGTGCAGAAGCGTCCTGGGCAGGTGGGCAGAGCCGGGCCAAACCGGGAGCAACCCACCGCTGTCACCGGCCAGGAAATGCTACTTGCTAGGGGAAAATTAGGTGAGGCATGGCATTGGAGTTTTCTCAAAAGAGCATTGGGAACAGTAGCACTACATAGCTACTGAATGTGTCCAATAGGTCATATCATAGTATGTTGTAGATCTGCTGATTACATTTTCTAATTTCCAAGTTCACGCTCTTGAGCATAAATGGAGTTGATTCCTGTGATTTACCTTATTCTCATTCAGTGGAAAAGAAAAAGAAAAAGGCAAAAATGTGGTTCTACTGAAACATGAAGTACCGAAGGTGTTACTCAGTTTATCAGTTTGAGGTTTGATGAGAAGGAGGGGTGAAATGCTCCCAGTTCAGGTGGGCCGGTCGGTTGTCGTAGAGCTGATAGGGCCAATAGTGATCGCAGTGCGAGGCATCCCCCATCCCCTTCCCCCACCCGCCTAGACGCCGCCATTTGGGTTCTTTTACGTTCTGCGCATGTGCAAAGCATTCTGCGCATGCACAGAGGGTAAAAGAACCCAAATGGCGGCGTCCAGGTGGGTGGGGGAAGCGGATGGGGGATGCCGCACACTGCAATCGCTATCGGCTCTATCGGCTCTACGACGACCGACCAGCCTGCCCGAACTGGGAGCATTTCACCCCTGGTTATGGGACAGATTAAATGAAAAAGAATAAGAAATGGCATGACAAGATATGACAAACTGTGTTCAATTAGTGTGAATTTGTAGGAGCTAGATTGAAGATATACAGTCTAAAGAAATTTGGAAAAGTAACATCAAGTTGTGGAAGTATGTCATTTATATTCAGACCAGGAGCCAATGCAGTCTTGGGCTGCATTAATAGAGAGATAGCATCAAAAATCATGAGAAGTGATAATACTGCTTACTAGTGCCACATTTGGAATACATGATGATGGCCAAACTTCTTGCCGCAATTTTGATCTTTTACTGTACCCTGCAGATAGCCTGGCTAGGAGATTATAAATTATTTTAAAATAACATATTTTTAACACAAAATATGTATAATAAATTTATGTCGGATTTTATGGGTGTTTTGAGAAATAGAAAAAATAATATCTGCATGTGCCTTATGTCTGGAACTGTCTGATTATATTGACTTAGGGTTACTCAACGATAGTTGCCATTAAAAAAAAAAGCTAAATGCTAAGATGCTCAGGAAATTGTTATGGATAAAATGAATCCAAGAATGTTTTCTTGAAAACCATGGGCCTTTCCCCTTCAATCCCTGTAAATTTGGAATTAAGATAGATAAGAAGAAAAACCTCCCAGGGCTAATAAATCATTGATAATACAGTAAAATGTAGGATATAGTGTTTGTTGACTTTATGCTATAAAATTTCCCAAGACATTTCTACAACTGTTATGATTGGTTGCACACACAATATACTTAAAGAAATCTAGGATTAAAATCTACTAAATAATATGTGTTACAATACTATGGATTCCAGAGTGTACAAATATTTCATTTACAAAGGAGACCCTTTATTTTTATTTTTGTTTTGACTTGTAATAGAGAATGTAATTTTTAAATGCAATAGGCTTAAGAACAGAAATTTCAGAAGTGTCCAGCTAGCTCTCCACCTCCTTTGTGCCCCATCCCTTTTTTCGAGCAGCAACAAAAGTAATTCCCCATTGGATCAATTATTTGCTCTTTCATGGGAGATTCATCTCTGTCAAGCACCTTCTACTTCAGAACTGGCTTTAAAAGAAATCCTGAAGCTTTCTCCAAATAACAGTCCTGCCTCCCATATAGAATAGAATAGAACAGAACAGAACAGAACAGAACAGAACAGAACAGAACAGAACAGAACAGAACAGAACAGAACAGAATAGAATAGAATAACAGAGTTGGAAGGGGCCTTGGAGGTCTTCTAGTCTAACCTCCTGCTCAGGCAGGAAACCCTATACCATTTCAGACAAATGGTTGTCCAACCTTTTCTTAAAAACTTCCGGTGTTGGGAATTCACAACTTCTGGAGGCAAGTTGTTCCACTGATTAATTATTCTAGCTGTCAGGAAATTTCTTCTTAGTTCTAAGTTGCTTCTCTGCTTGATTAGTTTCCACCCATTGCTTCTTGTTCTGCCCTCAGTTGCTTTGGAGAATAGCTTGACTCCTTCTTATTTGTGGCAGCCTCTGAGATATTGGAACACCGCTATCATGTCACCACTAGTCCTTTTCATTAAACTAGACATACCCAATTCCAGCAACCGTTCTTTATATGTTTTAGCATCCAGTCCCCTAACCATCTTCTCTATCCCTTCATCCATCCAAATCATTGATGAAGATGTTGAAGAGTACTGGGCCTAAAACAGAGCTTTGGGGTACCTCACTGCATACTTCTCTTCATGTAGATGCAGTTCCATTGAGGACTACACGTTAAGTGTGGTTGGTCAGCCAGTTACGAATCCATCTGGTGATGTTGTCTAACCCACATTTTTCTATCTTATCAAGTAGTAGATTGTGGTCTACTTTGTCAAATGTCTTGCTGAAAGCCAAGTAAATTATATCCAGAGCATTCCTCTGGTCCATTAATTTTGTCACCTTGTCGAAGAATGCAGTAAGATTTGTCTGGCATTATCTGTTTTTGACAAACCCATGTTGGCTTTTGGTTAGGACTTTGTTTGCCTCTAGGTGTTCACTGATTCGTTGCTTGATAATAGTTTCCAGAATCTTCCCAGGTATTGAGGTCAGGCTGATAGGTCTGTAGTTTGCTGGATCTATTTTTTCCCCTTTTTTGAAGATGGGGATTACATCAGCGGTGGTTTCCTACTGGTTCTAACTGGTTCTATAGAACCGGTAGTATACCGGTGCTGACATCATGGAGCCGGTTCTGTCGATGCTGGTCCGAAGCCTCCACCATCTTGTTTTTGGCTTTTTTTGCTGGTTTTTGCTTCTGCTCATGCGCAGAAGCCGAGTTTTCAGCACTGCACATGCGCAAATGCATGAAGCGGCCACACGGCGCACAATGCCCACACAGCCATGTGGCGCAGGAGAAAGCGAACCAGCAGTGAGGTAAATTAGAACCCACCCCTGGACTACATCAGCTCTTTTCCAGTCCTCTGGTAGTTTCCCAGTGCTCCAGGATCTTTGGAAGATATAGTTCAGTGGCTCTGCAATCACATCTGTCAGTGCCTTCAGAACCTTGGGGTGTAATCCATCTGGATTTGCACCCTTTCTAGAGTCTCAATATTTTTTTTTTGTATTATGGTGACCAGAACTGGATGCAGTGTTTCAAATGTGCTCTTACCAAGGCAGTATATAGCGGTACTAACACTTCACATGATCTTGATATTATTCCTCTGTTGATGTAGCTTAGGACTGCATTGGCTTTATAGCACACTGCTGGCTCATACTTAAGTGATTGGCACCTCCCAGTCTCTTTCGGAATAGGGGGAAGAGGAATCAGGCTTCTAAAATTCTGCTACTAGAGCTTAAAAGCTTCATCACTGGAAGCTTTCAAGAAGAGACTGGACTGCCATCTGTCAGAAATGGTATAGGGCAGTGACGGCGAACCTATGGCACGCATGCCACAGGTGGCACGCGGAGCCATATCAGAGGGCACGTGAGGCGTTGCCCTGTCAGCTCCATGGGCAAACCGGAAGTTTGGAAAAATGCACTTCCGGTTTGCCGTTGGGCTGTTTTTTGCACTCCGGGAGGGTTTAGGGAAGCTTCCTGAAGCCCCGGAATGCAAAAAATGTCAAAACAGGCAAACCGGAAGTTTGGAAAACGCACTTCCGGTTTGCCGTTGGGCTGTTTTTAGCACTCCGGAGGGTTCAGGGAAGCTTCCTGAAGCCCTGGAGTGCAAAAAACAGCCCAACGGGCAAACCGGAAGTGCATTTTTCCGAACTTCCGGTTTGCCTGTTTTGTCGTTTTTCACCGTCCCAGGCTTCGGTAAGGCCTTTGCGTGGGGGTGGGGTGGGGGTGCGCATGCGCAGGGGGCAGCGTGGGGAGGTTGTGCGCATGCATGGGGGAGAGGGAATGGATGTGGGCACGTGTGCGTGCGCTAGCGTGCGCACACACACCCTTTTGGCACGCGAACCAAAAAAGGTTCGCCATCACTGGTATAGGGTCTGCTTGGGGGAGGTTGGGGTTGGGGGTCGTTTCCTACTGGTTTGGAAGTACATGCTTCACGTACGCTTGTTTGCTGCATTTGCGTTTTCATTCCCGCTCCGCTCGCGCACATGCTTTTTCATCCTCTGTGCATGCTTTGCGCATGCGCAGAGGGTTAAAAAAAGAAAATGACGTTGTCCGGGTGGGTGGGTGGAGCCTCGTGCTGCCACGCTACCAGTTCTCCGAAACACCACCGCCCGCCGCTACTGCTACGCCTGAACTGGGCCGAACTGGTAGCATTTCACCCCTGGGTTGAACTAGATGACCTACAAGGTCTCTTCCAACTCTGTTAATCTGTATCTGTATCTATGGTTTTCTGATCTGGACAACCTTGTAAGGCTGATATCTAGTAACAAAAACAACAAATTGAAGCTGCAAAAATTAGAGCACTGTTTTTTAAACTTGGCAACTTTAGGGTGTGTGGACTTCAACTCCCAGAATTCCCCATGCTGGCTGAGGAATTCTGAGAGTTGAAGTCCCAGACATCTTAAAGTTGTCAGGTTTGAAAAACACTGCTCTAGATATATTAACAGAGAGGGAATCCCACTGAGTCAACACCTTAAATTACTTCAGCACCCTTATGTATTGTTTTGGGTGTAACCAAGCAGAAAAAAATATTTCTATACTGCCTGCTATGCTGAGGATTCTCTACAGCAACAGCTCAGATTTAAATTCAATTTACTTATCTTATTTGTTGAAAAGAAGTCTAGCCAGCTTCATAAATTGAAAACTATGCAACTTAAAATATTTGCATTTCATTTCAAATTGTAAAGCATGATTCTTTCTTTTTCAGGTGACCTCCAAAAGCTAGCATTTTATTAAAGTCCCATATTTGTTAAAGTAGAGCCTATATTCCTTATTGACTATTGTTTTGGCCTGCGAAGGGAGGCAAAAAAGTTCGGCCAAGTCTTCTCCTCCTCGGGCATACACACAGAGCGTACACACATCTCATGGCGCCGGGACCTTCTGTAAGGAAAGGGTGTGTGGGCGAGTCCCTTCAGTGCCGTGAGATGTGTGCCTGTTTGCTCTGTGTGTATGAGGCGAAGAAGGAGGAGAGAAGCAGCCAGGTTGAACACTAGACGACTTGGCCAAACTTTTCAGCCGGTTCTGTGGGCGTGGCTTGGTGGGGGTCATGTGATTGAGTGGGCATGGCCAACTCGATATCATTCACAGCAAAGTGCCACCCCACCTTGCCATGAGTGATGTCGAGTTGGCCATGCCCACTCAATCACATGACCCTCACCAAGCCACAGCCACCAAGCCACGGCCACAGAACTGGTAGTAAAGAATTTGAATCCCACCACTTGCTCCTCTACCCCTGAGGTACCCTGTGATTTGCTTAACAATCTGTGTCTTCATTTAATGATTCAGGGAGAGCAGAGATGGGGGGGGGCTTGGTAGGTGAGACACTTCACCTAACTATTGTTGCGATTTGCGACCATAATGATCCTTTTATCAGCCAAATAATTTCTTTACATCCATACCAGAGGTGGGTTCCTGCCTGTTTTTGCCGGTGCAGTTAATAGCTGTTTTCGGCGCAGAGCCGAAGACGCTGCTGCCATTCGCGGTGCGGGAGCTTTCCCCGGGCGCTTTCCCTGCCCGCATGGAAGCCACCAATTGCGTTCTTTTGCCCTCTGCGCATGCAGAATGCTTCGACTCTGCGCCAAACAACAGCTATTAACCGCACCGGCAGGAACCCACCTCTGATCCATACCTATTTAAGGAGCTTTTTCTATGCTCTTTTAAAAATGTGTGTTCATTTTTTTTTTAAAAAAACCATTTCATTCAAAATTTTAAGAAAGAAGATAAAAAGTAAGAGAACCTAATATAAAGTAGAAAAAAGGGGAAAAAAAGAAAACAGCCAAGGACTAAAGGTGCAAAGTTGAAGAAAACAAAAAGACAAAGAAATAGATTCTGATTTTCGTTGCAACAATTATAAGTGCAATTATGTTTATCTCTTGCTTTATGGTTGTTACCAAGTAACTCTTTTCCCCCCTATAATTTATTATTTTTAGTCATCATGTCCATAACTCATAAGTTTCTTTTTTTCCATTTCACATTAAAAATCCATAAGTGGTTTCCGGTCAGCAATAAACATAGATATTGTCTTTTCTTGCTCAGAGAAACCAGACTGAGTTTTGATGGCTAAGGAGATGGTAGTGTTAACTGCCTCAGGCTTTTAAGAAGGGAAATGTCAGATCACCTGCATTGCATTAATAGAGGGATAAAATCTAGGACTAGGGAGGTACTAATACCACTCTATAAAGTCTTAGTTAGACCACATCTAGAGTACTGCATCCAATTTTGGTCACCACACTACAAGAAAGACATTGAAACTCTAGAGAAGGTGCAGAGGAGAGCAACCAGGATGATTAGGGGACTGGAAACTTTAACATACAAAGAGCGATTGCAGGAACTGGGTATGGCCAGTCTGGCGAAGAGAAGGACCAGGGGTGACATGATAACAGTGTTCCAATACTTGAGGGGCTACCACAGAGAGGAGAGGGTCAGGCTGTTCTCCAAGGCACTAGAAGGCCAGACGAGGAATAATGGATGGAAGCTGACCAAGGAGAGATTCAACCTGGAAATAAGGAGAAACTTTCTGATGGTGAGAGCGATCAACCAGTGGAACAGCTTGCCTGCAGGGGTTGTGAGAGCTCCAACACTTGAGACTTTGAAAGGGAGATTGGACTGCCATTTGTCCGAAATGTAGGGACTCCTGCTTGAGCAGAGGGTTGGACTAGATGACCTACAAGGTCCCTTCCAACTCTAATAATCTGTAATCTGTAATCTGTAACCTTCCTGTGGCTGATATTCTCTAAATATGGACCACTTTCATTGTCTTCATCTGTGCAAATACAGAGTGGGAAAGCTATATTAGGAGCCAAAACAGAGAAAATATGCACATGCACTCATGCACGCACACTGGGAGAGGGAGAGAGAGACAGAGAGATGGAATAGTGCATTACATTAACAACTAGTTGAATTCTCTGGAACACCTCATTAGGGAAAAAGAGTGAAACAAATTAAAGAGGAAGCAGAGGCAGAATTTTAACCCCATTTCCAAGTCTACAATTTGCCTTTTCTGAGGTGAAAATGTGAAAGAATGCAAGAGAAAGATGACCTGCATGATTCAAATTTATACCTCTTCCAAATTATCCAAATTATGGGCCAGTTTCTTTTAGAAGGTCAGCCAAGGGCAGAGGCGTGAAAGTGTATTAATTAACTAAATGCAAGAATTATTTTACAGCTTCTAAAACTGCTGCCCATTCAAATAGGAGCTGAAATCCAAGGGAGCTCAGGCTAACTGAAAACCTATAGAGCTTCAGGAAAGCTGTAACTTGCGTGGACTTGAGATGAGCAGAAAAACTTCATTTTATAGCCATGCATCCTCTGATCCAGGGGTGAAATCCAGCAGGTTCTGACAGATTCTGGAGAACCGGTAGCGGAAATTTTGAGTAGTTCGGAGAACCGGCAAATACCACCTCTGGCTGGCCCCAGAGTGGGGAGGGAATGGAGATTTTGCAGTATCCTTCCCCTGCCACGCCCACCAAGCCATGCCCACCAAGCCACACCATGCCTACCAAGCCACGCCCACAGAATTGGTAGTAAAAAAAATTGATTTCACCACTGCTCTGATCCAAAACTTTTGTAATTTAAGATGTAATTATTAATATTCTATTACCCTGCTTTTTTTTTCTTTTTAACTTTCTTATCAAAGGGAAACAAGTTGCTCAGAATCCTCAAACTAGCAGATAAACCTTAGTAAGTAGGCAGGAGTTTCTGCAGCGTATGGTCAAAAAAATCAATATGGTGACTAAGGCAGTGTGACTGAAACTCTACCTAAGTTGTTCCACACTCTGGAAGTAGGTAAGTTAATGTATGTAGTATCTGTATTGCACGATCCCTTTTTACTTATTTTGGATGCTTTTTGCACAGATTTGTACTCGTGTATTCAAATCACACCCAAATAAATAATAATATTTTTTTCTCAAAGAAGATGGGCATTTTTGTTAGGAAGTAGAATAAAAGAACAGCCAAGGAAACACTTGGGTGAAAGAAATGATTTGATTCCAGGTACCTGAGAAGAAACCAACAAAGTAGTCAAAATTCAGATATCATTAAAATGACAGTTTCTATTATATCCTTTTGCTATATCCAAGGTCATGTTTAAAGTCTGTTTCTAGTAATTGTTATGTAATTCTCAGGAATACCTCTTGCTAACCTATTGGTATTCCTGAAACTACCCTCCCTATTCACTAGGGAACTTCCCCTTACACACACACACACACACACACACACACACACACACACACACACACACACACACACACACACACACACACACACACACTTTAATGTGGCTAATCCAAATGCATGGCAGAGCAATATGTAGACATGGAGGTGGAACTACAGAGCAAAGAGAAGGGCAAAAACAAAATGGGCCATCTTTCCCACAATGTACCTGGTACAAGGAGAGCCAATAGTTGACTTACACAGGCCTCCTACCTATTCTCAGCCCAAATCAAGGTGTTGGTCTTATTGCTAGTATAACATAAGGTGACCAGATGTCCCGCTTTTGGCGGGACAGACACGCTTTTCAAGCGTGTGTCCCACGTCCCGCATTCTTTCCAAAAAGTCACGCTTTTTTGGAAAGAATGCCGAAACAGCGGGACGTCTGGTCACCTTACGACAACACCCACCCATGCCTTTCTCTCTGCAAGGCGGGCGCGGAGAGATGATGTTGATGCTGTCAGCGCCCCACGCTGATTGGCTGTTCAAGGGTGACCCGAGGATGCACTCGGGTGTCGGAAGTTGGGAGCCCATGAAAGTTAACTCTTTAGTTCGCGGAGAGAAGCGAGGAAGGTATAGAAAGGATTGTTAAAGTGGACTCGGCGGATAGTTGTTCGGGGCTGGTCACACGCAGATCATTATTCCTTTGTCTCTGGTCTGTTTTATAACCTTTGCGGCTTTGCCCCCCCTATCCTATCCCGCTTCACTTTTATCCTCCGCTTTTCTTAATCTGAATTTATACTCTAACGGTTATCTAAAACTTTGCAGAATAGAATAACAAGGGTGAGTCAAAAAGTAATGCCGTTTTCTTGCAGGCCGGCAGCGGCGGAGGGTTGCTTGAACTCACTTCCCGCCGCGGACCGCGTTCACGCGCGGCAGCAGCGACAGCAGCAAGCCGGGAGCGCTCGCCCGGAATTGGAGTCAGCGAGTAGCCGGGCATCGGGGCTCTTCCCCCGCCTTCTCCATCCTCCAGGGTCGCCACTGCGGGGGTTCCGTCTCTCCAGTAGTGCCTGCGTTGGAAGGGAAGGGGGGGGGAAAGGCGGCCTGCGGAGCTTGGCACAGCTGGGAGTTGCGAGGCGGCGTAGCAACCGGGCTGTTCCTCCAGGTGTGCTAAAGTGCTCGAGTTTTTTCTCTCTCACACACACATGCACAACCTTCCAACGACCGGGTTGGACTGGATCTCCCAGCACGACTTCCCGGTCGTTGGAAGGTTGTGCATGTGTGTGTGAGAGAGAAAAAACTCGAGCACTTTAGCACACCTGGAGGAACAGCCCGGTTGCCGCCTCGCAACTCCCAGCCGTGCCAAGCCCCGCAGGCCGCCTTTCCCCCCCTTCCCTTCCAACGCAGGCACCACCGGAGAGACGGAACCCCCGCAGTGGCGACCCTGGAGGATGGAGAAGGCGGGGGAAGAGCCCCAATGCCCGGCTGCTCGCTGATTCCAATTCCAGGTGAGCGCTCCCGGCTTGCTGCTGTCGCCGCCGCCACGCATGAATGCGGTCCGCGGTGGGAAGCGAGTTCAAGCGACCTTCCGCCGCTGCCGGCCTGCAACCCAGCGCCCCGTCCTGCCTGCCCCGCCCCGTGCCCCGTAGCTCTTGACTTTGCTCTTGACGTACCTTCAGCACGTAGTGACCGATCTTCACCCGGACCATGAGACTCCGCATCTAACCAGCCAGCCAGCCAGCCCAAGCCACTGCCGGCTCCCGAAGGGGAGGCGGGAGGCGAGGAAAGGCCTCCCGCCTCCCCCCCCGGACGCCGACATTTGCGTTGTTTTGCCCTCTGCGCATGCGCAGCGTTCTGCGCATGCACAGAGGGCAAAATTCATATGGTGGCGCCCAGGCGGCCCCGCCCCCATCCCACTTAAAAAAAAAATCTGGTCACTTTAGTATAACAACAATGGAAGCAAATACCAGAAATTACTGGAGCATTTTTTTAAAAGTCTAACTCTTTATGTCAAGTGGAAAGCATCACATCATAATCATCGGAAGCCTGGCTCTGATCCCTGAGGAGCTTTTCAGACTCATACTGTTTCATGGCTGGCTGGGGAATTCTGGGAGTTGAAGTTCACAAGTCTTAAAGTTGACAAGCTTGGATATCCCTGCTGTAGATGGACAAGGGCAGATAACATAAATTAAAGAATCTTCAAATTTGTTACAGTGCCAAGATTTAAAAAAAAAGTAATGTCCATCTCTTTTTAAACATTATTGGGTTTTTTTCCCCAATAAACAGAAAATATTTTTTTCTGATGAATGATTTTTTAAAATCAATTCATATTTCTTGACACCTGGAGCCACCAATTCTCTATTCTTCTTATAGCTTCTTCTCCGGTAATATCACACTCCTAACCAGAGCATACAAAACATTCGCCAGACCAATCCTTGAATACAGCTCATCTGTTTGGAACCCACACCGCATATCGGACATAAATACATTAGAAAGTGTCCAGAGATACTTTACAAGAAGAGTCCTCCACTCCTCTACTCGCAACAGAATACCTTACGCAATCAGACTTGAAATCCTGGGCTTAGAAAGCTTAGAACTATGTCGCCTTCGGCACGACCTAAGCATAACTCATAAAATTATCTGCTACAACGTCCTTCCTGTCAATGACTACTTCAGCTTCAACCACAACAATACACGAGCACATAACAGATACAAACTCAAAGTGAACCGCTCCAAACTTGACTGTAGAAAATATGACTTTAGCAACAAAGTGGTAAATGCCTGGAACTCACTACCTGACTCTGTGGTTTCGTCACCAAACCCCCAAAACTTTACCCTTAGACTGTCCACTGTTGACCTCACCCGATTCCTAAGAGGTCAGTAAGGGGCGTGCATAAGTGCACCAGCGTGCCTACCGTCCCTGTCCTAATGTTCCCGCTTATCAGTACCCATCTTATGTATACAAACAATGTTTTATCTATGTATGTTACCAACATGTACTTGACAAATAAATAAATAAATAAATAAATAAATAAATAAATAAATAAATAAATAAATAAATAAATAAATATAAATAAATAAATTTAGATGGTTTATAATATTAACTTGTTTTTCATTTTTTCATTCCTTAATTGTTGGTTTATTCTCAAATGCTGCATTTCTTAAGGATCTTCAAATTGCAGATATTGCAGACTATTAATAGACTATTACAGTACTTATTAATACTATACTATTGTCATACTATTTAATATACATTTCACCTGTATAAATTGCCAAGCAAATATTACAGGTGACTTATACTCAAAACACCATTGCTTAAAGTAGAAACCAACTGATTTAAATGTTGTGGGTCCCATTGGCTAAAGAGCTTCATCTGACAAATTGCAGATGATGTGCCTTTTCTGTTGTGGGTCCTGCTCAATGGTGGGTTTCTACCGGTTCGCCCCAGTTCAGGCGTACCAATAGCAGCGGTGGAGGGAGGCTCTGCCCACCCGCCCAGACATCATCACGGACGCTTGTGCATGCGCAGAAGCGGTGCACGCACTCACGCGCACATCTCCGAACCAGTAGCAAAGGTAAGTAAAACCCAATTCTGGTCCCACTGTCTGGAACATCAGCCCCCCTCTCGAGGTGAGGTTAGTCCCATCCCTGTTAGCCTTTTGGAAGGCTCTGAAAACGTGGTTCTTTCAGTAGTCTTGGAGATCCCATGGGAAGCCTGTGGGGTGGGTGTATTATGTTTAGATGGTTGTTCTGCAATCATGTTTTTATTATTTATCTTGTTTTAATTTGTAAATTAAATTTATTTTTGTTGCTTTTTAAATTAATAACAAAAAAGGAACAATACACTGAAATAATAGTAATAGTTTGTCAAAGCTAAAAAAAGACATAAAAATGCTGTAAGAAAAATGAAAACGAACGCCAAAAAACCTGAAATATGGTATGTCTTTTACAACTGTAAACAATTACAATTGTATATATACATATCTCATGCAAATATTATTCAAGACCTATATGTTTCTGATAAATTTAAATGACTGTTTTTATTTATTTTTAAAGTGTTTTAATAGTTGTGGCATTGTTTTGACTATTGGGTGTAGACATCTAGTGAAATGGACAGTTATATAAATTTATTTATAAATAAATAATATTGTGACAGGACAATCAAGTGATTTTGTTGCTGTGACTGAGACATATGAAAAAAACGAGCAAGACAGGAAAAACAGAGGCAGAATACCCATTATTAATGAACCTGCAACTACATTCAACTTTCTCTGAATGATGGTTCCTTAACTTATTCCCACTCAGCTTCAATTGCTGCATATCATACCTCTCCAGGAAGGAAGATTCATAGCTAGGTAATCTTTCTTACTTGCTTATCTCTAATTCTGTCTATAGCAGGAAAGAGAAGACATCCATTTCTTTAGTTTTGCTTTTTCTTCTTCTTTTAAGTCAAACTGCCGCCTGTCTAGCAGAAAGAAAAAATTCCTAGCGGTTAGAGCAATCGACCAATGGAATAGCTTGCCTTCTGAAGTTGTGGGTGCTTCATCATTGAAGGCTTTCAAAAAGAGACTGGACAACCATTTGTCTGAAATGCTATAGGGCAGTGATGGCAAACCTTTTCGGCACCGAGTGCCGAAAAGGTGGCACAGAAATGTCTCATGCGCACACACACGCTCGTCGGGGCCGCGCTCTGGAAAAGCCAAACTTCCGGGTTCTAGCGCACATGCACACCTGACAATCAGCTGGCTGGCATGCATGCGCACACTGGTTTTCGTCACTGCCATGCGTGCGAAGGAATTGCGCTCCGGAAAAACCGAACTTCCAGATTCTGGCGTGCATGTGCACCCGACAATCAGCTGGCCGGTGCGTATGTGCACACCGGTTTTCGGCACTGCTGCATGCATACGAAGGACAGCTGATCATTGCGCGTGCATGCCAGAAACCTGGAAGACGAACAGGCAAGGCCGCGCGTGCCGGGCGACATGGCTTCACGTGCCACTTTCGGCACATGTGCCATAGGTTCGCCATCATGAGTATAGGGTCTCCTGTTTGAGCAGGGCATTGGACTAGAAGTCCTCCAAGGTTCGTTCCAACTTTTGTTGTTGTTCTCTGAAAATATGCCTTTAAATGGAGGGTTAGAATCCCCCAAGCAGTAGAATTTCACATTCTAATGCACAGGTCACCAACCTGTGAGAAAATTTTGGTGGTCCGTGGAGAAATCTTGGCCCTTGGGTCAGATATGGCTGAGAGCAATTAATCCAGCCTATGCGGGGGAACACAAGGCTGCACTGCCCAACATCACCCCGCCCACATGCCAGCCCCCACTCTTAAGGCCGAGCGCAAACCTCACCTTGAGTATAGCGGTGCGAGCCGCACGAGCTGGAGCAGGAAGGTAAGACCAAAAACTCGCCATGATGAGCCGAACGGCTGCCTGGAGGTGCGGTTCAGCCACCTTTCAGGCCTACATCTCTCCTTCTGCGAGGCCTCCAGGTGGGAGGCCCACGAGCAAGCACCTGCTAGATTCTCTGGCTGCTTCTCTCTGCTGTAGTGTGGCATCAGCATTTGTGCGACATCAGCATTCTGCCTTGGTATATTTGCACCAGCCAGTGGCGCAAGGCAGCCCTTGTCTCCTGTCGCTTGGGACTTGTGTCCGGTCTGGGGAGCAGCTGGAGTTTACTGTCCATTGTGGATGCTAGTTTGCCCCCCTGCAAGCTCTCGTCTCTTGAGGAGCCCGGCTGGTGCCTAGCAAAGAAGCATGGAAGTTCTAGCCCACGCGCCCCACAAGCGAAGCGGGTGGCGTGAATGAGACCGCTCGACAGCAGCAGGTTGCGTGGTGGAGGGGCGCTGGGGCAGATAACCCCCTCCCCTCCCCTTGCCTGCCCTCCGTGAATGAAGATGAACTACCGCCTGCCCTGAACTCCTCGCTGCTCCCACGCTAACACCCCAGCCCCACTCAACTGCTCTTATTTGCTGGAAGCCGCCATTGGCTTCCAGGCTGGAAGCCACCACTGATGCCCAGCAAAGAAGTGCAGTTGAGCGTGGCTGGGGCAGCACAGCCTATTTCGCGGATGGGCCTCCTGGTGGTGGGCTTCGCTGCAAGTCGGCGTCCCTGCCTGACCTGGCTGCGGGCTTCGCAATGCAAAGTTCTAGCCCATCCGCCCCATGGCGTGAATGAGACAATCACCCGCACCCCCTGCCTGGCCTTCCTTGCCAGGCGCTGCACTGGCGTTCTACCCTGTCCAGCTTTGCCTGCCACCATTTCCCGTGAACTTCCTGGGAGACGGCCAGAGCGAGGGGCGGGCAGGAGCGTGCATGGGACCAGCTGGCACTCAGCTTATCTTCCTGGTGGGGCTCAGAGACCACCCGGCATGCCCATCCACCAGCTCTCCAGGCAGCATCACTGTCTCCCTGCCCTGCCAAGGCACCTGCCAGCCCCCGGAGCCTGAGGCCAGCGGAGCTCCGTAGGTGCGCACCGCGAGGAAGGAAAGGAAAAGAAAGGAGGAAAGGGAAGGAAAGGAAAGGAAAGAAGGGAAGGGAAGAGAAGAGAAGAGAAGGAAAGAGAAGGAAAGGAAAAGAAAGGGAAGGGAAGGGAAGGGAAGAAGAAGGAAAGGAAAGAAGGAAAGGAAAGGAAGAAGAGGAAAGGGGAGGGGAGGGGAGGGAAAAAAAAGGAAAGGAAGAGGAGGAAAGGGTGGAGGGGAGGGGAGGGGAGGGAAGGGACTACAGCTACAGCTCTGGAATATGGGACTGACTTTCCCAACAACATCAGCAAACCGCCATCAAATAAGCTTCAATTATTTTGTAATAATTACACTAACTTTAATAATTTTGTTACAATTAAACCTTTAAAGATTTTGTTATGATTAAATAAGCATTTACAATTTTGTTATAATTAAATAAGCATTTACGATTTTGTTATATTAAATAGCATTTCATATTAATAAAATGGAAGTTCTCTGATCATTATTTTACAAATGTATTTATCTTTTTTAAAAAAATTCATATTAGTGGTTTGCAGGACTTAAAATTATGAATTACGGTCTGTGGGATTTAAAATTATGAATTTGGTGGTCCACGGGATTTAAAATTATGACCTTGGTGGTCCCTGAGGTCCAAAAGGTTGGGGACCCCTGTTCTAATGTGAAGTTGAGATTTCAAAATTCAAATATTGGACTTCATGGCCAAGTGTTAAGGACCCCAAATGTCAGCTTTAACATTTACCTAGTTCCGTGTTCCATCACTTTCTTATCACTTTGGACAGAGATAAAACAAGGTCTAATTTTCAATAAGCTCTTAAGCAAAGTTTACATATTTATTTGCTTGATATAATAAGGCTGTACATTTCAAGATTTTAATTCCCTTTTTTAAAAATTTAAAGTTTCCCGTCATGTAAGTAGATATCATGTGTACCTGAGGCTTTGGAATTTTTTTAAAGTTTTGGGGGTCAATGCCATTTATTTATTGTCTGTGAAGCTAAGAAATGTTATTTCAAATATGCATTGGCAGTTCATTTGATTTTCTCTTTGTCAGGTGATGGGTTCAAGAAAAATAGGAGGTGTTGTTGTTTTGGTCTAATAATGGAAAGCATTAAGCATGGGTCACTGATGTGCTTTTAAATTGTAAGAAAAGATGAGCATTAATAAATGGGGAGGAGGCAAGACATTCAGTTTTTAAAATATATTTCTATTCCACCAGCATTTGTCACCAGATGATAGCCTTTAAATAAATCTCATTTTGCAAAAAGGATTTTAAGACTTGCTTAAATCTGACAGCTCAAAGTCCCTTGTGAACTATGAGAAAGCAATCTTAATTCAGCTGCTGGTATTGAGGATGATGCAAAGTGAAAAAATGCTATAAATGAAACACGCCTTTTCCTTTAGTTCTGTTTTGTTTTAACCTTTCCGTAATAGATTTTAGGAAGAGCAAGGCTGAGCTGGCAAATCATAGAGTGGTTTTTTCATTGCTGACTTGATGATGGGATGAGCTTATTCTTTTCTTGTTGCAAAATAAAAATTGTGGTAACTGCTTAGAGAATTGGTAGCAGCAAAATTCAATTTTTGTTTTTCCAATTCTTGAATACAGCTCACCTGTCTGGAACCCGCACTGCATATTGGACATTAATACAATCGAAAGAGTCCAGAAATATTTCACAAGAAGAGTCCTCCACTCCTCTACTCGCAATAGAGTACTTTATTCCACCAGACTTGAAATATTGGGATTAGAGAATTTAGAACTACGTCGCCTTCGATCTGATCTAAATGTAGTTCATAAAATCATATACCAAAATGTCCTTCCTGTCAATGATTACTTCAGCTTCAATCGCAACAACACACGAGCACTCAATAGACACAAACTTAATTAATGCAGTCCAAACTCGACTGCAGAAAATACGACTTCAGCAACAGAGTGATCAATGCCTGGAATGTACTACCTGACTCTGTGGTTTCTTCCCCAAAACCCCAAAACTTTAACCTTAGACTGTCTACAGTCGACCTCACCCCATTCCTAAGAGGTCTGTAAGGGGCGTGCATAAACAAACCACTGTGCCTACCATCCCTGTCTTACTGTCCTATTGTCCTCATTTATCTGTACCTTTTTGCTTACGTTATGTTTATACAAACACCTACTATCTTGTACATGTTTGACAAACAAACAAACAAACAAACAAACAAACAAACAAACAAACAAACAAACAAATAAAATAGGACATGCAGTTCTCCTTTCACTTATACACAATATAATGGACACAAACCAATGGTTCCAACACACACCATGTAAGGAGTAAGATGTGATAAATCTAGATGATGATAATAAGTGATGTTAGGATTTGTACCTAACATCTGCAAGGCCATATAGGATTCTTATTCCTGATGTGGGAGAATGAAGAAGGAAGGTCTGAATCGGATGATCAATTACTTGTCATAAGATGATAAAAGCTGCAAGCAAACTATTGGCTGGGGAAGGCTGCTCTACACACTGACCTGGGAGTAAGTCACACTGAACTCAGTGGAGCCCGTTTTTGGTTAGGCAGGTATAGGCTACCGTGGTTAGGGCCCTCTTTTGACACGGGGCCAGGGCAGCTTAATCAAGCCGATGTTTTAGGGTCGCCGACCTGGCCCATAAGCACCGCCTCTGCCGGGCACTCACAGCAAATGGTGTGGAAGGAGGCTTTAGGGTACCATTCGAAGCTTTCACCCAGCTGCAGAGGATGCTCCTCCTTGTCCAGCAGCAGGTTTGCCACGCCATTCATGGCTACCGCAGTGCCTGCCGAGAACAACAACAACCCACACAGCCACCCCGCCCCTCCTGGCCGCCTTCTCTTCTGGCCTCAGAGCAGCGTGCAACTGGGAAAACAATCCCCGTCTGGGGGAATCGATCGAGCGGGATCACGCATGTTCCCCGGGGTCACGCACCCCCTGGCATTGCTCTGCACCCCCCAGGGGGGCCCACCCCACTATTTGAGAAACACTGTCCTAGTTAGAAACATTGTAAGTATGATAAATAGAGGTGGAAACTGAGATTGTAATGAGTTTAATTTCAGTCTGATTATTTTCACATGTTTTGATTCTAATTTTCATCTGTAAGGAATGGCTTATAGATGCCAAACATGATTTTTCAGCCTTGGTTGGAAACACAAATTGCTGATCAATACAGTATGTTTCCAATAAATTATCACTTAACCATTCCATTTCAGACTAGGAAGGATTAGTGCAAAATGTTTTTCTAATTTAAATGTCCAAGTGCTATTGCAAATCTGCCTAATTATGTCAATGGAGATTCTCAGTCATCCAGGTCATGGTTATCCCAAAGGTGCTTTTTCAAGAGGCAACTGGACTTTCTGGTTTTTCTTTGAAGACGTTTTGCTTCTCATCCAAGAAGCTTCTTCAGCTCTAACTGGATGGTGGGGAATGGAAGGATTTTTTTTAAATAAAGTTTTTTATTTTTATAGACAAACAAACATACAATACATAATTAATCCATCAGTGCATCATCTGCGTGCTTCTTCTGTGCCTTCTCCCTATTCCCGTTATTTCTCATATCCTAATATTTATCATTTCATTTGTTATAACATTTCACCCCCTTTCTTTACAATATTATTCTATGCATATCTCTTCTCCAACCAATCATAGAATTGACCCCATATCTGAAAATATTCTGATTCCTCTCTTTCTTTAAGTATCAAGGTCAATCTATTCATTTCTGCACAATCCAATATTTTCTTAATTATTTCTTCCTCCATAGGGATTTTCTCTGCTTTCCATCTTTACACAAACACTATCCTCACTGCCATTATCACATGTACAATCAAATATATATTTTTCTTACTGGATTTTTCTGACAAGATACCCAATAGAAACAGTTCCGGTTTTAAATCTATATGTTGCTGTATCATTTCTTCTAACCATATTTTAAATTTAATCCAATAATCTCTTGCTTCTGGGCAAGTCCACCACATATGATAATACGTTCCAGGTAACTGATGACATTTCCAACATTTTGCAGATTTATCTTTAAACATTTTTGCCAGTTTTTCAGGTGGCATATGCCATCTATAAAACATTTTATACTGATTTTCCTTATATGCTGTGGACATTGTTAATTTGCAATTCCTTTCCCATAACTGCTGCCATTTATCTAACTCAATTGAATAACCAAAATTTTTTGCCCACACTATCATTGTTTCTTTTACCTGTTCTTCTGCTAGTTCAGTACTGAGTAGGTAATTATATATATTTTTAATTATGTGTTCATCTTATCCAGTTCTGTCATTTCTAAATAAAAAACATATAATTTAACGTCTTTTTCATATCTTGTTCGTATTTGCATATAAGTATACCAGTCTAAATCAATCTCCTGTTCTTTTATTTCTTGTTTCCCTGGGAATGGAAGGATTTATACTGCAGACAGCTGGTCATTTGCATTCTTTTAGTATCATTAGCATCACCTGAGTGGTGCAAATAGATGTGGAGCCTTCTTGGAACTGTTGAAAGGACTGTGCTATAGATTGGAGATAGATGATGTCGTATCCCTCCCCCTATGTTGAGAGAGGGCTGTTCAATTTTGACATAGATGGCCTCTGCTTAATC